>OV121125.1:7864908-9064908 GCA_921293315.2 Nemurella pictetii | reverse complement strand
CTCGTTAAGCCAGAGTATCCGTTTAGGCAATGATCGAGCTCCAGCATTTGTCACAGAGTTGCCGGGGAAGATTTAGACGGTTTGGACGAATTTCAGTATCATTGCTGTAACTACACTACATTAAATATTGATGCCTATTAAAAGCTAAAAAACATTTACCTTCAAATGGACAGTCGATGAACATAACAAAATAACCTTTCTGAAAAACTTAACATCAAGTCAAAATGATGAATATTTGCGTTTTTAACAAAACTTCAAACTTCAAACGCCTTTATCTGCACATTGTGAAAATGGAGATGGAACAAATAAGCACTCAGCCGACGTGTTGTCTGCAGCGGCCCATTGCTTTGAGTCCAGTGACCCTGCTCCCTACAAGATCGCTGCCGGGAAGAAGTTCTCTGATTGGAACATCCAGGAAGCAAAGGAACAGCGTCGGTCTGTCAAGAAAATCAACATTCCGGGTAGTTATGAAGGCAACTTGAAGAACCTGGAGTCGGACGTTGCCGTCGTGGAGTTGGCCTCGCAGATGCGCATCACGCCCGAAGTGAGCGTGGTTTGCTCGGATTGGACGCTCTCCCTGCGTCATCGCCACTTCGCCAGGGCAGGCAGCGTTGGCATCGTGAGTTCTTGTTGTCGTTCCGTCCTTAACGCTGCCTTGCTTTGGAGAAAAAAAAAACACTCGTCAAAGATTAGATCAGTAGAAATCTGTGTTGTTTGTCTGGTTGTGTTTCCCTTCAACTATGCAAGTCTGAGCCCGTACCGCGTGGGGACCGAGTCTCACCCGATCGTTGTTGCAGGTTCCGGGCTGGGGCACCACAGAAAACGACATCCAGAGCTCGACGTTACGTTACGTCGAGCTGCCCTTCGTGGCCACAGACACGTGTCGACAATCGGTGCCCGCAGACTTCCGGGCATTCCTGACCGTCGACAAGTTCTGCGGTGGCTTCTTTAACCGAAGCATCAACGTGTGCCGGGGAGACTCCGGGGGCGGCTACGTGTTTGCCAACAGCAAGGCCGGAGGGCGATATTTCCTGCACGGCGTCGTCAGTGTCTCACCCTTCCGAATAGCGAAGAGCTGCCAGATTCACTTCCCCACCGCGTTCACAAGCATCTCAGCCCACGGGGAGTGGATCCGTGAAATCGTGATCGGCGTCGAGACGTCGGACGAAGAATAACCGTTCGGCGCCGGCGCAGGACGAGCGGGCCGCTGTGTTGTGTTGATGGGTGGGGGGTGGGTGGGGGGGGGGGGGGGGGGGGGAGGGGCAGGAGGACAACGCAAACTGCGGTTCGATGCGTGCGTTGGCTGCTCTTCCAACATTAACCCTCGGAAAGACAATATAAAAGCTGATCCCAAGTTCAGGAAAACAAGGCATCTTCGCTTCGTGGAGTGTAGGTTAGGGCCTTGTAAATTTGTTGACAAATTAAGTTTAAGTTTCATCTGTTTACTTTTAAGATGTTTGAGTCTTACATTTTACTAGTAAATTAAGACATGAAACTTTGAAACAATGTACGTGTTGTGGCTCACGGTGTGCTGCATGTGACAGTTGCTGGTGACAGCTGCGGTGCTAGAGTGTGATCCTGATAGACTAGGGTTAATAAGACGTGGTTTCTAGGCTAGTTAAGTAAGAAATGTAAAACTATTAAACCATCTACTCACAACTATAATCCCATGTTTTATTTAATACTGATTTTATGATCGCTGTGCATATTTAATTTTGATTTAGCATGTATTTCTGGTTGTGGATAGCAAACAACCATGTTTTATTCACATATTTGACGGACTGATATAATATTATGTTTGTTTGCAGCTATTATTATTTTTGTTTTTACGCAGTGTTCTGTGTTTACTGTCTGCTCGTTGAGAAATTGGTTTTCGCTGGTGGCTGCTTAAACCAGTAAGCAATTGTTGTTCTAATATGTCTAATACATATATATATTTCCAAGAGTGGATCATGGAAATGAAATAATTTCAGCCCCGCCAACATTGCCCATCAAATGGGATGAGCCTACATGAACACTTCCAGTTAATAATTCAATACGTGCTGAAAAAGAAATTTCCTCTAAATTCCAAGATCAACATTGATTTGTTACCTTGTCCCAATGTGCCTTCTGTTAATATGTATTAAGATAACCCTCGATGTAGATGCCTTTCGATGGTGGGACTTTCCAAGGATAATTTTTGTTATGCATCGCAGACAACAAAAGAAGAAAAATGTAGATTTTTGCATAACATTATGCGCATTACTGACGCCACTATTAAATTTAATTCAGGAAATGTCATTCGAAATCCAGTTTACCATCCTTTCGCTGAATAAAAGCTAGGTATGTTATAACTTTTCTAGGTTCATAGGACACAGGCTGGCAGGCTAATTCCGTCGAAGTGTGACATAACTTTCCGCAACCGCTCGCTCGCCACTTCTTGTTAGCGAGATAGCAAGCAGACATCGATCAAGAATTTGTAACTTCTAGCAAAAAACAGGAAGCTGGCTCTATGATTGACTAATGTTGTTTAACGACGCACTGTTTTGACAGCTAGAATTAAATGGTGATGATGGGTGAGGGTGATCTTTACATCCCTTCCGAAGGACGGTGCAACTCGAACAACAGGATTCCGAAGACACCGGCTAAGAGGCACACGTGGTTGGGTTTTCAAGGTGTATTTTGCCAGAGTCGGTGCGCAGCATCCAGCCAAACATCGTGTGCAATATAATGCTAGTACATGTGCGCAGCAACCTGCGCAGCAGCGTTTACAGCAGCGTGCGCAGCGCATCATCGCTCGACTGCAGAACCCATTGGCCAGTACGCTAGCATGAGGAGCTAGTTTAAATAAAAATGCTGAATATTTTCTATTGAATTGTGGTCAACAAGGATTAAAAATGATCATAATATAGCTAAGCTTATACAGAATTCAGCGAAGTATTTAAAAGTTTTCAATTCTGTCATCATGGCTAAATAGCTCAGTGTGGAAACATGTACGATTTGATTAGTGACAGGGCCTGAGCGTGGTTCGAGCCCTTTAACATCCACTTTTTTATTATTGTAAGGATCTTTTACAAAACATTTATAATTAAAATATTAACATCCTTCACTTCCCACGTACACGCAATGTAATCGCGTTGTGGGTGAGCTTAAATATTACGCTCGACCACAACACGATTATATGAGTTTTCAAATAGCCTAATCAATTCTGTCATCATGGCTAAATAGCTCAGTGTGGAAACATGTACGATTTGATTAGTGACAGGGCCTGAGCGTGGTTCGAGCCCTTTAACATCCACTTTTTTACCATTGTAAGGATCTTTTACAAAACATTTATAATTAAAATATTAACATCCTTCACTTCCCACGTACACGCAATGTAATCGCGTTGTGGGTGAGCTTAAATATTACGCTCGACCACAACACGATTATATGAGTTTTCAAATAGCCTAGGCTAAAAATAGTTTAAATTTCCATTTAAGCATGACATCACCGTACGGAATGCACGGCCACACCACTCATCGAAATGTTCTGCCCTTTATATACTCTTTTAGAAGTTGCTTCCACCAATCACAGAGTGCGCTGTTGTCATGTGATACTACTATCACTTTGATATGTATTCAAACAGGATTCACACATAAGAGAGAGCTGGCTGCAGAGATATTTTGGAGTTGGCATGAGCTAAAGGCTCGGAAAATTCCAACAGCCTGGGAATCCCAGTGCTCTGTGGACAACGTCCGCAGACATACTGAGTTCTTCTCTCGCCAAACCGTGCTCTCATAAGGCACTGGTCACTTGCTCGCTTGCATGTGGTACCCATCGGCCATTGAGCTAGCATGAGGAGCTAGTTTTGCATAATGGCTTAATGGTTCAGAAGATAACTTGTACAGTCGCAAAATGAGGCATTGTCTGAGCGTTTTTCGAGCCCTTTTAAAGCCGCTTTTTTACCATTGTATTGATCCGTGTGGATAAGTCGCTTGGTTCACAACGCAAAGACGACGCGTTCAAATCCGAGGGGCTTTTGAGCTTTGCTCGTGAATTAGATTGGCGGGGGTACGTCCTCACTGTTGAAATTAGTCAGAACAAAACGTAAACAAACATCTGTAACTCATAAGCCCAAAAGATCCTAAGGCCTTTATGGTCCCTTGCCAGCCGAGTGGCTAAAGTGCTTGTTTGATATCACAAAGGTACCAGGTTCGAATCCTGGCTTGGGAACTAATTTGATACATCTTTTGCACTTTTTTTGGGCGAATTTTATTAAAGTTAGTAGCAAAAGCCTGAATCTCGGTCGCTGTGCGACTTCGTTTCAGGTTTTTGCTGGAAATCATTCGTCCCACCCTAACACCCTAAGCATTTACACTGCGTATGGCAAAAACGTATGGTCTAAACAGCCACGAGTGTGTTTAAAATTTATGAACAGCGCCATCTTGTATCTAAAATTGAACAAATATAGGATTTCATATATTTTTATAATTTCCTGTGAAATATTTTCTATAACAATGCAGTAAAGCATGATATTAAAAATCATTTCCATATAAATTAGGCGGTCCAAAAAGCTGGAATGTCTGGGATTCGAACCAGGGCCGCTAGAATACCAGGCAAGTGGTCTAGCCACGAGACCACACCATCGATGTTGAATGAGCTGGAATTCTCCGTACTCGATGCAAATTCAGTAAGCGTGTTTTCTTTTTAAAAAAACTTCATGTTTTTTCTGTCATCGCTGATCTCAAAGACGTATACTTCACTCAGCTTTGTGAAGTATGTTTTTTGTCAGTTGCAGACGTTGCCAAAAAGCTCAGCCAGCCACTTGATTCGAACTCGAGTCATATCGCACTTCTATCAGAGAGCGAGCGAGCTATCCACTGGACCATGCCGCTGTTGGAACATGATGATGGAAACTAGTTATTCATGGCGATGAATTCAAGAACAAGGAAAACGCGGTCGTGAAATACTGTTCATCTTACCGAAGTTTTGAACCGTCCTTTGTTATATCACATCCCTGTCGCATCATTGAAGTAATACCGAGTCTCGTTGGCATTACGTCTGGAAGACAGTGTTCACCGTACAGAGTGCACGGCCACACTGCTCTACATCGAAATACTCCGCCGCTTATATACTCTGTTAGAAATTGCTTCAACCAATCACAGAGTGCGCTGTTGTCATGTGATGCCACTATCACTTTGATCTGCATTCAAACGTGATTATCACATAAGATAGAGCTGGCTGCAAAGAAACTTTGGAGAGCTGGCTTGAGCTATTTTCTCGGCCAATTCCAACAGGCTTAGAAGCCCAGTGCTCTGTGGACGACGTCCGCAGACATACTGAGTTCTTCTCTCGCCAAACCGTGCTCTTATAAGACACTGGTCACGTGCTCGCTCACATGCGGTACCCATTGGCCAGTGCGCTAGCATAAGAAGCTAGTTTTTATATAAATGCCGACTATTTTCGATGCAAATAAGGTTTGCAAAGATTGGAAATTATTCTTATATAGCATTGCTTCGTTGCCAAAAATGTAAAAGAAGATTTTACCTTCGTCGTCGTGGCGATATGGCTCAGTGGGAAACTCGAACTGTTTGAAAACGAAATATTTTCTGAGCGTGGTTCGAGCGCGGTTGAATCTGCTTTTTTACCATTGTTTATATCTTCCAATAAACATAGGTAATGAAAATACTAACTTCTTATACGTCCCTCGAATGGTCGAGTGGATAAGTCACTTGGATCACAACGCAAATAAGATGCGTTCCAATTCGATTGGCTTTTGAGCTTTGCTTGAAAATGACTAGCAATGACATCCGCCCTAATAAGAGCGGAGGGTGTACGTCATCGCTGTTTAAATTTTAATAAGTACGGAAGGTAAACAATTATCTGTAACTCATATACCCAAAAAGTCTCGCCTTTTTCATGGGGCCTTGCCAGCTTAGTGGCTAGTGTGCTAGGTCAGTATCTCAAAGGTACCAGGTCCGAATCCTGGCCAAATCCAAGACCACTTTTGCACTATTGTTGGGCGAATGTTTTTTTAGTTAGTAGCAAAAATCTCAAACGAGTTCGCTTCGCGACCTCGTTTCAGATTTTTGCTGGCGATCATTCGACCCGCCCTAACACCCTAAGCATTTACACTGCGTATGGCAAAACAGTGTGGTCTAAACAGCCACGAGTTTATGTAAAATTGAAAGACAGCGCCATATTGTATCTAGAATTGAACAAATCTAGGACTTGATTAATTTTTTTTAATTTCCTGTGAAATATTTCCTATAAAAATGTAGTAAAGCATGACTTAATAATCATTTCCATTAAATTAGGCTGTCCAAGGAGGTAGACGGTCTGGGATTCGAACCCGGGCCGGTGTAATACCAGGCAAGGGGTCTAGCCACAAGTCCACACCATCGATGTTATGTCGGCGGGAATTCTTCGTACTCGTCGTACATTCAGTCCGCGTGTCTTCTTTTTAAAAGAACTACATGTTTTTTTCTGTCATCGCTGATCTCAAAGTCGTATACTTCACTCAGCCTTGCGAAGTATGACTTTTGGCAGCGGCAGACGTTGCCAAAAAGCTCGGCCAGCCACGTGTTTCGAACTCGAGTCATATCGCACTTCTATCAGAGAGCGAGCGAGCTATCCACTGGACCAGGCCGTTGTTGGAACATGATGATGGAAACTAGTTATTCATGGCGATGAATTCAAGAACAAGGAAAACGCGGTCGTGAAATACTGTTCATTTAACCGTAGAGTTGAACCGTCCTTTGTTATTTCAAATCCCTGTCGCATCAATGAAGTAATACCGTGTCTCGTTGGCATTACGTCACGAAAACAGTGCTCACCGTACAGAATGCACGGTCTCGCTCTCGCTCTCGCTCTCCATCATCATGTTCCAACAACGGCCTGGTCCAGTGGATAGCTCGCTCGCTCTCTGATAGAAGTATGAGTAACAAAGCTAGATATAAATAATTGTTTCCAATTTAATTCTTAGTTCCAAAAAGCTGCAAAGTATGGGAATCGAACCGAGGCCGCTTGAATACCAAGCAGGTGGGTTAGCCACTAGACCACACCGTTAATGAGCTATAATAACGCATCTTTGCAGGATAGATGTTTACTCTCTAAATTTTAAATTTTAGTTCCAAAAAGTTATTCCTTGAACCCGCACCGTTAAATTTCTTGGCTGGTTGGCTATCGAAAGCTCCACACCACTGATTCTTGTTTGCTGTGAATTCTTCATACTCATTGCAAATGATGTGCTGATGTGCTCTAGGCTATCATGACGTGTGTGTCCGACATCGCAGACGACCAAGCAGTGGCGTAGCCAGGATTGGGAGCTTGGGGGGGCGGTCAGAAAAATAGGGGCGCCATCCTCATCAATAATAAGGCATTAAGAAACGTGTATTAGCCAATTTTTGTCACTGTAATTTATATGACGTAGTATCCTATGATCAAACATTATTTTTTTTGATCTAATAAAACTAATTTAAATAATAATCAGAATTAATAATAAAATTAAATGTAACGCTAACGTAATAATATGAGTATATTATATAATTGGATGAACGTAGCGAGTGAAGCGAATACTTTCAATCTGCACTCACTCCGAAAAAGAGTCATTCATGTTTTTTTTTTGTTTTTCTGTCCGTTTTTCCGCCCTCGACTGTCCAAACGGCTGCAACGATTTAGATTCAATTTTCAGAGTACTTCTGCGTTTTTCAGTTCAAAAACTTAAAAAAGTTGTTCAAAAATCAAAAAATTCAATTTTCTCATGCTCAATTAGACGGCTTGTTTTCGTTTCACTGGCCAAATGGCTCAACCAATTTTGAGAAATAACCCTTATTTTCCAGCGATAAGTTTCTTTCGTCGAAGCTTCATTTTGCAAAGTTTTCGGTCACATTTTCAAAATCTATTGCTTCTGCGAGTTCTCGCTCAAAGTGTAAAACAGCTAAATTGGAGAGTCGGTTTTCCGTCATTGTTGACCGAGTATATGTTTTAATGTTCTTTAGACGACTACAACTTCGTTCGGCGGTTGCACTACTGACTGGAAGAGTGTAATAGATCTTGTAAAGTGTGGTCAGATTAGGGTACACGGCGTTCAATCCATTTTTCATTGGAAATGGTAATATGTCGTTCAGCTTCAAAAGATCGCCATCCAGCATGCCGCTAGCCCTTTTAAGCATGTATGGACAAGTGGTTCCACTAAATTGTACACAATTGTAATCAGCGCCCCCAATTTTCTTTTAATTTTTGAAAAAGAGGGTCCTTAGGGGCGCCCCAATTAGACGCAATATGTCCTAACTTTTTCAGAAATTTCATATAGTTTACAGGTTTCTGGGTCCAGAGTGGGTTTTATTGTAATTTTAAATTAATAAAAATAGGGGCGCCCGGTGCTCGGTGCCGGGCGGTGCCCGGGGCGGTCGCCCCCCCTGCCCCCGTGCTGGCTACGCCACTGCGACCAAGTCCAACACCGTCCAGTGTTGTTCAGTATGTATTTTGTTCTTTTGCCAGTGCCAGACGTTGCCAAGAAGCTTCGCTTGCTCCTGGATTCGAACCATCGAAATCACATCCGAAAGCAAGCGTGCAATCCACAGCACCAGGCTTTTGTTGGGGATGACCTGTATCTTTCTTACTTATTGATTGGGATGATCATAATGGCTGTAAAAACTAACGTATTTTCAGACTCTTTAATACTCACTAAGCTGCAAGCATCGTGTTACGAGTAAGATCCAGCTCGAGATTTTTGGACAAAAAGCGATGCAGTCTGTGGGAATCAAACCCGGGTCTCCCCGGTGAAAGGCAGCGATTTTACGCACTCGACCACACATCGGATTGATTGATTATTGGTGTTTAACGACGCACTGTTTTGACAACTGGCCCTTTTGCACTGCTCTAATGGTGTCAGTGAATGAAATGGTGAATGAAAGGGTGATGATGAACCTAACCTATGGCTAGAAGGGAGGAGGGGAAACCCGGTGTCGGCACGTAGCCTACTTCTGTCGAAAAGCACCGAGGGGACCACCGGCTTTACGTCCCTTCTGAAGGACGGTACAACTCGAACAACAGGATTCCGGAGTCAATGGCTAAGAGAAACAACTGGTTGGGTTTTCAAGGTGTATATTGCCAGAGTCGGTGTGCAGCATCCAGCCAAACATTTTGCGCAGTATAATGCATGTGAACGTGCGCAGCAATTTGCGCAGAAGCGTGCGCAGCGAGTCTAGCGCAGCGTCGCGCGCAGCACGTTGAGCAGCGGGTGTTTTCCGCCGCCGCAGTCTCCCCGGAAGTCGTCGAGGTCGAGGGCCCAGACCATCCCTCCTCCGAGTCGCGCAGATCGGATGAACTCGGCCTGTGACAGACAGCACAACGCGCATGCGTCAAATCATAACGTTAACACGTGATTTTAATTGGAATACCGTTTTGTGTGCCTGAACTTTTTGTGAATGAAATTAATGTGAATGAATCTAATATGTGTTAACTTTTTTTTAATGGATTGGACAGCAGTTGATTCAAATAAATAAATTGGGTTGGGAAGTTGGGTCGGGTCTGGAAAGGTAGGATTAGAAGGTGGCGAAGGGAAATATAGTGCGAGTTTTGCTAGATATTAACAGGTTAGGTCAACTGCATTTCAAAACACACCCAGGCACAGTTTACTAAAGTTGACATAGATGTCACCCATTAGAACTCACTAGGCGATGCGGACACTCTTAGAGCCTAGAGGCTTTCTAACTCGCGTTAAGAACGAAGCGAGTGAAGCGAAATCTTCAGTTAAACTTTACTGCTGAAATAACCTCGAATGTTTATTTTGTGTGTTTGTTCGCGCTCTACAGACCAAATTTTGATAAATTTTGATTATGATAAAAATTTGTGTGAAAAGTCGTTTTTCAATCTGAACATAGTTTTGGCGTTTGGTCTGTTAAGATCAAACACACACAAAAAAAGCAGCAGCAGCAGCAGCAGCAGCAGCAGCAGCAGCAGCAGCAGCAGCAGCAGCAGCAGCAGCAGCAGCAGCAGCAGCAGCAGCAGCAGCAGCAGCAGCAGCAGCAGCAGCAGCAGCAGCAGCAGCAGCAGCAGCAGCAGCAGCAGCAGCAGCAGCAGCAGCAGCAGCAGCAGCAGCAGCAGCAGCAGCAGCAGCAGCAGCAGCAGCAGCAGCAGCAGCAAGGGAGGGAAACGCACCTTTCGCCGGATGTCCTGAGGCTCGTCGAACGAAGCCCATTGGTTGCCCTTGACAGCGTACGGGCCGATGCGTCCTTCCGGGTCACGGGTCACCGTCCAGCCCTTCGACGCGATCCGCTCGCAGATCTGTAAGACAGCCAACGATCAAAGATTAAGTGAATCTTAAACCTATATGCTAATACTCGTTGCAGATGTTTAATACCACTAAGTCAGGTGTTGGATGGGTGACCATCATGCACATGGTCAGTTCTGTTCGGGAGAGAGGTCGGAGGGTTTGAAGTTAGTGCAACAACTTTACTCGCCTTGCTTGTCAACCTCTCGACAGCACGGATTAGCGGAGGAATCCTGTCGTCCGAGTTGTACCGTCCTTCGGAAGGGACGTAAAGCCGGTGGTCCCCTCGGTGCTTTTCGACAGGAGTAGGCTACGTGCCGGCACCGGGTTTCCCATCCTCCCTTCTAGCCATAGGTGAGGTTCATCATCACCATTTCATTCACCGACGCCGTTAGACCAGTGCCACAGGGCCAGTTGTCAAAACAATGCGTCGTTAAAGACCGGCAACCAATCAGGTACCTCGTAGTAGGCGAGGAAACCGGCAGCGCGCGTGAATTCTCCCGCCTCGCCCGGTCCCCGCGCAGGCGCGTTAAGCCCCGCCTCCTCGGCGTCGGCCAATTGGAAGCTCTGTCCGTAGAGCGGCACGCCCATCACGATCCTGCCAGGCTCCGCCCCCTTGGCCAGCCAGTAGTTGATCGAGAAGTTCTGCGCAAACGCAGACAGAAAACACGATGACGTCACTTCATGTCATGTCATTACACCGATAACTTCATTGAAATGATTACTTATGTGGATATTTGCAGGTAAATAAATTACACTTTCTAATAAAGAGTTTCTATGCCTTCATTAAAACATGTGTCCCCGTTCCAATAGGCCTATTCATATTTCGATCAAAAGTCTATCAAAATGACGTCATGATACCCACTTGATAAAGCCAGGCAGAGCAATGCAGGGTGTGATTTCCCTATCTTCCTTTGTTTTTTAGCAGAGCTAAATAATATTTTTTCCAAACCATGGTAGTACGTCCAGTGGGTATCTGACGTAATTTTTCTCTGAGCGGAATGGATCACTAAAGGCATTTTTAAATGCGATTTGCGTGGTTCACTGCAAAGATTACGTCATTACAGGGATGACGGTAAAATATCATAAATAGATTTCAGAGCCTCAATTAAAACATGCAACAAGAAAAACCAAGTGTCTTATATTCCAACTGAAGCATTTAAAAATAGAACCGACCGGCTTGAGAATGATGGCCAGCACAAAATTTGCCTTAAAAGGGTCAAATACACAAGTTTACCAACTGAGGGGAACAAATTCCATCTTTAATGGATTTTATTTATTTATTTTATTTAGGTGTGAGCGTGGATCAAGGAGACCGTGAGGGGACTTGGTGTTTTCTAGGAAGCGTGGTTCCAGGAAGTATGGTTCTTAGAGACCGTGGTTCCAGGGGGGCGTGGTTCCAAGGGGCGCGGTGTTTTCCAAGGGGCGTGGTTCCAAGGGGCGTGGTGTTTTGCAAGGGGCGTGGTCTCACCGCGTTGAAGTAGTCAAACGTGTCACCAGGGAAGTAGTACAGGGGAGCCACGTGACCGGTGCGCTTGTCCCAGTGGCCGTGGAAGTCGTACGTCATCACCGCGATCCAGTCAAGATGGCGGTTCAGCACCGGCACGTCGTACGCGGCGTCGATTACCACCTGGAAAAACAAGTGACTATCACTCACTGCCCGGAAATTTCACCTGATTTTACCTCATTCTGTGGAATTGGGTGAGTTTCGGCTTTTGTTTTTCTATACTTCCTTTGGAAACAGATGATTCAAATACAGAAATTGGGTTGGGAAGTTGGGTCGGGTCAGGAAAGGTAGGATTAGAAGGGGAGGGGGGGTAATTAAGTGAGAGTTTTGCTAGAAATTAACAGGTTAGGTCAACTGTATTTCAAAACAGACTCTATTCCAGGCGCAGTTTACTCAGGCTGACATCACTCCGGCCCGGGTATTTTACCTGGTATAACGGAATGTGTATTCATCCCCCAATTTCTAAAGAAAATCCTCAATTAATGCGTTTGCAACATATTTTAAATGTCGGAAACCAATCAAAGAGTCACAAATTACAAATTTAAGAACCTCGATTCCCCATGCGAGTGCATATAACAGTTGAAAACTACAGCCGCCAAATTGGAGTACGGGTGCCAACTGCCAAAAACAAAACACGAACAGGTTCAACCAATAAAGTCAGGGTCAACCAACCTTGGACGGTGAGACGGCTGCTGACAGCAGAAGTCCGCGAGGACGGAAGACGGCGCTGAGTTCACGCACGAGATCCGCGAAGCCCTGTTTGTCCGATTCGGGCCCGAGGTTGCAGTCCACCTGTTGGTCAACCAGATGGTCACCCCTGTTTAAGCAACAAGTTGTTTGTGGGAGATGGTCACCCCTGTGCTAGCAACAAGTTGTTTGTGGGAGATGGTCACCCCTGTTTAAGCAACAAGTTGTTTGTGTGAGATGGTCACCCCTGTGCTAGCAACAAGTTGTTTGTGGGAGATGGTCACCCCTGTGCTAGCAACAAGTTGTTTGTGGGAGATGGTCACCCCAGTGCTAGCAACAAGTTGTTTGTGGGAGATGGTCACCCCTGTGCTAGCAACAAGTTGTTTGTGGGAGATGGTCACCCCAGTGCTAGCAACAAGTTGTTTGTGGGAGATGGTCACCCCTGTGCTAGCAACAAGTTGTTTGTGGGAGATGGTCACCCCAGTGCTAGCAACAAGTTGTTTGTGGGAGATGGTCACCCCTGTGCTAGCAACAAGTTGTTTGTGGGAGATGGTCACCCCTGTGCTAGCAACAAGTTGTTTGTGGGAGATGGTCACCCCTGTGCTAGCAACAAGTTGTTTGTGGGAGATGGTCACCCCTGTGCTAGCAACAAGTTGTTTGTGGGAGATGGTCACCCCTGTGCCAGCAACAAGTTGTTTGTGGGAGATGGTCACCCCTGTGCTAGCAACAAGTTGTTTGTGGGAGATGGTCACCCCTGTGCTAGCAACAAGTTGTTTGTGGGAGATGGTCACCCCTGTGCTAGCAACAAGTTGTTTGTGGGAGATGGTCACCCCTGTGCTAGCAACAAGTTGTTTGTGGGAGATGGTCACCCCTGTGCTAGCAACAAGTTGTTTGTGGGAGATGGTCACCCCTGTGCTAGCAACAAGTTGTTTGTGGGAGATGGTCACCCCTGTGCTAGCAACAAGTTGATTGTGGGAGATGGTCACCCCTGTGCTAGCAACAAGTTGTTTGTGGGAGATGGTCACCCCTGTGCCAGCAACAAGTTGTTTGTGGGAGATGGTCACCCCTGTGCCAGCAACAAGTTGTTTGTGGGAGATGGTCACCCCTGTGCTAGCAACAAGTTGTTTGTGGGAGATGGTCACCCCTGTGCTAGCAACAAGTTGTTTGTGGGAGATGGTCACCCCTGTGCCAGCAACAAGTTGTTTGTGGGAGATGGTCACCCCTATGCCAGCAACAAGTTGTTTGTGGGAGATGGTCACCCCTGTGCTAGCAACAAGTTGTTTGTGGGAGATGGTCACCCCTGTGCTAGCAACAAGTTGTTTGTGGGAGATGGTCACCCCTGTGCTAGCAACAAGTTGTTTGTGGGAGATGGTCACCCCTGTGCTAGCAACAAGTTGTTTGTGGGAGATGGTCACCCCTGTGCTAGCAACAAGTTGTTTGTGGGAGATGGTCACCCCAGTGCTAGCAACAAGTTGTTTGTGGGAGATGGTCACCCCTGTGCCAGCAACAAGTTGTTTGTGGGAGATGGTCACCCCTGTGCTAGCAACAAGTTGTTTGTGGGAGATGGTCACCCCTGTGCTAGCAACAAGTTGTTTGTGGGAGATGGTCACCCCTGTGCTAGCAACAAGTTGTTTGTGGGAGATGGTCACCCCTGTGCTAGCAACAAGTTGTTTGTGGGAGATGGTCACCCCTGTGCTAGCAACAAGTTGTTTGTGGGAGATGGTCACCCCTGTGCTAGCAACAAGTTGTTTGTGGGAGATGGTCACCCCTGTGCTAGCAACAAGTTGTTTGTGGGAGATGGTCACCCCTGTGCCAGCAACAAGTTGTTTGTGGGAGATGGTCACCCCTGTGCTAGCAACAAGTTGTTTGTGGGAGATGGTCACCCCTGTGCTAGCAACAAGTTGTTTGTAGGAGATGGTCACCCCTGTGCTAGCAACAAGTTGTTTGTGGGAGATGGTCACCCCTGTGCTAGCAACAAGTTGTTTGTGGGAGATGGTCACCCCTGTGCTAGCAACAAGTTGTTTGTGGGAGATGGTCACCCCTGTGCTACCAACAAGTTGTTTGTGGGAGATGGTCACCCCTGTGCTAGCAACAAGTTGTTTGTGGGAGATGGTCACCCCTGTGCTAGCAACAAGTTGTTTGTGGGAGATGGTCACCCCTGTGCTAGCAACAAGTTGTTTGTGGGAGATGGTCACCCCTGTGCTAGCAACAAGTTGTTTGTGGGAGATGGTCACCCCTGTGCCAGCAACAAGTTGTTTGTGGGAGATGGTCACCCCTGTGCTAGCAACAAGTTGTTTGTGGGAGATGGTCACCCCTGGGCTAGCAACAAGTTGTTTGTGGGAGATGGTCACCCCTGTGCTAGCAACAAGTTGTTTGTGGGAGATGGTCACCCCTGTGCTAGCAACAAGTTGTTTGTGGGAGATGGTCACCCCTGTGCTAGCAACAAGTTGTTTGTGGGAGATGGTCACCCCTGGGCTAGCAACAAGTTGTTTGTGGGAGATGGTCACCCCAGTGCTAGCAACAAGTTGTTTGTGGGAGATGGTCACCCCTGTGCTAGCAACAAGTTGTTTGTGGGAGATGGTCACCCCTGTGCTAGCAACAAGTTGTTTGTGGGAGATGGTCACCCCTGTGCCAGCAACAAGTTGTTTGTGGGAGATGGTCACCCCAGTTGCAGCAACAAGTTGTTTGTGGGAGATGGTCACCCCTGTGCTAGCAACAAGTTGTTTGTGGGAGATGGTCACCCCTGTGCTAGCAACAAGTTGTTTGTGGGAGATGGTCACCCCTGTGCTAGCAACAAGTTGTTTGTGGGAGATGGTCACCCCTGTGCTAGCAACAAGTTGTTTGTGGGAGATGGTCACCCCTGTGCTAGCAACAAGTTGTTTGTGGGAGATGGTCACCCCTGTGCTAGCAACAAGTTGTTTGTGGGAGATGGTCACCCCTGTGCTAGCAACAAGTTGTTTGTGGGAGATGGTCACCCCAGTGCTAGCAACAAGTTGTTTGCGGGAGATGGTCACCCCTGTGCTAGCAACAAGTTGTTTGTGGGAGATGGTCACCCCTGTGCTAGCAACAAGTTGTTTGTGGGAGATGGTCACCCCTGTGCTAGCAACAAGTTGTTTGTGGGAGATGGTCACCCCAGTGCCAGCAACAAGTTGTTTGTGGGAGATGGTCACCCCAGTGCTAGCAACAAGTTGTTTGTGGGAGATGGTCACCCCTGTGCTAGCAACAAGTTGTTTGTGGGAGATGGTCACCCCTGTGCCAGCAACAAGTTGTTTGTGGGAGATGGTCACCCCTGTGCCAGCAACAAGTTGTTTGTGGGAGATGGTCACCCCTGTGCTGGCAACAAGTTGTTTGTGGGAGATGGTCACCCCTGTGCCAGCAACAAGTTGTTTGTGGGAGATGGTCACCCCTGTGCTAGCAACAAGTTGTTTGTGGGAGATGGTCACCCCTGTGCTAGCAACAAGTTGTTTGTGGGAGATGGTCACCCCTGTGCTAGCAACAAGTTGTTTGTGGGAGATGGTCACCCCTGTGCTAGCAACAAGTTGTTTGTGGGAGATGGTCACCCCTGTGCCAGCAACAAGTTGTTTGTGGGAGATGGTCACCCCTGTGCTAGCAACAAGTTGTTTGTGGGAGATGGTCACCCCTGGGCTAGCAACAAGTTGTTTGTGGGAGATGGTCACCCCTGTGCTAGCAACAAGTTGTTTGTGGGAGATGGTCACCCCTGTGCTAGCAACAAGTTGTTTGTGGGAGATGGTCACCCCAGTGCTAGCAACAAGTTGTTGGTGGGAGATGGTCACCCCTGTGCTAGCAACAAGTTGTTTGTGGGAGATGGTCACCCCTGTGCTAGCAACAAGTTGTTTGTGGGAGATGGTCACCCCTGTGCTAGCAACAAGTTGTTTGTGGGAGATGGTCACCCCTGTGCTAGCAACAAGTTGTTTGTGGGAGATGGTCACCCCTGTGCTAGCAACAAGTTGTTTGTGGGAGATGGTCACCCCTGTGCTAGCAACAATTTGTTTGTGGGAGATGGTCACCCCTGTGCCAGCAACAAGTTGTTTGTGGGAGATGGTCACCCCTGTGCTAGCAACAAGTTGTTTGTGGGAGATGGTCACCCCTGTGCTAGCAACAAGTTGTTTGTGGGAGATGGTCACCCCTGTGCCAGCAACAAGTTGTTTGTGGGAGATGGTCACCCCTGTGCTAGCAACAAGTTGTTTGTGGGAGATGGTCACCCCTGTGCCAGCAACAAGTTGTTTGTGGGAGATGGTCACCCCTGTGCTAGCAACAAGTTGTTTGTGGGAGATGGTCACCCCTGGGCTAGCAACAAGTTGTTTGTGGGAGATGGTCACCCCTGTGCTAGCAACAAGTTGTTTGTGGGAGATGGTCACCCCTGTGCTAGCAACAAGTTGTTTGTGGGAGATGGTCACCCCTGTGCTAGCAACAAGTTGTTTGTGGGAGATGGTCACCCCTGTGCTAGCAACAAGTTGTTTGTGGGAGATGGTCACCCCTGTGCTAGCAACAAGTTGTTTGTGGGAGATGGTCACCCCTGTGCTAGCAACAAGTTGTTTGTGGGAGATGGTCACCCCTGTGCCAGCAACAAGTTGTTTGTGGGAGATGGTCACCCCTGTGCTAGCAACAAGTTGTTTGTGGGAGATGGTCACCCCTGTGCTAGCAACAAGTTGTTTGTGGGAGATGGTCACCCCTGTGCTAGCAACAAGTTGTTTGTGGGAGATGGTCACCCCTGTGCCAGCAACAAGTTGTTTGTGGGAGATGGTCACCCCTGTGCTAGCAACAAGTTGTTTGTGGGAGATGGTCACCCCTGTGCTAGCAACAAGTTGTTTGTGGGAGATGGTCACCCCTGTGCTAGCAACAAGTTGTTTGTGGGAGATGGTCACCCCTGTGCTAGCAACAAGTTGTTTGTGGGAGATGGTCACCCCTGTGCTAGCAACAAGTTGTTTGTGGGAGATGGTCACCCCTGTGCTAGCAACAAGTTGTTTGTGGGAGATGGTCACCCCTGGGCTAGCAACAAGTTGTTTGTGGGAGATGGTCACCCCTGTGCTAGCAACAAGTTGTTTGTGGGAGATGGTCACCCCTGTGCTAGCAACAAGTTGTTTGTGGGAGATGGTCACCCCAGTGCTAGCAACAAGTTGTTGGTGGGAGATGGTCACCCCTGTGCTAGCAACAAGTTGTTTGTGGGAGATGGTCACCCCTGTGCTAGCAACAAGTTGTTTGTGGGAGATGGTCACCCCTGTGCTAGCAACAAGTTGTTTGTGGGAGATGGTCACCCCTGTGCTAGCAACAAGTTGTTTGTGGGAGATGGTCACCCCTGTGCCAGCAACAAGTTGTTTGTGGGAGATGGTCACCCCTGTGCTAGCAACAAGTTGTTTGTGGGAGATGGTCACCCCTGTGCTAGCAACAAGTTGTTTGTGGGAGATGGTCACCCCTGTGCCAGCAACAAGTTGTTTGTGGGAGATGGTCACCCCTGTGCTAGCAACAAGTTGTTTGTGGGAGATGGTCACCCCTGTGCCAGCAACAAGTTGTTTGTGGGAGATGGTCACCCCTGTGCTAGCAACAAGTTGTTTGTGGGAGATGGTCACCCCTGGGCTAGCAACAAGTTGTTTGTGGGAGATGGTCACCCCTGTGCTAGCAACAAGTTGTTTGTGGGAGATGGTCACCCCTGTGCTAGCAACAAGTTGTTTGTGGGAGATGGTCACCCCTGTGCTAGCAACAAGTTGTTTGTGGGAGATGGTCACCCCTGTGCTAGCAACAAGTTGTTTGTGGGAGATGGTCACCCCTGTGCTAGCAACAAGTTGTTTGTGGGAGATGGTCACCCCTGTGCTAGCAACAAGTTGTTTGTGGGAGATGGTCACCCCTGTGCCAGCAACAAGTTGTTTGTGGGAGATGGTCACCCCTGTGCTAGCAACAAGTTGTTTGTGGGAGATGGTCACCCCTGTGCTAGCAACAAGTTGTTTGTGGGAGATGGTCACCCCTGTGCCAGCAACAAGTTGTTTGTGGGAGATGGTCACCCCTGTGCTAGCAACAAGTTGTTTGTGGGAGATGGTCACCCCTGTGCTAGCAACAAGTTGTTTGTGGGAGATGGTCACCCCTGAACAACAAGTTTTTGGGAGAAAAATTGAAAACTCTTTCCATAAATAAACGAGCAACTAAACTTTACTCCAAATCTATTCGATAGGTACTACCGTCAAATCATGCACCTGAAGAATTAAAATTAACAAAACTTTGTTACTAAAAACAACAAAAATTCACCAACACTGTTTCTGTGTTGCTGTGTTACAAGCCATTCAGATGGAGTTGATTTTTTTTCTTTGCCAAATGCTATCGACCAATCAGGCGGTTTGGGGCTACAAATATCGCGCTTTTGTGACACATTTTAAGCGTTTTTGCAGTTTTTCTCAACTAATGCAACTTTATTTTCAACCAATTTTAACAAAATTTAGTGTGTGCAATAAAAATCGTAAAAAAGAGATACTGTGTTAATTTCAAGCAAATCCACTGAATAATTTTTCCTTAAATCGATTTTTGCGTTTTGAAATACCTATTCAAATAATTTTACGCCGACTACTTTATGATAATTCCAGTAAACTGATGTCATTAAAAAAGCTGCTAAATTAACGCCAAACATTTTAAAATGATCATAAAAGCCTTGTATTTTCCAGCTTGATGGTTACAGGTAGACCTACCTGCCAACACTTGGGGTACTCCCAGTCAAGGTCAAGGCCTTGAAAGCCGTGCTGCTCCACGAATCGCGTCACGTGCTCTACGAAGCGTTGTCTTGACGACGGGCTGTTGGCCAATCGGCTGTATTTGTCACCCAGCGAGTCGTTCCATCCGCCCAACGCCAGCAACACTTTGATGCCTTTCTCTTTCAAGGCCACCACCTTGCGGTAGAAACCTGCAACACCGACATCAACATCAACAAGTAGCATTTACAGTAAACATTTAAAGATTGAACCCAAAATATTTATTATTATTTTTTTTCTGTACCCTTGCTAAGATCGGGCATTATCCAATAACTAATTCAATGCTCTTTAAAAATTATGCAATGGTTTCCTCAGAAATCATATTGACGTTGATTATTGGTGTTTAACGACGCACTGTTTTGACAACTGGCCCCGTGGCACTGGTCTATAATGAAAGGGTGATGATGAACCTCACCTATGGCTAGAAGGGAGGAGGGGAAACCCGGTGCCGGCACGTAGCCTACTCCTGTCGAAAAGCACCGAGGGGACCACCGGCTTTACGTCCCTTCCGAAGGACGGTACAACTCGAACGACAGGATTCCTCCGCTAATCCGGGCTGCCGAGAGGTTGATAAGCAAGGCGAGTGAAGTTGTCGTACTAACTTCAAACCCTCCGACCTCTCTCCCGAACAGAACTGATCAACAATTTAAGTCTGGCAAATAGATTTGCTGTCACTGATTTGTCTCTATTACTATCTGCAAGAGTAATATGACTGTAATAATAAAGTGACAAGTAAAAAGCTTAAAGATATGCCAGTGGTATACGTTAAGGCAGTGTTCTTATGTTTTTTTGAAACTTTGAAAAAGCGCCTTGTGGATTTAGTTTCATGAGTTAGTGAAATGTAAATGGAAGCCATTTTTTAAACATGACCTCATCCTGGAAATAATATATCATGACGTCATTTTGATAGTTTTTTGATTGAATGGAATCGGTGTATTGTCTGGTTACCGTTATCGAGGTCCGCCCAGCTGTCGTGTGGTTTCAAGGTCAGGGTGTTCGAGTCCAAGACAGCGAAGCCGTAGACCACGTGGGTGCAGAGGGAGGAGTCAATGTCCTCCGGCACGTACTTGCCCCGTCCCTGGCGATACCACGCCCAGTTGGTGAAGTAGCACACGACCTTGAACCCGCCTTCTGGAAACACGACGACCAAAACATCAACAACTTGCTGCTGCTGCTGCTGCTGCTGCTGCTGCTACTGCTTGCTGCTGCTGCTGCTGCTGCTGCTGCTGCTGCTGCTGCTGCTGCTGCTGCTGCTGCTACCGATGCTGCTGCTGCTGCTGCTGCTGCTGCTGCTGCTGCTGCTGCTGCTGCTACTGCTTGCTGCTGCTGCTGCTGCTGCTGCTGCTGCTACTGCTTGCTGCTGCTGCTGCTGCTGCTGCTGCTGCTGCTGCTGCTGCTGCTGCTGCTGCTGCTACTGCTTGCTGCTGCTGCTGCTGCTGCTGCTGCTGCTGCTGCTGCTGCTGCTGCTGCTGCTGCTGCTGCTGCTGCTGCTGCTGCTGCTGCTGCTGCTGCTGCTGCTGCTGCTGCTGCGGCTGCTGCTACCGATGCTGCTGCTGCTGCTGCTGCTGCTGCTGCTGCTGCTGCTGCTGCTGCTGCTGCTGCTGCTGCTGCTGCTGCTGTAAGCATTACGCTCATCCACAACAGAATTGTATGAGTGTTCGCGAAGCCTAGTTAACAAATCACGTCTGACTGCTTTCCCTATCACTTTGTCACTTGGTACCTTGTTGCACCGGCGCATGCGTAACCATGCCGACCGACGCTGCTGTCGTCGTTGTCGTTGTTGTTGTTGTTGTTGTTGTTGTTGTTGATGTTGTTGTTGTTGTCGGTGTTGTTGTTGGTGTCGTAGTCACGGCGACAGGAATTTCGGCAGGCAAAATGGCGTCGGCCTGCGTCGAGCATTTGGCATTCTCCGGCCAATCACAGTGGTCCTGGGGATCAAAATGAGTGGTCATTGGCTTGCCTAACCACGCCCCTTTAATTGGATGGTGTTGATTGGATGATGTTGATTGGATGGTTGCAAAAAGACTCAAGTTTTTTGAAAAAAAAAATCAAAAATTTTCATCAAAGAACATGAGGGTATACAAATTTGTTAAAATTGCAAAATTCAGAAAAAAATTCAGACCATTTTTATTTTTATTTTATTATTTTTTATTGCTTTTGTGTGTGTTTGTTTGCGGTCTACAACACGATTTCATGCGTGCTTGCATCTTTGGTGTTTGCATCTGCAATCAAGATCTATGATGTTGAAGCTAACTTCAATATTTGTGAACGCTCGATTGCAACAGGTAGGCAATGTCGGGTACCTTGTTCCAGTGCAGGCTGGCCGGACAGCTGAGCGCAGTGAGCTGACCGAACTGACAGACGAAGTACTTGTTGCAGTCGCCAGGATGCGCGATCGGCGCCGTCGTCGAGCAAGCCCCGCCCACCGGCGCAGGCACCGCCTTCTCCGACTCCGCCCACTCCACGGCCGCAACTGACACAAGAGCGTACGCGTTTGTTTGTTTGTTTGACAGACCGTGGTTCGTTACAAAGCCATCGATAAACTTGAATATTAGTAAAGAAATATCAATTCCTAAGTTTACATCTGTGCCGGGATTCGAATCCGGGTGCGGACCTTCTATGTTCACTCATAGTCCTGTTTGGAGGAGCGAGCGAAATCCCTCAATTTAACAACATAGGGGAAAGAAAAGCGTTTGATTTTTTTTTTGTAAAAAAACGAGCAGCCCTACTTAAAGGTCACAGATCGTTGCGAAACTTGGCAAAAACGTTCGTGGTGACTCAGCGAGGTGCTGTATGGTTTTTGAGCAAAATCTGCTCGGCCATTTGGTTTTTATGAGCAAAATCTGCTCGGCCATTTGGTTTTTATGAGCAAAAACCCGAAAATTTTTCAGTTTTTTGGTACTTGCTTCGTAACTAATTGACCGATCCGCACCAAATTTGGATTGAATATATATGATAACAAGTTAAACAAATTGCCTAAGTTTCAGATTCGTGCATGAAGTAATATACTTGTTAATTTAAGCACCGTTTTCAACAATATGATTTTCAAATGTTTTCCGTTTGAATTTCCTCGGCGAGATTACGGCTCGCTCATCCTGCAACGAGTGTAGGCTCTACTAATCGTTTACCTTGTTAGCTGTAACTGATATGAACTGACATGAACTGACATCAAATGACATGAACTGACATGAACTGACATGTTTAGTAGACACGATGTAATCCAGGTGGTACCTTGTTTGAGAGAGTCGCTGCCGCCCAAGGGGCAGCTGGGGCCGGGGCCGGGGTAACCTCGTAGCACGCGGTTGATGGTCTTCAACAGCGGGAACTTTTCGCAGCCGCACTCGGCCTTGAAGTCGTCAAGGTCCAGTGCCCTGCCGCGAAAATAAACAACTTGATTTAAGAGTTGAGTTTGATTTTGATTATTAGAAACGAAATATCATTATCTACCGTACATGCCACGCGTACTTGCATATTATAGGATTAAATTCACACTAGTATCACGTGTTCGATGTCGGGAATATTATCACATAATGCAAGGGCTCGGGTATAGTTCTGAATCTGATAGTGATTCAGACAGAGGACACATGTCAGGGGTCGGCGCCGTACTCAAACTGATAGGGAGCCTTCTGGGAGGACTGAAACTTTCAACGGCGTCGTCAGAGTACAGACTGTGTAACGCCTCTGTGTATTTCTGATAGTAATTCAGACAGAGGACACAAGTTAGGGGTCGCCGCCGTACTCAAACTGATAGGGAGCCTTCTGGGAGGACTGAAACTTTCAACGGCGTCGTCAGAGTACAGACTGTGTAACGCCTCTGTGTATTTCTGATAGTAATTCAGACAGAGGACACATGTCAGGGGTCGGCGCCGTACTCAAACTGATAGGGAGCCTTCTGGGAGGACTGAAACTTTCAACGGCGTCGTCAGAGTACAGACTGTGTAACGCCTCTGTGTATTTCTGATAGTAATTCAGACAGAGGACACATGTCAGGGGTCGGCGCCGTACTCAAACTGATAGGGAGCCTTCTGGGAGGATTGAAACTTTCAAACGCGTCGTCAGAGTACAGACTGTGTAACGCCTCTGTGTATTTCTGATAGTAATTCAGACAGAGGACACATGTCAGGGGTCGGCACTGACTTCAACTTTATAGGAACACTGAGATCCATTCTTTCTTCGTTTTGTAGAAAAAGGCAGCTGATATATTTTGCTTGTGTAGTAGCTTGCTCTGACGCGACAATCACACCTTGTGGATCCCATTGTTGTTCCCCACCACTGGCTTAGTACAGTCTGAGCCAAATAATGTTTTGGGCCAGTTTGTTTTTGGGGCAGTTTTTATTTGGTGCAGTTTTTTTTGGGGTAGTTTTTTTTTTGGGGCAATTGGAGCACTCACATGATTTATCTTTGCAATTTTGAGAAAGGAACGTGCCCCTGTGTCCACTTTTTCCCTTCACCTGCTGTGTGCACGTTACAGCAAGGCCAATGATTTGAGTTTTTTGTATGTATGTCAGTCTTGTTAGAGTTGAATTGTGGTCAGAGCTGAAAGAAGTGTAAGTATTTCTCAATGGTGTAAGTGTTTTAAGTGTTGTAAGTGATGTAAGTGTTTGTTTGTTTGTTTTATTTAAGCTAACAAGCATATCATAAAAATATACATATACAATCATATAATCATATACTTATCATATACATATAGGTATGTTATCCAAACAGTAAAAAAAAACACTTAACAGCAATAAAAAATAAAATGCAAGTGGAGAGTCAAGGCAGGGTGCACCCTTCACTACCTACAACCTACACAGACGGTGCAATGAAACAATCAGATCATTTTTCCAACGTCCGTGAGGTTTTCCTACATGCGGCCATTATGACTCACCAAATCATGGCTCCTCCCAGCTGCAAGCTTCGGGCAAACTCGGACTTCCTTCGGATCGTGTCGACGTCGTCGAAGCTCACCCATTGGTCGCGAAGGAAGGCGTAAGGTCCAATCCGACCGCTGGGATCGCGCACAACGGTCCAGCCCAGCTTCAGCACGCGGTGGCAGATCTAGGAGGCAGGGCTTGTGTCACATCCCAGATAACAGGTCCAAGATCCCAGATCCCATATCCCAGATAACAGATAACAGATCCCAGATCCTAGTTCCCAGATCCCAGACCCCAGATAACAGATCCCGGATCCCAGATAACAGATCCCAGATCCCAGATCCCAGATCCCGGATCCCAGGGATCATAGGTATCCTAGATCCCAGATCCCAGATCAAAGATCCCAGATCCCAGATCCCAGATCCCAGATCCCAGATCCCAGCTGACCAAGTCTGAATATTTATAGTAACAAAATATCAAACTCAAAATTTGTATGCTACAGTTGGTTGTCCGTGTAGCATAATGGATAAGTGCAGTGCCCCGACCAGGCAAAGACCCGGGTTCAAATCCCGGTACGGATATAAATTCTGAAATTGATATTTCGTTACAAATTATCATCATATTCTTCTACTATCTTTTTCTACTCTATATTTATGTTTTGAAACTGTAAACTAAGTCCTCCAGTGGAAACTGTCATCCCTGTTAAAATTATTCGGTTGATTTCTAATTTCTATTGCATGCCTGGCCGAGAAAAACCAATGAACAGCAAAAAAAGAAAATTCGAGTGGAGAGGTACGGTAGGGTCGCCCTGTATTACCTACATCCCAGATCACAGATCCCAGATCCCAGGTCCCAAATCCTAGGTCCCAGATACTAGGTCCCAGATCCCAGATCCCAGATCCAAGATCCAAGATCCCAGATCTTCGGTGATCTCACGAGAACCGGTGTTTCCAACGTTGCCAAACCGTTCGGTAAAGAGGTACCTTCAATCGGCTTCGGTGCCAACACTGATATCACCGTGTTGTGGATGAGCGCGATATTAAATTGTTTATAAATCTGCCTCACCTCGTAGTAGGAGAGGAAGCCCCGAGCTCGCGTAGCTTCCCCCGCCTCCCCGCCGCCGTAGGTGGGGGCGTTGAGACCGTTCTTGGCGTTGTCAGCCAGCGAGAAACTCTGTCCGTAGGTCGGCATGCCCATGACCAGCTTGTGCGCAGGCGCGCCCCGGGACATCCAGTAGTGCAGCGTGAAGTTCTAAAAAGCAAGCACATCAGCCATCAAAACAGAAATCTTACACATATAGTGCACACCATGAATAACTTCATTCAAAACCACGTATTTTGCTGCACTTAGGAGCTTTTGCAGGTTTTGGCCCCGTTAAATCAACCCTCACATAACCTTAAAGGTACCTTTACTTACCTAGCCTTGCTGGAAGGTATCCCAACCTATCCTTGATGGAAGGTATCCCAACCTAGCCTTGCTCGAAGGTATCCCAACCTAGCCTTGCTGGAAGGGATCCCAACCTAGCCTTGCTGGAAGGTATCCCAACCTGGCCTTGCTGGAAGGTATCCCAACCTAGCCTTGCTGGAAGGTATCCCAACCTAGCCTTGCTCGAAGGTATCCCAACCTAGCCTTGCTCGAAGGTATCCCAACCTAGCCTTGCTGGAAGGTATCTATACTTGCCTTGCTCGAAGGTATCCCAACCTTCCCTTGCTGGAAGGTATCCCAACCTAGCCTTGCTGGAAGGTATCCCAACCTAGCCTTGCTCGAAGGTATCCCAACCTAGCCTTGCTGGAAGGTATCCCAACCTAGCCTTGCTCGAAGGTATCCCAACCTAGCCTTTCTGGAAGGTATCCAAACCTGGCCTTGCTGGAAGGCATCCCAACCTAGCCTTGCTGGAAGGTGTCCCAACCTAGCCTTGCTCGAAGGTATCCCAACCTAGCCTTGCCGGAAGGAATCCCAACCTAGCCTTGCTCGAAGGTATCCCAACCTAGCCTTGCTCGAAGGTATCCCAACCTGGCCTTGCTGGAAGGTATCCCAACCTAGCCTTGCTCGAAGGTATCCCAACCTAGCCTTGCTGGAAGGTATCCCAACCTAGCCTTGCCGGAAGGAATCCCAACCTAGCCTTGCTCGAAGGTATCCCAACCTAGCCTTGCTCGAAGGTATCCCAACCTAGCCTTGCTGGAAGGTATCTATACTTGCCTTGCTCGAAGGAATCCCAACCTGGCCTTGCTGGAAGGTATCCCAACCTAGCCTTGCTCGAAGGTATCCCAACCTAGCCATGCTCAAAGGTATCCCAACCTAGCCTTGCTGGAAGGTTTCCCAACCTAGCTTTGCTCGAAGGTATCCCAACCTAGCCTTGCTGGAAGGTATTTCAACCTAGCCTTGCTCGAAGGTATCCCAACCTAGCCTTGCTCGAAGGTATCCCAACCTAGCCTTTCTGGAATGTCTCCAAACCTGGCCTTGCTGGAAGGTATCCCAACCTAGCCTTGCTCGAAGGTATCCCAACCTAGCCTTGCTGGAAGGTATCCCAACCTAGCCTTGCTCGAAGGTATCCCAACCTAGCCTTTCTGGAATGTATCCAAACCTGGCCTTGCTGGAAGGTATCCCAACCTAGCCTTGCTGGAAGGTATCCCAACCTAGCCTTGCTCGAAGGTATCCCAACCTAGCCTTGCTCGAAGGTATCCCAACCTAGCCTTGCTGGAAGGTATCCCAACCTAGCCTTGCTCGAAGGTATCCCAACCTAGCCTTGCTGGAAGGTATCCCAACCTAGCCTTGCTAGAAGGTATCCCAACCTAGCCTTGCTGGAAGGTATCCCAACCTAGCCTAGCTCGAAGGTATCCCAACCTAGCCTTGCTCGAAGGTATCCCAACCTAGCCTTTCTGGAATGTATCCAAACCTGGCCTTGCTGGAAGGTATCCCAACCTAGCCTTGCTGGAAGGTATCCCAACCTAGCCTTGCTCGAAGGTATCCCAACCTAGCCTTGCTCGAAGGTATCCCAACCTAGCCTTGCTGGAAGGTATCCCAACCTAGCCTTGCTCGAAGGTATCCCAACCTAGCCTTGCTGGAAGGTATCCCAACCTAGCCTTGCTAGAAGGTATCCCAACCTAGCCTTGCTGGAAGGTATCCCAACCTAGCCTAGCTCGAAGGTATCCCAACCTAGCCTTGCTCGAAGGTATCCCAACCTAGCCTTTCTGGAATGTATCCAAACCTGGCCTTGCTCGAAGGTATCCCAACCTAGCCTTGCTCGAAGGTATCCCAACCTAGCCTTGCTGGAAGGTATCCCAACCTAGCCTTGCTAGAAGGTATCCCAACCTAGCCTTGCTGGAAGGTATCCCAACCTAGCCTAGCTCGAAGGTATCCCAACCTAACCTTTCTCGAAGGTATCCCAACCTGGCCTTGCTGGAAGGTATCCCAACCTAGCCTTGCTCGAAGGTATCCCAACCTAGCCTTGCTGGAAGGTATCCCAACCTAGCCTTGCTGGAACGTATCCCAACCTAGCCTTGCTGGAAGGTATCCCAACCTAGCTTTGCTGGAAGGTATCCCAACCTAGCCTTGCTCGAAGGTATCCCAACCTAGCCTCGCTGGAAGGTATCCCAACCTAGCCTTGCTGGAAGGTATCCCAACCTAGCCTTGCTGGAAGGTATCCTAACCTAGCCTTGCTGGAAGGTATCCCAACCTGGCCTTGCTGGAAGGTATCCCAACCTAGTATTTTGCAGTATTTTGCTGCACTTAGGAGCTTTTGCAGGTTTTGGCCCCGTTAAATCAACCCTCACATAACCTTAAAGGTACCTTTACTTACCTAGCCTTGCTGGAAGGTATCCCAACCTATCCTTGATGGAAGGTATCCCAACCTAGCCTTGCTCGAAGGTATCCCAACCTAGCCTTGCTGGAAGGGATCCCAACCTAGCCTTGCTGGAAGGTATCCCAACCTGGCCTTGCTGGAAGGTATCCCAACCTAGCCTTGCTGGAAGGTATCCCAAACTAGCCTTGCTCGAAGGTATCCCAACCTAGCCTTGCTCGAAGGTATCCCAACCTAGCCTTGCTGGAAGGTATCTATACTTGCCTTGCTCGAAGGTATCCCAACCTTCCCTTGCTGGAAGGTATCCCAACCTAGCCTTGCTGGAAGGTATCCCAACCTAGCCTTGCTCGAAGGTATCCCAACCTAGCCTTGCTGGAAGGTATCCCAACCTAGCCTTGCTCGAAGGTATCCCAACCTAGCCTTTCTGGAAGGTATCCAAACCTGGCCTTGCTGGAAGGCATCCCAACCTAGCCTTGCTGGAAGGTGTCCCAACCTAGCCTTGCTAGAAGGTATTCCAACCTAGCCTTGCTGGAAGGTATCCCAACCTAGCCTAGCTCGAAGGTATCCCAACCTAGCCTTGCTCGAAGGTATCCCAACCTGGCCTTGCTGGAAGGTATCCCAACCTAGCCTTGCTCGAAGGTATCCCAACCTAGCCTTGCTGGAAGGTATCCCAACCTAGCCTTGCCGGAAGGAATCCCAACCTAGCCTTGCTCGAAGGTATCCCAACCTAGCCTTGCTCGAAGGTATCCCAACCTAGCCTTGCTGGAAGGTATCTATACTTGCCTTGCTCGAAGGAATCCCAACCTGGCCTTGCTGGAAGGTATCCCAACCTAGCCTTGCTCGAAGGTATCCCAACCTAGCCATGCTCAAAGGTATCCCAACCTAGCCTTGCTGGAAGGTTTCCCAACCTAGCTTTGCTCGAAGGTATCCCAACCTAGCCTTGCTGGAAGGTATTTCAACCTAGCCTTGCTCGAAGGTATCCCAACCTAGCCTAGCTGGAAGGTATCCCAACCTAGCCTTGCTCGAAGGTATCCCAACCTAGCCTTTCTGGAATGTATCCAAACCTGGCCTTGCTGGAAGGTATCCCAACCTAGCCTTGCTGGAAGGTATCCCAACCTAGCCTTGCTAGAAGGTATCCCAACCTAGCCTTGCTGGAAGGTATCCCAACCTAGCCTAGCTCGAAGGTATCCCAACCTAACCTTTCTCGAAGGTATCCCAACCTGGCCTTGCTGGAAGGTATCCCAACCTAGCCTTGCTCGAAGGTATCCCAACCTAGCCTTGCTGGAAGGTATCCCAACCTAGCCTTGCTGGAACGTATCCCAACCTAGCCTTGCTGGAAGGTATCCCAACCTAGCTTTGCTGGAAGGTATCCCAACCTAGCCTTGCTCGAAGGTATCCCAACCTAGCCTCGCTGGAAGGTATCCCAACCTAGCCTTGCTGGAAGGTATCCCAACCTAGCCTTGCTGGAAGGTATCCCAACCTAGCCTTGCTGGAAGGTATCCCAACCTGGCCTTGCTGGAAGGTATCCCAACCTAGCCTTGCTAGAAGGTGTCCCAACCTAGCCTTGCTGGAAGGTATCCCAACCTAGCCTTGCTGGAAGGTATCCCAACCTAGCCTTGCTGGAAGGTATCCCAACCTAGCCTTGCTCGAAGGTATCCCAACCTAGCCTTGCTGGAAGGTATCCCAACCTAGCCTTGCTCGAAGGTATCCCAACCTAGCCTTGTTGGAACTTATCCCAACCTAGCCTTGCTTGAAGGTATCCCAACCTAGCCTTGCTCGAAGGTATCCCAACCTAGCCTTGCTCGAAGGTATCCCAACCTAGCCTTGCTCGAAGGTATCCCAACCTAGCCTTGCTGGAAGGTATCCCAACCTAGCCTTGCTGGAAGGTATCCCAACCTAGCCTTGCTGGAAGGTATCCCAACCTAGCCTTGCTGGAAGGTATCCCAACCTAGCCTTGCTGGAAGGTATCACAACCTAGCCTTGCTCGAAGGTATCCCAACCTAGCCTTGCTGGAAGGTATCCCAACCTAGCCTTGCTGGAAGGTATCCCAACCTAGCCTTGCTGGAAGGTATCCTTGGCCTATAACTTCAGACAAAGGCCTACCTCAATGCCACGCTTAATAAATAATAAATCCAACGTTTTAGTCAGCTTGAGGCTCACCGAGTTGAAGGTGACGTCAACGTCCTCTGGATGCACGTACATCGGAGCGACGTGACCTGTGATCTTGTCCCACTGGCCGTGATAATCATAGCACATGACGGCGATCCAGTCAAGGTCACGCGCGAGGTCGGTGACCTCGTAGCCGGCGTCGATGACGGCCTTGCTGGGACTGACCGCCGCGGAGAGCAACAGGTTGTGCGTGGTGAACGCGGAGCGCAGTTCCGAGACGAGCGCTGCGAACGCTGCTTTGTCCGACGCCGGTCCTTTGTTGCAATCCACTTGCCAGCACCTAGTGGGTTACAAGTTGTTGTCATTGATGAGCGTAGCAAAATCTTCAATTTAACTTATTGGAGAAAAAAACCCTGGTGTGGAGGGGTTGCTAGGCAGGAAAAATGCGTGTCCGAACCGGGATAAGAACCCGGGACCTTCCGCTTGCCGGGCGGTTGCTCTGACCAACTGAGCTATCCGGCCGCACAAGATTCCTGCTTCGCTGTTCGTATCCCGGTTCGGACACGCATTTTTCCTGCCGAGCAACCCCTCCAACAATTGCGTACAGGTGTAAGCTTCCACCAGAAAAACCACTTTCTCATCCCTTCCATCTCTACTGAGAATGAGGCTAGGTGCAAAATGTCAGAGCCGTGTCTCTGTCACGGGGACGTCGAATACACTTGCACTGGATGCCTGTGAAGAACTCGTACGGTTACGAGTCGCTTCTTCCCCTTCTCTCCCGAGAGAGCCCTTTCCTCTCCCAGCGAAGCAGGAATCTTGTGTGGCCGGATAGCTCAGTGGTCAGAGCAACCGCCCGGCAAGCGGAAGGTCCCGGGTTCGTATCCCGGTTCGGACGCACATTTTTCCTGCCTAGCAACCCCTCCAACAATTGCGTACTGGTGTAAGCTTCCACCAGAAAAACCACTTTCTCAAACCCTGGTGTGTTTAACCAGCCGATTCCCTCGGCTATGTCTTGCTCGCGCATCGTAAGTAGGGGAACCAAAGATCCTAGGGGAAGCGTGGACTCTGGCGAGACGTGAGATCCTGCACCTATGGTTCATCGTCGCTGGCCTCCGCTTGAGGTCGGGTCCCTTATGACGCGATATGGACAATCATGCATGAAACATGCGTAATATCCGCAGACACTCATAGATGTCGCTGAACGAACGCAAATTTAGAACGCCACGACGTTTTAAATGGAAATAGGTAATCCAAAGACATTACTAGTACACACAACTTTTTTATTTCCTCTCTTTCCTCTCTTTCTTGGGAAGGCACGGCCTCCTCGGCCTCATGCACTAACCGCCACTGCTAACTACCATTAGTAACCGTGGCTACAAGCCAAACCGTTCGGTTCGTGGCACTTACTTGGGGTACTTCCAGTACTTACTTGGGGTACTCCCAGTACTTACTTGGGGTACTCCCAGTCGAGGTCGAGCCCGTCAAAGTTGTTGTCGAGTATGAACTGCGTGACGTGCGCGATGAAGCGTTGCCTTGACGAAGGGTTGTTTGCCAGCCGCGAGTACTTGTCTCCTGCCGAGTCGTTCCAGCCGCCAATAGCAATCAACACCTTGATTCCTCGCTTCCGCAAGGCGGTGACCCGCTCGTAGAACTCTGAAAACAACAAGGCGGTGGATATTAAACTCGATGTCGATTCCACAGTTGGTTGTCAGTAAACTGAGTTAGGTGTTTGATGGGTGACCATCATAGACGTGGTCAGTTCTGTTCGGGAGAGAGGTCGGAGGGTTTGAAGTTAGTACGACAACTTCACTCGCCTTGCTTGTCAACCTCTCGACAGCACGGATTAGCGGAGGAATCCTGTTGTTCGAGTTGTACCGTCCTTTGGAAGGGACGTAAAGCCGGTGGTCCCCTCGGTGCTTTTCGACAGGAGTAGGCTACGTGCCGGCACCGGGTTTCCCCTCCTCCCTTCAAGCCATAGGTTAGGTTCATCATCGCCCTTTCATTCACCAACGCAATAAAACCAGGGGGTCAAATCACAATTCCCTTACTTTTGCTCACACCGGGTGTAGCTAAAACGTCGACAGGCCCTGGTCTTAAATTTACAGTGTGTCGTTGAACACCGATAATGATAATAAAACTCACTATTGTCGAAGTCTGCCCAGGAGTCGTGAGGCTTGATTTGCAGCGAGTCTCCGTTTAGCACGGCGAACCCGTAGACAACGTGCGTGCAGAGATCCGGGTCGATGTCCTCCGGCACGAACTTGCCGCCGCCCTGCCTGCAAACAGAGATGAGTTTAGCACCCGGCCTCCGTTGGAACCTAAGTTAGAACCTGGGTTAGAACCTGGGTTAGAACCTGAGTTAGTGTCAGGTTGGGAGGAGTTGGTTGAGAGTGCTAAGGAACCAGCCATGTTGGCTTTTGAGAATCGTCTGCGGCTGTTTGGCCTGGTCATTTGTTGGGAATTTGAAACGTGTTTGAACTGAAAGTGCTTCACCGTGAAATTTCCTACTCAACGATCATGGCGTTTGAAATGGAGTTGGATAGAACTTTCCATGCCGTGGTTTTGCACGGCAATAATCCATTTAATTTGGCTACCATTAAATATATTCGACCACAGGAGTAAGTTAGAAGTAAATTATTATTATTTTTTTTCGATTGAAGAACTAATAATTAAGAATGATGCTGTGGCGACTGCAAAAATGATGCCTACTATTTGGGTCAAGCAACGTGCAGAATCGTCTACTATTTCATCTTCGATGAAGTTATTTTGTCAAAAATGGCGCTGAAAATCATAATTTACAAGAAAATAGCCATTCAAGGCCGGTAAGTGAATGCCCCTTAAGTGTCAAGGTCAACAAACTGGCAGGTCAACAATCAACAAACCAACACAAACAACCGGACTTGGAAACCATCCTATTCAATTTCACTCCCCAATTCCGCAAGTGAGCATTGAGTGGTTGGTTACATGATCTTTGCTGAAATAGAAGAATGGAACGCATCCTTGCTTCTGATTGGTTAAATGAGATGAATCCTCGCTTCTGATTGGTTGAATGGAATGAATCCTTGCTTCTGATTAGTTAAATGAGATGAATCCTCGCTTCTGATTGGTTGAATGGAATGAATCCTTGCTTCTGATTGGTTGAATGAGATGAATCCTCGCTTCTGATTGGTTGAATGGAATGAATCCTTGCTTCTGATTGGTTTAATGGAATGAATCCTCGCTTCTGATTGGTTGAATGGAATGAATCCTTGCTTCTGACTGGCTCGACAGACTCACCGATACCACGCCCAGTTGGTGAAGTAGCAGACGACCTTGAAAGCTCCCGGTGCATCTGCACTCTCGGTGACGGAGTGCTGAGGCTTGAGCGTTGTCACGGCAACAGCGCCCGAGGTCGTCAGGTCAACGCCCTCGCCGAGCTCGTTTCCGTGTTCGGGTTCTTGGGAGGCTTCGGTCGTTTCCGCCGGCGACGGACTTGTCGGCCTGAAAGACAGCTTTCAGTTGTCATGGATACCAGATTGTTATTATTACTAATTGTGTTTTAACGACGCACTGTTTTGACAACTGGGCATGTGGCGCTGGTCTTACGGCGTCGGTGAATGAAATTAACCTAAAGGTCTACCCACAATTGACGCAAGCACAACGATAGCGCGCAACGCGCAACGCGCAAGGAATTAAATTCAAATGTTCGGATGGCGCTGTCTTAGATTGACGTAGACGGAGCGCGCAAACGCAAAGGGCAAGAGTTAGTTACATTTAACGTTTGCGTCCATCGTTGTGTCAACCAATTACAGCTCAGGAAATCTTTGTTTCCGATGTTGACACTTGAAACTCGCAAGTCAATGTCACTTCGCTTTCTAGAAGTTTCAGGATACTAGTTAAAAGATATTTGGTTTTAAAATTAAAAAATTAACATAAAGTTTGATGAAATTGGAGACGTGGAGGCAGACTCCGAATACGTGTTAATCGCGCCAGTGGAAATCGTTTTTAAATGACCACTAGCCATAGGTTAGGTTCATTATCACCCTGTCATTCACCGACGCCATTAGACCAGCGCCACAGGGCCAGTTGTCAAAACAGTGCGTCGTTAAACACCAATAATCAATCAAGGATGATTAAGTAGGGTTCAGTAGACGCGGGGCGTGTCCCTTACCGACTCGTCGAGCCTGGATTGGTCAAGGCTGGCTGCGTCGGGCTGGGATTGGTCAAGGCTGGCTGCGTCGGGCCGGGATTGGTCAAGGCTGGCTGCGTCGGGCCGGGATTGGTCAAGGGGCGGGCCAGCGTGGCTCGAAGCTCGGCGAGCAGCGGATGTTTTCCATCCCCGCAGTCTCCCCGGAAGTCGTCGAGGTCAAGCGCCCAGACCATCCCGCCTCCGAGTTGCGCAGATCGGATGTACTCGGCCTGTAAACCACGCATGTGTGATATATCTCTCCCTCTCTCTCTCTCTCCGTGCGTTCTGCCGGCGAAATCACGCGACCGACTTCATTAAAACTTTAAAGAATTCCTTTTCCTCTTTTCCTCTTCAGGGTTTCCCCTTTGGACACATTTAAATGTTATTTTGGCAGAATTTTGTCCTTCGGGCATATCGTTGTGCCTTATTGGCATGGGGTTGTGCCTTATTGGCATGGGGTTGTGCCTTATTGGCATGGGGTTGTGCCTTATTGGCATGGGGTGTGCCTTATTGGCATGGGGTGTGCCTTATTGGCATGGGGTTGTGCCTTATTGGCATGGGGTTGTGCCTTATTGGCATGGGGTTGTGCCTTATTGGCATGGGGTTGTGCCTTATTGGCATGGGGTGTGCCTTATTGGCATGGGGTGTGCCTTATTGGCATGGGGTTGTGCCTTATTGGCATGGGGTTGTGCCTTATTGGCATGGGGTTGTGCCTTATTGGCATGGGGTGTGCCTTATTGGCATGGGGTTGTGCCTTATTGGCATGGGGTTGTGCCTTATTGGCATGGGGTTGTGCCTTATTGGCATGGGGTTGTGCCTTATTGGCATGGGGCTGTGCCTTATTGGCATGGGGTTGTGCCTTATTGGCATGGGGTTGTGCCTTATTGGCATGGGGTGTGCCTTATTGGCATGGGGTTGTGCCTTATTGGCATGGGGTTGTGCCTTATTGGCATGGGGTTGTGCCTTATTGGCATGGGGTTGTGCCTTATTGGCATGGGGCTGTGCCTTATTGGCATGGGGTTGTGCCTTATTGGCATGGGGTTGTGCCTTATTGGCATGGGGTTGTGCCTTATTGGCATGGGGTTGTGCCTTATTGGCATGGGGTTGTGCCTTATTGGCATGGGGTTGTGCCTTATTGGCATGGGGTTGTGCCCTATGGGCAATTTTTTCAATGTCCTTTTCAGGATGAAATACAAGTTCCATCAAAGCTAAACCGTACTCTTTTCAAAGTTCTTTCAACGGCTCTGAGCCACTTGCCCTTACCATTTTCCACGTAGGTACTTATTTACCAAGATCTAATTATCCAAGATCAATTTAACCGTGTACCTAATAATTTATTTTACCAAGATCTAGTTTAACTTGCACTAATTTAACTAACCAATTTCTAATTTATCATGTAACAATTTACCAAGTACTACTTTAAGCGCAATCAAACTATTTTCAGTCCTTGAACTAACTTTGTACCAACATTAAAGAGTGCGTTGCCCCTGGTTACCTTTCGCCTGACTGTTTCCCGGTCATCGTAGCTGACCCATTGGTTGCCTAGGAACGCGTAGGGACCCATCCTACCCTCGTCGTCCTTGACAACCGTCCAGCCGCGGTTGTTGACGCGGTCGCAGATCTGAAACCAAGATATCACCAGCCGTCGGTGAATGAAAGGGTGATGATGAAGCTAACCTACGGCTAGAAGGGAGGGGAAACCCGGTGCCGGCACGTAGCCTACTCCTGTCGAAAAGCACCGAGGGGACCACCGGCTTTACGTCCCTTCCGAAGGACGGTACAACTCGAACAACAGGATTCCTCCACTAATCCGTGCTGTCGAGAGGTTGACAAGCAAGGCGAGTGAAGTTGTCGTACTAACTTCAAACCCTCCGACCTCTCTCCCGAACAGAACTGATCATGTGCATGGTGGTCACTCATCAAACACCTGACTCAGCGCGATGTTGCTTTACTTCAAACCTGCAACCGATTCGACTGAAGCCCGCTTAATAATCTATTATTAATTAAGATTATTGGTGTTTAACGACGCATTGTTTTTGTCAACTGGTCCTGTGGCACTGGTCTAACGGCGTCGGTGAATGAAAGGGTGATGATGAAGCTAACCTACGGCTAGAAGGGAGGGGGGGAAACCCGGTGCCGGCACGTGGCCAGCCGTCGGTGACTGAATTTAAAAAAAATCGCCTCCTGCCATTTGAACCCGGATCCAAAATTATGGAATTGACATTTCTTCACTAATACTGAATGTCTACCGCAACAAGTAATTGCATTTGTGTTTAGCCCGGCTAAACACAAGTAGGTCATCAGCATTCCTAAAAATAACACAATTTGGTACCAAACGGTTGTGAAATTAATAAAAAATTCATTTAAATGTTCATGCCAACATGAAATCATGAAGGGTAATATATCTAAAAATTAAGTTTAATTTAATTCACATGCTTGGCTTCTGGGGTCGAGAGAGATTAAGGTGGTTTGGACATTACATGTGACGAGAATGGATGAGATGCAAATCACAAGAAGAGAGTTTGAAAATACAGCAGTAGGAAGAAGAAGAGTGGGAAGACCCAGCGAAAGATGGAGAGAGAAGATAATAGAGGATGTAGAAAGACGTGGAAAGTGGAGTGATGTGGATGATAATAGATTGTGGGAGAAAAGAGAACGATGTAATGAATTAGTAGAGAGAATGGAGAAAATCAATGAAGAAGATGAAGAAGAAGAAGAGGACGAAGAAGAAACAAGAGAAGCGACCGGAGTGGCCACCCGGTTGTATCACCTGAGGCCCTAGATTCAGGTGGATTTTCCACCCTTTGACCCATGAAAATTTAGAATTAAGGAAAAGATATTATTATTATTGCAACTAATGCGTCACAAATAGGCGGTGTGAAGATACCTCGTAGTAGGCGAGGAACCCGGCAGCGCGTGTGAACTCGCCGGCCTGGCCGGGACCCGGCGCCGGCGCGTTCAGTCCATTCGTCGAAGCCTGCGCCAGTTGGAAACTCTGTCCGTAGAGCGGAACTCCCATCACGATCTTGCTGGCGGGGACGCCCTCCGAGATCCAGTAGTTGATCGAGAAGTTCTGCAAAACAATCGAAAAACATTTCAAGCACGAGGCAGCGGCCATTTTCACTAACATTTTCTCAAGTCCGCGGGAATCTAGTCGCAAGGAATAAGGCGCCTCGCCCAACTAGGCAGATTATTTAATTCGCATTATTTCGTTCGACTTTGGCATTATTGCCAAAGCTGAGTCCAATTTCACGTTTTAACGTTAAAATATAATTAGTTTGATATTTCAAGTTATTTGAACTCATATCTACATGAATTAACAATCAAACAAAAGTAATAGCTTACTTATTCAGAGTGGATAATAATTTGTTCCTCAATTAAATTTATTCATAACAATTTTAATTTTTTCATACCAATAATGTCATGAATTTGGTTACCAGATGGCTTAGTGTGATGTCAATAATTATTTTTTTATCAAGAAAATAGAAATATGCCTCCTTAGAACCACTTAGACTTTGGTACACAGTGTTTCTCTTCTGAAACTTGTGTGTGTGTGTGTGTGTGAGAGAGAGAGAGTGTTATGGTGTGAGAGTGTGAGGGTGTCAAGGGTGTCAAAGTTTAAGAGTGTCAAGGATGTGAGAGTGTCAAGGGTGTGAGAGTGTGAGGGTGTGAAAAGTGTGAGGGTGTCACGGTGTAAGGGTGTCAAGGGTGTCTCACCGCGTTGAAGAAGTGGAAGTCATCGTCGGGATGGAAGAACATCGGAGCCACGTGGCCGGTCTTCTTGTCCCACTGGCCGTGGAAGTCGTACGTCATGACGGCCACCCAGTCCAAGGTCTCGCCGAGCACGGCCACCTCGTAGCCTGGAACACATCACGACAAGGTCACTGTCACTGTCACCTGTTGCTGTCATTTGTCATCTTTCACATGGCACTGTCACAGTCACCTGTCACAATAATCTGTCACAGTCAACTATCATTGCCATCTATCATCGTCACCTGTCATTGTCATTTGTCACGAACACTGTCTTCTTTCACTGTCATTTGTCATCTGTCACATGGCACGGTCACTGTCAACGTCATCTGTCACTTTCTGTAACACATTAACATGGTCACGCTCATGATTTCTCTGACAGTCACGGTCACTTGGAAGACATGGAAGGCACCAAGGTCAAAGCTGTCACTGTCATTGTTACCCAATGGATACTGTCATGAAAGAATTTTTAACAAAGTGGACTGAGCGGAATGGATCGGGGTTCTATTTCAGGTACGGATACAAAAATTTTGAATTGATATTTCGTCGCTAACAGTCGATGGTCACTGTCATGATTTATACCAAGGTCTCTGTCACTTAATCCTTTTCTTCCATTGTCAATGTCACTGTCAATGTCACTGTCAATGTCACTGTCAATGTCACTGTCAATGTCACTGTCAATTTCACTGTCAATGTCACTGTCATTACCAAACTTCACTGTCACTTTCTCATTTACGTGTATTCAAAACACTGGCATCAACACTTTACCTGTCAGCATTAACTCAAATTGTCTTCACTTTCACTTTATATAATATAACTATTAACTGCCAATGTAAAGTTACTCACACTGACAAATTCATTGTTACTGTCAGACTCGTTATTTACTCTTTGATTTTTACTATTTGCATGAGCGAGCAAAGCGAGCGAAATCCTTCAATTTAACAACATAGGGGAAAAAAAGCGTTTGGATTTTTTTTTGTTTGAAACAAAAACGAGCAGGCCTACTTCAAGGTCACAGATCGTTACGAAATTTTGCAAAAACGTTCGTGGTGACTCAGCGAGGTGCTGTATGGTTTTTGAGGAAAATCTGGTCAGCCATTTTGTTTTTATGAGCAAAAACCCGTAAATTTTTCAGTTTTTTGGTACTAGCTTCGTAACTAATTAACCGATCCGCATCAAATTTGGATTGAATATATATGATAACAAGTTAAACAAATTGTCTAAGTTTCAGATTCGTGCATGAAGTATTTTGCTAATTGGAAAAATAAAATTACTTATTACCTCTAAACGGTTTCAATACCGTCTTATCCTCGGTTTATTATATGATTGTCAAATGTTTTCCGTTTGGATTTCCTCACGGACGGCTCGCTCATCCGGCAACGAGTGTAGGCTCTACTAATCGTTTGCCAAGCTGTACTGAGAATGTGACTAAATTAAACTCTCCCAAACCATCTATCCGACTGCTTGATTTGATTTGTTTGGTTTATTTCATTTTTCTTCTTACAAAGAAAACACTTGTTTTTGTTGCCAAACAATAAATAAATTGAAATTAAACTCTTTATTATTTTAATTATATATTTTAAAGAAATCCATCCCCAATCGAACCTAAGCCTTCCACTTGAATCTCGACGGATAAATAGCTAAGAATCATAATAAATTGTCGGAGCAATGCGAATAAAAATTAACAAGATAAGATATAGATCTAAAAACCTCAGCACAGCCGCATATCAATTTGCTTTGTATGTTTCTTAAGTTTAGTGTGATTATATAGATAACTTTTGGCTGTACAAAATAAGAAAAGTTTTGAAAATTCTGAAATATTTTGTAAATTTTTAATAGTTAAGGTACAGTAACCCGGACTTTGCTGAAAAAAGCAGGGGGTCTAAGTTGAGAACAAAGATAGTTTTCTGAAATTTTCATCGAAATCGGAGCAGCCGTTTGGCCTGTAGAGCGCGAACAAACACACAAAAAAAAAAGTTTTTTGTAATTTTTTTTACCTGCGTCGATGACAGTCTTGCTGGGACTGACAGCGGCTGACAGCAACAGGTTGCGCGGCGTGAACGCTGCGCGAAGTTCACGGAGCAGCGCGGAGAAGGCCGGCTTGTCCGACGCCGGCCCCTTGGAGCAGTCCACCTGAAATCCACATCATTATCCGCGTTTAACGACATGCACTCTTTTCACAGCACTGAATTGAAAAAATAAATATAATTTTTATAAATTGAATATCGAGTAAGAAAACTTTTATTTCCTACTATTTAACCTCACAATATCTTAAGTTTACTTAAACGGAGCATTGCAATACAAGCCTACTACATCTAAACTAACCAACAAGTCACGTTATGAGGTGAGGCATCCAACGATGAAGACGATAATTGGTGTTTAACGATGCACTGTTTTAACAACTGGCCCGTGGCGCTGGTCTAACGGCGTCGGTGAATGAAAGGGTGATGATGAACCTAACCTATGGCTAGAAGGGAAACCCGGTGTCGGCACGTAGCCTACTCCTGTCGAAAAGCACCGAGGGGACCACCGGCTTTACGTCACTTCCGAAGGACGGTACAACTCGAACGACAAGATTCCTCCGCTAATCCGTGCTGTCGAGAGGTTGACCAGCAAGGCGAGTGAAGTTGTCGGACTAACTTCAAACCGTCTTACAAACGCCCGTGAACAATTTTACGTGCATACAAAATATTTTTCGTTCTCGTCGAAGCTTACGGCATAAGTTGGTGATGATTGGGTCTCTAAACAATATTTAGAAACAAACAATATTTAAAAAAAGTATAAATCGACAACAAATTATATTTAAGTAATGTTTGCATTTTCTCTTCCTCCGTAGTGAGGGGAATTAATTTTTCGGCATAACGCCCCCAGATCATTAATTCAATCCTAAATGCATCATTTATTTAAGACACTTGAGGCACTTGGGTGCAGCAGCAGCAGCAGCAGCAGCAGCAGCAGCAGCAGCAGCAGCAGCAGCAGCAGCAGCAGCAGCAGCAGCAGCAGCAGCAGCAACAGCAGCAGCCCACTTGGGAAACACTTGTCGCTCACCTGCCAGCACTTGGGGTACTCCCAGTCGAGGTCAAGACCGTCGAAGCCGTGTTTCTCGATGAACTCGACGGCGTGAACGACGAACCGTCGCCGGGCGGAGACGCTGTTGGCCAGTCGGCTGTATTTGTCCCCGGCCGAGTCGTTCCAGCCTCCCAGCGCCAGTGACACTTTGATTCCGCGCGCCTTCAACGCGACCACGCGCTCGTAGAACTCTGCACGGGGTAGAGGCACGTGCATGAGATATATAGGTACATGATGTATACATGAACTGTACATGAACTATCTCCATACTGTCAATTAAATATCGATGGTATAAACATGAAATATGCACGAAATAAACAAAACAATTAAATGAAATGTCAATGATATATATATATATATATAGTTACATATCGATATCGTGTATATATATATACTAGGGGCTCTGCCCCTGCGGCCTCGGGCCGCCAACCCACCCGGCGTGCTTTGGGGCTTCGCCCCAAAGCACCATCTGCTCGGAGCCCTCTTGCAGGGGGCTTCGCCCCCTGTCGGTTTTATTTGTTTCTTGAGTTAATTTGTTTTTTGGTAATTGGTCTTTGACCCTTCTGCCACGCTTGCCAAACACTTCATGTTTACCTACATATACACTGCTCAAATGCGAACTTATGGGTACTACTAATGATGGCTAGATATATTTTCGTGACTCAGGTACACAGAGGTCCACCATCAGTTGGTGACCCAGGAAAGGATAGTTTTCATGTGATGCCGCTCACGCTGCTTCTAAGTCTTCCTTTCCTGACCCCACCCAACCTCCCAACCCAACCGTGTTGTATGTTTCCTGATGCCTTTCCTGCCTTTCGAGCGTAGTTTTTTGCCACTCCCCCTCCCCCCCCCCCCAACTAATCCTACAATTCCTCACCCCACCCAACTTCCCAACCTGCCTCTGCGTATTATTTTAAAAGCAAAAACATTGACTTTAGGACAGATGGGTTTTAGTGCATGTAATGTTTACGACATTTTTTTCCCGTTTTCCTTTCCTGACCCAACCCAACCTCCCAACCCAACCGTGTTGTATGTTTCCTGATGCCTTTCCTGCCTTTCGTGCGTTTTTTTTTGCTACTCCCCTTGCCCAACAATTAGTGCCTTTCTGCATGTTCTCTGCCCACCTGTTCATTGTTGGGTGTTGCTTAAAGGAGGGGGGTTTCATTTCGTGACACAGATACACCGATGTCCACCATCGCTTGGTGTCGCCACAGCATGAGTTTTCACGTGCCGCTGCACGTGTTTCTTCTATGTTTTCATTTCCTGCCCCAAAGTAACCTCCCAACCATGATTTTGAAGATTTTCCCATCCCCCTCCCCCACCCCTCCACTAATCCTACCTTTCCTGACCCAACCCAACTTCCTAACCTTCCTCTGCGTAGAGCCCCCTTGCAGGGGGCTTCGCCCCCTGTAGGTTTTATTTGTTTCTTGTGTTGATTTGTTTTTCGGTAATGGGTATTTGACCCTTCTTCCACGCTTACCTAACACTTTGTGTTTACCTACATATACACTGCTCAAATGCGAACTTTAAAGTAATACTAATGATGGCTATATATTTTCATGAGTCTGGTACACATGCGTCCTCCATCAGTAGTTGATCCAAGAAAAGCAAGTGGTGTGGTGTCGCCGAAGCATGAGTTCTCACGTGCCGCTACACGTGTTTCTTCTATGACTTCCTTTCATGACCCAAACTAACCTCCCAACCATGGTTTTGCAGAGTTCCCCCCCCCCTCCACTAATCCTACCTTTCCTGACCCAACCCAACTTCCCAACCTTCCTCTGCGTAGGGCCCCCTTGCAGGGGGCTTCGCCCCCTGTAGGTGATATTTGTTTCTTGTGTTGATTTGTTTTTCGGTAATAAGTCTTTGACCCTTCTGCCACGCTTACCTAACACTTCGTGTTTATCTACATATTCAATGCTCAAATGCGAACTTATGGGTACTACTAATGATGGCTATATGTTTTCGTGACTCAGGTACACAGACGTCCACCATCAATTGGTTCAGGAATGGTTTTGCAGAATTCCGCACCCCCCCCCCCCCCACCACCTTCCAAAATCCAACCTTTCCTGACCCAACCCAACTTCAAGCCAGAGGCGATGAATTGCTTCGAATTTTGTCTCGACGTTGGACGAATTTCGGCCGCGTGAACCCCAATCAAGCCCTTTCGAGCCCTATCAAAGCCCTATCAAGCCCTGCTCAAATCGCTGCCTAAATATTGCAGCATATTGCGCAAGTCCCCAGTGGCACGAACACAACGCAACTTGACCCACGCGTTTTCATCGCGTTTTCGCAATTTCTATAAAGAATTACGCGGAGCCAAATTTAAGGATTTTAGTTAAGGTGGATGATGATTGAAGGTTGATGTTTACTATGATTGCTGTGTGTTTGCTGCTTTTCGCGAACCAACGCGAAATTGGTGTCATTACGCGCAAAGTTGACCAATGTTCGCGAACTCTCGATACCGACGCCTTACGAAAACAAATCACAATATCGTCAGTAATTTTCAGATTCATTTTTAGTTTCAATTAAAGGTGCCCAAAAATAAACTCAATGTGTATGATCAGTTGCGTAATCACGGGACTTCCCCGAAATGCGGCTGGCTGTAGCGAGCCCCCTCTCTCCATGATGATTTATATGCACTTGGTGGGGCCATGTGTTTTTGGACAAAGTACTTCAAAAACAGACCACAGCGCTCATCTAGCTGTCAGCGTTGAACGCAACGAAATAAGTTTAAGAAATTCATACATTTGACGGGAAATAATGTCAAGATGAGCGCAATTTTACCATGCTACCAACGGACATGCACTTTTTAATATCTTCCAAAATGCCCACACCGCAAGTCGGGAGTTTTTGCGAAAAGACCCCCCCCCCCCTCCCCCCACCTCCAAAAAAGGGCCCAATTTCGGGCTGGCTAATTTTTAGTCGTGGATTTGTAATAAAAATAGATGCTCAAATTTGGTTGTTGAACCCCCCCCCCCCCCCAAAAAGGGCCCATTTCGGCCAAACCATAGCGAGACCCCATAAGTAAGGTGTAGAATGCTGGATCTAGTTCGATTTCAAAGTTTCATATTGATAGGAGCATAATTGCTAAGTGTAGAGTCGCATGTTTTTGTTTTTGTGAAAAGACCCCCCCTAAAAGGGCCCAATTTTGGGCTGGCGGATGTAAAATTATAGGTTTGAATTAAAAATGAACACTTTTACACGGGTACAAATTTTCAATTCTATGTGTCCAAATTTGACCGGCGAACCCCCCCAAAAAAGGGCCCATTTTGGCCAGACCGAAGCGAAACCCCAGCAGGATATTGTAGAATGTGTGATCGAGTACGTTGCCAGAATTTCATAAAGTTAAGAAAATAATTGCCAAGTGTAATCGCAAGTTTTTGTTTCTGCTAAATGACCCCCTCAAAAGGGCCCAATTTTGGGCTGGATGATTTGAAAATTTCAATTTGAATTGAAAATGGTCGCTGCTACACGGGTATAAATTTTCAATCCTCCAAGTCCAAATTTGGTAGGTGAACCCCCCCAAAAAAGGGCCCATTTTGGTCAAACCGCAGCGAGACCCCCTCGTTGCACCCATTTATGATGTATCGAGTGCGTTTCCAAAATTTCATGAAAATAGGCTGAGAACTTTAGGCGTGCATAGACATGTCTGAAAGTGGTGAAAACATACCGAACCACAGGGATAATATTAGTATAGGGATATCTGAAATACATGAAATATCCAGGCAATATGTAACGATATGTACATATCGATATGTGTATATGTATGTATGTATATGTAACGAGATAATTTCTTGTGACTGAAAATTTTTATTCCTAAGAATTATGATTGCAGGGTTGCCACTTTGATATAGATTGTTAAATATTAACTTTTGCCATAAAAAATTATAAGCTAATCTTGTGCAAGAAATCAGATAATTTTTGCAGTCAGGTCTGTAATTCAGAGCGTAGAAGCAGCAGGTTGATCACATATGTCGTTTCAAGCCAAGTGTTGCTGGTGGTTGAAACTAGTTTAAGGTCTGTTTCCAGGTCTGTTTACTAACAGACTGTTGTCAGGTCGCTAACAGACTGTTGTCAGGTCGCTAACAGACTGTTGTCAGGTCGCTAACAGACTGTTGTCAGGTCGCTAACAGACTGTTGTCAGGTCGCTAACAGACTGTTGTCAGGGTGCTAACAGACGGTCGCCAGGGCGCTAACAGACTGTTGTCAGGGCGCTAACAGACTGTTGTCAGGGCGCTAACAGACTGATGTCAGGGCGCTATCGGACTGTTGTCAGGGTGCTAACAGACTGTTGTCAGGGCGCTAACAGACGGTTTTCAGGGCGCTAACAGACTGATGTCAGGGCGCTATCGGACTGTTGTCAGGGTGCTAACAGACTGTTGTCAGGGCGCTAACAGACGGTTGCCAGGGCGCTAACAGACTGTTGTCAGGGCGCTAACAGAGTGTTGCTAGGGCGCAAACCGACTGTTGCCATGGCGCTAACCGACTGTTGTCAGGGTGCTAACCGACTGTTTCCAGGGTGCTAACAGACTGCTGTCAAGGCGCTAACCAACTGTTAACCGTGTAGGTAACGTACTGTTGTCGAAGTCCGCCCAGCTGTCGTGAGGCTTGATGATCAGATTCTCGTAGTCCAAGACAGCGAAGCCGTAGACCACGTGGGTGCAGAGGGAGGAGTCAATGTCCTCCGGCACGTACTTGCCCCGCCCCTGGCGATACCACGCCCAGTTGGTGAAGTAGCACACGACCTTGAACCCGCCTTCTGGAAACAAGACGGCCAAAACATCAAAAACTTGCTGCTGCTGCTGCTGCTGCTGCTGCTGCTGATGCTGCTGCTGCTGCTGCTGCTGCTGCTGCTGCTGCTGCTGCTGCTGCTGCTGCTGCTGCTGCTTGCTGCTGCTGCTGCTGCTGCTGCTGCTGCTGCTGCTGCTGCTGCTGCTGCTGCTGCTGCTGCTGCTGCTGCTGCTGCTGCTGCTGCTGCTGCTGCTGCTGCTGCTGCACACACTGACTACTTGATGCCCCTTTTTAATTAATCACGTCTTTCTCTTTTCCCTTCAGCTATTGGTTTTCGGTAACCACTCGGTTAAAGTGATAGTAAAGTGTTTGCCACTGGGTTAAAGTGATAGTTAAGTGTAAATTACACGTTTAAGCTAAAATCAAACATTAAATTGCTTACCAGCAAAGGGCGTGACGACGGCAACGTCAGCGTGGGGCCTCTTAGAGGTCGAAGCCGGGGTCCAAGGGAGTGTGGGCTTTGATGGGCGGACGGTCGTGTGCTTGGTTGGCCCTTTGGTTGGCGCCTTTGTTGGTTGAGGAGTGTGCTTGGTTGGGTGATGGGTGTGATGTGTGGATGGTTGTGACGTCACCGTCACGTCTGCGCTCGGCACGGCGGCCCCGCAACGAGCGTTCGCCGGCCAGTCGCAAGTTCGCTGTTCCTGAGGGAAGATGGCAGAAGATTCAACGACAAGACGCTTGGAGAATCGACGGCAGGAAGGCTCTACTTGCCAAACGGCGAGTATTTCGATTCGGATTATAGTCTTTCCAGGACAAGGTCATACTCAAAAAATGGCCGCCATTCCACCAACTCATGAAACTAAATCCACAAGGCGCTGTTTCAAAATTTCAAAATCAAACTCTAGAACAGTGGCTAAACGTATTATTTACCACAAGTATATCTTGAAGCTTTTAACTAGTAACTTTATTATTAGAGTTATATTACACGGGCAGTTAGAAAAAAAGGCAAGTCGGTGACAGCAAATTATTTGCCATCATGTTGGTAGTGGTATCGACTACTAGCGCTCAGCGGAGGAGGTTATTCTTATATTAAATACACTTTAGCAACGAGTATCAATGGCTGTGCCGAGCGGCGTGGCAACGTTGGAAACACCGGTTCTCGTGAGATCACCGAAGTTAAGCAACATCGCGCTGAGTCGGGTGTTTGATGGGTGACCATCAAGCACATGATCAGTTCTGTTCGACCTGTTGTGATTAACGGTCGATAGTTCGTCACTATTACTACACTACTACTACTATACTATATAATATAATATATATATTAGATTAGATTATATTGCCATAAAGGCATATCTTTGCCCTATGGGCATTTACATGCCTAAGGGGCATAGAAGCTGCCCACAGCCGAAGTTAAGCAACACCGCGCTGAGTCGGGTGTTTGATGGGTGACCATCATGCACATTATCAGTTCTGTTCGGGAGAGAGGTCGGAGGGTTTGAAGTTAGTATGACAACTTCACTCGCCTTGCTTGTCAACCTCTCGACTTAAATGTAAGATTGTACCAAAAAAGTAGGCAGTAAAAAGAAAAAAATAAAAAGGTGGTTACAAAGTGTGCCAAAATGAAATTATAGAATGTAGTAAGTGTCTGTCTAGAAAACTGAAAACATTACAAAATTTTGTAAAAAAGTATCCAGTAAAAAGAAAAAGGTAAAAATTTATTAGAAAAGTGTGCAGAAAAAAAAGACATGTAAAATGTATTAAAAATGGATGCAATAAAAAGTTTAAATAGTCAAATTAAGAAAATAAAAGTCTAAAATAAATAACGAATGAAGTAAAAAGGTGTTCAGTTAAAGAAATAAATATTAAAATCTAGTAAAAAACGTGCAAATAAAAAATTGTAAGAATTTAGAACAAAGTGTGGAGTAAGATGGGTGATGATGTTAATATCCATGCATCGAACCACTTCGGCGGAGGTCTCACCGTGTTCCAGTGAAGCCCGGCGGCGCAAGAGAACGGCTGAAACTTCTCCCACAAGCAGAACAAGTAGCGGCCGCAGTCCGTCGGGTGCGCGGAATAGCTGCCGTCTGCGCAGGCGTCGCCCTCGCCGGCCACGCCCACCTTCAGCTTGAGTCGCAGCTTCTGCTGCTGCGCGCCTGCGCACCAAACAAACAATCGCTCCGTCAGCTGTCTTCATTACATTCTTAGCTACTTCCTTTACTAATTGGATGAGCCAGCAAAATCCTTCGATTTAACAGCATAGGGATAAAAACGTTTCGATTTTTTTCTATCGAATTTTGTATATCAAATTATAAGATTTCGTAAGAACTTAATAACATAAAATTTACTGGTCCAAATTGCTTTAATAACTTGGCAGATGTAAGTTCAGAGAAAAAGGAAGGTTCACATAAATTTTCATCAAAATCGGTTATGGCGTTTGGCTTGTAGAGCGCAAACCATCGCAAAGAAAAAAATATATATATATTTATATACTCTGGGATTTTTTTTGCAGTAAAGTGTAAGAATTGAAGATTTCGCTTCCTCTTGCTAAACTCATGAAAAATTCTTCTCATTTGAAAAAATCAGTTGCCCAAATTTAAATCCTGCCAGTCTGCCGAACGCGTTGCATTTCGGCCAAGTATTAATATTAAAACAAATGTAACTGAATTAATCTGTAGAAGTCGTTACCGAGGCTCTGCAATTGGTCGACGCAACGGAAGTTGTACGGCCAATCACAGCGATCGTGGTCGCTGTTCCAGACGAGGCCCTGCGCGCAACGCGACCGAAGCAGCTTGTTGTTGACGCAGACGTCAAACGCAGCGCAATCTGACGGCACGGCGTAGTACTTCCCAGCTTGACACGGTCCGGTCTCGTCGCCAATAGCAACCGCAGCAGCCTCAGAAGGCCGGTTCCTGCAGACGGTGACAAAATAAATATTAGCGTTATTTGTATTCCTTCTTATTTTCTTCGTTCGTCTTTAACATCATGATGAACATATTGAATGAACCTGATGATGTTCATTCCGGGAATAAACGCAGGGTAAGAAAGATGGTTTGAGGACTAAGGTGAATTTAATCCTTAAATGCAAATACTCGATGTGGGGATGCACCAACTGTCCTAAAATAAAACTGTACTAAAGAAAAAACTGTCATAAGAATTATCTGCACTAAAATATAACTGTCCTAGAGTCAATGTTTTTGCTTTCGATTGTCTGGTTAATATAAAATTTGGGTTGGGAAGTTGGGTTGGGTCAAGAAAGGTTTGCTTAGTGGGGTTGGGGGGAGGAATAAACTGTGCAATATTATGCCTCTTGGCCCGTTTTTGCCAGCTTTCAACCATTAAGCCGCAAGGTTTGCTGCGAACGCTGCCTCTGCGTAGTACGTTAAAAGCAAAGACATTGATTTTAGGAGTGTTGGATGCCCACCACTCGATGCATGTCTGCTTGTTGCAAGAACGATAGACAATAATTATTAGCAACGAAATATCAATTCCAAAATAAACATCCCTGCTGGAATTCGAATTCAGGTCTTTGCCTGTCCGGGGCACTGTACTCATCCATTATGCTACACGGAAAACCAACTGTGAAATTGATATTAAGTTTATTTGAGTTGTTGGGCTCCATGGAGATAAAAACAGGACTGTGAATGAACATAGAAGGCTGTAAATCTAGTGACGCTATGCTGCAATCACACGTCAACAACTCGACTAACCCCGACTAAAGCGAGGCTCCATGGAGATAGAAACAGGACTATGAATGAACATAGAAGGCTGTAAATCTAGTGACGCTATGCTGCAATCACACACCAACAACTTGACTAACCCCGATTATAACGTGGCGGTGGCTCCATGGAGATAGAAACAGGACTATGAATGAACATAGAAGGCTGTAAATCTAGTGACGCTATGCTGCAATCACACGCCAACAACTCGACTAACCCCGATTATAACTTGGCTCCATGGAGATAGAAACAGGACTACGAATGAACATAGAAGGCGGTAAATCTAGTGACGCTACGCTGCAATCACACACCAACAACTCGACTAACCCCGATTATAACGTGGCTCCATGGAGATAGAAACAGGACTATGAATTAACATAGAAGGCGGTAAATCTAGTGACGCTATGCTGCAATCACACGCCAACAACTCGACTAACCCCGATTATAACGTGGCTCCACGGAGATAGAAACAGGACTATGAATGAACATAGAAGGCTGTAAATCTAGTGTCGCTATGCTGCAATCACACGCCAACAACTCGACTAACCCCGATTATAACGTGGCTCCATGGAGATAGAAACAGGACTATGAATAAACATAGAAGGTGGTGAATCTAATGACGCTACGCTGCAATCACACGCCAACAACTCGACTAACCCCGATTATAACGTGGCTCCATGGAGATAGAAACAGGACTATGAATGAACATAGAAGGCGGTAAATCTAGTGACGCTATGCTGCAATCACACGCCAACAACTCGACTAACCCCGATTATAACGTGGCTCCACGGAGATAGAAACAGGACTATGAATGAACATAGAAGGCTGTAAATCTAGTGTCGCTATGCTGCAATCACACGCCAACAACTCGACTAACCCCGATTATAACGTGGCTCCATGGAGATAGAAACAGGACTATGAATAAACATAGAAGGTGGTGAATCTAATGACGCTATGCTGCAATCACATGCCAACAACTCGACTAACCCCGATTATAACGTGGCTCCACGGAGATAGAAACAGGACTATGAATGAACATAGAAGGCTGTAAATCTAGTGTCGCTATGCTGCAATCACACGCCAACAACTCGACTAACCCCGATTATAACGTGGCTCCATGGAGATAGAAACAGGACTATGAATGAACATAGAAGGTGGTGAATCTAATGACGCTACGCTGCAATCACATGCCAACACTTACCTTCGGCGAATCTCACGAGAACCGATGTTTCCAGCGTTGCCAAACCGTTCGGTACCTCGATACTTGCTCCATCTGAAGGGTGAGGACGGCCAGGACTCACCAGGGTGCTGCCGTGGAAGTGGTCGTCGTGGTTTCGGGCTTCCACCACGTCTGTTGGCTCCACCATGTCTGCTGAGACTGACTCTGCGTCGTTCCTTGCGGCCACCATGTCTGCTGCGTGGAGCTCGGAGTCACCGCCTCCGACCACCAGGTTTGCTGCGTTGCCTTCGAAGTTGTCGGCTCCGTCCACCAGGTTTGCGGAGGGCGCTGTGTGATCGGCGTCGTCGAAACCTCCCACCAGGGGGCCGTGGGGAGGGGCTCGTTGCCTATGGGGGGTGGTCCTGAGAAAAGACACGCCTTTGATACCTTCGAGTAGGGCTAGGTTGGGATACCTTCGAGCAACGCTAGGTTGGGATACCTTCGAGCAAAGCTAGGTTGGGATACCTTCCAGCAAGGCTAGGTTGGGATACCTTCGAGCAAAGCTAGGTTGGGATACCTTCCAGCAAGGCTAGGTTGGGATACCTTCCAGCAAGGCTAGGTTGGGATACCTTCCAGCAAGGCTAGGTTGGGATACCTTCGAGCAAAGCTAGGTTGGGATACCTTCCAGCAAGGCTAGGTTGGGATACCTTCCAGCAAGGCTAGGTTGGGATACCTTCGAGCAACGCTAGGTTGGGATACCTTCGAGCAAAGCTAGGTTGGGATACCTTCCAGCAAGGCTAGGTTGGGATACCTTCGAGCAAAGCTAGGTTGGGATACCTTCCAGCAAGGCTAGGTTGGGATACCTTCGAGCAACGCTAGGTTGGGATACCTTCAAGATGATTATTGGTGCTTAACGACGCACTGTTTTGACAACCGGCCCTGCGGCGCTGGTCTAACGGCGTCGGTGAATGAAATGGGGATTATGAACCTAACCTATGGCTAGAAGGGAGGAGGGGAAACCCGGTGCCGGCACGTGGCCTACTCCTGTCGAAAAGCCGAGGAGACCACCGGCTTTACGTCCCTTCCGAAGGGATACCTTCAAGCGAGGCTAGGTTAGGACACGCAGCATGAATCAAATTGCATTCTGTGAATGCAAAAGAACAAAAGAATGAACAAAAGAATACGAGACAATTTTCTGAAAGCTAATAAATCACTGTATACAGTGGGACATTAATGTGTAATTTGAATTTGAGCTCAAAACTCAGAATTCGCAACTCGGAATTAGGAACTCGGAAATTGGAACCAGGAACTGGGAACTGGGAAGTGTGAACTCTGCACCAACCTGCGACTGCGCACTTCGCCTCCGACGGCCAATCACAGACGCGTATCGCTGCGTGGTAATGCAGCCCGGCTGCGCAGAACTGTTTGCGCAGCTCGCCGAGGATGCAGCGGTAGAAGGCGGAGCAAGAGGCGGGGTCGGCCAGGTATTCGCCCGGCTGACAGGGGGCGGGGCTTGCGCTGCTCGACGGCCAATCAGGAGCCGGGGGCGTGGTCGGCGGCGGCGCCGGTGCAGTTGACGTCCTACGATTACAAGCAAGCGGAGAGTGTCAGGAGTGTCAAAGGTGTCAATGGTCTATGGTTGTCAATGGTGTTAATAGAGTAAGGGTGGCCAGGGTGTCAGGTTTTAAAGATTTTTAAGGGTGTCGTGGTGTTAGGGGAAGCAGGGAGTTGAAGTGTTTAGTGTGTGTTGGGTGTTTATGTAGTGGGAGTGTCTAGGATGTCAATGTTATCAGGGTGTCAAGGAAGTAAGACCCCAAGCCATCAGACGGTACTGATCAAGGTCATGATGGTCACCCATCCAACAGCTGACTCAGCACGATGTTGCTTAACTTCGGTAATCTTACGAGAACCGTTATTTCCAACGTTGCCAGACCGTGTAACTCACTGTTGCGTGCTCGGAGGTCTGCTTTGTTCCCACCAGGGGGCGGTGGTGGTCGTGGTCGGAGGGACCGTGCTAGTGGAGGTCGCCCACCAAGGCGTGGAGGTCGTAGAGGTCGTAGAGGTCACCGAGCTCGGTGGAGGTCGGCTTGGTTCGTGTTCGTGTTCGTGCGGAGTCGTGCTCGTGCTAGCGCCTGTAAGCAGAAGAAATTATTATAATGTATTTATATGAAACAGGTATAAGGCCCACAAGTGCTATACAATATTTATATACAATTTTTCATTTATGACAGTCAAGGAAAAAAATAAAATTATTTTAAATAATAAAATTGTCTTATTTATGACAAAGTTAACATGTTTATCTTTGAAGATTGAAACAAGTTACAACTTTCCAACATTTTTAATATTTATTTGAGGCGTCCCATTCCAAATTTTTATCTCTTCAGTTAACTTTAGGTACGCATTCCATGAAGTGACTATCTGAGTATCTTATATTCATTAATTGATAAAAAGGTGATTATAAAGCCTGGTTTACACGAATTAACATTTTGTTCAAGTCAATGAGCTTAATCTTGAGCTCAACTTGAATGAAACACCGTTTGCACGAATCAATTTAAAAAAAATATTTACTCCCACAAAACTACGAATTTTCAGCTAGAATAACTGCTTAGAACATGGCGTCTGGATTTGAAAGGAATTTGTAGGACTTTGCGTTTAACGAAAGGTATTTTCATGGTGGCTGCTTAAAATCATCATCCCCAGCTAAGTTTTGCATCTCTGAACATCTTTGACACACTCAATGGCTCGTAGTGTCTTAGGATTCAATAAACAGGCTATTTGTCGCTATGATTTTATCCTACTGCCTGGTCAGATGTTTGCTCGCAGAGTGTCCTGCATTCTACAGCCTGGTGAGATGTTTGCTGGCAGAGTGTCCTGCACCCTACAGCCTGGTGAGATGTTTGCTGACAGAGTGTCTTGCACTCTACAGCCTGGTGAGATGTTTGCTGGCAGAGTGTCCTGCACCTTACAGCCTGGTGAGATGTTTGCTGACAGAGTGTCTTGCATCCTACAGCCTGGTGAGATGTTTGATGGCAGAGTGTCCTGCATCCTACAGCCTGGTGAGATGTTTGCTGGCAGAGTGTCCTGCATCCTACAGCCTGGTGTGATGTTTGCTGGCAGAGTGTCAGGCATCCTACAGCCTGGTGAGATGTTTGCTGGCAGAGTGTCCTGCATCCTACAGCCTGGTGAGATGTTTGCTGGCAGATTGTCCTGCATCCTACAGCCTGGTGAGATCTTTGCTGGCAGAGTGTCCTGCATCCTACAGCCTGGTGAGATGTTTGCTGGCAGAGTGTCCTGCATGCTACAGCCTGGTGAGATGTTTGCTGACAGAGTGTCTTGCATCCTACAGCCTGGTGATATGTTTGCTGGCAGAGTGTCCTGCATCCTACAGCCTGGTGAGATGTTTGGTGGCAGAGTGTCCTGCATCCTACAGCCTGGTGAGATGTTTGCTGGCGGAGTGCCCTGCATCCTACAGCCTGGTGAGATGTTTGCTGGCAGAGTGTCCTGCATCCTACAGCCTGGTGAGATGTTTGCTAGTAGAGTTTCCTGCATCCTACAGCCTGGTGAGATGTTTGCTGGCAGAGTGTCCTGAATCCTACAGCCTGGTGAGATGTTTGCTGGCAGAGTGTCCTGCATCCTACAGCCTGGAGACATGTTTGCTGGCAGAGTGTCCTGCATCCTACAGCCTGGCGAGATGTTTGCTGGCAGAGTGTCCTGCATCCTACAGCCTGGTGAGATATTTGCTGGCAGAGTTTCCTGCATCCTACAGCGTGGTGAGATGTTTGCTGGCAGAGTGTCCTGCATCCTACAGCCTGGTGAGATGTTTGCTGGCAGAGTGTCCTACATCCTACAGCCTGGTGAGATGTTTGCTGGCAGAGTGTCCTACATCCTTCAGCCTTGTGAGATGTTTGCTGGCAGAGTGTCCTGCATCCTACAGCCCGGTGAGATGTTTGCTGGCAGAGTGTCCTACATCCTACAGCCTTGTGAGATGTTTGCTGGCAGAGTGTCCTGCATCCTACAGCCTTGTGAGATGTTTGCTGGCAGAGTGTCCTGCATCCTACAGCCCGGTGAGATGTTTGCTGGCAGAGTGTCCTACATCCTACAGCCCGGTGAGATGTTTGCTGGCAGAGTGTCCTACATCCTACAGCCTTGTGAGATGTTTGCTGGCAGAGTTTCCTACATCCTACAGCCCGGTGACATGTTTGCTGGCAGAGTGTCCTGCATCCTACAGCCTGGTGAGATGTTTGCTAGTAGAGTTTCCTGCATCCTACAGCCTGGTGAGATGTTTGCTGGCAGAGTGTCCTGCATCCTACAGCCTGGTGAGGTGTTTGCTGGCAGAGTGTCCTGCATCCTACAGCCTGGTGAGATGTTTGCTGGCAGAGTGTCCTGCATCCTATAGCCTGGTTAGATGTTTGCTGGCAGAGTGTCCTGCATCCTACAGCCATGGTGAGATGTTTGCTGGCAGAGTGTCCTGCATCCTACAGCCTGGTGAGATGTTTGCTGGCAGAGTGTCCTGCATCCTACAGCCTGGTGAGATGTTTGCTGGCAGAGTGTCCTGCATCCTACAGCCTGGTGAGATGTTTGCTGGCAGAGTGTCCTGCATCCTCCAGCCGGGTGAGATGTTTGGTGGCAGAGTGTCCTGCATCCTACAAACTGGTGAGATGTTTACTGGCAGAGTGTCCTGCATCCTACAGCCTGGTGAGATGTATGCTGGCAGAGTGTCCTGCATCCTACAGCCTGGTGAGATGTTTGCTGGCAGAGTGTCCTACATCCTACAGCCCGGTGAGATGTTTGCTGGCAGAGTGTCCTGCATCCTACAGCATGGTGAGATGTTTGCTGGCAGAGTGTCCTGCACCCTACAGCCTGGTGAGATGTTTGCTGACAGAGTGTCTTGCACTCTACAGCCTGGTGAGATGTTTGCTGGCAGAGTGTCCTGCACCTTACAGCCTGGTGAGATGTTTGCTGACAGAGTGTCTTGCATCCTACAGCCTGGTGAGATGTTTGATGGCAGAGTGTCCTGCATCCTACAGCCTGGTGAGATGTTTGCTGGCAGAGTGTCCTGCATCCTACAGCCTGGTGTGATGTTTGCTGGCAGAGTGTCAGGCATCCTACAGCCTGGTGAGATGTTTGCTGGCAGAGTGTCCTGCATCCTACAGCCTGGTGAGATGTTTGCTGGCAGATTGTCCTGCATCCTACAGCCTGGTGAGATCTTTGCTGGCAGAGTGTCCTGCATCCTACAGCCTGGTGAGATGTTTGCTGGCAGAGTGTCCTGCATGCTACAGCCTGGTGAGATGTTTGCTGACAGAGTGTCTTGCATCCTACAGCCTGGTGATATGTTTGCTGGCAGAGTGTCCTGCATCCTACAGCCTGGTGAGATGTTTGGTGGCAGAGTGTCCTGCATCCTACAGCCTGGTGAGATGTTTGCTGGCGGAGTGCCCTGCATCCTACAGCCTGGTGAGATGTTTGCTGGCAGAGTGTCCTGCATCCTACAGCCTGGTGAGATGTTTGCTAGTAGAGTTTCCTGCATCCTACAGCCTGGTGAGATGTTTGCTGGCAGAGTGTCCTGAATCCTACAGCCTGGTGAGATGTTTGCTGGCAGAGTGTCCTGCATCCTACAGCCTGGAGACATGTTTGCTGGCAGAGTGTCCTGCATCCTACAGCCTGGCGAGATGTTTGCTGGCAGAGTGTCCTGCATCCTACAGCCTGGTGAGATATTTGCTGGCAGAGTTTCCTGCATCCTACAGCGTGGTGAGATGTTTGCTGGCAGAGTGTCCTGCATCCTACAGCCTGGTGAGATGTTTGCTGGCAGAGTGTCCTACATCCTACAGCCTGGTGAGATGTTTGCTGGCAGAGTGTCCTACATCCTTCAGCCTTGTGAGATGTTTGCTGGCAGAGTGTCCTGCATCCTACAGCCCGGTGAGATGTTTGCTGGCAGAGTGTCCTACATCCTACAGCCTTGTGAGATGTTTGCTGGCAGAGTGTCCTGCATCCTACAGCCTTGTGAGATGTTTGCTGGCAGAGTGTCCTGCATCCTACAGCCCGGTGAGATGTTTGCTGGCAGAGTGTCCTACATCCTACAGCCCGGTGAGATGTTTGCTGGCAGAGTGTCCTACATCCTACAGCCTTGTGAGATGTTTGCTGGCAGAGTTTCCTACATCCTACAGCCCGGTGACATGTTTGCTGGCAGAGTGTCCTGCATCCTACAGCCTGGTGAGATGTTTGCTAGTAGAGTTTCCTGCATCCTACAGCCTGGTGAGATGTTTGCTGGCAGAGTGTCCTGCATCCTACAGCCTGGTGAGGTGTTTGCTGGCAGAGTGTCCTGCATCCTACAGCCTGGTGAGATGTTTGCTGGCAGAGTGTCCTGCATCCTATAGCCTGGTTAGATGTTTGCTGGCAGAGTGTCCTGCATCCTACAGCCATGGTGAGATGTTTGCTGGCAGAGTGTCCTGCATCCTACAGCCTGGTGAGATGTTTGCTGGCAGAGTGTCCTGCATCCTACAGCCTGGTGAGATGTTTGCTGGCAGAGTGTCCTGCATCCTACAGCCTGGTGAGATGTTTGCTGGCAGAGTGTCCTGCATCCTCCAGCCGGGTGAGATGTTTGGTGGCAGAGTGTCCTGCATCCTACAAACTGGTGAGATGTTTACTGGCAGAGTGTCCTGCATCCTACAGCCTGGTGAGATGTATGCTGGCAGAGTGTCCTGCATCCTACAGCCTGGTGAGATGTTTGCTGGCAGAGTGTCCTACATCCTACAGCCCGGTGAGATGTTTGCTGGCAGAGTGTCCTACATCCTACAGCCCGGTGAGATGTTTGCTGGCAGAGTTTCCTGCATCCTACAGCCCGGTGAGATGTTTGCTGGCAGAGTGTCCTGCATCCTACAGCATGGTGAGATATTTGCTGGCAGAGTCAATGTAAGGAAAGTAGAACAATGTGAGATCACTTCTCACCTGAGTCGACGCCGGTGGTGAGCTGCGGTGGGGAGGGTGTGACCGGCGCGGGGGGAGGAGTGCAGTCGGCCGGAAGGGGCGTGGCTTCGAGGCGGCCGAGGCCGCGGTTCAGCGCGCGCAGCAGCGGGAAGGCGCCTGCGCAGCAGCCGTTGGTGAAGTCGTCGAGGTCGACGGTCCAGGCCATCGCCCCGCCAAGCCCCGCCTCCAGCACGTAGCGCGCCTGCGTGGGCAGAAGACACGCCCACAATAAGCACAAGACACGCACACAATTTAAGCTGAATGATTTTGATTTCTATGCAATTTTCATTTTAATTCTCAATCCAACCAGGACTTAAATTTTGTTGTTCTTGTTTAACAGTCCACTGTTTTGGCAACTGGCCCTGTGCGCTGGTCTAACGGCGTCGGTCATCTGATATGATTTCCTGATATTTTCAAGAAATAATTCAGAAAGTGACGTAGCTATTGATACAAATTTCTTTTTAGTGTAAATACACATATTCCATTCAATAAAAATTCTATCAAAATGACGTCATGATACCCACTTGCTGAAGCCAGGTAGAGCAAATTGGGATGTGATTTTCCTATCTTTCTTTTGTTATTTAGCAGGGATAATTTATATTCTTTTTACGTCCAGTTGGTTTCTGACGTCATTTTTATCCGATTGGAATAGTTCAATTGAACACTTAATAAATCCAAAATGTCAGATAGTTTTTTAAATACTTTATATCCATATCAATACCAAAAATGGTCTGAAATTATATTAATCTTTGTGAAATGCTAACAGTCAAAATATTAGAAGCAATATGAATGAGGGGTGGGTGGAGGGATGTTAGGGGGTTGTTTTCGTCGGAAGGACCCACCTTTCGTTCGACGGACTCTGGATCATCGAAGCCAACCCATTGGTCGCCGTGCGTCGCGTACGGACCTGTTGCACCCGCCTCGTCCCGGAACACCTGTCAACGTCAAAAACATGGTCAACAAAACTTCACAATCAAGGTCAAATTCAAGGTCAAAGACAAGGCCAGTGAATAGGCATCAACGCTTACCAATACATTTAAACAAATAATTTTTTTGTGTTTAACGACGCACTATTTTGACAGCTGGCACCGTGGCACTGGTCTATAATGAGAGGGTGATGATGAACCTAACCTATGGCTAGAAGGGAGGAGGGGAAACCCGGTGCCGGCACGTAGCCTACTCCTGTCGAAAAGCACCGAGGGGACCACCGGCTTTACGTCCCTTCCGAAGGACGGTGCAACTCGAACGACAGGATTCCTCCGCTAATCCGTGCTGTTGAGAGGTTGACAAGCAAGGCGAGTGAAGTTGTCGTACTAACTTCAAACCCTCCGACCTCTCTCCCGAACAGAACTGATCATGTGCATGATGGTCAACCATCAAATGATTTATTCTTTCATTGATAGAATAATATTATCATGCCTAGTTTACAGTTTAACTTGACATTTACAAATTTTTCACATTTTCTGTAGAACTTTCAAGTCTTAGTTATTGATTGATTATAAATATATAATTGTAAATAAATAGAAATATAATAAATTTGGCTAGTGGCTAGTGGCTAGTGGCTAGTGGCTAGTGGCTAGTGGCTAGTGGCTAGTGGCTATTGTCTTGTGTCTTGTGTCTAGCATCTAGTATCTATTGTCTAGGGTCTAACCTGCCAGTGCTTGGTGCGAACGCGCTCACAGAGCTCGTGATAGGCCAGCATCCCCGGTTGGCGAGTGAACGCCCCCGCCAAGCCCGGCCCCTTGGAAGCCACGCCCTGGCCACGCCCCGTCGCCGCCACGTCGGCCAATGAGAAGCTCTGTCCGTAGAACGGCACGCCCACAACCAGCTTGTGCGCAGGCGCGCCTAGCGACAACAGGTGGGACACCGTGAAGTTCTGAAAAAAAAACATTATCGATAAGATATCGATATCGGGAGTGCTCCAATTAGCCCAAAGTCACACTGCCCAAATAAAATCTGACACAAATAAAATCTTCCCCAAAAACAAACTGGCCCAAAACATTATTTGGCTCAGACTGTACTAAGCCAGTGGAAGGGAACAACAATGGGATCCACAAGGTGGTGATTGTCGCGTCACAGCAAGCTACTACACAAGTAAAATACATCAGCTGCCTTTTTTGTCGATACAAAGAAAGAAAAAGGATTGGAACTTTAATGCTCCATGTTCCATGCCCCATGCTCCATGATCCATGCTTTATGCTCCATGCTTTATGCTCCATGCTCCATGCTCCATTTTCCATGCTACATGCTCCATGTTCCATGTTCCATGCTCCATTCTCCATGCTCCATACTCCCTGCTCCATGTCCCATGCTCCATGCTCCATGGACCATGCTCCATGCTCCATGCTCCATGCTCCATGCTCCCTGCTCCATTCTCCATGCTCCATTATCCATGCTCCACGCTCCATGCTCCCTGCTCCATGCTCCATTATCCATGCTCCATGCTCCATGCTCCATGCTCCATGCTCCCTTCTCCATGTTTACCGTGTTGTATTGCGGATAGCGATCTCCTGGACGGTGAAACAAAGGAGACACGTGTCCAGTGCGCTGTTCCCAGGAGCCGTGATAATCGTACGTCATCGCCGTGATGAAGTCGACGCTTCGCCCGATGGCCGCCAGGTCGTACGCCTTGTCGATCACTTCCTTGTATCCCGACACGCCCACAGCCAGGGTGAGCCGCGGTTCGTGAGCGATGAACGCTGCGCGCAGCTCCTGAAATTATAGCAAACAATCATCAGTGATCCGCTTTATGTTTTAAAGTAGCAGCAGCAGCAGCAGCGTACGAACCTGCACGAGCTTGGAGAAGTTGTCTCTATCGGAAGCCGGTCCCTTGGAGCAATCGGATTGCCAGCACACCGGGTAGTTCCAGTCGAGGTGCAGCCCGCGGAAGTTGTGACGTCTGCAACATGCAACACGTGCCGGTGACAGCCGGGTGACAGGTTTCAGAGAGGTTTTGTGACAGGTGAGTGACAGGCACATTAAATCTGTTCTCTGCTGTGTGACAAGTGCTGTCAAGTGACAAGTGACAAGCCAAACTGGCAGCTGTGGCAGAAGTTGATGCTAGATTAAGGCTTGCCAGCTATACACCTATTAAATTCAATCGAAATTCAATCGAAATGACGACATGATATACCCACTCGCTAAAGCCAAGTGAGCAATTCAGGATGTGATTTCCCCGTCTAACTTTGCTATTTAAATGCCTCTCTGGAATAACGTTGCAACCAATATTTTGGCATTGTGCAAAATTAGTAAAACATTAAGAACACATAGGAAAACATAAATATGGAGAAAAAGTATTAAATTTTTCCAAATGGAAATTTTTATCTCCGGATGTATTGGTGAAAAAGTGGAAAGGTGGCAGGTGCATTTTTGGTATTTTTTAAAATTACTTTTATTAGGTGGGTGAATCCATGGGTAGCGCCCACACTCAAAACCCTCACCATCTCAGAATTTGACATACACTAAAATACACTAAAATAATACACATCTAGATAGTAAAAAATCATAACTTCAGATTCCAGTTTTGGCCCAACTAATTTTTTTTTACAAGTAGATAATTGATATAGGGTAAAAGAACGGTTCTGGATTTCGTGCCCGTATCTGGATGGGTTTTCTTCTCGTCGCGTAGCGAACTGAGACGACCCGCTACAGTTTTGAATTTTGCGCTAATCGTTTGCTTAGTCAATAAGCGTTTGTTCTAAATATTGCTACCAAGTGCCGCTATCTCCTGCGAAGAAAAAATCGCAGAAATGTAAATCAACTGGTCAGATGATGTCTTTCTATGGCTGCGAAGATTTAGCAGATTGCAGCTTATGATAAAACAGTTAATATCTCAGGTAATTATGAACGCAATGTTATATTTCTTTTGGCAATAGATTTACGAAAATTACCACAACATTAGAAATGCAATCACATATTTTTGGGAAGTTGTTATATTAAACGCAGAAGGCTGGAAAAATGTTCATTTTGCAACATTTTTTTGTGCGATTGAGGTTAATGTTGAGGTGTGTAGGATGACATGTGCTGATTTTGGTTTGTTTTCGTTATAGTAATGCCCCGTAAATCCTCCAAGGAAGCACTCCAAATGGCGGTAATGGGCATTCTGTACTATTTTTTAATATTGTATCATTTCATTGTTATTCAAATTCAAAACCATCCAGAAATGGCACAACATTTTTGCACTTAGCATGTTCATATCTTTTTCAATTTCGATTTTATTTTGTTCCGGTCTTCAAGAATGGGTTTCTTATGTCTGGGGCAACAACACCAGATTTTTCAGTTTTTTAATATTGACACATCCAAAACCGGGCAGGCCTGCCCGGTTGTGGATAATTTTCCAGTTTATTGATTTAATCATTAAAAGTACAATTTTTCCTGAATCTGTGTTTTAAATTTTTTTAATTCACCTTTGATCTTTGCTCATCTCAAAAAAAATATAAAATAGGGCGCAACATTGCTGAAAACATTCCCAAAAAATAAAATAAAAAACCCCATCCAGAATCGTTCTTTTATCCTAAGATGCTGGAAAAAAATATGAAAAATTAAAAAAAAAACAGTTTACAAGTTATAAAGGGTTGAAGTTTAGGGGTGGATTTATTTCACCCTTAAATTTTATAAAGACATTTTTTTAAAAAATTTTATCGTATTTCTCAAAGTAATATCGTCAAGTGAGAACAAGTCCCATCCTTCTAAGTCATTTAGGTACAACGCCAGAGAGCAAATAGTGGTACGCTGTGCTCCGCAAAAAGTAAAAATCCGGGTTTTTCCGTGCCCCGCCACGGGCAAACCGTTGGACCTACGGAAAAAACGCTGATACGAGATTTTTTTATATGCCGTGATCTACCACTCTTATAATTTTTGTCAAATTCTGAGATGGTGAGGGTTTTGAGTGTGGGCGCTACCCATGGATTCACCCAGGTATATTGTCAGTTTGTTAAGCCAATTCAGTTAAAAAAAATTGAAACAGAATCACTTAAATAGTATATAATCAGTTTGTGAAGCCCATTCAGTTGAAAACAATTAAAGCAGAAGCAAATTAAGATATCTGCATATAAAATGCACGCTACTCTTGTGGCAATCTGTTGGTATTATGAATTTGGTTAGCTCATGGAGCACGCACATGTAACGTTTTTCGACTCACCACGTAAAGATCATATTTTGCAGCTTTTAACATAACTTTTCGTGTTGCTTGTGGCTGCCCACAACCCTTTGGCAACTTTCTCTTGCTGTCCTTCCTTTCGATGCGATTCATCTCACGTTTATTGCCCTTAATGTTGTTTCTTAAAACCGAAGGCAACAACTTTACACAGCTGTTATCCGCCATCTTTTATACAAACGCAACGTTTTTTGACGGAGCAGAAAGCGGCAAAGACTGCATTACCAAAACTAATGCAATATTTTAGCGATAGATGGCACTACATAAAGAATTGGAGCATTTTCCCACCAATAATTCAAACACAACGATTTTTGACTGGAACGTAATTCCAGGAAGACATTAATGAAGCAAGAGTAAACAGTAACAGTATTTAGTGATGAAATACGACGGTTTCAAGAGATACCATTGACGTAAAACGATGAAATTCTTACAGAGTCTTTCTGTCGTTACTTGAAATATAATACACGTGTAAAAAAGTAAAAATAGTAACCAGTAGCAACAGAGTAACAGGTACCAGCAAGGTATTAATATGAGTCACAAGCATCTTACGTGAATTTGACAGGTGTGTGACAGCCGTGTTTGACAGGTGCTTGACAAGTGTTTGACAGAGGTTTGACAGGTGTTCGACAGGTGTTTGACAGGTGTTTGACAGGTGTTTGAAAGGTGTTTGACAGGTGTTTGACAGGTGTTTGACAGGTGTTTGACAGAGGTTTGACAGGTGTTTGACAGGTGTTTGACAGAGGTTTGACAGGTGTGTGACAAGTGTTTGACAGGTGTTTGACAGGTGTTTGACAGGTGTTTGACAGGTGTTTGACAGGTGTTTGACAATTGGCGGCAATTTAACCGTCGGCTCCGCAGGACGAAACATTTAGAAATTGTAAAATGGCCGGTGAAAAACAGCAGATAGAGAACTGAGAGATAGGAACGGCTTTTTGAAGAGCGAGTAGTGCAGATTGTGAAATGTTAATAGACCAATTCCTCTCAGAAAATAGTGACGTCAGATACCCACTGGACGTACTACCAGTATGAAAATATAATCAATTTTCTTTGAAAAAAAACAAAGGAAGATAGGGAAATAACAACCCGAATTGCTCTACCTGGCTTTAGCGAGTGGGTATCATGACGTCATTTTGATAGAATTTTGATTGAATGGAATCGGTGTTTTGTGAAAGTGGATTATTTGGGTTAAAGGGTGTTTGAGTGACAGGTGTTTGAGTGACAGGTGTTTGAGTGACAGGTGTTTGGGTGACAGGTGTTTGAGTGACAGGTGTTTGGGTGACAGGTGTTTGAGTGACATGTGTTTGAGTGACAAGAAGTGTTGGGAGCTTGAAAACTTTCAATTCATTGAAAATTTTCAACAGTTTGAAAATTTTCAATTTAAAAAAAATATTAATTTCACAATAATCAAGTCACATGCTTTTGTGAGGGCCGTGTACTCTGATTTCCGTTTCCTGAATGATGGCTAAATACCAGTAATATAATAAATAATAATGTTATTGCACGGTTTTCAGTTTGTTGCTCTGATATTTTGGTCCCAAAAATAAGCGACGAGTGTCGAGGGATTGCCCAATCGCCGAGCTCCTTGTCAGGCCGAGGTCATTACCTTCTTGTTTACTGTACATAATTAAAAATGCAAAAATAAAAAAGTTTTTGAAAATTTTCATGAAAATTGACATCACTAGAGACAGGTGTTTGAGTGACAGATGAGTGACAGATGAGTGACAGATGAGTGACAGATGAGTGACAGATGAGTGACAGATGAGTGACAGATGAGCGACATATGGGTGACAGATGAGTGACAGGTGAGTGACAGATGAGTGACAGGTGAGTGACAGATGAGTGACAGGTGAGTGACAGGTGAGTGACAGCTACCTGAGGTAGGCGACGACGGACAAGACGAACGCGCGTCGGTTCTTTCCGTCTCCAACTAGCCGGGAGTATTTGTCCCCCGCGGAGTCCGTCCAGCCGCCGATAGCCAGCAGCACCTGCGTGTCTCGCTGCAGTCGGGGCGATGACGTCAGACGCTGGTACAAGTCTGCAACGATGCCAAATAGAAGAGTATGACAATGTTGCCAAATGTAAGAGTGTTAAAATGTAGCCAAATGTAAGAGTATTACAATGTTGCCAAATGTAAGAGTGTAAAAATGTTAGAAAATGTAGCAATATTACAACGTTGCCAAATGTAAGAGTGATGGGATAGCTGAGCAGGAAAAATGTGCGTCCGAACCGCGTTATGAACACGGGACCTTCCGCTTGCCGGGCGGTTGCTCTGACCACTGAGCTATCCGGCCACACAAGATTCCTGCTTCGCTGGGAGAGGAAAGGGCTCTCTCGGGAGAGGGATTAGAAAATTACTTACTATTGTCGATGTCTGCCCACGGGTCGAATGGCTGCACGGTGAGAGTCTCAGGATCGAGCGCTGCGTATGCGTAGACGACATGCGTGCAAAGTGACGCATCGACGTGCTCCGGCACGAACTTTCCCCGCCCAGGTCGATACCACGCCCAGTTGGTGACGTAGCAGACCACGCGGAGACCCGCCCCCTCGCCTGAAACAGACACGCCCCTTTTATCAAGCTGCTGCTGCTGCTGCTGCTGCTGCTGCTGCTGCTGCTGCTGCTGCTGCTGCTGCTGCTGATGCTGCTGCTGCTGCTGCTGCTGCTGCTGCTGCTGCTGCTGCTGCTGCTGCTGCTGCTGCTGCTGCTGCTGCTGCTGATGCTGCTGCTGCTGCTGCTGCTGCTGCTGCTGCTGCTGCTGCTGCTGCTGCTGCTGCTGCTGATGCTGCTGCTGCTGCTGCTGCTGCTGCTGCTGCTGCTGCTGCTGCTGCTTTTAATAAATTGTTTATAATATTGTTTGTTTGTCAATAATTTTTAAAGACCCATTCACTACCAACTTATGCAGTAAACTTGGACGAGAACGAAAAATATTCCGTATGCTGCTGCTGCTGCCACCACCGCCACCGCCGCCGCCGCTGCCGCCGCCGCATTCCTAGTCCTTCACCGCACAAGCAACTAGTTTTTGCATTCAAGCTTAAATGAACACCTAAGCATTTTCTTTTATATTTTTTTGTTGGTTTTTATTGACTTTCTGTTGAACTTAAGACTTGCCTTCTTAGACTTTAAGACTTCTTCTAAGACTTACCTTCTTGCTTCTGTAGGAAGTTGTCCTGCAGCCTGGCCCTGTGAACTTCGTTCGACGTCCAGCCATCTGCAAAACAACAAGTCGCATTCAAAATTATTATATATAAATTTTTTTCCTTTATACTTTTATTTTATTACATGCTATTATTTTATGAGAAATTGGTTTTGCTAGTGGAAGCTTCCGGCTGTAATTGTTGGTGGGTTTGCTGATTAGGATGACTTGCAATTAACGTTTTAAGCAAACTGAAGACAGTCGACGGCCCAACAGCAGTGGCGGCGCCAGAAATAAATCAGTAAGGGGGCAGAGCAGGGGCAAGCTTATAGGTGAAGGGGGCAGTAAATACTCCCCCCCCCCCCCCACGGACCCGAGAGTGTTTTATTTCTCATTCTGATAATGAGGCAGTAAAATTGGAAGATTATTTTCACTAGGTCTAATCCGTAAAAGCTGACAGCTTCGTCACACGGAAAATTTTGCTGGTGCAGCGTTCCACGTACAAGCAGTTAGTTGCCCCTACAATAATCACTATATTTCTGAAAAACATTCAGTGGATAGTTGAAAAAAATTCTAACTCGCAATGTGAAGTCTCGAGTCGATCGGGCGTCTAATTTGTTCACAAGAGATCTGGAATTCGGGACTTTTCAGCGGGGGGGCAAGCAGGGGGGCAAGCCAGTTTTAGGGGGTGCACTTGCCCCCCCATGCACCCCCGTGGCGCCGCCACTGCCCAACAGATCTATTGGAAGTATGACGTTTTTGATTCAAATTTGGATAATTTTCAGTGATTGTAATAGGTTTATTGCAGAGCAGATCATATTCTTTCACTAAATTCTAAATGAAAGTAGTGACCCTATTTGCCCATATCTACAAACTTGTCCAGTTTCTCATTCTGCAGAATTAAGTGGATTTTGGCTTCATTTTTCTATGCTTCCTTTGGAAACATAGTCCGAAATTTTCCCAATAACTCGGAATGAGACCCTGGATTAGTGAATGAATAGGAACTCTGGAAGTTATTCCAGTGGGTGTCTGAGGATTTCAGGATTATTAGGATTTTAGGATATGTTCAATTTCAGGAATATCAGGATTTTTCTCTGAGCGGAATATGTCTATTGGAAGTATGACGTTATAAATAAGAATGAATGAATTAATTAATGGATAATTCTAGAAGGCCTCACCGCCGATGTCGACGCCCGCTGGCCCCGCCCCTTCAAGCTCCGCCCCCTGGATCGTGTCCACGCAGCCAACCTGCGCTGGCCAATTGCAGAGCTGCAATTTCGCGTCGAACTGCAGCCCGGCAGGACACAAGTAGGTCGTCAGCATTCCTGAAAATAACAAAATTTATTTAAGCGGAGGAATCCTGTCGTTCGAGTTGCACCGTCCTTCGGAAGGGACGTAAAGCCGGTGGTCCCCTCGGTGCTTTTCGACAGGAGTAGGCTACGTGCCGGCACCGGGTTTCCCCTCCTCCCTTCTAGCCATAGGTTAGGTTCATCATGAACCCTTTCATTATAGAACAGTGCCACAAGGCCAGCTATCAAAACAGTGCGTCTTTAAATCAATCAAGCTGGTTGTCATAGCAACCAAGGGGGCGTGACTTACCCCAATCGCAGCGGTAGTACTTGACGCAACTGGTCGCGTCAGCCGCGAAGCCCCGCCCCGTGCAGTTGGCCCTCACCGCGTCCACCGTCACCATGACGACGCCCTCCATGGGCGGGGCTTCGGCCGGCGGGGGCGTGGCCTCCACCTGTTGCTCCGACGGCGGCTCTGAGGGAACCAATCAGCGATCAGCATCGCGTCGTGAAGTCGGACACAAAGGCGGGTGACGGTAAAGTGAGCGTGGGTAAACTGTGCCTGGAGTACAGTCTGTGTTGAAATGCAGTTGACCTGACCTCTTGACTTCTAGCAAAGCTCGCACTTCATTCCCCCTCCTCCCTTCTAATCCTACCTTTCCTGACCTGACCCAACTTCCCAACCCATTTTATGCACTAGAATCATCTGTCTATTTAAAAGTAGAGTTTACACATATTAGATTAATTGACCTTGGAGCACAGATTACTCAGGCACATGAACTGGTTTTCCCCCGCAAAATATCACATGCCACTTGTTGGCGGAATTGCAGTGTTTTAACGGGTGATCTCTGTAGGTACTTGTTTCTAAAATCACACTTGGCTCAACATTTTGCATAAAAATAAAAAATTGAGTTTTATGTAAGCATTTATCAAAATAAATAGGTTAAAGTTGGCACAAAATTAGTTGAAAAATGTGCCAACATGTTTCAGTCGGTAATGCAGTCGGTAATGCAATCAGTAATGCAGTCGATAACGCAGTCGGTAATGAAGTCGGTAATGCAGTCGGTAATGCAGTCGGTAATGTTGTCGGTAATGCAGTCGGTAATGCAGTCGGTAATGAAGTCGGTAATGCAGTCGGTAATTAAGTCGGTAATGCATTCGGTATTGCAGTCGGTTATACAAAAGGTAATGCAGCCGGTAATGAAGTCGGTAATGCAGTCGGTAATGCAGTCGGTAATGAAGTCGGTAATGCATTCGGTAATGCAGTCGGTAATGCAGTCAGTAATGCAGTCGATAACGTAGTCAGTAATGCAGTCGATAACGCAGTCGGTAATGCAGTCGGTAATGCAGTCGGTAATGAAGTCGGTATTGCAGTCGGTTATGCAGTCAGTAATGCAGTTGGTAATGCGGTCGATAACGCAGTCGGTAATGCAGTTGGTAATGCAGTCGGTAATGAAGTCAGTAATGCAGTCGATAACGCAGTCGGTAATGCAGTCGGTAATGCAGTCGGTAATGAAGTCGGTATTGCAGTCGGTTATGCAGTCAGTAATGCAGTTGGTAATGCGGTCGATAACGCAGTCGGTAATGCAGTTGGTAATGCAGTCGGTAATGAAGTCGGTATTGCAGTCGGTTATGCAGTCAGTAATGCAGTTGGTAATGCAGTCGGTAATGCAGTCGGTAATGTAGTCGGTAATGCAGTCGGTAATGTAGTCGGTAATGCAGTCGGTAATGCAGTCGGTAATGAAGTCGGTAATGCAGTCGGTAATTAAGTCGGTAATGCATTCGGTATTGCAGCCGGTTATACAAAAGGTAATGCAGCCGGTAATGAAGTCGGTATTGCAGTCGGTAATGAAGTCAGTAATGCAGTCGATAACGCAGTCGATAACGCAGTCGGTAATGCAGTCGGTAATGCATTCGGTAATGCCGTTTGTAATGCCGTCGCCTACCAAGCAGCGCCATCTTGACGGCCGACAGCAGCGGCCATCTTGGACCGTAGAGTCCTTGGAAGTCATCGAGGTCGGCCGCCCAGATCATCGCTCCGCCCAAACCCGCCTTCTTGATGTAAGCCATCTGTAATCCATTGCAATCCGTTGAAATCCGATGCAATCCGTCGCAATCGATTGCAATCCATTGCAATCCGTTGAAATCCGATGCACTCCATTGCAATCCATTGCAAACCATTGCAATCCGTTGCAATCCGTTGAAATCCGATGCAATCCATTGCAATCCATTGCAATCCGTTGCAATGCGTCTGAATACATTGGATCCTGTCGCAATCCGTTGCAATTCGTCTGAATACATTGGATCCTGTCGCAATCCGTTGCAATTCGTCTGAATACATTGGATCCTGTCGCAATCCGTTGCAATTCGTCTGAATACATTGGATCCTGTCGCAATCCGTTGCAATTCGTCTGAATACATTGGATCCTGTCGCAATCCGTTGCAATTCGTCTGAATACATTGGATCCTGTCGCAATCCGTTGCAATTCGTCTGAATACATTGGATCCTGTCGCAATCCGTTGCAATTCGTCTGAATACATTGGATCCTGTCGCAATCCGTTGCAATTCGTCTGAATACATTGGATCCTGTCGCAATCCGTTGCAATTCGTCTGAATACATTGGATCCTGTCGCAATCCGTTGCAATTCGTCTGAATACATTGGATCCTGTCGCAATCCGTTGCAATTCGTCTGAATACATTGGATCCTGTCGCAATCCGTTGCAATCTATACGCAACTAATCAGAAAACATGTTGATGCTGGGCCTCTCTTTATTTTTACCGACCGGTTTGGCAACGTTGGAAACACCGGTTTTCGTCAGATCACCATCACCGAAGTTAAGCAACATCGCGCTGTGTGATGGGTGACCATCATGCACATGATCAGTTCTGTTTGGGAGAGAGGTCTTAGGGTTTGAAGTTAGTACGAAGCTGGAAAATTCATTAACTTTGTATTAAGGCTGGGCTTCTCTTAACTAAACTATTCGATAACTTTCATCGAAAAAATCACTGAAATGAAAAATGGGGTCTGCTGACGTGATTACCTTTGTGCTAATGCTGGTGACGTCATCGTAGCCCACCCATTGGTCGCCGTTGACTGCGAAGGGACTGCCTACGTCATCAGTGAATCGAAGCCATCGCTTGTCTTCGAGAAGCTCCAAGATCTCGAAGTAGGCCAGGAAACCTGGTGACGTCATAGTGTTACACGGAAAGGATCGGATCACTGGACCCTTTTTCACTTACTGTTTCCCAATTTCGCAGAATGCGAATTCTGCGAATCACGCAGATTTCCAAATCTCTAATGAGCCCACTGATCTTTATCGAGCAAAAATAGTACAGGATGTATAAGTTGAAAGAAATACAAATAATTTGAAAACTCCATCAAAAGCAAGAAAGCCGTTTGGTCCGTAGTGTGCAAGCAGACATAAATTGATTATTGATTATTGATGAATTGATTATAAGTACCGAAATATCAATTCAAAGATTTACATTCGTATCGGGATTCGAACCCGGGTCTTTGTCTGTCCGGGGCACTGCACTTATCCATTATGCTACACGGTCAACCAACTGTGGAATTGATACTAAGTTTATTTGAGTTGTTGGGCTCCATGGAGATAGAAACAGGACTGTGAATGAACATAGAAGCCGGTGAATCTAGTGACGCTATGCTGCAATCACACGCCAACAACTCGACTAACCCCGATTATAACGTGGCTCCATGGAGATAGAAACAGGACTGTGAATGAACATAGAAGGCGGTGAATCTAGTGACGCTACGCTGCAATCACACGCCAACAACTCGACTAATCCCGATTATAACGTGGCTCCATGGAGATAGAAACAGGTCTATGAATGAACATAGAAGGTGGTGAATCTAGTGACGCTATGCTGCAATCATACGCCAACAACTCGACTAACCCCGATTATAACGTGGCTCCATGGAGATAGAAACAGGACTATGAATGAACAAAGAAGGCGGTGAATCTAGTGACGCTATGCTGCAATCACACACCAACAACTCGACTAACCCCGATTATAACGTGGCTCCATGGAGATAGAAACAGGACTATGAATGAACATAGAAGGCGGTGAATCTAGTGACGCTATGCTGCAATCACACGCCAACAACTCGACTAACCCCGATTATAACGTGGCTCCATGGAGATAGAAACAGGACTATGAATGAACATAGAAGGTGGTGAATCTAGTGACGCTATGCTGCAATCACACGCCAACAACTCGACTAACCCCGATTATAACGTGTCTCCATGGAGATAGAAACAGGACTATGAATGAACATAGAAGGCGGTGAATCTAGTAACGCTACGCTGCAATAAATACAGGAATTCTGCAAAACATCCAATTCCTTCGCCCGGTTCCGGCTCCTGCATCCGCACCGGGAACAGAACCCGGAGCTTGGCCGTCATCACGTGACCGCATGACGTCAACGCACCCTTCTCCTGCGTGAAGCGGCCCTCGCGACCCTGCGCGCGCACCTCGGCTCCCGGCCAATGGGACGTCGCGTTGCGGAGCGTGAAGCTGCGACCGAAGGCTGGCACGCCCACAACCAGCTTGTGCGCAGGCGCACCGCGCTTCAGCCAATAGCGCACCGCGTAGTCCTGCAGGCAGCAAGCCACGCCTCTTAGCAACCAGGCTCTTGGTCACCACGCCCCTTAGTAACTATAGGGCCTTGATTACCTCGCCCCTTAGCAACCAAGACCTAGGTTAACACGCCCCTTAGCAGCCAGGCTCTTAGTAACTAAGCTCCTTGGCAACCAGTAGCAGCAGTGGTTATATAAATAAACTGCAATTGTACTTAAAAGTTAAAATTTTGTAAGCTTAACAATTTTTAAAGTTCAATAATAAATACTTATAAGCTTCGAGCTGCCGATATTTTTGCGGTGCTGATTTAAAACATCTATGAAACCCACTTAACTTGTTGCTAAGGTTAGCATCAGGTAGCGAGCTGGCGCACCACGTTGGAAACGCGGGCGGGGAGGGGGGTGGGAAGTGGGAGGAGCTACGCACCACGTTGTAGAACACGCCCAATCCCTGGTCGTGTCTGCGCTGAATCAAGGGGGCGTGGTGATCGGCGCTGGGGTCGCGTTCCGCGTGGAGGTCGAAGGTCATCACGTGGATCAAGTGCAGCGAGCTGAGGGAAACTTCACGTCAACAACTAGGATGGGGAAGTTTATTGAATAAAAGAAAGTAACCTAGTCAAGGTCAAATTCAAAGAGCCTAGTCAGGGTCAATGAACAAAGTCAGGGTCAGTGAAAAACGTCAGGGTCAATAAAAAACGTCAGGGCCAATGAAAAAAGTCAGGGTCAACCAACAAAGTCAGGGTCGACACAAATTCAGGGACAATGAAAAACGTCAGGGTCAATGAAAAAAGTCTGGGTAAATCAACAAAGTCAGGGTCAATGAACAAAGCCAGAGTCAATGATCAAAGTCAGGGTCAATGAACGAAGTCAGGGTCAACCAACAAAGTCAGGGTCAAAAGAGCTAATAATTTAATGAAAAGATGAAAGATGAGTCGATGATTTATATAAGTAAGGGCTGAAACTAAAATTTCCAGCTAAATATTTATCCTCCAGTTAGGGAGAAAACAGAAGCAACTGGTAGCTGTTGTTACCAAGGAGACGAGTTTTTATCTGGAGAAGAGCCACATAACTTGGCATTGTAATTTTGTCCCTATGGCAATTATCGGGCAGTTGGCATGGAAGGAACTAGGAGCTGTAGGCTGGAAAGAGCGAAGTTCTTTGGAAAAAATGAGTAAGTTGGACATGAAAAGGAAATAAATGAAGAAGATGTGAATTTTAATAAATGGGACTCGAGGAATGGAACAGTTTAAGAGATGTTGGAAATTTAACGAAAAGAATAAAGTAACTAGGTCAAGTTCAAAGTCATGTTACCAATTGGTAATGGACAATAAAAAGATAGTAAAAGTAGCAAACACAAGGCGTATCTCACCGGGCAAGCCTCGACACGTCGTATCCGTCCTCAACTCGGAACCTCGACGGACTGACGGCCGCGGACAGAATCCAGCCGCGAGGAGCAAACGCCTCCGAAAGTTCCTCGGCCAGCAGAGCAAAGTTCTCTTTGTCGGTGCGACGCCCTCCAAGGTCCTCGGCGCCTGCAGGAAAAACAAGCTTTACTTCAAAACGTGCTCCCCTTCAAAACGTGCTCCCCTTCAAAACGTGCTCCCCTTCAAAACGTGCTCCCCTTCAAAACGTGCTCCCCTTCAAAACGTGCTCCCCTTCAAAACGTGCTCCCCTTCAAAACGTGCTCCCCTTCAAAACGTGCTCCACTTCAAAACGTGCTCCCCTTCAAAACGTGCCTTATGGGCATAGGGTTTGCCTTATGGGCATATTTTTTTGCCTTATGGGCATTGGGTTTGCCTTATGGGCATTAGGTTTGCCTTATGGGAAAAGGGTTTCCCCAATGACCTTTAATAAATGAAAAAAAACTAAAAGTATATAAGACGTAAGCACATCGTGCCGTAGTCACGGGCTCCGCTGCTAGTAAATGTAAAAAATCTGAATTTAAATTCAGTTCAACCAAAGAAGACATCTCACCCGGATACTCCCAGTCGAGGTCGACGCCGTCGAAGCCGTGGAGGTCGAGGAACTGAAGCGTGGATCGCACGAACTCGCGCCTGTTGAACGCCGAGCCCGCCATCTGGGAGAACTTCCTGCCTCCGTCGGTCCAGCCGCCCACGGAGATCATCACTTTCAGCGCCGGGTTGATCCGCTTCAAGCCCACGCTGGCGCGGTACCCGCCTTCAAAAACATGCAATCATTACTTCAGAATGATGACTCCCATGCAATCATAAGATTCTTTAGTCTTTTCCGACATTTTATAAACATTTTCAAAGGTTTTCAAAACACTTGTGTGTGTGTGTGTGTGTGTGTTTTTTTCTTTTAAATATTCAAAACTTAAAAAATATTTCAAAATTTTCAAAACCTTTTTTTTATACAGCCAAAATTTATTGATGAGCGTAGCGAGCGAAGCGAAATCTTCAATTTCACTTAGTGGAGAAAAAAAACACATTTTTTTTGTTTGTGTGTTTGTTCGCGCTCTACAGGCCAAACGGCTGCTCCGATTTTGATGAAAATTTCAGGAAACCATATTTGGTTCTCAACTTAGACCCCCTGCTTTTTTCAGCAAAGTCGGCATAACCGTTTCTCAACCATTCAAAATGTACAAAATATTTAAATTTATTAAAAACTTTTCTTATTTTTTACAGCCAAAATTTATTTATAAGACTAAGGTTTCGCGAATGATCATTCTAATCACGTTGTAGATGAGCGTACTTATTTAGGGCTCGAGGATAAGATTTAAGACCTACAAGAATATGAAGGTAATCGCACCGAAACCTTCCACTTGAATCTCGACGGATAAATAGCTAAGAATCATAAAAAATTGTCCGAAAAGTGCGAATATTAATTGAACCTGATAAGATATGGATCCAAAAACTTCAGCACAGCTGCATATCAATTTGCTGAATATGTTTCTTAAGTTTTCTGTGATAAATAAATAGCTTTTGGCTGTAAAAAAATAATAAAAGTTTTGAAAATTCTGAAATATTTTGTAAATTTTTAATAGTTAAGAAACTCTTACCCCGAATCTGCTGAAAAAAGCAGGGGGTCCAAGTCGAGAACAAAATATGGTTTACTGAAATTTTCATCGAAATCGGGGCAGCCATTTGGCATGTAGAGCGCGAACAAACACACAAACAAAAAAAGCAAAAAAAAAAACTAAGCACACATAAAGTGTTATTTTTCTGTAAGGGACCAAATTTAGAACCACATCCTGGGCTAGACTCGGGTGGTTCAAGTGGCTTGCATGCATGCTTGCTTGCTTGCTTGCTTGCTTGCTTGCTGCTTGCTTGCTTGCTTGCTTGCTTGCATGCTTGCTTGCTTGCTTGCTTGCTGCTTGCTTGCTTGCTTGCTTGCTTGCATGCTTGCTTGCTTGCTTGCTTGCTGCTTGCTTGCTTGCTTGCTTGCTTGCATGCATGCTTGATTGCTTGCTTGCTTGCTTGCTTGCTTGCATGCTTGCTTGCATGCTTGCTTGCTTGCTTGCTTGCTTGCTTGCTTGCTTGCTTGCTTGCTTGCTTGCTTGCTTGCTTGCTTGCTTGCTTGCTTGCTTGCTTGCTTGCTTGCTTGCTTGCTTGCTTGCTTGCTTGCTTGCTTGCTTGCTTGCTTGCTTGCTTGCTTGCTTGCTTGCTTGCTTGCTTGCTTGCTTGCTTGCTTGCTTGCTTGCTTGCTTGCTTGCTTGCTTGCTTGCTTGCTTGCTTGCTTGCTTGCTATGCTTGCTATGGTTACCTTTAATTTTTTATTTACACTAAAATATTAATTATTAAAGATTGTATCTTCTCTGTATCTACACAGGCTTAAATTCTTACTAAAAGGGTAATATTTCGATAGTAAAAGTGAGTGTGTGGTATTGGACGATCCGGCGCGAGACGGAGATTAAAAATGAAGACAAGAACTGGAAAAAAAACTTTCTGCCCCCGGTGAGGCTCGAACTCACGACCTTCAGATTATGAGACTGACGCGCTGCCTGCTGCGCTACGGAGGCTGATGGTTTCTTAGCTACTACACTCGGCCTTCGCGAACGCTCAATCTAATCGCGTTGTAGATGAGCGTACTTATTTAGGGCTTGAGGATAAGATTTAAGACCTGCAAGAATATGAAGGTAATCGAACCTAGACCTTTCACTTGAATCTCGACGGATAAATAGCTTAGAATCATAAAAAATTGAACAAGAACAAAAAAAAATGAAAAAAAATGATGAAAAAAATGATGAAAAAATGAACAAGATAAGATATAGATCCAAAAACTTCAGAACAGCTGCATATCAATTAGCTTAGTATGTTTTGTAAGTTTAGTGTGATTATATAAATAACTTTTGGCTGTAAAAAATAAGAAAAGTTTTGAAAATTCTTAAATATTTTGTAAATGTTGAATAGTTAAGAGACTGTAACCCCGACTTTGCTGAAAATAGCAGGGGGTCTAAGTTGAAATCAAAATATGGTTCTCTGAAACTTTCATTAAAATCGGAGCAGCCGTTTGGCCTGTAGAGCGCAAACAAACACACACACCAAAAGACGGATTTTTTTTTTCTCCACCACGTGAAATTGAAGATGGATTGAATTGCTGTGGTTCGTGTGGTTACTGTGGTTACCGTGGTTGCTATGGTTCCTGTGGTTACCTTTAACAATGTCGTACGCCTCGTCCTGCGGCGTGATGCGGAACGAGTGCGGGTCGAGCTTAGCGAACGCGTACAAAACATGCGTGCACGCGAACGGGTCGATCTGCGCCGACGCAAACGTCATCGGCGGCTTCCGGTAGACGGCCCATCCCTCGACGTAGCAGACGACGTTGTATCCTGGACATGGAGGCGTTTTACTAGCACGCTTCTAGGGAACACTCAGTGCGTGTTTTGCTAGGAATTTACAGATAAGGTAAACTGATTTCCAAAACAGACTGGACTCTAGGTCATTTTACCTGTCAGAAACGTTTCTAAAAATCATATTGTTTATTTATATATTATATTGTAAATATAATCGTGTTGTGAATGAGCGTAATATTTACGCTCACCCTCAACGCAATTATATTGCGTGTGCGCGTAGCCTAGAGGCTTTTATGATCAATTTAAAATGTCCAGTAAGAATTTAGCAGCTTTCTCAACGACATTCGTTAACAGGAAATCTCAGGATTAAATTTTTTTAATATTTCAAAACGTAAATATCGATTTAAAGAATCACTTTTCAATTTATTTGCTTGAAATTAACACTCTATCTTTTATTTATGATCTCTAATGCACACAGTAAATTTGGATAAAATCGGTTAAAGATAAAGTTTGTTGAGTTGAAAAAAGCTGCAGAAACGTTAAAAAAGTGACATTTTCAAGAGAAAAGCCAAAGGTTCCAGCAAGGTTCTAGCAAGGTTATAGCAAGGTTCCAGCAAGGTTCCAGCAAGGTTCCAGCAAGGTTCCAGCAAGGTTCCAGCAAGGTTCTAGCAAGGTTCCAGCAAGGTTCCAGCAAGGTTCTAGCAAGGTTCCAGCAAGGTTCCAGCAAGGTTCCAGCAAGGTTCCAGCAAGGTTCTAGCAAGGTTCTAGCAAGGTTCCAGCAAAGTTCCAGCAAGGTTCCAGCAAGGTTCTAGCAAGGTTCCAGCAAGGTTCCAGCAAGGTTCCAGCAAGGTTCCAGCAAGGTTCCAGCAAGGTTCCAGCAAGGTTCCAGCAAGGTTCTAGCAAGGTTCTAGCAAGGTTCCAGCAAAGTTCCAGCAAGGTTCTAGCAAGGTTCTAGCAAGGTTCCAGCAAGGTTCCAGCAAGGTTCTAGCAAGGTTCCAGCAAGGTTCCAGCAAGGTTCCAGCAAGGTTCCAGCAAGGTTCTAGCAAGGTTCCAGCAAGGTTCCAGCAAGGTTCTAGCAAGGTTCTAGCAAGGTTCCAGCAAGGTTCCAGCAAGGTTCCAGCAAGGTTCTAGCAAGGTTCCAGCAAGGTTCTAGCAAGGTTCTAGCAAGGTTCTAGCAAGGTTCTAGCAAGGTTCCAGCAAGGTTCTAGCAAGGTTCCAGCAAGGTTCTAGCAAGGTTCTAGCAAGGTTCTAGCAAGGTTCCAGCAAGGTTCTAGCAAGGTTCTAGCAAGGTTCTAGCAAGGTTCTAGCAAGGTTCTAGCAAGGTTCCAGCAAGGTTCCAGCAAGGTTCCAGCAAGGTTCCAGCAAGGTTCCAGCAAGGTTCCAGCAAGGTTCTAGCAAGGTTCCAGCAAGGTTCCAGCAAGGTTCCAGCAAGGTCCCAGCAAGGTTCCAGCAAGGTTCCAGCAAGGTTCTAGCAAGGTTCTAGCAAGGTTCCAGCAAGGTTCCAGCAAGGTTCCAGCAAGGTTCTAGCAAGGTTCCAGCAAGGTTCCAGCAAGGTTCTAGCAAGGTTCTAGCAAGGTTCTAGCAAGGTTCCAGCAAGGTTCTAGCAAGGTTCCAGCAAGGTTCTAGCAAGGTTCCAGCAAGGTTCTAGCAAGGTTCCAGCAAGGTTCTAGCAAGGTTCTAGCAAGGTTCCAGCAAGGTTCTAGCAAGGTTCCAGCAAGGTTCTAGCAAGGTTCCAGCAAGGTTCCAGCAAGGTTCCAGCAAGGTTCCAGCAAGGTTCCAGCAAGGTTCCAGCAAGGTTCTAGCAAGGTTCCAGCAAGGTTCTAGCAAGGTTCCAGCAAGGTTCTAGCAAGGTTCTAGCAAGGTTCCAGCAAGGTCCTAGCAAGGTTCCAGCAAGGTTCTAGCAAGGTTCCAGCAAGGTTCCAGCAAGGTTCTAGCAAGGTTCCAGCAAGGTTCTAGCAAGGTTCTAGCAAGGTTCCAGCAAGGTTCCAGCAAGGTTCCAGCAAGGTTCCAGCAAGGTTCTAGCAAGGTTCCAGCAAGGTTCCAGCAAGGTTCCAGCAAGGTTCCAGCAAAGTTCTAGCAAGGTTCCAGCAAGGTTCCAGCAAGGTTCTAGCAAGGTTCTAGCAAGGTTCTAGCAAGGTTCTAGCAAGGTTCCAGAAAGGTTCTAGCAAGGTTCTAGCAAGGTTCTAGCAAGGTTCCAGCAAGGTTCTAGCAAGGTTCCAGCAAGGTTCTAGCAAGGTTCTAGCAAGGTTCCAGCAAGGTTCCAGCAAGGTTCTAGCAAGGTTCCAGCAAGGTTCCAGCAAGGTTCTAGCAAGGTTCTAGCAAGGTTCTAGCAAGGTTCCAGAAAGGTTCTAGCAAGGTTCCAGCAAGGTTCCAGCAAGGTTCTAGCAAGGTTCCAGCAAGGTTCCAGCAAGGTTCTAGCAAGGTTCTAGCAAGGTTCCAGCAAGGTTCCAGCAAGGTTCTAGCAAGGTTCCAGCAAGGTTCCAGCAAGGTTCTAGCAAGGTTCCAGCAAGGTTCCAGCAAGGTTCTAGCAAGGTTCCAGCAAGGTTCCAGCAAGGTTCCAGCAAGGTTCCAGCAAGGTTCCAGCAAGGTTCTAGCAAGGTTCCAGCAAGGTTCTAGCAAGGTTCCAGCAAGGTTCTAGCAAGGTTCTAGCAAGGTTCCAGCAAGGTTCTAGCAAGGTTCTATCAAGGTTCCAGCAAGGTTCTAGCAAGGTTCTAGCAAGGTTCCAGCAAGGTTCTAGCAAGGTTCCAGCAAGGTTCTAGCAAGGTTCTAGCAAGGTTCCAGCAAGGTTCTAGCAGGGTTCTAGCAAGGTTCCAGCAAGGTTCTAGCAAGGTTCCAGCAAGGTTCTAGCAAGGTTCCAGCAAGGTTCTAGCAAGGTTCCAGCAAGGTTCCAGCAAGGTTCTAGCAAGGTTCCAGCAAGGTTCCAGCAAGGTTCCAGCAAGGTTCCAGCAAGGTTCTAGCAAGGTTCCAGCAAGGTTCTAGCAAGGTTCTAGCAAGGTTCCAGCAAGGTTCTAGCAAGGTTCTAGCAAGGTTCTAGCAAGGTTCCAGCAAGGTTCTAGCAAGGTTCCAGCAAGGTTCTAGCAAGGTTCTAGCAAGGTTCCAGCAAGGTTCTAGCAAGGTTCCAGCAAGGTTCTAGCAAGGTTCCAGCAAGGTTCTAGCAAGGTTCTAGCAAGGTTCCAGCAAGGTTCTAGCAAGGTTCCAGCAAGGTTCTAGCAAGGTTCCAGCAAGGTTCCAGCAAGGTTCTAGCAAGGTTCCAGCAAGGTTCTAGCAAGGTTTGAGCAAGGTTCCAGCAAGGTTCCAGCAAGGTTCCAGCAAGGTTCTAGCAAGGTTCCAGCAAGGTTCCAGCAAGGTTCCAGCAAGGTTCTAGCAAGGTTCCAGCAAGGTTCCAGCAAGGTTCCAGCAAGGTTCTAGCAAGGTTCTAGCAAGGTTCTAGCAAGGTTCTAGCAAGGTTCCAGCAAGGTTCCAGCAAGGTTCCAGCAAGGTTCTAGCAAGGTTCCAGCAAGGTTCCAGCAAGGTTCTAGCAAGGTTCTAGCAAGGTTCCAGCAAGGTTCCAGCAAGGTTCTAGCAAGGTTCTAGCAAGGTTCTAGCAAGGTTCTAGCAAGGTTCCAGCAAGGTTCTAGCAAGGTTCCAGCAAGGTTCCAGCAAGGTTCCAGCAAGGTTCCAGCAAGGTTCCAGCAAGGTTCCAGCAAGGTTCTAGCAAGGTTCCAGCAAGGTTCTAGCAAGGTTCTAGCAAGGTTTCAGCAAGGTTCCAGCAAGGTTCCAGCAAGGTTCTAGCAAGGTTCTAGCAAGGTTCTAGCAAGGTTCTAGCAAGGTTCGAGCAAGGTTCCAGCAAGGTTCTAGCAAGGTTCCAGCAAGGTTCTAGCAAGGTTCCAGCAAGGTTCCAGCAAGGTTCCAGCAAGGTTCCAGCAAGGTTCTAGCAAGGTTCTAGCAAGGTTCCAGCAAGGTTCCAGCAAGGTTCTAGCAAGGTTCTAGCAAGGTTCTAGCAAGGTTCTAGCAAGGTTCTAGCAAGGTTCCAGCAAGGTTCTAGCAAGGTTCCAGCAAGGTTCTAGCAAGGTTCTAGCAAGGTTCTAGCAAGGTTCTAGCAAGGTTCTAGCAAGGTTCTAGCAAGGTTCCAGCAAGGTTCTAGCAAGGTTCCAGCAAGGTTCTAGCAAGGTTCTAGCAAGGTTCCAGCAAGGTTCCAGCAAGGTTCTAGCAAGGTTCCAGCAAGGTTCCAGCAAGGTTCTAGCAAGGTTCCAGCAAGGTTCCAGCAAGGTTCTAGCAAGGTTCTAGCAAGGTTCCAGCAAGGTTCCAGCAAGGTTCTAGCAAGGTTCCAGCAAGGTTCCAGCAAGGTTCTAGCAAGGTTCCAGCAAGGTTCTAGCAAGGTTCTAGCAAGGTTCTAGCAAGGTTCTAGCAAGGTTCCAGCAAGGTTCCAGCAAGGTTCTAGCAAGGTTCCAGCAAGGTTCCAGCAAGGTTCCAGCAAGGTTCTAGCAAGGTTCCAGCAAGGTTCCAGCAAGGTTCTAGCAAGGTTCCAGCAAGGTTCTAGCAAGGTTCTAGCAAGGTTCCAGCAAGGTTCTAGCAAGGTTCCAGCAAGGTTCCAGCAAGGTTCTAGCAAGGTTCCAGCAAGGTTCTAGCATGGTTCTAGCAAGGTTCCAGCAAGGTTCTAGCAAGGTTCTAGCAAGGTTCCAGCAAGGTTCTAGCAAGGTTCCAGCAAGGTTCTAGCAAGGTTCCAGCAAGGTTCCAGCAAGGTTCCAGCAAGGTTCTAGCAAGGTTCCAGCAAGGTTCAAGCAAGGTTCCAGCAAGGTTCCAGCAAGGTTCCAGCAAGGTTCTAGCAAGGTTCTAGCAAGGTTCTAGCAAGGTTCCAGCAAGGTTCCAGCAAGGTTCCAGCAAGGTTCCAGCAAGGTTCCAGCAAGGTTCCAGCAAGGTTCCAGCAAGGTTCTAGCAAGGTTCTTGCAAGGTTCCAGCAAGGTTCTAGCAAGGTTCTAGCAAGGTTCCAGCAAGGTTCTAGCAAGGTTCTAGCAAGGTTCCAGCAAGGTTCTAGCAAGGTTCTAGCAAGGTTCCAGCAAGGTTCTAGCAAGGTTCTAGCAAGGTTCTAGCAAGGTTCTAGCAAGGTTCCAGCAAGGTTCCAGCAAGGTTCCAGCAAGGTTCCAGCAAGGTTCTAGCAAGGTTCTAGCAAGGTTCTAGCAAGGTTCTAGCAAGGTTCCAGCAAGGTTCCAGCAAGGTTCCAGCAAGGTTCCAGCAAGGTTCTAGCAAGGTTCCAGCAAGGTTCCAGCAAGGTTCTAGCAAGGTTCCAGCAAGGTTCCAGCAAGGTTCCAGCAAGGTTCTAGCAAGGTTCCAGCAAGGTTCCAGCAAGGTTCTAGCAAGGTTCCAGCAAGGTTCTAGCAAGGTTCTAGCAAGGTTCCAGCAAGGTTCCAGCAAGGTTCCAGTAAGGTTCGAGCAAGGTTCTAGCAAGGTTCTAGCAAGGTTCTAGCAAGGTTCCAGCAAGGTTCTAGCAAGGTTCCAGCAAGGTTCCAGCAAGGTTCTAGCAAGGTTCTAGCAAGGTTCTAGCAAGGTTCTAGCAAGGTTCTAGCAAGGTTCTAGCAAGGTTCCAGCAAGGTTCCAGCAAGGTTCCACTAAGGTTCTAGCAAGGTTCTAGCAAGGTTCCAGCAAGGTTCTAGCAAGGTTCTAGCAAGGTTCCAGCAAGGTTCTAGCAAGGTTCTAGCAAGGTTCTAGCAAGGTTCCAGCAAGGTTCCAGCAAGGTTCTAGCAAGGTTCTAGCAAGGTTCCAGCAAGGTTCCAGCAAGGTTCTAGCAAGGTTCCAGCAAGGTTCCAGCAAGGTTCTAGGTTTCTTGGTTTCTAGGTTTCTAGATTTTTAGTTTTCTTTGTTTCTATGTTTTTAGGTTTGGTTAGGTTTTAGGTTTTAGGTTTTAGGTTCTAGGTTCTAGGTTCTAGGTTCTAGGTTCTAGGTTCTAGGGTCTAGGTACCATCACCGGTAGAACCCGTTTTCTTAGCTTTGTTAGTTTTTTGAAGGAAAACTGTTTGTGTAAAAACAGGAGGGCGATTGTGTATAATTTATATGGATCGATATAAACCAATTTTACGCAATCGCTCTCCTGATGGGAGGGGAAACCCGGTGCCGGCACGTAGCCTTCTCCTGTCGAAAATCACCGAGGGGACCACCGGCTTTACGTCCCTTCCGAAGGACGGTACAACTCGAACAACAGGATTCCTCCACTAATCCATGCTGTCGAGAGGTTGACAAGCAAGGCGTGTGAAGTTGTCGTACTAACTTCAAACCCTCCGACCTCTCTCCCGAACAGAACTGATCATGCGCATGATGGTCTCAATGACGGTGCAACCCTACTCTAGATTGATTCATCATTGCTGTTTAACGATGTCTTTACCTAGGGCCTCAGGATAGTTGAAAAAGATTGAAGAAATTTTTTTTGAAAAAAATTCGGATCCGCGATGCATAGTCTTGTGTCGATCGGACGTTTACTTTATTTACAAATAAATCATGAATTTGGGACTTATTGCGGTTTTTATAAACGAAAAACACCGTTGTTCTTTCTTATCTGGTTGTCTTATATTATCCATAAGATCTCAGTTAAAGTTTGCATCGCGGGTCGGAGTACTCTTCCTTTACGCACTGATTTTATTTTCAATAATATTGGGACAATTTTAGGGGCAGGGAAAGGGTTTACGTAGACCTCTGCATTCTCAGCTTGAAAAGCAGGCTGTGAATAATAATAATAATATCGTACCATGGCGGGTTGCCCCGGCCAGCGGTCGCCGCGCAGCGACCTGCGCACGAGGCTGCGCACGAGGCTGCGCACGAGGCTGCGCACGTAGACGAGCGCTGCGCAAACGGCGGCGGCGCGCGCGGAAGATGGCGTCGTTGGGCGCAGGCGCGGGCCGACGCTCGACAGCGTCGCGCAGCGGAAGCCGCGCATCTGACGAGCTGCGCACGGGCGGGGTGGGGGGGGGGGGGAAGGGGATGGGGGTCAGCGCAAGGCAGACACAAAAAACGGCGCATTTTTTGTTTCTGGAAAACTTTTCAGCTGGGTATTCGAATGCCAAGTCCCCAAAACTTAAACTTTTTCCGTCGTTTTGCAAAGCTTTGCTGCCTGCTTTATTTCTTTTTTTTGTTATTTTATTTATTTTTTATTATTGAAAAATCGGTGTTTCTGGTGGAAGCTTACGCCGGTAGGCAATTGATGATGGGATAGCTGAGCAGGAATTATGTGCGTCCGAACCGGGATATGAACCCGGGACCTTTCGCTTTTATAAATATTAAAAATTTTCATAATCCATATAAAACGTCATATTATCATAATTATCACTAAACTATTTATTTTTGATGAGCAACGAGCGATGCGAGTGAAGCGAATATTCAATTACTCTACCTGCTAAAAAAAATCCTGTATGTTTTCTTTTTTTTTTGTTTTTTTTTTTGTTTTTTTATATCTGTTTGTTCACGCTCTACAGGCCTAACGACTAAACGGATTTTGATGAAATTTTCACAAAATCTTCGTTTTCTCATAATTTAGACTCTGTACAATTTTCAGCTCATTTCAATTGCAACTTTTCCTGTAAATTAATTTTTACGAAATTTTTCAGTTTTTCAAAATCACGTTTGTCACTCTAGAAGTCGAGTCTTTGAATATAATTCGACCAAACTTTCAAGATATGTTGACTCTCACGATTTCATGTTTGTGTGAAAATTTGATTGTTTTTTGTTTGGAACTTTTCTTGAAAGTGGCGCTTATATGACGCTTTTTAAGCGTTTTTGCAGTTTTTTGGAACTAAAGCAACTTTATCTTCGACTGATGTTGAAAAATTTAACTGTGTACGTTAAAAAAATCTTAAAAAGAATAAACTGTGTTATTTTGAGGCAAATCAAGACAATAGTTTTTCTTTACAGCGATTTTTTCGTTTTTAAATATTCGAATAATTTCTGGACGACTACATCATGATATTTTCAGGTAACTTGTCATCAAGAAAGCTGCTAAATTAACGCCGAACATTTTAAATTGATCATAAAAGCCTCTAGGCTATGCGCACACGCAATGATTGTATATGAGTGTTCGCATACCCTAGTATTTATTAATTTTCATTTTTTTTCTTGCTTATTTGCCCTCGAATTTAGGCAGCACAGCTTCGCGAAACGTCGGAAAAGTTCGTGAATTGGGAACTGAGCACTTATTACCCAGTTAAATTGTTCTTCTCAAAACTAACGAGCAAAGATGAGACTAAAACAAGAGTCTTCAAAAAGTAAAAACTTGATCATGTTTCATACTGAAGCTGGATGAAAACTTTCAAAATCAATTAACCGCACTGCACATTTAAAGGTCCGTCATCTTAAGGAAAGTCTTAACCATTGCATTAATTCGGGGATAGCAAGGTACCAATCTCAAATGTGAAATAACAGTAATGCTTCCCATACAACAGAACATCGTGATGAAACTTTGTGAGATGTTTGCTGGCAGAGTGTCCTGCATCCTACAGCCTGGTGAGATGTTTGCTGGCAGAGTGTCCTGCATCCTACAACCTGGTGAGATGTTTGCTGGCAGAGTGTCCTGCATTCTACAACCTGGTGAGATGTTTGCTGGCAGAGTGTCCTGCATCCTACAGCCTGGTGAGATGTTTGCTGGCAGAGTGTCCTGCATCCTACAGCCTGGTAAGATGTTTGCTGGCAGAGTTTCCTGCATCCTACAGCCTGGTGATATGTTTGCTGGCAGAGTTTCCTGCATCCTACAGCCTGGTGAGATGTTTGCTGGCAGAGTGTCCTGCATCCTACAGCCTGGTGAGATGTTTGCTGGCAGTGTGTCCTGCATCCTACAGCCTGGTGAGATGTTTGCTGGCAGAGTGTCCTGCATCCTACAGCCTGGTGAGATGTTTGCTGGCAGAGTGTCCTGCATCCTACAGCCTGGTGAGATGTTTGCTGGCAGAGTGTCCTGCATCCTACAGCCTGGTGAGATGTTTGCTGGCAGAGTGTCCTGCATCCTACAGCCTGGAGAGATGTTTGCTGGCAGAGTGTCCTGCATCCTACAACCTGATGAGATGTTTGCTGGCAGAGTGTCCTGCATCCTACAGCCTGGTGAGATGTTTGCTGGCAGTGTATCCTGCATCCTACAGCCTGGTGATATGTTTGCTGGCAGAGTGTCCTGCATCCTACAGCCTGGTGAGATGTTTGCTGGCAAAGTGTCCTGCATCCTACAGCCTGGTGAGATGTTTGCTGGCAGAGTGTCCTGCATCCTACAGCCTGATGAGATGTTTGCTGGCAGAGTGTCCTGCATTCTACAGCCTGGTGTGATGTTTGCTGGCAGTGTCCTGCATCCTACAGCCTGGTGAGATGTTTGCTGGCAGTTTCTTGCATTCTACAGCCTGGTGAGATGTTTGCTGGGAGAGTGTCCTGCATCCTACAGCCTGGTGAGATGTTTGCTGGCAGAGTGTCCTGCATCCTACAGCCTGGTGTGATGTATGCTGGCAAGGTTTCCTGCATCCAACAGCCTGGAGAGTTCCTTCAAAAGGTTAAGACACCGACCTGCGCAACTTCGGCCTGTCTGTGAGCTGTGCGCGCAGCGGGCTGCGCTCGACCGCATCGCGCAGGGGCAAGTAGCGGCTGCCGAAGACTTCTTGTTCGAGATGCGCGCGCAGCGAGCTCGAGGCCGGTCGGGCAGGCGACCACTCGACCGCGTCACGGCGGAACGACACCGAGTTGCCGGCATCGGGTACAGAAAGCGCCACGACCGTCGCCAACAGCCACTGCAACGGCCGGTAATTTCAGCTCTCCATGTTTACCTTCTCAGGACCATTTAGAGGCATACAAGCCTAAGAAATGTTCCAGAAAATTTGGTTTTCTCATGAAAGACTAGCATTGGAGACCGTGCCTACGGCACTTAGTGCTAACGCACTAAACGTCAAGTCTTGTATTTTTTTTTTCATTTAATTATTAGGCAATAAGGCAAACCCTATGTCTATACGGCAAATAATTATGCAAAGCAAAACCCTATATTCATAAGGCAAAAAACATTAAACATATGGCAGAATCCTATGCCTATCACATAAGGAGGCAAATATTCTTGGAAATACTCCAGAAAATTCAGGTTCCGTTCCCTTGAATTCCTACCTAGAATTCCAAATAAAATAGATAAGAACATTTGCAAAATACATTGTTCTTACAGCTTAAGGGAGATGACATATATATTTTTTTAATATTGTTAACATTAACAAAAAAAACACTTTGGCACAAAAATAAAAATTAAAGTCTTGAATTTTGTAATCATTTGCCGGTGAATGACAGGCTGATGATGAAGCTAACCTAGCAGCTAGCAGGGAGCTGAGGGTGAATGACAGGCTGTTGATGAAACCAACCTAGCAGCTAGCAGCGAGCTGAGATGAATGACAGGCTGATGATGGAGCTAACCTAGCAGCTAGCAGCGAGCTGAGGGTGAATGACAGGCTGATAATGAAGCTAACCTAGCAGCTAGCAGCGAGCTGAGGGTGAATGACAGGCTGATGATGAAGCTAACCTAGCAGCTAGCAGCGAGCTGAGGGTGAAGCTAACCTAGCAGCTAGCAGCGAGCTGAGGGTGGAAAGAAATGGAAACGCGGCCGCCATCTTGGAGAGACCAACTTACCATTGTGGCCGATGATGACGTCATGGCGAAGGTTTATTGTTGTCGTGACCTTAAAGTCACCTTGCTGAAACAGACGAAGATAAAAATTAGAAAAAGAGAAAGAAGAAAATTAAAAAAGAAAAAGAGAAAATTAGAAAATTAGAGAAAGAGAGAAGTGAGTCAACTGAAATTTTGAATTGCCGCTAGATTTTTTTAATTTAATTTTTTTTGTGTTATATTTTATGCGTTTGTTCCGGTACTTGACAGAACCCATATTCAATTTTCGCGAAATTGGGTCCAATTACGCGAAATTCGAAAATTAAGTATTTATTTTTTTTGTGTGCGACTAATTTAACCGTTTCCCAATTACGAATTTTTATTTGAATTCCGCGGTGAACTTGCTTCGGAATTGGACAAGTGCAGTCATTTTCACCTCTCCAAGACATAATAAAAATGACAGATATCATAATGTGATCCATATTTATTTAATTTTCTCTCCGCTGTTGTTATCGTCAACAAATCTACATTTGTAAAATCGTTTTAATCGTTATGAGCGTTGGAATCGTTGGAATCGTTATAACGATCACGCCATAACGCGAAATTCAATTCTGTTTTGGCAACAATGCTAATGTCGAATAACCTTTTTTATGAGCGTAACGAGCGTAGCGAGTGAAGCGAAATCAACAATTTCATTTTACTACTAAAATGTTTGTTACAAACTACTGTTTGTTTGTTTGTTTGTTTGTTTTGTAATTTTTTGTGTTTGGGATCGGTATTTTGATGAAAATTTCGGTGGACCTTCGTTTTCTCTGAACTTAGATCTGCCACGTTTTTGAAGCAATTCGGACGAGTAAATTTTATGTTATTAAGTTTTTACGAAATTTTCCAGTTTTTCCAAAACACGTTTTGCACTCTGGAGGCCAAGCATCTGAATATAACTTTACGAAACCTTCTAGATATGTTGAACCTCAAGATTCAATGTTTGTGTACAAATTTCATTGTTGTACGTTTAGCAGTTTTCTTGATAATGTCACTTTTATGTCACTTTTTAAGCGTTTCTGCAGTTTTTTGTATCTTAAGCCATTTTATCTTCGACCGATTTGAACAAAATTTACTGTGTGCATTAAAGATCGAAAAAAAGAATAAACTGTTTTAATTTCAAGCAAATCAATTGATTAGTTTGTCTTGAAATCGATTTTTACGTTTTGACATATTCAAATAATTTCATCATAAAATTTCCAGGCAACGAATGTCATTGAAAAAACTGCTTAATTAACACCGAACATTATTAATTTATCATAAAAGGCTGTAGGCTATGCGCACGCGCAATATAATCGCGTTGAGGGTGAGCGTAAATATTACGCTCATCCACAACACGATTATATGAGTGTTCGCATGGCCTAGTATTAGTGAATACAAAATAGTGCATATTTGTAAATTTGCGTAATTCAGCGAGGTCTCTAATTCCGTGGAATTCGAATTCCAGGAAATCGGGAAAAAGGTGAATGAATAGGAGCTAAAATAATGAATGGAATAGGCATTGTGAGGCTTGAAAAACCCCGGCAACCCCATTCTCAGGGCTGACTCACATCCTTTTAGTTCCGCGGATGGCTCGCCTCAAGGAAACGTTAAGGATTCCTTGACTCATTCTGCATAACATAATATTATGACCTGCCATATTTTGATGGAATTCATTCACACTCAAGAAATTCAAGCACGTCTCATCCTCGCCTGCATTCGTCAGCCCGCCGTGTGATTTCAGACTGTGTAAGACAGAGTGTTGCCAATCTAGGAAGGCTTTTATTTTCATCATTTTTACATGTTTAATTTAGCGGCTTTCCGAATCGTCGAGAAATGATTCGAATATTTCAAAATGAAAATGTCGATGAATAAAAAGCTATAAAATTGACTTGCCACAAAATAACAATGTGTAATCTGTTTAAGATGTTTAACGCACAAAGGAAAATTTGTCAGCATCAGTTGAAACACAGTTGCTTTTGTTGCAAAAAACAGCGAAAATGCTTTAAAAGCGTAAAGCGCCATTTTGAAGAAAAGTGCCAAACTAAAATCAATAAAATTGTCGAACACACAATATGAAAAAATGTGAGTCAACATATCTAGAAAGTTGAGTCAAACTATATCCATTTTCCTGGCTTCTAGAGTGAAAAACGTAATGTTCAGAAACTGAAAATTTTCGTAAAAATTAATTTATAAGAAAAGTTGCAAGTGAAATGAACTGAAAATAGGACACGGTCTAAGTGAAAAGAAAATAAGGATATTTTAAAAATTTCATCAAAATCTGTTAAGTTGTTTGGCCTGTAGAGCGCGAACAAACATAAAAACAAAAAAATAAATAAAGAGACAAAAACAAAAAAGGAATTTTGTAAGGCAGTGAGTGTAATTAAAGATTCGCTTCACTCGCTCCGCTCGTCACGCGCGTAAAAACTACAGATTTTATTTTTTGAAACTATTTTCTTGTTTTCAAACCGTGGGTCTTGTTTCTTAAACATTGAGGAGAGTGAATCGTTTGACGGAAGCGATTAGCCAATCGGATCATGAAACACACGCAGCACGCATTCAGCGCACGCGCCACACGCACGCAATCAGTGTTACCAACTGAGTGACCCGCTTCGAGTGTCTGCCAACTGTTACACCTTGACACGCTGCTGCTGCTGCTGCTGCTGCTGCTGCTGCTGCTGCTGCTGCTGCTGCTGCTGCTGCTGCTGCTGCTGCTGCTGCTGCTGCTGCTGCTGCTGCTGCTGCTGCTGCTGCTGCTGCTGCTGCTGCTGCTGCTGCTGCTGCTGCTGCTGCTGCTGCTGCTGCTGCTGCTGCTGCTGCTGCTGCTGCTGCTGCTGCTGCTGCTGCTGCTGCTGCTGCTGCTGCTGCTGCTGCTGCTGCTGCTGCTGCTGCTGCTGCTGCTGCTGCTGCTGCTGCTGCTGCTGCTGCTGCTGCTGCTGCTGCTGCTGCTGCTGCTGCTGCTGCTGCTGCTGCTGCTGCTGCTGCTGCTGCTGCTGCTGCTGCTGCTGCTGCTGCTGCTGCTGCTGCTGCTGCTGCTGCTGCTGCTGCTGCTGCTGCTGCTGCTGCTGCTGCTGCTGCTGCTGCTGCTGCTGCTGCTGCTGCTGCTGCTGCTGCTGCTGCTGCTGCTGCTGCTGCTGCTGCTGCTGCTGCTGCTGCTGCTGCTGCTGCTGCTGCTGCTGCTGCTGCTGCTGCTGCTGCTGCTGCTGCTGCAGCCTTTAGGCGAAACCGCGGTGGGTGCATTTAACTTACACTAGGCTGTGCGAACACTCACAATATAATCGTGTAGTGGATAAGCGTAATATTTACGCTCATCCACAACGCGATTATATTGCGTGTGCGCACAGCCTAGAGGCTTTTATGATCAATTTAAAATTTTCGGAGTTAATTTAGCAGCTTTCTTGCTGATAGAAGTTTCTATTTAGTCCATGATATAGTTCCATTTAGTTAAATATCATGATTTAGTCGTCCATTAACTATTCGAATATTTAAAAATGAAAAAATAATTTTAAAGAAAACTATTGTCTTGATTTGCCTCAAAATAACATAAGAAAATTAAGACTTTTAACGCAAACAGTTAAATTTGTCAACGTCAGTTGAAGGTAAAGTTGCTTTAGTTCCAAAAAACTGCAAAAACGCTTAAAAAACATCATAAAAGCGCCATTTTCAAAAATTTCACACAAACATGAAATCGTGAGGGTGAACATTTCTAGAAAGTTTGGTTGAATTACTTGGGCTTGGGCTTGGCTTCTAGAGTGAGAAACGTGATTTTGAAAAACTGAAAATTTTCGTAAAAATTGGTTTTAAAGAAAAGTTGCAAGTGAAATGAACTGAAAATTGTGCAGGGTCTAAGTTGAGAGAAAACGAAGATGATTTGAAAATTTCATCAAAATCCGTTAAGTCTTTTGGCCTGTAGAGCGCAGTAAAGTGTCGCTGAAGATTCGCTTCATTTGCTTTACTCGTTAATCTCATTAATTAGTATTTTTATAATATTTGACGAATCAACTGGGTAATAAATAAATAAAATTAAACAATAATGATGACATTGAGTTGAATTTAACTAAGAGGGTTCCATCCCCTACCGTCTGGTCCGACGACTCCGGTCATATGTTCAGCTTAAAATAAACCCTGCATTCGTTCGTTGAACGGCAAAACCCGAGTTGCAAGTGGATTTTTTTATTTTAAAGAAAATCTGTTCCGCCCGATCCCATACTGTGTATTGGTTTCATTGGTTTAAACTGACACAACATCAACCACCGCTCATCTACAACGCGATTAGAATCATTGAAAAAACTCATTGAAAAGATACAATGACATCGTGTTGTGGATGAGCGTAATATTTACGCTCACCGCAACGCGATTATATTGCGTGTGCGCATAGCCTAGAGGCTTTTATGATCAATTTAAAATGTTCGGAGTTAATTTAGCAGCTTTCTCAACGACAGTCGTTAGCTGGAAATATCATGATGGATATCGCCGAAGAATTAACCAAATATTCTGAGTTAAAAAATAACTCCTGAAGTTGATTTGCTTTTCATGATGAGTATTTTAACACAAACAGGAAAATTTGACAACAGTTGAAATTTATTTGATTTAGTTGCATAACACAGCAAAAACGCAAAAAAAAACGTAATTAAGGCACCATTTCAAGAAAAAGGCAAAACACACAACAATGAAATTTGTACACAAACATTTAATCGTAAGGGTCAACATATCGAGCCGCCTGAATAGCGCCATATGGAATAACGCCATATCGGCCATTTTCTGTCCCACCGGAATAAAGCCAGAAGTCGGATGGCGTTAATCCAGTGGATTAACGTCATATTGTGAGATGACTTTGTTCCAGTGACAGCTGCACTGTACTAACGCCATCTGAGCATATGGCGTTAATCCAGTGGATTTATGTCATATTGCAATATGGCTTTGTTCCGGTAAAATGCACTGTACTAACGCCATCTGAGCATATGGCGTTAATCCAGTGGATTTATCTCATATTGCAATATGGCTTCGTTCCAGTCAAATGCACTGTACTAACGCCATCTGAGCATATGGCGTTAATCCAGTGGATTCAAGCCATATTGGAGTATGGCTTTATTCCAGTAAAATGAACTGTAATAACGCCATGCTCATATGGCGTTAATCCAGTGATTACTGATTACTGAATTACTGATTCAATTTTCCTTAGAAATTGAAATTGAAAGAAATACAAAGGATTTAGTTTTGCATAAAATAACATGGGCTCTTATGGGAGATGTGAGCGCGTTCGGGGTAATCGATGGTGCGGGCGAAAGGGCATTTGGCGGGAGCCGAACCGCATATGTATGGATAGTCCCGATGAATCCGCATCGTTTTTCTCTGATTCAATTTTGCGGATTAATTGAATTTAAGGAAGTTATTGAAGATTTAGTGTTTTCGTCGGAATTGCGGCCAAGTCCATTAACATGGGCTCTTATGGGACTACGAAAAAATGTGTTATTGCGGGCGAGAAGACATTCGGCGGGAGTCGAACCGCATACTTATGGATAGCCCCGACGAATGTGCTTCTTTTATATAGTGTAGCTTTTTCCTTTGAAATTGAATTTTCAAAAGTTATAACGATTTCAAAATACCAAAAAACTTAAAATCGCCATAAAAAGAAAAATTAAGGTTAGATTTGTTTCAAATTTCTAACACAGATAACAGACCACTAGAGTTGTGTGATTTTGCAATTTCATTCAAATCCATCATCGGGAAAAATTGAAAAAAAAAAACCGTTTTGAAGTCTCCAAAGTTTCAGCATGCCTATGTTACCCCTATCATTTAACGTATGTCTTGACGCTTATCTCGATTTTACGAAAACTACTTCTAAAGTAATGAACGGATTTGAATGAAATTTTAACTGAGAGTACAAAATAGATAGGTGAGCTTAAAAATAATTTTTCGGAAAATTCGTTTGGAAAATTTGGCCGCAAGAAAATAGAAACCGCCTTATCAGTTATAATTCGATCAGTAATGGTCCGATCATGCTGAAATTTAGAAGGTGCATCCGTATAATAATTAAGCAGATTCTATTAGAGTTTAAAGAAAATCGTTTGGAAAATGCGGAAAATATAAAGGAAAATATGTGTTATCAACTTTTTTAGTATGTTGTGATAACGGCAAGGTAGATTTGGGCATATCGGTGGATAACCCTTATCAATACGCATCTTTTATTAAAGATTTAATTTTCATTTCAAATTGAAATTGAAATTGAAAGAGATATAAAGGATTTAGTTGTACTGTAACATGGGCTCTAATGGGAGTTGCGGGGAATTTGAAAGTGCGCGCGCAGGGACATTCGGCGGGAGTCAAACCGCATACTAATGGATAGCCCCGTTGAATGCACATCTTTTAAATCTGATCTATACCGGAATAAAGCCATCCTTCAATATGAGATAAATCCACTGGATTAACGTCATATGCTCAGATGGCGTTAGTACAGTGCATTTGACTGGAACAAAGCCATATTGCAATATGACATAAATCCACTGGATTAACGCCATATGCTCAGATGGCGTTAGTACAGTGCAGCTGTCACTGAAACAAAGTCATCTCAAAATATGACGTTAATCCACTGGATTAACGCCATACGACTTATGGCTTTATTCCGGTGGGACAGAAAATGGCCGATATGGCGTTATTCAGCTCCCCCAATTGGTTTTGCCAATTTGCGCGGAAAAAAAAACACAAAAATTAACACAAATTAGAAAAAACCTCAAAAAATAGAATGACAATAAGCAGGGATTTCTCCCCCAACGTGATTCATGAGCGATGCGTGTCGTTGAGTGACAAATAAGTTGACTCTCACAATTCAATTTTTGTGTACAAATTTCATACTTGTATGTTTGCCACTTTTCTTAAAAATTGCGCATAATATGACGCATAATATGACGCTTAATTGACGTTTAATTTCAAGCGTTTTTGCAGTTGTTTTTGCAACCGAAGCAACTTTATCTTCAGCCGATGTTAAAAATTTGTACAATGTGCGCTAGAAATCTTAAAAAATAAAATACTGTGTTATTTTCAAGCAAAACAACTCATTAATTTTTCTTTTAATCGATTTTTAAGTTTTAAAAAAGTTTAAGAGTTTATAAGAATCAAAAAAGAACAAAAAAAAAATGTAAATTGACCCAGATATGTAAATAAAAAAATACTATGAAAAATATTGTTACAACAAATTTTTTAAGCTTTTTAATATTCTAATAAATGAACAAGAACTAAATCATGATATTTCCAGGTAACTTATGCCGGCCAGACAGCTGCTTAATTAACGCCGAACATTTTAATTGATAACACGCGTCTCTAAGCAATGCGCACACGCAATTTAATCGCGTTGTGGATGAGCGTAAACATCACGCTCATCCACAACACGACAAGAAGAGCGTGCGCATCGCCTCGTTGTTACGTCACCTGGCATCGATGTCTACCTGAGAGTCGATGAATCCAGCGACGCTTCTGAAGCCGATCCGATTCCAACAACACACTCACTCTCACTGCTCGGGATGAGCCCGACGAGGAGATCAGTGCAGCCACCAGGGGGGGGGGGGAGGGGGGTGACATTGAACTTGAGGGACACACCCAGGTGGAGAGGGGGGGGGGGGACGTGCAAACATCGAAAGTCAAAGACCGCCACTCGTTTTCCTTGGCTGGCGACTGATCCAATTATTGACGCGTGTCGCCGCCACCGTTGCTAGGGACGCCGCGTTGCTAGGGACGCCGCGTTGCTAGGGCCGCCGTTGCTAGGGACGCCGCGTTGCTTTAGGGACGCCGTTGCTAGGGACGCCGTTGTTAGGGACGCCGCGTTGCTTATAGGGACGCCGTTGCTAGGGACGCCACGTTGCTTTAGGGACGCCGTTGCTAGGGACGCCGTTGCTATGGACGCCGTGTTTCTAGGGACGCCACGTTGCTTTAGGGACGCCGTTGCTAGGGACGCCGCGTTGCTAGCGACGCCGTTGTTAAAGACGCCATTGAATGCCAGCAAACACCGGTGCAGTGTTCAGCTTTTAGGGACGGAAAATTGCTGCTTGTTGAAATGTTGCCACCTACTTTACGTGTCTCCATTGTTCTCGGCAATTTCGGATCTGTGTTTTGCCCAACGGCTTTCTGATCAATATTCAAAGAGGGTCTGAGTTTGTCATTAATTATTGTTCTGCATCACGACTTAGTTATTGGTCATCATTTGGATACTTATAATGTTAAGCGTTTGCCAATTACGTATCTTTTGGCGTAACATTTATAGTTAGCCGAAATATTAAGTTTGAGCGAACAGAGTGACGTCACTGACATGAATTGTTTTCACTCTCAAAGCTCACGTATTTCTTTTTTATGTTTTTTCTTCTTCAATAAACTCCGGAATTTTGGACAGACCATGAAAGCGACATTTTTTGTTGTTTGGTTTCATGTCTCCATCATATTATAAAAGGCATATTCTTCTCAGAGAAATATGACGTCAGATACCCACTAAGAAAAGCCATCTGGATTTTGATTATCCTTTTCAATATTTTGGTTAAAAATTCCGAAAAAAAAATTATTTACTCTGGAATTTAACAAAAGAAGAAGGGGAAATGTTAATCCATTTGGCTTATAAATGATACCAGATTAAATAACGTCATTTTTTCCTGAGCGGAGAAGTTTTATTATTAAGCTTTTATAGTGTCGAAGATTTGTGATGATTTTTAATCATGCCAAAAATAGTAAAATTGTGTTTAAATCATTTTAATAATAATAAAAAATAATAATGTTTAATATTTTTAAGAATGCACAAATTATAAGGCTTAAATAAACAAGCTCGAGCTTCGCTCAACCTTGGTGCCCATAGGGCACAGGCATATGCGCATAGCGCAAACATAAGCGCATAGCGCAGACATATGCGCATAGCACAGACATATGTGCATAGCGCAAACATATGCACATACACATAGCGCAAACATATAGCGCATATGAAGTGTAGGTAAGTGTGTTGGTACACAATATGCTTACTCAAGCTTACGCCCTTAAAAATACAGCCGTTTTGAGAAATATTTCCTCGTCCAATCACTATATACCTTGTTATCGTTACCAGTTTCTGTATTAGGGCCTACGGCCTACTACTACTTAGCGCAGCTGTTTAATTATAAATGCGGTAGGTAGTAGAGATACCATTTCCAACTGATTTCAGTCAAAATTCTATTGTATAGGAAGACCTAATGTATAATTTGACAGGTTCTGTTCTAGATATTATTTCTAAGTATTTCAAATTCATTGGTTCAAGAAGGCAGAGGAAAAGTAAACAACATAATTGCCTGCTCATTTTACCATGAATTAATTACTTATTTACTGGTTATTAAACTATCGCAGCGCAATAGCAAATAATTAATCATTCAAAATTCTTCATTTGAATGTCAGAAACAATGATGAGTGTAAATTTCTATAACCTCAAGTTTTGACACGGCATGTTGCTACGATACGGAGCTCGGATCATCGCTTTACCTTCGCAATCACTGCTGTAAAGATACTTTCTTCATCATTCTGATGATGCTACGCTAAAAAAGGAAGGCATGAACATTAAAATTATTGACATGAAATTATTTAAAATTAAACACCTTTTTATAAAAGAAATGTTTTGAACTGTCAATTTCAAACAGGTGTAGAAGAGATATTTAATTTATTTGAAAAAAAAAGTATAACTCAAAGAATAACTCCTCAAAACAATGTCATACACCATTAACAAAAAACAACACTGGAATTTCTGCCCAATTTCACACAAAACAGCCAAATAATTCGCCACTCGACCAGACTAGCCGATTAACAAATTGGAGTAGAACAACATTTCGGTTGGCCACTGCACCCAGAATCCCGACCTTGGGCATGGCCACCTAGCAACCGTCGAGCAAACCGGTCCATTGTCGCAGATAAGACCCCCCCCCCCCCCCCCAAACACACTCGCCGAGACAAGGTATGCCAACGAGCATACGACGCACTTTCCAGCAAAATTTACTTAGGGGTTCACCCGCAGCTCGCTGCTAGCTGCTAGGTTAGCTTCACCCTCAGCTCGCTGCTAGCTGCTAGGTTAGCTTCACTCTCAGCTCGCTGCTAGCTGCTAGGTTAGCTTCATCATCAGATCGCTGCTAGCTGCTAGGTTAGCTTCATCATCAGCCTGTCATTCACCCTCAGCTCGCTGCTAGCTGCTAGGTTAGCTTCATCATCAGCTCGCTGCTAGCTGCTAGGTTAGCTTCACCCTCAGCTCGCTGCTAGCTGCTAGGTTAGCTTCATCATCAGCTCGCTGCTAGCTGCTAGGTTAGCTTCATCATCAGCCTGTCATTCACCCTCAGCTCGCTGCTAGCTGCTAGGTTAGCTTCATCATCAGCCTGTCATTCACCCTCAGCTCGCTGCTAGCTGCTAGGTTAGCTTCACCCTCAGCCTGTCATTCACCCTCAGCTCGCTGCTAGCTGCTAGGTTAGCTTCATCATCAGCCTGTCATTCACCCTCAGCTCGCTGCTAGCTGCTAGGTTAGCTTCATCATCAGCCTGTCATTCACCGATTTCTTGGAACTTGAGGATAAATTCATACTGAAATATTTTCGTGACTGGCGCATTTTGGGAACCGGTTTTTGCGAAATGTCAGAGTATTATAATTCTGGTCCGGTTGGTCTGGTTCTGCCGATGGACCCTCGAAGCTGTGGAGCGTTTGAAAGTCAAGAAGAAGACCCACTCGCCAAAGCATGCGTCTGATCTTTACTCCATTTTATATTGTCTTTTGAGTTTTTTTATGTTTTCTATTCTCGCGCTTCCGATTTTCCGATGTCGTCACTAGGTTTTCATGGATTTTTATTATATTATTTAAATATATTTATTATATATTTTAAGACATTTTTATATCATTCATATTATTAAATAATTTATTTAGAAGACACCTATTCCTTACAGAGACAAGTTCAAAGAAGAGTGACGTCAGATACCCACTGGACGCACTGCCAGTTTGAAAAAATATTTTAATTAGCTCTGCTAAATAACAAAGGAAGACAGGGAAATCACAACCCGAATTGCTCTGCCTGGCCTTAAGGTGCCTTTACACGATCAACTTTTTGCGTCAACATGTTGACTCAACATTGACGGGAAATGTTGACATCAAGTTGGCCGAGGTTAAACAACATACGAATTGCCGGTCAGCGCTCACACGATCAACTTTCAGGAAATATTGATGGGAAATGTTTTCAAAATGTTGACATGGTTCAACTTCTCGTCAATATTGACGACGATCAGCCAATCACGTACAGCCATTTTTATCACGTGGCATTTGTCATTGCTGTCATTCTGACAGTCCAGCGCGAATTTCGAAATGGATACAGAGGACGAAGAAAACGTTGTAACTTTTATGTTATCAGCAGCAATTCACATTATAAATAAAAGAAGGAAGAGAAGAAGAAGGCACCGAGTTATCTGGGCCAATGATTGGTTGTTGAAAATGGAATAGAAAGGAGCATTTAACAATCTGGTACAGGAAATTCGAGATAAAATCCAAGTAAATTTCGAAATTTTTTGCGATTGAATCTTTCTGAATTTAACGAACTCGCAAGTTTAGTATGTCCGAAAATTGTGAAAAAAAACTACTAAAATGCGAAATCCAATTTCACCAGAAGAGAGGCTAGCTGTCACTCTACGCTTTCTGGCATTAAAGTTATTATTATTATATTATATTATTATTATATTATTATATTATTGGTATTAAAGTTTATAAATGATCCGCGGTCCACGTATCAACGCTTTTAGACATTATTTCCTATCAATGACGAAGTCAAGCTGTCAAAAATAAGATATCAGATTCGAACCTAGCCAAACCTAACTGTCAAAATGTGAACAGCTGACAATCGGTAAGCGATCCAAGGAGCATGTTTCAAATATTGACAGGAAATGTTTTTATTTCGTTCACACAGGGCAATATGTTGCGTCAACATGTTGAGTCAACATGTTGACGCAAAAAGTTGATCGTGTAAGGGCACCTTTAGCGAGTGGGTATCATGAAGTCATTTTTATGGGATTTTGATTGAAAGGAATCGGTGTATTAACCCTGAAGACCATTATCGTCGCACGAAAAATTGGATTGAACCTGAAAAGCACTTGACAAGTTGCGTAACGCGATGCAACACAATACACCAATTCCATTTGGAGTAAAGTGACGTCAGATACCCACTGAACGAGCTAACAGTTTGGAAAAAAAAATTAATTATCTCTGCTAAATAAAATTGGACGAAAGGGAAATCACAAACAAAACCAAATTTTTTTTAAACATTTCTTATATAATAAACTGATCATGAACAGACCTTGAACGTGTAAATATTCGTTCATTTAAAACAATCGACAAAAGTTCTCAAACAATATGAGACGAATACACCGATTCCTTTCAATCGAAATTCTATCAAAATGACAAAGCCAGGCAGAGCAATTCATGTTGTGATTTCCCTATCTTCCTTTGTTATTTAGCAGAGATAATTGATTTCTTACTTCAAACTGGCAGTGCGTCTAGTGGGTATCTGACGTCACTTGTCTCTGAATGGAATAGGTCTATTCTCGGCTTTTTCATTTGTATTTTTTCAGTCTGCGAAATGTCGGATGGAGTTGAATGCACTTCGCAAAGATAAACAATCGAAAGCTGCGACGTGGCCTTGAAACAAACTGACAGCAGCTGTCAAACTTATCATGAGCATCATCTGCATCAAGAATCTTTGCACAGGATGATTACGGGATGATTACAGGATGATTACAGGATGATTATCAACAAGAGATAAATCAGAAATGAGACAATCTCGTATTAAAATTCGCAAAAAAATTCTCTGCCCTGAATAAAAAATCCTTTTTCAAAATTTTCGCGACGCGACGCAACGCAACGCAACGCACCGCAACGCAACGCAACGCAACGCATTTTAACGCATTGCATTTAAACACAACGCAACGCAACGCAACGCAACGCAACGCAACGCAACGCAACGCAACGCAACGCAATAAAAGATATTTGAGTGTACTTTTGAAATTTGACACTGATGTATTTCCATTTGAATTTAGTTGTTTGTTAAAAATTTATCATCCACTAAAACTTGGCCGTGATTGATGGGCGTAGCGAGCAAAGCGAAATCTTCAATTTCACTTAGTGGAGATAAAAAACACATGTGTGTTTGTTCGCGCTCTACAGGCCAAACGGCGGCTCCGATTTTGATAAAAATTTCAGGAAATCATATTTTGTTTTTAACTTAGACCCCCTGCTTTTTTCAGCAAAGTCAGGATTACAGTTTCTTAACTATTCAAAATTTACAAAATATTTCAGAATTTTCAAAACTTTTCTGATTTTGTACAGCCAAAAGTTATTTATATAATCACACCAAACTTAAGAAACATACAAAGGAAATTGATATGCAGCTGTGCTGAAGGTTTTGGATCTATATCTTATCTGGTTCATTTTTTATTCACATTTTTCCGTCAATTTTTTAATGATTCTTAATTATTTATTTTTTGAGATTCAAGTGGAAGGTTTCGGTTCGATTACCTTCATACTCTTGTAGGTCTTAAATCTCATCCTCAAGCCCTAAATATGTACGCTCATCTACAACGCGATTAGATCGAGCGATCGCGAAGCACTAGTGCTATATTGTTGATATATTCTCGGTGCCAGCAAGGATGCTGGGCGCTGGGCGATCTCATCATCTCATCTGACACACTTCGATGCAGCATCGCTGCCGGCAATCTGTCAATGGACCAGCTATAATGTGAGGGGGAGGGGGGGAAGCGTCTCGATATCACGCGGAGGAGGGGGGAGTGACCTTGAGTCTGCCAGCAGCACGGACTGCAATCCAACTGACCACGCCCAAAGCCTTGCCCAGGTTATTCAACCTGGCCGTGCCGTGCCGTGCCGTGCCGTGCCGTGCCGTGCCGTGCGGTGCCGTGCCGTGCCGTGCCGTGCCGTGCGGTGCCGTGCCGTGCCGTGCCGTGCCGTGCCGTGCCGTGCCGTGCCGTGCCGTGCCGTGCCGTGCCGTGCCGTGCCGTGCCGTGCCGTGCCGTGCCGTGCCGTGCCGTGCCGTGCCGTGCCGTGCCGTGCCGTGCCGTGCCGTGCCGTGCCGTGCCGTGCCGTGCCGTGCCGTGCCGTGCCGTGCCGTGCCGTGCGGTGTGGTGCCATGCCGTGCCGTGCCGTGCCGTGCCGTGCCGTGCGGTGCCGTGCCGTGCCGTGCCGTGCCGTGCCGTGCCGTGCCGTGCCGTGCGGTGCCATGCCGTGCCGTGCCGTGCCGTGCCGTGCGGTGCCGTGCCGTGCCGTGCCGTGCCGTGCCGTGCCGTGCCGTGCCGTGCCGTGCCGTGCCGTGCCGTGCCGTGCCGTGCCGTGCCGTGCCGTGCCGTGCCGTGCCGTGCGTGCCGTGCCGTGCCGTGCCGTGCCGTGCCGTGCCGTGCCGTGCCGTGCCGTGCCGTGCCGTGCCGTGCCGTGCCGTGCCGTGCCTTGCCGTGCCGTGCCGTGCCGTGCCGTGCCGTGCCGTGCCGTGCCGTGCCGTGCCGTGCCGTAAAATGAATTAAATTATCTTTAAATAAAATTATTAAATTTAATTGTTAATTTATTTGGGGCATCCCTCAAATTTGAATTTGGACCCTCTACATAAAAGACCAATTCCACTCAGAGATAAGTGACGTCAGACACCCACTGGACGTAAGACCAGTTTGCAAAGAGTATTAATAATCTCTGCTAAATAACAAAGGAAGACAGGGAAATCACAACCCGAATTGCTCTGCCTGGCTTTAGCGAGTGGGTATCATGACGTCATTTTGTTAGAATTTTGATCGAATTGAAAAGCGTATTCTTCTATTGTGATGTCATTACGATGATGAATCTATTTAATAGTTTAATCACGTTGTGGATGAGCGTCAATATTACGCTCATCCAAAACACGATTATATTGCGTGTGCGCATAGCCTAGTAGTAAGAAAAACACTTATTTCCTTTCATTGAATGTAATTGGTGTTTCACGTGTCCGTGAAGTTGGCAAGCCCACTTTCGAATTTTTTAATTTTTTTAACGTGAGGAGTTAGTGCTGAATTAGTGCTAATTAGTGCCGCAAACCCGGGAATTAGTGCTGCAAAATTGGGGAAGCCACAAGGGGTTGTCTGTGGGGCTTGCCAACTTCACGCTAGCAAGCCCCATGTGACCTATCGATCTGAAATTTTCAGGGTAGTTAGTGCTGAATTAGTGCTAATTAGTGCCGTAAACCCCGCAATTAGTGCTGCCATGCATTAAAAGTTACGGCCGTAAACGTGATGAAACGTCAGAAAGCCCCATGTAAGCCATCGATCTGCCGTAAACGTGATGAAACGTCAGCTGACGTTTAATCACGTTTACGGCCGTAACTCCTAAAGTATGGCAGCACTAATTGCGGGGTTTACGGCACTAATTAGCACTAATTCAGCACTAACTTCCATGAAAATTTCAGATCGATAGCTCACATGGGGCTTGCTAGCGTGAAGTTGGCAAGCCCCACAGACAACCCCTTGTGGCTTCCCCAATTTTGCAGCACTAATTCCCGGGTTTGCGGCACTAATTAGCACAAATTCAGCACTAACTCCTCACGTTAAAAAAATTTAAAAATTCGAAAGTGGGCTTGCCAACTTCACGCACACGTGTTTCACCGCTCAAAGTAATTGAATGACGTTGTTACCAATTACCTACTGAATGCAATCCAATACTTTCAGCATTACTGTAATCGTAAGTCAGTCGATTTATTCAATACAACATCGATCGTTGTCCGTCCCAACTTCGAGACGTGACGTCACCACGCCAAGAAACTAATCTCACCGCCGACTTGAATTCTTCGCCAGGCGGGCTGGCTTTTTTTCTCCTCTCTTCCAATGCTAATGTTTGCCGAACATTTAACAAAGCTCGCCGTGACTTGCTGTTTGCACATCGGGCAACGACCCGACTGTCACGCCACTGTCATAGTGTCACCACTGGCAACTGTCAACACTGTCACACCACTGTCACCACTGTCATACTGTCACACCACTGTCATACTGTCACACCACTGTCACCACTGTCACTACTGGCAACTGTCACACCACTAGCAACTGACACACCACTGTCATACTGTCACACCACTGTCACCACTGTCACTACTGGCAACTGTCACACCACTAGCAACTGACACACCACTGTCATACTGTCACACACTGTCACCACTGTCACTACTGGCAACTGTCACACCACTAGCAACTGACACACCACTGTCATACTGTCACACCACTGTCACCACTGTCATACCACTGTATACCACTGTCATACTGTCACTACTGGCAACTGTCACACCACTGTCACACCACTGGCAACTGTCACACCACTGTCATACTGTCAGCATTGGCAACTGTCATAATTGACAGATGACAGCTGTCAACTATCACCAGTGTTGTGACCTAGATAAGAATAAATTATCTTGAAAAAGATAAAGATATTTGATATTTTTTTATCTAGATAAGATAACAGATAAAAAAATAATGTTTGACAGAGCCAAAGATTTCGCTGCATGTCTAAGTTTGACGTAAGAGAGAACCAATGAGATGAGGTTCATTCTCTCCACAGCCTGCTGGATTTCCATGGTTAGTCGAGTCAAGTGGCGCTGGCTTAAAGATTGTCGTGAAATTTAAATGTATAATATATTTAATAATAATAAGAATAATAATAAATTATTATATTATGATTTAATAGAAGAAGAAAAAGATGTGGAGGAGAGTTCAGTTGAAATAGAAATAAGAAAATAGTTTGGCAATCTGTTTTTGTTGTTGCTGTGTAACAAATACTTTATGGAGGAATAAAATTGATTTAAAAAAAAAGAAAATTATGATTTAATATAATATATATATATTTTTTTTATATCAATTTTATTCCTCCATAAAATATTTGTTTCAAGGGTGTAAAATTAAAAATACAGGCAACACCAACAAAACAAAAATAGACTGCCAAACTATTTTCTTATTTCTTATTCAACTGAACTCTCCTGCACGTCTTTTTCTTCTTCTTGTTTTCGTTCCACCAATTCCTTCCATTTATCTCTATCTTTCCACCATTTTTCCACCTCATTTATTCTCTTCCAGTCTTCACCTCTCTCTTCCACGTCTCTTCGTACTTGATTAATCCATCTTTCTCTAGGTCTTCCCGCTTTTCTTATTCTATACAACAGGTTAAAAGCTTGCCTGGGTAACCTGTTGTCGTCCATTCTCTTCATGTGTCCATACCACCTTAATCTTTGTTTTCCCAATTTAAATATAATATTAATAATAATATAAATATATAAATAATATAATATATAAATATATATTTTTTTTTTATATCAATTTTATTCCTCCATAAACTATTTGTTTCACGGGTAGAAAATTAAAAATATAGGCAACACCAACACAACAAAAATAGACTGCCAAACTATTTTCTTATTTCTATTTCCACTGAACTCTCCTCCACGTCTTTTTCTTCTTCTTCTTTTCGTTCCACCAATTCCTTCCATATATAAAAATAAAAATAATATAATATTATATTATATTATAATAAAATTAAATACAGCAAGGATATTTGTCTTGCTATCTTTTCCTATATCCAGGAATGGATGCAGGCGAAATCACACTCAACGATATTTAGTAGGCTGTACTAAGCGAGATCATCGAACAAAAGGTATGTGACTACGATTAGCCGTAACAGCTCCTAGTTGCTACAAAAACAAGTTAACTGCGTTCGCCCGGCCAAAAACACTAGTGCAAACTTGACCGCCGTGACCTTGAGAGTGCGAGCCAGGCTAATGACGATCTTGATTGCCGGGCGTCTCGCCTAATCACGTGTTTGTCGCTAAGTGCAATCATAGACAGTTGAAATCGATGCCGATCAAACGACAGATTACACTCAGAGAAATGTTACGTCAGATACCCACTGGATGTGCCACCAGTTTGGAAAAATATTAATTAGCTCTGATAAATAACAAAGGAAGATGCTGCAGCAGCAGCAGCAGCAGCAGCAGCAGCAGCAGCAGCAGCAGCAGCAGCAGCAGCAGCAGCAGCAGCAGCAGCAGCAGCAGCAGCAGCAGCAGCAGCAGCAGCAGCAGCAGCAGCAGCGCAGCAGCAGCAGCAGCAGCAGCAGCAGCAGCAGCAGCAGCAGCAGCAGCAGCAGCAGCAGCAGCAGCAGCAGCAGCAGCAGCAGCAGCAGCAGCAGCAGCAGCAGCAGCAGCAGCAGCAGCAGCAGCAGCAGCAGCAGCAGCAGCAGCAGCAGCAGCAGCAGCAGCAGCAGCAGCAGCAGCAGCAGCAGCAGCAGCAGCAGCAGCAGCAGCAGCAGCAGCAGCAGCAGCAGCAGCAGCAGCAGCAGCAGCAGCAGCAGCAGCAGCAGCAGCAGCAGCAGCAGCAGCAGCAGCAGCAGCAGCAGCAGCAGCAGCAGCGAGCAGCAGCAGCAGCAGCAGCAAGCAGCAGCAGCAGCAGCAGCAGCAGCAGCAGCAGCAGCAGCAGCAGCAGCAGCAGCAGCAGCAGCAGCAGCAGCAGCAGCAGCAGCAGCAGCAGCAGCAGCATCCTCTGAGGCTCGCTGCTTGAGAGCGTTAGCTGGTAAGGGAGGGGGTGAGGGTTAAGCACCTGCAATGACCTTTGCCCAACGTGTTGTTTGTCCAGCGGGCCAAATGTCAAAGGTCAAGACAGCTTCGAGGATCATCGAAACAGAGGGCAGCCATTGGCTGCAGGGCCGGTTGATAAACGTTTGACGGGATGATTGGCCAATTAAACACAGCAACGTGGAGCGCTGTCTTTTGCTGACTTATCGCAATAATTAATTACAAAGTGGTGGTTTTTTCGTGAAACCGTGCATAAATCTTAGCTGCACTTAGACAAGGATTTAGTGAATATCTCCAGCATTCCAATTCTCGGGCGATGCTTGCGTCCGTAGCGGCTGGCTGACAAACCTCGAGATTAATTGATTATTGTACATTGTATTGTATTATTGTATTGTATTGTATGTTTGTATTGTATTGTATTATTGTATTGTATTGTATTATTATATTGTTTATGACTGCAAGTACCAGTAATTGATTGATTATTGGTGCTTAACGACGCACTGTTTCGACAACTGGTCCTTTGGCACTGGTCTATAATGAGAGGGTGATGATGAACCTAACCTATGGCTAGAAGGAAGGAGGGGAAACCCGGTGCCGGCACGTTGCCTACTCCTGTCGAAAAGCACCGAGGGGACCACCGGCTTTACGTCCCTTCCGAAGGACGGTGCAACTCGAACGACAGGATTCCTCCGCTAATCCGTGCTGTCGAGAGGTTGACAAGCAAGGCGAGTGAAGTTGTCGTACTGACTTCAACCCTCCGACCTCTCTCCCGAACAGAACTGATCATGTGCATGATGGTCACCCATCAAACAGCTGGCTCAGCGCGATGTTGCTGAACTTCGATGATCTCACGAGAACCGGTGTTCGAACTCGAACTCTTTGACCAGCGTTTCGAGCGAAGCGACTTGACTTAAGAAAACAATTCTCCGATCTTTTATTTTTTTTTGTTTTTCTTCTTATTAAAGCTGATCGCCGAAACCAATTTTGATGAATACTTTTAGGTAACCTTGGTAACCTTGGTAACCTTGGTAACCTTTGTGGAACGTTTTTGATTTAAATCTGTTTATGTTGTAACGAAGCTTTTCTGTTTTTTCGAAGCTTTTATTTTAATTGATTCTAACGTTTTAAAAATATTCAAATAATTTCACGACGACTACATCATGATATTTCCAGGTAACGAATGTCATCGAGAAAGCTGCTTAATTAACGCCGAACATTTTAAATTTATCATATAAGCCTCTAGGCTATGCGCACGCGCAATATAATCGCGTTGTGGGTGACAAGTATGTGAGTTTTCACGTAGCACTTAGCTGTAGTAATTTTTAGTACTTGTTAAATCCTTGTTCAGTGCTTGATAAGTGTTTCATTAGTGCTTATTTAGTGCTTATTTAGTGGTTATTTAGTGCTTGATTAGTGCATGTTTCGTACTTGTTAAATCCTTGTTTAGTGCTTGTTTAGTGCTTGATTAGTGCTTGATTAGTGCTTGATTAGTGCTTGATTAGTGCTTGATTAGTGCATGTTTCGTACTTGTTAAATCCTTGATTAGTGCTTGTTTAGTGCTTGATTAGTACTTGCTTAGTGCTTGATTAGTGCTTGCTTAGTGCTTGATTAGTGCTTGATTAGTGCTTGATTAGTGCTTGATTAGTGCTTGATTAGTGCTTGATTAGTGCTTGATTAGTGCTTGATTAGTGCTTGATTAGTGCTTGATTAGAGCTTGATTAGTGCTTGATTAGTGCTTGATTAGAGCTTGATTAGTGCTTGATTAGTGCTTATTTAATGTTTTAAACTTTGAGTAAAAATGACAGTCACTTGCTTACAAAGATGGCGGCGGTTTGCTGAAAGCACGACTTCGTGGATATTTCATTAAGTGTCAATCAAATAGGCCGTGTCTAATTGCGATGACGACATCTTGGCGGGTCCGACTGTCTGGAAAGTGACAGCTGCTGTCATCGCCACGCGGCCGTTAAGTTGGCAGCAATGTCAAGTCGACCGCCGCTTGTTTCCAGCTCCACGACTCGCTGAGATAAACATGACACTCTTCTGTAGTCTGCGCTGTCTCATTTTTATTTATTTGTTTATTTCTCGTCTTTCTACATGCATTTTTCCAGTCAGGCTGTTGAGCAACGATGACGTCACGTCAAACAATAAAAGGATCTAAATTAGTAAAAGATTACAATATCAAATAGTGGTAGAATCATAACAAAAATTATGTCACAGAATAAAGATATTGGTCATGCAAAAAATTGTCTTAATTTGTTTTATAACTAATGTGTGTCTCGGCTGAAGAAACATTCTTTGGTAGTTTGTTAAAAATTAATACACAAATGTGAAATGGCCCTTTAAAATAGGCTGTCGTTTTACAATTCTTGAATTTTGGCTCATTTCTTCGTCCGATGATTTGCCCATGTATTGTAGTTAAAAACATTTGAGCGTTTTTTCTCACAAAAAGAGCGCAGCTTCTTACAGAAACACATGGGAGTGGAAGTATTTTAAAACTGCGAAATGAAGTTCTACAAGATGTTTGACTTTTTGCTATTGCCATTATTCTAAAAACTCTCTTTTGAATTTTAAGAACCCTGTGAACATCGGTGGAAAACTCCACACTAAGATGGCGTATTGGAATGAAATAAAAACAAATTTAATTTGCATCTGCAGCATTGGGTGACGTGAATTAGGAAGAAGTAAAATCCGCGTAGACGGAATATGCCACGAGCGTAAAACAATACATCCATACAATGCAATACAGATTGTAAAATTTTAATAGACCTATTCCACTCAGAGAGAAATGACGTCAGATACCCACTGGACGTACTACCAGTTTGGAAAAAATATTAATTATCTCTAGTAAATAACAAAGGAAGACAGGGAAATCACAACCCGAATTTCTCTACCTGGCTTTAGCGAGTGGGTATCATGACGTCATTTTGATTGAATCTTGATTGAATGGAATAGGTGAATTGAGTTAGATTGAAAGCCACCAAGAAGCTTTCTCGAGAACTTCACCCAATAGTTGCACCACCAATTGTTCTATATTATTTGTTGTGTCAGTTATTGCATGGATAGGTACAAGATAGCGACTGTGTCAGTTATTGCATGGATACAAGATGGCGACTGTGTCAGTTATTGCATGGATACAAGATAGCGACTGTGAAAGTGCATCTTTTATCACCGATTCGATTTTGCGGAGAAATTGAATTTTGCGGAGATAAGACGATTTTAGTCGAGAAAAAGTACATTGAAGTTTGTTCTGTTTGAATTTTACTGAAATTTTTATTGAATGATAGAATTTTTTAGTGTGTTTTCATATAAACTTCAAATATTGCCATAAATTTTGGTGTTTTTCAAGATATTTTATGAGCGTAGCGAGCGAAGCGAAATCTTCAATTTCACTAAGTGGAGAAAAAAACACATGTGTGTTTTTTTTGTTTTTCTTTTTTTGTTTGTGTGTTTGTTCGCGCTCTACAGGCCAAGCGGCTGCTCCGATTTTAAGAAAAATTTCAGTAAACGTTATTTTGTTCTCAACTTAGACTCCCTGCTTTTTTCAGCGATGTCGGGTGAACCGTTTTCTTAATATTCATAAATTTACAAAATATTTCAGAATTTTTAAGATTTTTATTATTTTTTACAGCCAAAAGTTATTTATATAATCACACCAAACTTGAGAAACATACTAAGCAAACTGATATGCAGCTGTGCCGAAGTTTTTGGATCTATATCTTATCTTCTTCATTTTTTATTCGCATTTTTCCGACAATTTTTTATGATTCTTAGCTATTTATCCCTCGAGATGCAAGTGGAAGGTTTAGGTGCGATTACCTTCATATTCTTGTAGGTCTTAAATCTTATCCTCAAGCCCTAAATAAGTACGCTCATCTACAACGCGATTAGATTCAGCGTTCGCAAAGCCCTAGTTACAAGAACAGTCGTAACACCGGTGGCCAGGAGCTGGGATCGATAAAATTATCGCCATTATGTAAAATTAGCACGCGGATCAACACGTGTCCACCCCCGCAGAATCTGCAGATGACACCTGCTTTGTCTTAAACTCCCCCCCTCCCCCTCCCCGTCAAATGACAACCCCATTCCATTCTTGGGCACGGCCAGGGGGTATTTAAGCCAGAGGCATCCAGGAATCCAGGCAGAAAACATCCGAAGACTTCCCGCCAAACATCTCCAGCACAGCAAAGGTAAGTTCCTTGAATCGTTGAGTTTGTAGGTTATGAGACGGAGTCCAGCCTTAGATTGTGTTTAAAACACTGGGGTTATGTAACTCTGATTTATTCACTGTCAAATAATTGTAGACTATGATTATGTGAACACTTATATAATCGTGTTGTGGATGAGCGTGATATTTACGCTCACCCTCAACTATGCGCGTGCGCATAGCCTAGAGGCTTATATGATCAATTTAAAATTTAAAATGTTTGGCGTTAATTTAGCAGCTTTCTCAATGACATTCGTTACCTGGAAATATCATGATTTAGCCAACGTGAAATTATTTGAATATTTGAAAACGTAAAAATCTATTTATAGAAAAACCATTCAATTGATATGCTTGAAATTCACACAGTATATTCCTTTTACGATTTATAATGCACACAGTAAATTTTGTTTGAATCAGTTGAAGCTTTTGTTCCGTAAAACAGCAGAATCGCTTAAAAAGTGACATAAAAGTGACATTTTCAAGAAAACTGCTAAACGAACAACAATGAAATTTGTACACAAGCATTAAATCGTGAGGGTCAACATATTCTGAAAGTTTCGAAAAATTATATTCAGATTCCTGGCTTCTAGAGTGCAAAACGTGTTTTGGAAAAACTGAAAAATTGAAAAACTGAAAAAAAATACAGAGGATTAGACAGTCCAGCCTACATTTGTGTTGAAAGTAGTGCGGTTCGGTAATAACTGAGTAAACTCTGAGTTAACTCTGATTTTTTTACTGTCCACAAGGTTTGGGCATATCGGTAGATAGCCCTAACCCATGCGCATCTTTAATAACCAAATGTCATTTCCTTAAAAATTGGAATTGAAAAAGATAGAAAGGATTTAGTTTTGCATAAATTAACATTGGCTCTCAAGGGAGATGTGAGCGCGTGCGGGGTAATCGATGGTGCGGGCGAAAGGGCATTCGACAGGAGTTGAACCGCATACTTATGGATAGCCCCGGTGACTGCACATCTTTTATCTCATTTTCAATTTTGCAAACTAGGTAAACGATTAGTAGAACACTCGTTGCAGGATGAGCGAGCCGTAATCTCCGAGGAGAAATTCAAACGGAAAACATTTGAAAATCATATTGTTGAAAACAGTGCTTTAATGATCAAGTATTTTTATTATTATTATTTATTATTAAGTCATTTTATTTTTCTGATTAGCAGAATACTTCATGCACGAATCTGAAACTTTAGCAATTTGTTAAGCTTGTTATCATATATGTTCAATCCAAATTTGGTGCGGATCGGTTAATTAGTTACGAAGCTAGTACCAAAAAACTGAAAAATTTACGGGTTTTTGCTCATAAAAATGAAACGGCTGACCAGATTTTGCTCAAAAACCATACAGCACCTCGCTGAGTCACCACGAACGTTTTTGCCAAATTTCGTAACGATCCGTGACCTTTAAGTAGGGCTGCTCGTTTTTGTTACAAACAAAAAAAAAACATAAATCCAAATGCTTTTTTTTCCCCTATGTTGTTAAATTGAAGGATTTCGCTCGCTTCGCTCGCTCATCCAATAAATTGAATTTAAGGAAGTTATTCAAGATGTAGAGTTTTGATTCGACAAAAATTAGCGTGCATTGCTTAGTATCAAGGTTCTGTATTTGAAAAAAAAAAATTGAAGAAAAAAATTTAAAGAAAATTTTGCATTAAAATTTGTATTTGAAGAAGTGCATCATCAGCTGAGTCAGCTCTAACTGGTTTCCAAATAACATCTCTCATCATAATTACAAGCTTTGAATTGATGGGATAGCTGAGCAGGAAGAATGTGCGTCCGAGCCGGGATACGAACCCGGGACCTTCCGCTTGCCGGGCGGTTGCTCTGACCACTGAGCTATCCGGCCAAACAAGATTGCCACAGAAGAAGAAGAAGAAGAAGAAGAAGAAGAAGAAGAAGAAGAAGAAGAAGAAGAAGAAGAAGAAGAAGAAGAAGAAGAAAAAGAAGAAGAAGAAGAAGAAGAAGAAGAAGAAGAAGAAGAAGAAGAAGAGGAAGAAGAGGAAGAAGAGGAAGATGATGAGGAGGAGGAGGAAAAAGATGAAGTAGCAGATGGAGAAGATAAAAATGAAGGGAGGAATGAAAATGAGATTGAGACAATTGAGTTGGTCACGTACAACTATAGAAGTATAGGGAAATTTGTTGACCAACTTGGGTGGGAAGATTTAATGAAAAGAAGAAAGATGAGTAGATTAGTTTAAGGCAATAAGTGGGCAGTTGGCGTGGAAAGAGCTGGGAGGTAGATTGGAAAGAGCGAGGTTTATTGGGAAGAATGATCATGAGTTTAAGTTGGACATGAAAAGGAAAGGAATGAGAAAGATGGGAATTTTAGAAAGGGGTGTCGAGGAATGGAACAGTTCAAGAAGAAGTGAAGAGATGTTGGAGAGTGTGAAGAATTTTAAGGTAGGGATAAGAAAAGGATGGGGTAAAGGGTAGGGACTCAGACAAACTGACATGCAAAATGTACAAATCTGTTTCAATAAAGAAATAATAATAATAAGATTCCTGCCTTCGCTGGGTGAGGAAAGGGCTCTCTCGGGAGAGAAAGGGAAGAAGCGACTCGTAATGCTACGAGTACTACACAGGCAAATCGTGCAAGTGTGTTCGACGTCCCCGCGACAGAGTTGGCTCTGACGTTTTTGCACCTAACCTCATTCTCAGCAGAGATGGAAGGGATGAGATGAATGATGTCTGAAGGGAAAACAGGCAGCCATATGAGCTTTAAGTGATAAAAATTAGTATTTAAAAAAAAGTAAAAAGGCGTAACCACATAGTGCCGGAGGCACGGGTCTCCGCTGCTAGTCAACCTTATATAACTTAATAGGTAAACGATTAGTAGAGCCTACACTCGTTGCAGGATGAGCGAGCCGTAATCTCGCTGAGGAAATCCAAACGGAAAACAGTTGACAATCATATAATAAACCGAGGATGAATCGGTATTGAAACCGTTTAGAGGTAATAAGTAATTTTATTTTTCTGATTAGCAAAATACTTCATGCACGAATCTGAAACTCAGGAATTTTGTTTAACTTGTTATCATATATATTCAATCCAAATTTGGTGCGGATCGGTTAATTAGTTACGAAGCTAGTACCAAAAAACTGAAAAATTAAAGGGTTTTTGCTCATAAAAACAAAACGGCTGACTAGATTTTGCTCAAAAACCATACAGCACCTCGCTGAGTCACCACGAACGTTGTTGCCAAATTTCACAACGATCTGTGACCTTTGAGTAGGCCTGCTCGTTTTTGTTACAAAAACAAAATCCAAACGCTCTCTTTTCCCCTATGTTGTGAAATTGAAGGATTTTGCTCGCTTCGCTCGCTCATCCGACAAGAGGTTTGACCTTCTTCTTTGGATGTGCCTATCCGGGTATCTGGGGATGTCTTCCATTAATCCTTTATAGAAACGGTGAAAAATGGACGAAAATGGTCGGGTTTTTTTTTCAAAACGTTGATATGAGAAAGTACAGTCTTTCTGTAGACACGGGTCTAGTACACGGGTCTAGTACACGGGTCTAGTACACGGGTCTAGTACACGGGTCTAGTACCCGGGTCTAGTACACGGGTCTAGTACACGGGTCTAGTACACGGGTCTAGTACACGGGTCTAGTACACGGGTCTAGTACACGGGTCTAGTACACGGGTCTAGTACACGGGTCTAGTACACGGGTCTAGTACACGGGTCTAGTACACGGGTCTAGTACACGGGTCTAGTACACGGGTCTAGTACACGGGTCTAGTACACGGGTCTAGTACACGGGTCTAGTACACGGGTCTAGTACACGGGTCTAGTACACGGGTCTAGTACACGGGTCTAGTACACGGGTCTAGTACACGGGTCTAGTACACGGGTCTAGTACACGGGTCTAGTACACGGGTCTAGTACACGGGTCTAGTACACGGGTCTAGTACACGGGTCTAGTACACGGGTCTAGTACACGGGTCTAGTACACGGGTCTAGTACACGGGTCTAGTACACGGGTCTAGTACACGGGTCTAGTACACGGGTCTAGTACACGGGTAAAGAGGAACCGTTTGAAAAGTCAACATTTGTGTGAATCGCGAATGTTGTTTATTGATGTGTTTCCTGTTTCCGTTGCCCAGCGACCGGAAACCATGAAGAGCTTCGTCACGTGCGCGCTCCTAGTTTGCGCCTGCGCAGTATTCCTCTCGGCTGCGCGCGCAGCTCCCTACGAGGAAGACAAGCAGGTAGGCCACGCCTCTTCCGGCCAACATACGCCTTCTGAGTTTAAACAGCTGCCATCTTGTGTCCATTGTCCACTCCCCTGTCTACAATGTCCATCGAGCTCAGTGCTCTAGGTTCCTACGTATTGTCGCGGGGATGCACCAACTACACTAAAAAAAAAACCGTCCTAAAATGAAACTGTAATAAAATTAATCTGTAATATAAAAAAAAACTGTCCTAAAAGTCACAATGTTTTTGCTTTTAACGTACTACGCAGAGGCAGGTTGGGAAGTTGGGTTGGGTCAGGAAAGGTAGGATTAGAGGAGGTGGTGGGGGGGGAGGTATATACTTAGCAATATTTTGCCTAGTGGCCCGTTTTTGCCAGCTATCGGCCTTTTAACCGCAAGGTTCGCTGCTAACGCTGCCTCTGCGTAGTACGTTAAAAGCAAAAACATTGACTTTTAGGACAGTTCCATTTTAGTGCAGATAATTTTTAGGAAAGTTTTTCTTTAGTAAATTTTTTAAAGTACAGATTTCTTTCAGCACAGTTTTATTTTAGGACAGTTTCATTTTAGGACAGTTTATTTTAGTAAAGTTGGATGCCCACCATTGTCGCGTCCATGAAACGTGGTTGCTATGGTAACGTGGTTGCTATGGTAACGTGGTTGCTATGGTAACGTGGTTGCTATGGACAAGTGGTTGCTATGGTAACGTGGTTGCTATGGACAAGTGGTTGCTATGGACAAGTGGACGTGGTTGCTATTGTGATGTGGTTGCTATGAAAAATTGGTTGCTATGATAACGTGGTTGCTATAGACAAGTTATTGCTATGGTGACGTGGTTGCTATGGACAAGTGTACGTGGTTGCTATGGTGACGTGGTTGTTATGGAAAAATGGTTGCTATGGTAACGTGGTTGCTATGGACAAGTGGTTGCTATGGTAACGTGGTTGCTATGGACACGTTGTTGCTATGGACAAGTGGTTTCTATGGTAACGTGGTTGCTATGGTAACGTGGTTGCTATGGACAAGTGGTTGCTATGGACACGTGGTTGCTATGGACAAGTGGTTGCTATGGACACGTGGTTGCTACAGACAAGTGGTTGCTATGGTGACGTGGTTGCTATGGACAAGTGGTTGCTATGGTAACGTGGTTGCTATGGACAAGTAGTTGCTATGGTAACGTGGTTGCTATGGACAAGTGGTTTCTATGGTAACATGGTTGCAGGCTGCACGGGAACTAGCCGGCCTGCTTCTGACCGGTCTCGGCGGACGCAACGACGCCGCGCTGTTCGCACGGAAGCGGAACTCGGAGCTCGTCAACACGCTGCTCGGGCTGCCCAAGGTTCTCAGCGACGCCGGACGCCGGAAGTAGCTCGGTACGCCACTGTTTTAAAATCCAACGTTACGCCACTGTTTTTATATCCGACGGTACGCCACTGATACGCCACTGTATCACATCTAATATCACAAATACATAATAATTGATGAGCGTAACGAGCGTAGCGGGTGAAGCGAAATCTTCAATTACATTTTACTGCCAAAAAAATCCGGATTGTTGTTTTTTTTTTTTTTGTGTGTTTGTTCGCGCTCTACAGGCCAAACGCCAAAACGGATTTTGATGAAAATTTCTGTGAACCTTCGTTTTCTTTGAACTTAGATCTACCACGTTTTTGAAGCAATTCGGACGATTAATTTTTACGTTATTAAGTTTTTACGAAAGTTTGCACTCTGGACGCCAAGAATCTTAATATAATTTGACGAAACTTTCTAGATATGTTGACCCTCATGATTCAATGTTGTTGTACAAATTTCATTGTTGTGTGTTTAGCACTTTTCTTGAAAATGGCGCCTTTATGGCGTTTTTTTGCGCTATTTTCGCGTTTTTGCAGTTTTATGCAACTAAAACAATTTTATTTCCAACTTATGTTTACAAATTTTGCTGTGTGAGTTTAAAATCTTAAAACGAAAATGCTGTGGAATTTTGAAGCAAATCGGTTGAATAGTTTTTCTTTAAATAAATTTTTATGTTTTAAAATTTTCGAGTAATTTCACGACGACTAAATTTCTAATGTCATCGAGAAAGCTGCTGAATTATCACCGAACATTAAAAATTTGTCATACACGCCTCTAGGCTATGCGCACACGCAATATTATCGCGTTGTGGGTGAACGTAAGTATTACGCTCATCCACAACACGATTATATGAGTGTTCGCATAGCCTAGTGTAGCAAACAAAAGCCAGCCAACAAAATTGCATCAGCAATCTGACATTCGGTCATTGAGTACTTCCAAATGTTGTTTTATGGTGTTTAACGACGCACTGTTTTGACGACTGGCCCTGTGGCGCTGGTCCAACGGCGTCGGTGAATGAAAGGGTGATAATGAACCTTACCTATGGCGAGAAGGGAGGAGGGGAAACCCGGTGCTGGCACGTAGCCTACTCCTGTTGAAAAGCACCGAGGGGACCACCGGCTTTACGTCCCTTCCAAAGGACGGTACAACTCGAACGACAGGATTCCTCCGCTAATCCGTGCTGTCGAGAGGAATTGACAAGCAAGGCGAGTGAAGTTGTCGTACTAACTTCAAACCCTCCGTCCTCTCTCCCGAACAGAACTGATCGTGTGCATGATGGTCACCCATCCAACACCTGACTCAGTGCGATGTTGCTTAACTTCGGTGATCTCACGAGAACCGGTGTTTCCAATGTTTAAAAACCATTCGGTTACTTGCAAATAAACAGTTGATGGCGGTTCAAATTTTAATGATGTCAGTTCAGCTCACAGCTGACATCAGTTCAAATTTTAGCTTAGGCGATGGGGGACATGTCTGTCGATAACAAAAGCAACATCAAGCCTCTGTTTTCGGTTTTTCAGATGGCCGGGAGCAAAACGCGATGAGGGCCGGCAAAAGGACACACCGCCGGCGGAGGGGGACACTGCATTATCGACTTACCAAACTTCACTCACGACCTGGTTCACAGACCGCCAACAGATGGCGCCAATAAAACTATTTAAACATTTGTCAACTTTTTAATTCCCCGATTGCCTCATTTACCTGTTGTTTGCAAGCATCTCACCAGGCTGTAGGATGCAGGACACTCTGCCAGCAAGCATCTCACCAGGCTGTAGGATGCAGGACACTCTGCCAGCAAACATCTCACCAGGCTGTAGGATGCAGGACACTCTGCCAGCAAACATCTCACCAGGCTGCAGAATGCAGGACACTCTGCCAGCAAGCATCTCACCAGGCTGTAGGATGCAGGACACTCTGCCAGCAAACATCACACCAGGCTGTAGGATGCAGGACACTCTGCCAGCAAACATCTCACCAGGCTGTAGGATGCAGAACACTCTGCCAGCAACCATCTCACCAGGCTGTAGGATGCAGGACACTCTGCCAGCAAACATCTCACCAGGCTGTAGGATGCAGGACACTCTGCCAGCAATATCACACCAGGCTGTAGGATGCAGGACACTCTGCTAGCAAACATCTCACCAGGTTGTAGGATGCAGGACACTCTGCCAGCGAACATCACACCAGGCTGTAGGATGCAGGACACTCTGCTAGCAAACATCTCACCAGGCTGTAGGATGCAGGACACTCTGCCAGCAAACATCACACCAGGCTGTAGAATGCAGGACACTCTGCTAGCAAACATCACACCAGGCTGTAGGATGCAGGACACTCTGCCAGCAAACATCTCACCAGGCTGTAGGACACTCTGCCAGCAAACATCTCACCAGGCTGTAGGATGCAGGACACTCTGCTAGCAAACATCTCACCAGGCTGTAGGATGCAGGACACTCTGCCAGCAAACATCACACCAGGCTGTAGGATGCAGGACACTCTGCTAGCAAACATCTCACCAGGCTGTAGGATGCAGGACACTCTGCCAGCAAACATCACACCAGGCTGTAGGATGCAGGACACTCTGCTAGCAAACATCACACCAGGCTGTAGGATGCAGGACACTCTGCCAGCAAACATCTCACCAGGCTGTAGGACACTCTGCCAGCAAATATCTCACCAGGCTGTAGAATGCAGGACACTCTGCCAGCAAACATCTCACCAGGCTGTAGGATGCAGGACACTCTGCCAGCAAACATCTCACCAGGCTGTAGGATGCAGGACACTCTGCCAGCAAACATCACACCAGGCTGTAGGATGCCGGACACTCTGCCAGCAAACATCTCACCAGGCTGTAGGATGCAAGACACTCTGCCAGCAAACATCTCACCAGGCTGTAGGATGCAGGACACTCTGCCAGCAAACATCTCACCAGGCTGTAGGATGCAGGACACTCTGCTAGCAAACATCTCACCAGGCTGTAGGATGCAGGACACTCTGCCAGCAAACATCTCACCAGGCTGTAGGATGCAGGACACTCTGCCAGCAAACATCTCACCAGGCTGTAGGATGCAGGACACTCTGCCAGCAAACATCCCACCAGGCTGTAGGATGCAGGACACTCTGCCAGCAAACATCTCACCAGGCTGTAGGATGCAGGACACTCTGCCAGCAAACATCTCACCAGGCTGTAGGATGCAGGACACTCTGCCAGCAAACATCCCACCAGGCTGTAGGATGCAGGACACTCTGCCAGCAAACATCTCACCAGGCTGTAGGATGCAGGACACTCTGCCAGCAAACATCTCACCAGGCTGTAGAATGCAGGACACTCTGCCAGCAAACATCTCACCAGGCTGTATGACCCTGCCATAGACATCTCTTCGAAAAGGGCGTCAGTAGCTAATATAAAATGATAATAAATTATCAATCAATATCTATAAAATTCATCCGATTGACGGTCTAAAGACAACTCCACGATCTTGATATCTTGTTCCTCAGAAGAGAACACAAGCGGAATCTCAGGATGGTCCTCAGGCCCAGCATTCAGAGGATTCAAAGGATTCAGAGACGGAAAGCCTCAATGGGCCAGGAGGGCTTGCAATTCAGACTGGAGTGCAGGAGCCTGAGTTAAATCGGGAGCGCCAAACACAATGTCATCAATGACAAATCAATGTTTCTGGTGGAAGCCCTCACCAGAAGGCATTCGATGATGGGATAGCTGAGCAGGAAAAATGTGCGTCCGAACCGGGATACGAACCCGGGACCTTCCGATTGCCGGGCGGTTGCTCTGACATCAATGTAGTACGACGTGTGGGACCTAACAGCACGAGCTGGGAGTCGTTAGCGCTTTCAAAGCAAGAAGACAGTTTTGCTTCGAGCTAGCAAAACACGATGCTGTTGCTAGCGCAGCTCCAGACAAAGTGACGCGAAGGTAATGAATTTTCTGTAAAACGTTCAGAGCAGCATTCTCGTGTATCAGGAAAGTAAACAGTATTATTTTCTGTCCAACGGTTCATTTATCCTGAGAAGACAGAGAAATTAATTTTCGGTTATGAGTTCAACGACATAGGACTTGAAGTGACTGTTCGACCAACTACGCGCGAAGCTTCGAGATGCTTCAATGGTTTCAGAATAGAGCAGCAGAGAGCAACGTTTCGATACTAGATTGAATTGCTTTGACTTCGAACGGTTTATTAGGCGAAACAACTCTGGAATTAAGTTTGATTATTTTTTGTTTTTTTGTGTTTAACGACGCACTGTTTTGACAGCTGGCCCTGTGTCGCTGGTCTATAATGAAAGGGTGATGATGGGGAGGGTAGCAAATGGTCGAATATTCGACTAGTCGAAAATACGACTAGTCGAACTTTCTGACAGAAAAATTCGTAAAATACTTTCGACAAACCAACTGGTCGAACTTTTCGTTGTCCGAAAGTGGGTGGATACAAATGTATTACTCGTTCAGAAAATATGAACCAAATGAGACTTTAAGAAAAATACTTTCGACAATCCATCTGGTCGAATAAAACGTTGTCCGAAAGAGGAGGGGCACCGAGTCAACTCTCCGGTACTACCGGAGCAAAAACAATCGACCAAATATAACTTTAACAAAATTTTTTTCGACAAACAATCTGGTCGAATATTTCACTGTCCGATAAGCATCTCGGCACCCCGACTCACTTCCTAGCAACGCGGGCTGCCTAGCATCAAGGCGTATGGCCTGCTGGGTTGCCGAGAGTCCTTCGAGACACAACTTACCAGGCTCTGAGAGTCCGAGGGCTGTCGAGCGATGCCGGACGATCGCCGTGCACCTCCCGTCAATGTACAGAAGCCTCGGACTTTGAGAATTATGAAATGTGTAATGTGAGTGGTCTTTGAATTCGCTGTCGAGATTTCAGGTATGTTACCTGTTGAACCACGGACACGATGACACCCACCGCTGACTGACATGTTACCGCTCTGTTCTCGTGATATCACCGATGTTTAGCAACAATCGTGCCAAGTCAGGGGTCGGGTGGGTGACCGCTCTTTCCGAAGCCCAGTTAGTTATCTGAAAGGCCGTCAGGTTACTTGCAAAGCTTCGACAGTCCGAGTGCCGTCGAACGATACCGGAAGATCGAAATGCACAGCCCGGCAATGTTCAGAAGCCTCGGACTTTGGGAATTATGAAATAGGTCCTGATGATCCAAATAGTCACAACCTTGTGACTGGCGCTGTGACTGTGACTGTGACTGTGACTGTGACTTGGCGCGGACCGGCTCAGGGTGTGTGGGTGCCATCGCACCCATTTCCTTGATTCATGCGTTGTACATTGAAAACTGGCAGGCTTTGTTGCTTATAATAATTTAAAATAAAATAAAAGCGCTGATAGATAAGCCGCAATGGAAATGTTCGATATGAGTGGAGTATGGTTACATTTAGTTATTATTGAATGAAGAAACATCGATCGCGGGAAGATAACATGGCAACGACAAGATAGTATCATTTGTAATGTTCTAGAAAATCAATTCAAATTGTATTAAATTACTAGGGGCTCTGCCCCTGCGGCCTCCGGCCGCCGACCCCCCCCGGCGAGCTTTGGGGCTTCGCCCCAAAGCACCACCTGCTCGGGGCCCCCTTGCAGGGAGATTCGCCCCCTGTAGGTTTTATTTGTTTCTTGTGTTAATTTGATTTTCGGTAATTGGTATTTGACCATTATGCCACGCTTACCTAACACTTCGTGTTTATCTACATGTTCATTGCTCAAATGCGAACATATGGGTACTGCTAATGATGGCTACATATTTTCGTGACTCAGGTAGACAGACGTCCACCATCAATTTATTATTCGGGAAAAGAGAGTTTTCCCAACTTCCCAACTTTCCCAGCACCAGACACCCAGAACCCCGGTACCCAGCACCCAACACCCAGCACCCGGCACCCAACACCCAACACCCAGCACCCAGCACTCAACACGCAGCACCCAGCACCCAGCACCCAGCATCCAGCACACAGCACTCAACACCCAGCACCCGGCACCCAGCACCAAGCACCCAACACCCAGCAATCAACACCCAGCACCTAGCACCCGCCAACCGGCACCCAGCATCCAGCACCCGGCACCCAGCACCCGGCACCCGGCACCCATCACTCAGCACCCAGAACCCAGCACCCGGAACCCGGCACCCAGCTTTCAGCATCCAGCACCCGGGACCCGGCACCCAGCATCCAGCACCCAACACCCACCCCCCGACTCCCAGGACCCGGCACCCTGCACTCAACACCCAGCACTCAGAACCAGGCTCCCAGCATCCAGCACCAAACACCCAGCACCCAGCACCCGGCACCAAGCATCCAGCACCTAGCACCCGCCACCAGGCACCCAACACCCGGCACCCAACACCCGGCACCCAACACCCAGCAATCAGCACCCATCACTCAACACACAGCACCCGGCACCCAGCATCCAGCACCCGGCACCCAGCACCCAGCACCGTGCACCCAGCACCCGACACCCGGCACCCAGGACCCGGCAACCGGCACCCAGCACCCGGCAACCAGCAACCGGCACCCAGCATCCAGCAACCGGCACCCGGCATCAAGCATCCAGCACCCAACAAACAGCACCCACCACCCGAACTCCAGGAACCGACACCCAGCATCCGGCACCCAGCATCCAGCACCCAACACCCACCCACCCCCCCCCCCCCCCCCCGACTCCCAGGACCCGGCACCCAGCACTCAACACCCAGCACCCGGAACCAGGCTCCCAGCACCCAGCACCCGGCACCCAGCACCCGGCACCCAGCATCCAGCACCAAACACCCAGCACCCGACCCCCAGCAACCAGCACCCGGCACCCGGCACCAAGCATCCAACACCCAGTACCCACCACCCGACTCCCAGGAACCGACACCCAGCATCCGGCACCCAGCATCCAGCACCCAACACCCACCCCCCCCCCCCCGACTCCCAGGACCCGGCACCCAGCACTCAACACCCAGCACCCGGAACCAGGCTCCCAGCATCCAGCACCCGGCACCCAGCACCCAGCACCCGGCACCCAGCACCCGGCACCCAGCATCCAGCACCAAACACCCAGCACCCGACCCCCAGCAACCAGCACCCGGCACCCGGCACCAAGCATCCAACACCCAGTACCCACCACCCGACTCCCAGGACCCGGCACCCAGCACTCAACACCCAGCACCCGGCACCAGGCTCCCAGCACCCAACACCCAGCACCCGGCACCCAGAATCCAGCACCAAACACTCAGCACCCAGCACCCGGCACCCGGCACCCAGCATCCAACACCCAGCACCCAGCACCCAACACTCAGCACCCAGCACCCAGCCCCCAGCACCCGGCACACAGCACTTAGCACCCGGCACCCAGCACCCAGCACCCGGCACCCAGCATCCAGCACCCAACACCCAGCACCTAGCACCTAGCACCCGGCACCCAGCACCCAGCACCCAGAACCTAGCACCTAGCACCTAGCATCCAGCACCCAACACCCAGAATCAGAACCTAGCACCCGGCACCCAGCACCCGGCACCCAGAATCGAGCTCGTCCCATCGAGCCACATCCCCACATAGCCACATCCATGAGTACAATAGTATCGTGGCAACCGAAAATAAGGATTTTATATAAGGTTGATGTATTTTATCACAATTTTAAGCGTGTACAAAAGTCTCAAAAATCTTCATTCTAGTGGGTGTCGATCTCGATATGAGATGTGTTGCGTGTTATAACGCATAAAAGTAAACACTTTTAACTAGGTTTAAAAACTATGATCTCCCTGCTCGCTGGCGAGCAATATTCTCGGTAAAGCCGGTGATCACGGGGAATTCAGGTTTCGGCGTGCACAAACAGCCGCCAGCCCGAGGATTTCCCAGGCGTCGAACTTCTGAGGAGACGACAAAGCCCCTCGCTACCGACGCCGTCCAAAGGCAAAAGCCGCTTTATTCCAGTAAAATGCACTATAATAACGCCATCTGAGCGTATGGTGTTAATCCAGTGGATTTATCCCATATTAAAGTATGGCTTTATTCCGATATATATCTTCCAAATTTTTAAAACGATTTTCTTCAAATTCTTTAGAATCTGCCTAATCACTAAACGGTTGCACCTTCCAAATTTCAGCTCGATCGGATCATTACTTATCGAGTTCTAACTGACAAGACGTACTGTGCATAACTAAAATCGTGATAACTTTTCAAAATTCATTTTCTGAGGAAAACTCTACTCTACGTAAAAGATGCGTATTTACCGAGGCTATCCATCAGTGTGCGGTTCGATGCCCGCCGAATGCAACTTTCATCAACACCCGTAAGAGCCCATGTGAATTCAACGCACAACTAAATCCTTAATATCTCTTTCAATTTCAATTTAAAAGGAAAAGACAAAAGAAAATAAAAGATGTGTTTTGATGAGGACTATCCACCGACATGCCCAAACCTACCTTGACGTTATCACAACATACTCTAAAAGTTGATAACACATATTTCCTTTTATATTTTCCGCATTTTCAGAACGATTTTCGTCAAACTCTAATAGAATCTGCCAAATCGCTAAACGGATGCACCTTCCAAATTTCAGCTCGATCGAATTTTTACTTATCGAGTTATAACTGATAAGGCGGTTTTTATTTTTTTGTGGCCAAATTTTCCAAACGAATTTTCCGAAAAATTATTTTTAAGCTCACCCACCTATTTTGTTTTCTCAGTGTAAATTTCATTCCATTCCGTTCATTTCTTTAGAAGCAGTTTTCGTAAAATCGAGATAATTGTCAAGACATAGGTAAAATGATGGGGATAACCTAGGCGTGAAGAATCTTTGGAAACTTAAAATTTTCCCGTAGATGGATTTGAATGAAATTGCAAAATCATACAACTGTAGTGGTATGTTCCCCATGTTAGAAATTTGAAACAGATCGAACCATAATATTTCTTTTTATGGCGATTTTAAGTTTTTTGGTACTTTGAAATCGTTATAACTTTTGTAAATTCGATTTAAAAGGAAAAAGCTACACTATATAAAAGAAGCACATTCACCGAGGCTATCCATAAATATGCGGTTCGACTCCCGCTGAATGTCTGCTCGCCCGCACTAACACATTTTTTCGTAGTAGACTTAGTAGACTTAGTAGACCTAGCCCCATTTCCGACGAAAACACCAAAATCGTCTTATCTCCGCGAAATTCAAATTCTCCACAAAATCGAATCGTAAATAAAAGATGCGCATTTACCGTCGCTATCTTTTCGTGTATGCTTCGACTCCCGCAAAATGTCCCCGCGCCCGCACTAACACATTCCCCGCAACTCCCATAAGCCACCATGTTAAATGACGCAATTCCGATCGTAACACAAAATCTTCAATAACTTCCTTAAATTCAATTTCTCCGAAAAATTGATTCAGTGATAATAGATGCGCATTTGCCGGTGCTATCTATAAATGTGCGGTTCGACTCCCGCAAAATGTCCCAACGTCCGCACTAAACAAATCCCCACCAACTCTCATAAGCTACCATGTTAAATCGCTGAGCCGCCGCAAATGCCGCAAAGGTACTATCAGAAGGTAACCGCCGCAGAGGTACTATCCCTTACTCCCATAAGAAACAATGTTATTTGACTTAGCCGAAATTCTCATCATCGCTCGGATAGCTTAGCCCACCCAACGCCGACGCAAGTGTACCGGCCGACCGACGCCTGTCGTCCGCCACTTGCAGCGACGCTCGCATAGCTGACTTCACCCAACAGCCATACTTCAATATGTGATAAATCCAATGGATTACCACATATGCTCAGATGGTGATAGTATACAGTGGACTTTACTGGAACAAAGCCTTCATACAAAATGGGATAAATCCACTGTCGGAGCTTTGCAAGTAACTGGAAGGCCTTGCGGCTAACCAGCTGGGTTTCGGAAAGAGTGGTCTCCTATCCGACCCCTGACTAGACGCGATTGTTGCTTAACATCGGTGATATCACGAGAACAGTGCGGAAACATGTCAGTCAGCGGTGGGTGTCATCGTGTCCGTGGTTCAACAGGTAACATACCTGAAATCTCGACAGCGAATTCAAAGACCACTCACATTACACATTTCATAATTCTCAAAGTCCGAGGCTTCTGTACATTGACGGGAGGTGCACGGCGATCGTCCGGCATCGCTCGACAGCCCTCGGACTCTCAGAGCCTGGTAAGTAGTGTCTCGAAGGACTCTCGGCAACCCAGCAGGCCATACGCCTTGATGCTAGGCAGCCCGCGTTGCTAGGAAGTGAGTCGGGGTGCCGAGATGCTTTTCGGACAGTGAAATATTCGACCAGATTGTTTGTCGAAAAAAATTTTGTTAAAGTTATATTTGGTCGATTGTTTTTGCTCCGGTAGTACCGGAGAGTTGACTCGGTGCCCCTCCTCTTTCGGACAACGTTTTATTCGACCAGATGGATTGTCGAAAGTATTTTTCTTAAAGTCTCATTTGGTTCATATTTTCTCAACGAGTAATACATTTGTATCCACCCACTTTCGGACAACGAAAAGTTCGACCAGTTGGTTTGCCGAAAGTATTTTGAGAATTTTTCTGTCAGAAAGTTCGACTAGTCGAATTTTCGACTAGTCGAATATTCGACCATTTGCTACCCTCCCTGATGATGAACCTAACCAATGGCTAGAAGGGAGGAGGGGAAACCCGGTGCCGGCACGTAGCCTACTCCTGTCGAAAAGCACCGAGGGTACCACCGGCTTTACGTCCCTTCCGAAGGACGGTGCAACTCGAACGACAGGATTCCTCCACTAATCCGTGCTGTCGTGAGGTTGATAAGCAAGGCGAGTGAAGTTGTCGTACTAACTTCAAACCCTCCGACCTCTCTCCTGAACAGAACTGATCGTGTGCATGATGGTCACCCATCAAACAGCGCGATGTTGCTTAACTTCAGTGAGCTCACAAGAACCGGTGTTTCCAACGTTGCCAAACTGTTCGGTATTAAGTTTGTTTATTTTAGCCTGTAGGGCATTGAACTCGCTTAAAATCATCAACATTCGTCCATAACGAGGTTTATAGCTGGTTCGTGTTGACATCGAATTCCTAGAAGGCGTCTTGGCACCGCTGTACACTGCTGCAATTTGGCAAAGCTCGCCGCAAAGCTGCAAGCCGGAATTTGAGAAACAACGAATCCTCACTCTTACCTGCACCTTGATGCAATTAGCTCTAGCTCCTTTGCTCCAGCCTCGTTCCCGTCAACTCTTCAAAACATCACCACGCTACTCGAGGAAATAACGCCATACGTGACCCAGTGCATGTCCCACTCTGCTTTCACCAGCAGCCCCAACTACCTTTGCACCATCATTTACAACAAACTACCCCAACACCAGTGGCGTGCCGTCGAAAAATCAATAGGGGAATCAATCAAGTCAAAAATGTGCCTCCTCATCATGAAATCCTCCTAATGAGCCCCGAGATGGTACATGACGTGAATGAATCTTTCGATGATCGATCGGATCTTTTTCACTGTCGCATTATTAATTTCTGCTGACTGCTGAATTACTACCGACTGCATGCCATTGCTTGTCCCGTTCCCGGCCATCGTTCGGCAGGCTGACTCAGAGTCAGACGCGACAGTGCCCAGTGCTTTTGTTGATAAAACCTTTACGAGTTATGCTTTGTTTACTTTTAGACGATGCCCATATTATGTACAATGTACCGATCGACGAGATCATATAAAATACAATACACAAGTGAATAAGCCTTTATAAACCTTAAAAAATCTTGCTGTTGAGTAATTCCATTGAAATTACACGAGCACGCTAATGAAACACTAGAGGAATCTCATCACGACGAGTATGTGCAAAGATATGAAACAATAAGCACGCAGCGAGCGTGCGTACAGATACAGGGAATAGGCCACCGAACGTAGCAAACACGAGATGGAAACGAGAGAATAGCCAGGGCAAGATATACAGGAGAGATCCCTAATTTAGCTCCGGCTCGAAGGACCAAATGTTGTAGCCAAGAGAGAGAGAGAGAGTGGATTGTAATTGTTGAAGATATCCCAAACTGCCTACCTTAGGTCCTGCTCTTGGCGTAAAGTGTCAATAGGCTGTAATTGGTTGAAAGGGAAGGAACAATGGGAGACACAAACTTAGCTTACAGATGCGCAGACTAGGAGCTCCATGTTAAAACACTCGTTCTAGAGAAGCGCTGATGAATAAACTCGAGAAATTTGTAAGTCGCGATCTGCCTCCACTAACTAGCTGTCAGATGACGAGGTTCAGGGAAGAACTGACCGAAAAGCTCACCACCACATGTGGGGAGAGGCGCAAATGTGACAACGCGAAAAAAAACTAACTTTAAACCAGCTGGAGCACACAGGCAACCAGCTTAAGGAAAAAAAGAAATGGCGTGAGCAGGTGACAATCGCCTAGTACAAACATCATACGCCCAAGAAAAATACACCTATCCCTCTGTGACTGTTGAAGATGAATCATTTGTAAGAAAAGAAGGAACACTTTTTGATATTCGCCAATTTTTCGGTACTTTCTGCAGTGTACCTACAATAATTTAATCAATGGTCATGTTTTGGGGTTATGTTTGCAATGTGATGTTATGTATGCGTTGTGTTTATGCTTATGTCAATTGTAGGTAGGCCTTTAGGATGAAAGGGCAATGCTTGAAAAGAAAATTATTATTGCAGCAAAGAGCACATTTTATTGTATGTTTAAATTAGGTACACGTAATGAAAACATGATCCTACGAAAATATAAACAAAACTCTTCTCAGGACAAGAGGTTATTATTTACAGGTGGCGTTATTCCCGGAGCCAGGATGACCGCTGGCAACGGATCGGAGGAATTAAACCGCCGCAGCGACAATTGCAGCGTCTTCCATTTGCTGACAGATGCCACCGCGTGGAAAAGCAAGTGAAATCAAGGATTTCGTAGACAGATCTCGCGATGTCGTTGCTTGCGTCTGCCAAGATGCACTCACGGCTCCAACAGAGTCAACGCTTCAACTTTATTCTCGACAATTCTGTTCATTTTGGGTTACTTTAAGGTTATGTCCCTGTTTTTTCAGGTAAAGGCCAGTTTCAAAACGCCGTATCTTCAGGGCCGATGGTGTCAATCACCGATCCGATCTGTCTGTGTATCTGTCAGGTGCTGGCTGGCACCGAGGCCGTCTATCAGAACTTGAGACTGAAGCCGGCGCCCATCGCAATCCGTCGGTTCTCCGTCACGCCCATGTGGAAACCTTCCGCATCCGGAACCCGCTCGTCCGTGTCGCCCTGTGAACAGCGTTAGCATCGTTAGCAACCAGTCGTTAGCATCGTTAGCAACCCGTCGTTAGCATTGTTAGCAACCAGTTGTAAGCATCGTTAGCATCGTTAGTAACCAGTTGTTAGCAACCCGTCATTAGCAACCAGTCGTTAGCAACCCTTTGTTAGCAACCCTTTGTTAGCATCGTTAGCATCGTTAGCAACCAGTCGTTAGCATTGTTAGCAACCAGTCGTTAGCAACCAGTCGTTAGAATCCTGTCGTTAGTAACATTAGCAACTAGTCATTGGCAACAAGTCCTTAGCAACCGGTCTTGAGCAACCTGTTGTTAGCAACCAGTCGTTATCAGTATCACGGTCATCACCGGTCACGTACCAGCTGGTGGAAGCCGGCGCCGCCGGGCGGAGGCCGAGGGCTGGCCGCCGCCGCCGCCGCCTTGCGCTGTCCGAGCTCGCTCTTGGCCGGCCAGGTGGGGAACATGGCCGGGTCGATGGGGGGCGGGGCTTCGCTGAAGTAGGCGTGTCTCATCGCGTCCTCCGCCCCCACGCGCGACGCAGGGTCCAGCGTAAGCAGTCTGGAAGCAGACCGCACTTGCACCGTCATACTGTCAAGTTGGACTGTCAAATTGGACTGTCAGACTGTCAAGTTGCGCTGTCAAGTTGGACTGTCAGACTGTCAAGTTGCGCTGTCAAGTTGGACTGTCAGACTGTCAAGTTCGACTGTCAAGTTGGACTGTCAAGTTGCACTGTCATACTGTCAAGTTGCGCTGTCAAGTTGGACTGTCAGACTGTCAAGTTGCGCTGTCAAGTTGGACTGTCAGACTGTCAAGTTGGACTGTCAAGTTGCACTGTCATACTGTCAAGTTGGACTGTCAAGTTGGACTGTCAAGTTGCACTGTCAAATTGGACTGTCTGGCTGTCAAGTTGCACTGGCAAGTTTAGATGTCATACTGGCAAGTTGCACTGTCATACTGTCAAGTTGGACTGTCAAGTTGCACTGTCATACTGTCAAGTTGGACTGTCAAGTTGGACTGTCAAGTTGCACTGTCAAATTGGACTGTCTGGCTGTCAAGTTGCACTGGCAAGTTTAGATGTCATACTGGCAAGTTGCACTGTCATACTGTCAAGTTGGACTGTCAAATTGGACTGTCAGACTGTCAAGTTGCACTGTCAAGTTGGACTGTCAGACTGTCAAGTTGCACTGTCATACTGTCAAGTTGGACTGTCAAGTTGCACTGTCATACTGTCAAGTTGGACTGTCAAGTTGGACTGTCAAGTTGCACTGTCAAATTGGACTGTCTGGCTGTCAAGTTGCACTGGCAAGTTTAGATGTCATACTGGCAAGTTGCACTGTCATACTGTCAAGTTGGACTGTCAGACTGTCAAGTTGCGCTGTAATATTGGCAAGTTGGACTGTCAAGTTGCACTGCCAAGTTGCACTGTCATACTGTCAAGTTGGGTTGTCAAGTTGCACTGTCAAATTGGACTGTCATACTGTCAAGTTGGGCTGTCAAGTTGCTCTGTCAAACTGTCAAATTGGACTGTCATTCTGTCAAGTTGCACTGTCATACTGTCAAGTTGGACTGTCAAGTTGCACTGTCATACTGTCAAGTTGGACTGTCAAGTTGCACTGTCAAATTGGACTGTCATACTGTCAAGTTGCACTGTCATACTGTCAAGTTGGGCTGTCAAGTTGCACTGTCAAATTGGACTGTCATACTGTCAGCCAGGCGATCGACAAACTTTTCATATCTTTCTTTGTTTTCAATGTTTTTAACTTTTTAGAAACACGGGTTTACGACTTAAAATTAAAATCGTGTGACCTCACCGGGACGGCAGGGTTACATACATGCTACTCTTAGAAATATGAAAATGGATTTAAAAATAACTTTGGATGTACCCGTTTTTCTGTCATAATATTAAAGTCACACTTGACAGCCAATTCGTGGAGACAATCTATTTTTGCCCCTATATTTTCTTCATAAAAAGATTTTATGAGCTTGATTCAATCATAGGCCATCATTGGAATCAGCAAGATCGGTGTAATCACGTCTTATGTTATGTTCTACAACCGGCAGCCAAACATAATATTATGTACATTTTAATACCAGTGGATGATGGTTACTAACAGATCATAGCAAGCTCTAGAATTTTTTTTCCTTTTTCCGCTCTTTTGAGAGTGGTTAAAATTCACTCCGTGGAAGAGTGAAACAGCCGATTTCACTCTTTTTTAAAAATTAAGAAAATTTACCTTTTTGAGAGTGACAACCGCTCCCAAACGAGTGATATTCGCTCCAAGAACGAGCGAATATATTTCACTCGGCAAACGAGTGAGAGTGGATTCACTCTTCTGAAAGAGCGGTTTGCACTCTTTGAGAGTGCGTCGTTTTCCTGATTTTGAATGAGTGAATTTTAACTCTTTTCGAGTGGTTTTTCACTGTGTAGAGTGTAACGAGCGATTGGAGATGAAGAAGGGTTATTGATGAGCGTAGCGAGTGAAGCGAAATCTTCAAAAACACTTTACTGCTAAAAAAATCTCCAATGGTATTTGTTTGTTTGTTTGTTTGTTTTTTTTTTTTTCAGTTTTTCTAAAACACGTTTTCCACTCTAGAGGCCAAGGATATGATTATAATTTGACGAAACTTTCAGGACATGTTAACCCTCACGATTTAATGCTTGTGTACAAATTTCATTGTTGTATGTTAAGCACTTTTCTTGAAAATGGCGCTTTTATGACGCTTTTTTTAGCGTTTTTTCCGTTTGTTGCAACAAAAGCAACTTTATCTTCAACCGATGTTCACAAAATTTACTGTGTGCATTAAAAATTGTAAAAAGAAGATACTGTACTAATTTGAACCAAATTAAATGAATAGTTTTTCTTTAAATCGATTTTTACGCTTAAAAATATTCAAATAATTTCACGACTACTAAATCGTGATACTGTCAGGTAACTTATGACATTGAGAAAGCTGCTAAATGAACGCCAAACATTTTAAATTGATCATAAAAGCCTCTAGGCTATGCGCACACACAATATAATCGCTTGTGGGTGAGCGTAAATATTACGCTCATCCACAACAAAATTATATGAGTGTTTGCATAGCCTTGTGTATTTAAAGTGGGGTTATGTCGAGACGAACCTGTTGATGAGGGACATGCCGAGGTCGGAGATCATCGTCCCGAGCCGACGACGCAGGAGCCCGCCGGGAAACTCGGGGAAGTTCATCTTCTGGACGGCAGGCAGCTGTCTGTAGCCCGGCCAAACTTTCTCCGTCGGAGATCCCAGCTCCTGACAAACGTTTATCAATTGATTACCGGTGACAACGACGCACTGTTTCGACAACTGGCCCTGTGGCGCTGGTCTAACGGCGTCGGTGAATGAAAGGGTGATGATGAACCTAACCTATGGCTAGAAGGGAGGAGGGGAAACCCGGTGCCGGCACGTAGCCTACTCCTGTTGAAAAGCACCGAGGGGACCACCAGCTTTACGTCCCTTCCGAAGGACGGTACAACTCGAACAACAGGTTTCCTCCGCTAATCCGTGCTGTCGAGAGGTTGACAAGCAAGGCGAGTGAAGTTGTCGTACTAACTTCAAACCCTCCGACCTCTCTCCCGAACAGAACTGATCATGTGCATGATGGTCACCCATCAAACACCTGACTCAGCGCGATGTTGCTTAACTTCGATGACCTCACGAGAACCGGTGTTTCCAACGTTACCAAACCGTTTGGTACCCAGCTATTGTCAGATATCAAACATTCAAACATTGATTGATTGACTATTGGTGCTTAACGACGCACTGTTTTGACAACTGGCCCTTTGGCACTGGTCTAATGGCGTCGGTGAATGAAATGGTGATGATGAGGGTGATGATGAACCTAACCTAGTCTAGAAGGGAGGAGGGGAAACCCGGTGCCGGCACGTAGCCTACTCCTGTTGAAAAGCACCGAGGGGACCACCAGCTTTACGTCCCTTCCGAAGGACGGTACAACTCGAACAACAGGATTCCTCCACTAATCCGTGCTGTCGAGAGGTTGATAAGCAAGGCGAGTAAAGTCGTTGTACTAACTTCAAACCCTCCGACCTCTCTCCCGAACAGAACTGACCGTGTGCATGATGGTCACCCATCCAACACCTGACTCAGCACGATGTTGCTGAATTAAAGGGTGATTAATCGAAATAAAATTGTGCTTTTCGAAAAAAAGCTGAACAAAAGAAAAACAAATCTGGAAAGTTTTGTGAAATTCTATTCAAGAATTCAGACTCTGTCTTGAGCGAGGAATTTGACGTAAAGAAACTGAAAAAATTAGTAAAAAAACTGACTGTTGTTCAAGATACAAAACCATTTAACAACAACAAGATTTTGTGGGTTAACGTAAGAGTATTTAAAAATCGATTACGTCTTTTGACCTGTTGAGTACCAACAGACCTAAAAAAAAGAAGCAAAAGAGACTTGGTAAAAATATAGATAGGATATAGTTATTTATAATCTTAAGTCTTTATAACAACTAGTGTTTCGTGAACGCTCAATCTAATCGCGTTGTCGATGAGCGTACTTATTCAGGGCTCGAGGATAAGATTTAAGACCTACAAGAATATGAAGGTATTCGCACCTTAGCCTTCCACTTGAATCTCGACGGATAAATAGTTAAGAATCATAAAATATTGTCGGAAAAATGCTAATAAAAAATGAACAAGATAAGATATGGATATAAAAACTTCAACACAGCTGCGTATCAATTTTCTGAATATGTTTCTTAAGTTTCATGTGATTATGTAGATATTTTTTGGCCATGAAAAATAAGAAAAGTTTAGAAAATTCTGAAATATTTTGTAAATTTTGAATAGTTAAGAAACTGTTACCCCGAAATTGCTGAAAAAAGCAGGGGGTCCAAGTTGAGAACAAAATACGGTTCCCTGAAATTTTTATCAAAATCGGAGCCGCCGTTTGACCTGTAGAGCGCGAACATACACACAAGTTTTTTTTCTCCACTAAGTGAAATTGAAGATTTCGCTTTGCTCGCTACGCCCATCAACGAGATTCGTTTATTAGACGTTTATTAACAGAAAAAAAAGTGAAATTTTCCTGACCTTGAATATCCGGTTGATCTGGTCGACTTCTGACTTCCCGGGAAACAGCGCCTCCATCGAAAGGAACTCCCCGAAGATGCAGCCAACAGACCAGATGTCGATGGGTGTCGAGTACTCCTGCAACAACAACCAATCAAATCTCCCACCAGGCTGGAGGATGCACCGATCCCTGCAACGACAACCAATCTAACGTCCACCAGGCTGGAGGATGCACCGATCCCTGCAACGACAACCAATCTAACGTCCACCAGGCTGGAGGATGCACCGATCCCTGCAACGACAACCAATCAAATCTCCCACCAGGCTGGAGGATGCACCGATCCCTGCAACGACAACCAATCTAACGTCCACCAGGCTGGAGGATGCACCGATCCCTGCAACGACAACCAATCAAATCTCCCACCAGGCTGGAGGATGCACCGATCCCTGCAACGACAACCAATCAAATCTCCCACCAGGCTGGAGGATGCACCAATCCCTGCAACGACAACCAGTCTAACGCCCACCAGGCTGGAGGATGCACCGATCCCTGCAACGACAACCAATCTAACGTCCACCAGGCCGGAGGATGCACCGATCCCTGCAACGACAACCAATCTAACGTCCACCAGGCTGGAGGATGCACCGATCCCTGCAACGACAACCAATCTAACGTGCGCCAGGCTGGAGGATGCACCGATCCCTGCAACGACAACCAATCTAACGTGCGCCAGGCTGGAGGATGCACCGATCCCTGCAACGACAACCAATCTAACGTGCACCAGGCTGGAGGATGCACCGATCCCTGCAACGACAACCAATCTAACGTCCGCCAGGCTGGAGGATGCACCGATCCCTGCAACGACAACCAATCTAACGTCCACCAGGCCGGAGGATGCACCGATCCCTGCAACGACAACCAATCTAACGTCGACCAGGCCGGAGGATGCACCGATCCCTGCAACGACAACCAATCTAACGTCCACCAGGCTGGAGGATGCACCGATCCCTGCAACGGCAACCAATCTAACGTCGACCAGGCTGGAGGATGCACCGATCCCTGCAACGACAACCAATCTAACGTCCACCAGGCTGGAGGATGCACCGATCCCTGCAACGACAACCAATCTAACGTCCACCAGGCTGGAGGATGTACCGATCCCTGCAACGACAACCAATCTAACGTCCACCAGGCCGGAGGATGCACCGATCCCTGCAACGACAACCAATCTAACGTCCACCAGGCTGGAGGATGCACCGATCCCTGCAACGACAACCAATCTAACGTCCACCAGGCTGGAGGATGCACCGATCCCTGCAACGACAACCAATCTAACGTCCACCAGGCCGGAGGATGCACCGATCCCTGCAACGACAACCAATCTAACGTCCACCAGGCTGGAGGATGCACCGATCCCTGCAACGACAACCAATCTAACGTCCACCAGGCCGGAGGATGCACCGATCCCTGCAACGACAAACAATCTAACGTCCGCCAGGCTGGAGGATGCACCGATCCCTGCAACGACAACCAGTCTAACGTCCACCAGGCTGGAGGATGCACCGATCCCTGCAACGACAACCAGTCTAACGTCCACCAGGCCGGAGGATGCACCGATCCCTGCAACGACAACCAGTCTAACATCCACCAGGCTGGAGGATGCACCGATCCCTGCAACGACAACCAATCTAACGTCCACCAGGCCGGAGGATGCACCGATCCCTGCAACGACAACCAATCTAACGTGCGCCAGGCTGGAGGATGCACCGATCCCTGCAACGACAACCAATCTAACGTCCACCAGGCTGGAGGATGCACCGATCCCTGCAACGACAACCAGTCTAACGTCCACCAGGCTGGAGGATGCACCAATCCCTGCAACGACAAGCAATCTAACGTCCACCAGGCTGGAGGATGCACCGATCCCTGCAAGTCTGGTCATATGTTTTCTATCAACAGCTGGACCCTAATTTACTAAATTTTTCTGTTTCTAGTTTTGTGGAATTGCGTCCAATTCTGCGGAATTAGAAAATTTGGTTTTCACCAACGTTTTGTGTGTCTAGTTTCGTAGTTTTCCAATTACAAATACGCCGATTCCATTCATTCAAAATTCTATCAAAATGACGTCATGATACCCACTCGCTAAAGCCAGGCAGAGCAATTCGGGTTGTGATTTCCCCGTCTTCCTTTGCTATTTAGCAGAGATAATTAATATTTTATTTCCGAACTGGAAGTATGCCCAGCGAATATCCGACATCATTTTCCTTCGAGGAAGAATTTTATCTCAATTTTGGAGAGAACCACAAACTGTTAATTCTAACAAATCCTCTTTTGATTTAGCCGCTGCCCTTCAACGGGACCCACGGATGAAGCGCGGCGATTTCGGCATTGCCGTAATGGCAAGTGCTACGAACTGCGGGGTGCCCAGAAGAGGGCTGTAAAAGCTGCCAAAGTTCAAAAAATTAAGAAAACTGACGAACAAGAGACTGACGACTAGAAGCTATCAGGTCGATCAATGCTTTCAATAATCTTCTAAAAATAATTGGATGAGCGAGCAAAGCGAGCGAAATCCTTTAATTTCACAACATAGGGGAAAAATACTTAAAGGTAACAGATCGTTATGAAATTTGGCAAAAACGTTCGTGGTGACTCAGCAAGGTGCTGTATAGTTTTTGAGCAAAATCTGTTCAGCCATTTTGTTTTTATGAGCAAAAACCCGTAAATTTTTCAGTTTTTTGGTACTAGCTTCGTAACTAATTAACCGATCCGCACCAAATTTGGATTAAATATATAAGATAACAAGTTAAACAAATTGCCCAAGTTTCAGATTCGTGCATGAAGTATTTTATAGCTAATCAGAAAAATAGTTTTTTTTGCCTCTAAACGGTTTCAATACCGATTTATATTCGGTTTATTATATGATTGTCAAATGTTTTCCGTTTGGATTTCCTCAGGTAGATTACGGCTCGCTCATCCTGCAACGAGTGTAGGCTCTACTAATCGTTTACCTAGTTATTTGTATTTTGGCACAAACTTCATTAAATGCCATTTACCTTTACTGTTAAAAATATAGAAACAAGGTAAGAGATTAGTAGAGCCTACACTCGTTGCAGGATGAGCGAGCCGTAATCTCCCTGAGGAAATCCAAACGGAAAACATTTGACAATCATATTGTTGAAAACGGTGCTTTAATGATAAGTATTTTTTTTTCATTATTAAGTTGTTTTATTTTTCTGATTAGCAAAATACTTCATGCACGAATCTGAAACTTAGGCAATTCGTTTAACTTGTTATCATATATATTCAATCCAAATTTGGTGCGGATCGGTTAATTAGTTACGAAGCTTGTACCAAAAAACTGAAAAATTTACGGGTTTTTGCTCATAAAAACAAAATGGCTGAACAGATTTTGCTCAGCACCTTGCTGAGTCACCACGAACGTTTTTGCCAAATTTTGCAACGATCTGTGACCTTTAAGTAGGCCTGCTCGTTTTTGTTACAAACAAAACAAAAAAAAAATCCAAACGCTTTTTTTCCCCTATGTTGTTAAACTGAAGGATTTTGCTCGCTCATCCCATGATCCACATGTATTTAACATTCTCTTGACCAACTGACCTTGGTGCAGAGCAACAGTTCGGGAGACCGGTACCACAGCGTCACCACGATGGGAGTGTAGGGTTTCAGCGGAGATCCGTATTCGCGCGCCAGTCCAAAGTCCCCCACCTGCCGGCAAAGCAACCCAATGTCACCGAAAATACACAGCACAAAACTTTGTCAGAGTGTATTAAGTCTATACTGCCTTCTAAGCAGTGGTTCAGCTGAGCATTTGATGTTTTGAGGGTGTGGATATTTTCATAAAACTGAGCCGTGTAAACGGTGTTTCACCTTTTTCATTCAAGTAAGTTCAGCTTAAGATTGAGCTCAAAGATCTTCAAAGATCACCAGAATCTTCAGAATGGCAAAAGGTAGCTCGTCATTTTTTAGAGCAGCCACCATCAAAATACCTTGAAATGCAAATACTTCCAAATTACTGACAGTTCCAGACGCCATGTTGCTTTTCATAATTCACTGCCTTCTAGGCAGTGTTTCAAGCTGAAAATTAGTAGTTTTGAAGACGTAAATATTTTAAATATTGACTCGTGCAAATGGCGATTCAACTTTTTAATTCGAGTAAGTCGAGCTCAATAACTTGAATTCGTTGAAGTTATTGAGCTCAATCCGGCTCTCCTCTGTCTCTAAGTTTGAATCTGGTTTGCGTAAATTACCTAGTTAATAATTGCTTTTATAATATTAATGACTACATGATGACTAAAAAGTAAAAATAATTGTTTGTAAATTGATTACATGATTTTCTTTCTTGACCCTTTACTCAGTGATCAAATACTTGTGCCCTATATCCGGTCAACATCGTGATAAAATAATTAATGGACACAAATAAATAATTGAATTAATAAATAAAACTGACCGTAATTTGTAAGTCTGCGTAGGTATTTAAAGGTATTTTGATGGTGGCTGCTAAGAAGCATGACCGTCTACGTTTAGCCATTCTGAAGATCTTTGACAAACTCAATGGCGCAGTTTTTCAAGATTCTATAAACAGGATATCCGTCGCTAGGATTCAAAGCCGGAGTTGATAATGCAGGCAGGTGTCCTCTGATTCGTTGATTTTCTCTCAAGATCAAGCTCTAGATTATTAGAAACGAAATATCAATTACAAAATTAATATCCGTGCCGGTCGATCTAACGGACGGTTCATCTAACGGACGGTTCATCTAACGGACGGTTCATCTAACGGACGGTTCATCTAACGGACGGTTCATCTAACGGACGGTTCATCTAACGGACGGTTCATCTAACGGACGGTTCATCTAACGGACGGTTCATCTAACGGACGGTTCATCTAACGGACGGTTCATCTAACGGACGGTTCATCTAACGGACGGTTCATCTAACGGACGGTTCATCTAACGGACGGTTCATCTAACGGACGGTTCATCTAACGGACGGTTCATCTAACGGACGGTTCATCTAACGGACGGTTCATCTAACGGACGGTTCATCTAACGGACGGTTCGTCCAACTAGTATTTGCATTTAGAACTAAATTCACACTTATGAAGCTCAAGATTTGAACGAAAAATTGAACCGTGTCAACCAGGCTTAAAGCAGGCTTAAAGCAGGCTTAAAGCAGGCTTAAGGCAGGCTTAAAGCAGGCTTAAAGAAGGCTTTAGAATATATCTACCTTCAAGATGCCCTTGTGACTGAGCAACAGGTTCGATGTCTTGAGATCGCGATGCAGGATCCAGTTGTCATGGAGATGAGCCACGGCACTCAACAGCTGTTGCATCAAGCACTTCACCTCGCCTGGAACAACCAATCAAAACACACTTGAACAACAAGTTCCCCTTTAGCACCAATCAAAACACACTTGAACAACAAGTTCCCCTTTAGCACCAATCAAAACACACTTGAACAACACGTTCCCCTTTAGCACCAATCAAAACACACTTGAACAACACGTTCCCCTTTAGCACCAATCAAAACACACTTGAACACGTTCCCCTTTTGCACCAATCGCAAAACGGTTTGCCAAGTTGGAAACATTTTTAAGTTTTCAAGTATTCAAGAAACAGCACCTTGAAATATACGGATATTGAAAATAATATAAAAAATTTGATGTGGTTTTTTCAAGAACTAGGCTATGCAAACACTCGTATAATGGTGTTGTGGATGAGTGAAATATTTACGCTCACCCTCAACGCAATTATATTGCGTGTGCGCATAGCCTAGAGGCTTTTATGATTAATTTAAAATGTTCGGCGATAATTTAGCAGCTTTCTCTCTGACATTGAATATTTCCAAAAGCAAAAATCAATTTAAAGAAAAACTGTTAAATTGATTTGGTTCAAATTAACACAGTATCTTCTTTTTACGATTTTTAATGCAAATTTGTCAACATCAGTTGAAGATATAGCTGATTAAGTTGCAAAAAAATGCAAAATCGCTAAAAAAGCGTCATAAGAGCGCAATTTTCAAGAAAAGTGCTGAACAAACAACAATGAAGTTTGTACACAATCAATGAATCGTGGAGGCCAACATTTCCAGAAAGTTTTGTCAAATTATATTCAGATGTTTGGCTTCTAGAGTGAGGAACGTGATGTAGAAAAACTGAAAATTTTCGTAAAAATTAATTTATAAGAAAAGTTGCAAGTGAAATGAGCTGAAAATAGTGCAGGGTCTAAGTTGAGAGAAAACAAAGATATTTTGAAAATTTCATCAAATTCCGTTAAGTTGGTTGGCCTGTAGAGCGCGAACAAAAAGACAGAAAAAAAAAAAAAATTGATTTTTTTTAGCAGATTTTGCTTCACTCGCTACACTCGTTACGCTCTTCAAAAATTATTTTACTTTGAAAAAAATTATAAGAGGACAGAATTCCCATTTTTGCACAAAAATTAAAGTACTCTACCCAATAATACAGGGTAAGATATAGCTTATAAAAAATCTGCTAACTAGGCTTTTATGATCAATTTAAAACGTCCAGTGATAATTTAGCAGCTTTCTCGATGACATTCGTTACCTGAAAACATCATGATGTAGTCGTCGTGAAATTATTTGAATATTTCAAAACGTAAAAATCGATTTAAAGAAAAACTATTCAATTGATTTAGTTCAAATTAACACAGTATCTTCTTCTTACGACTTTTAATGCACACAGTAAATTTTGTGGACACCGGTTGAAGATAAAGTTGCTTTAGTTGCAAAAAACTGAAAAAACGCTAAAAAAAATCGCAAAAGAACGTCATTAAAACGCAATTTCCATGAAAAGTGCTTAACACACAACAATGAAATTTTTACACAAACATTAAATCGTGAGGGTCAACATATTTAGAAAGTTTCGTCAAATTATATTCAGATCCTTGGCCTCTAGAGTGCAAAACGTGTTTTGGAAAAACTGAAAAATTTCGTAAAAACTTAATAACATAAAATTACCTCGTCCGAATTGCTTCAAAAAGTAGCAGATCTAAGTTCAGAGAAAACGAAGGTTCACAGAAATTTTCATCAAAATCGGTTTTGGCGTTTGGCCTGTAGAGCGCGAACAAACACACAAAAAAACAAACACAAAAAAAAACATTAGAGATTTCTTTAGCTGTAAAGTGTAATTGAAGATTTCGCTTCACTCGCTACGCTCGTTACGCTCATCAATTATTCGTTCCACTAACTCATGGATCCAGACCACCTTGGCGCTTTTTCAAAATTCTTTATAAACTTTATCCAAATTAATTCCAATTTTTTGTCTGGCTCTAGTGGTTGCGTTTCTAATTCTACGCCAAACGGTTTGGCAACGTTGGAAACACCGGTTCTTGAGAGATCACTAAAGTTAAGATGTTTGCTGGCAGAGTGTCCTGCATCCTACAGCCTGGTGAGATGTTTGCTGGCAGAGTGTCCTGCATCCTACAGCCTGGTGACATGTTTGCTGGCAGAGTGTCCTGCATCCTACAGCCTGGTGACATGTTTGCTGGCAGAGTGTCCTGCATCCTACAGCCTGGTGAGATGTTTGCTGACAGAGTGTCCTGCATCCTACAGCCTGGTGAGATGTTTGCTGGCATAGTGTCCTGCATCCTACAGCCTGGTGAGATGTTTGCTGGCAGAGTGTCCTGCATCCTACAGCCTGGTGACATGTTTGCTGGCAGAGTGTCCTGCATCCTACAGCCTGGTGAGATGTTTGCTGGCAGAGTGTCCTGCATCCTACAGCCTGGTGAGATGTTTGCTGGCATAGTGTCCTGCATCCTACAGCCTGGTGAGATGTTTGCTGGCAGAGTGTCCTGCATCCTACAGCCTGGTGACATGTTTGCTGGCAGAGTGTCCTGCATCCTACAGCCTGGTAAGATGTTTGCTGGCAGAGTGTCCTGCATCCTACAGCCTGGTGAGATGTTTGCTGGCAGAGCGTCCTGCATCCTACAGCCTGGTGAGATGTTTGCTGGCAGAGTGTCCTGCATCCTACAGCCTGGTGAGATATTTGCTGGCAGAGTGTCCTGCATCCTACAGCCTGGTGAGATGTTTGCTGGCAGAGTGTCCTGCATCCTACAGCCTGGTGAGATGTTTGCTGGCAGAGTGTCCTGCATCCTACAGCCTGGTGACATGTTTGCTGGCAGAGTGTCCTGCATCCTACAGCCTGGTGACATGTTTGCTGGCAGAGTGTCCTGCATCCTACAGCCTGGTGAGATGTTTGCTGACAGAGTGTCCTGCATCCTACAGCCTGGTGAGATGTTTGCTGGCATAGTGTCCTGCATCCTACAGCCTGGTGAGATGTTTGCTGGCAGAGTGTCCTGCATCCTACAGCCTGGTGACATGTTTGCTGGCAGAGTGTCCTGCATCCTACAGCCTGGTGAGATGTTTGCTGGCAGAGTGTCCTGCATCCTACAGCCTGGTGAGATGTTTGCTGACAGAGTGTCCTGCATCCTACAGCCTGGTGAGATGTTTGCTGGCATAGTGTCCTGCATCCTACAGCCTGGTGAGATGTTTGCTGGCAGAGTGTCCTGCATCCTACAGCCTGGTGACATGTTTGCTGGCAGAGTGTCCTGCATCCTACAGCCTGGTGAGATGTTTGCTGGCAGAGTGTCCTGCATCCTACAGCCTGGTGAGATGTTTGCTGGCATAGTGTCCTGCATCCTACAGCCTGGTGAGATGTTTGCTGGCAGAGTGTCCTGCATCCTACAGCCTGGTGACATGTTTCCTGGCAGAGTGTCCTGCATCCTACAGCCTGGTTAGATGTTTGCTGGCAGAGTGTCCTGCATCCTACAGCCTGGTGAGATGTTTGCTGGCAGAGCGTCCTGCATCCTACAGCCTGGTGAGATGTTTGCTGGCAGAGTGTCCTGCATCCTACAGCCTGGTGAGATATTTGCTGGCAGAGTGTCCTGCATCCTACAGCCTGGTGAGATGTTTGCTGGCAGAGTGTCCTGCATCCTACAGCCTGGTGAGATGTTTGCTGGCAGAGTGTCCTGCATCCTACAGCCTGGTGAGATGTTTGCTGGCAGAGTGTCCTGCATCCTACAGCCTGGTGAGATGTTTGCTGACAGAGTGTCCTACATCCTACAGCCTGGTGAGATGTTTGCTGGCAGAGTGTCCTGCATCCTACAGCCTGGTGAGATGTTTGCTGGCAGAGTGTCCTGCATCCTACAGCCTGGTGAGATGTTTGCTGGCAGAGTGTCCTGCATCCTACAGCCTGGTGAGATGTTTGCTGACAGAGTGTCCTGCATCCTACAGCCTGTTGAGATGTTTGCTGGCAGAGTGTCCTGCATCCTACAGCCTGGTGAGATGTTTGCTGGCAGAGTGTCCTGCATCCTAGAGCCTGGTGAGATGTTGGCTGGCAGAGTGTCCTGCATCCTACAGCCTGGTGAGATATTTGCTGGCAGAGTGTCCTGCATCCTACAGCCTGGTGAGATGTTTGCTGGCAGAGTGTCCTGCCTCCTACAGCCTGGTGAGATGTTTGCTGGCAGAGTGTCCTGCATCCTACAGCCTGGTGAGATGTTTGCTGGCAGAGTGTCCTGCATCCTACAGCCTGGTGAGATGTTTGCTGTCAGAGTGTCCTGCATCCTACAGCCTGGTGAGATATTTGCTGGCAGAGTGTCCTGCATCCTACAGCCTGGTGAGATGTTTGCTGACAGAGTGTCCTGCATCCTACAGCCTGGTGAGATGTTTGCTGGCAGAGTGTCCTGCATCCTACAGCCTGGTGAGATGTTTGCTGGCAGAGTGTTCTGCATCCTACAGCCTGGTGAGATGTTTGCTGACAGAGTGTCCTGCATCCTACAGCCTGGTGAGTTGTTTGCTGACAGAGTGTCCTGCATCCTACAGCCTGGTGCGATGTTTGCTGGCAGAGTGTCCTGCATCCTACAGCCTGGTGAGATGTTTGCTGTCAGAGTGTCCTGCATCCTACAGCCTGGTGAGATGTTTGCTGACAGAGTGTCCTGCATCCTACAGCCTGGTGAGATGTTTGCTGGCAGAGTGTCCTGCATCCTACAGCCTGGTGACATGTTTGCTGGCAGAGTGTCCTGCATCCTACAGCCCGGTGAGATGTTTGCTGGCTGAGTGTCCTGCATCCTACAGCCTGGTGAGATGTTTGCTGACAGAGTGTCCTACATCCTACAGCCTGGTGAGATGTTTGCTGACAGAGTGTCCTGCATCCTACAGCCTGGTGAGATGTTTGCTGGCAGAGTGTCCTGCATCCTACAGCCTGGTGAGATGTTTGCTGACAGAGTGTCCTACATCCTACAGCCTGGTGAGATGTTTGCTGGCAGAGTGTCCTGCATCCTACAGCCTGGTGACATGTTTGCTGGCAGAGTGTCCTACATCCTACAGCCTGGTGAGATGTTTGCTGACAGAGTGTCCTGCATCCTACAGCCTGGTGAGATGTTTGCTGGCAGAGTGTCCTGCATCCTACAGCCTGGTGAGATGTTTGCTGGCAGAGTGTCCTGCATCCTACAGCCTGGTGAGATGTTTGCTGGCAGAGTGTCCTGCATCCTACAGCCTGGTGAGATGTTTGCTGGCTGAGTGTCCTGCATCCTACAGCCTGGTGAGATGTTTGCTGGCAGAGTGTCCTGCATCCTACAGCCTGGTGAGATGTTGGCTGGCAGAGTGTCCTGCATCCTACAGCCTGGTGAGATGTTTGCTGGCAGAGTGTCCTGCATCCTACAGCCTGGTGAGATGTTTGCTGGCAGAGTGTCCTGCATCCTACAGCCTGGTGAGATGTTTGCTGGCAGAGTGTCCTGCATCCTACGGCCTGGTGAGATGTTTGCTGGCAGAGTGTCCTGCATCCTACAGCCTGGTGAGATGTTTGCTGGCAGAGTGTCCTGCATCCTACAGCCTTGAGAGATGTTTGCTGGCAGAGTGTCCTGCATCCTACAGCCTGGTGAGATGTCTGCTGGCAGAGTGTCCTGCATCCTACAGCCTTGAGAGATGTTTGCTGGCTGAGTGTCCTGCATCCTACAGCCTGGTGAGATGTTTGCTGGCAGAGTGTCCTGCATCCTACAGCCTTGAGAGATGTTTGCTGGCAGAGTGTCCTGCATCCTACAGCCTGGTGAGATAATTGCTGGCAGAGTGTCCTGGATCCTACAGCCTGGCGAGATGTTTGCTGGCAGAGTGTCCTGCATCCTACAGCCTGGTGAGATGTTTGCTGGCAGAGTGTCCAGCATCCTACAGCCTGGTGAGATGTTTGCTGGCAGAGTGTCCTGCATCCTACAGCCTGGTGAAATGTTTGCTGGCAGAGTGTCCTGCATCCTACAGCCTGGTGAGATGTTTGCTGGCAGAGTGTCCTGCATCCTACAGCCTGGAGAGATGTTTGCTGGCAGAGTGTCCTGCATCCTACAGCCAGGAGAGATGTTTGCTGGCAGAGTGTCCTGCATCCTACAGCCTGGTGAGATGTTTGCTGGCAGAGTGTCCTGCATCCTACAGCCTGGTGAGATATTTGCTGGCAGAGTGTCCTGCATCCTACAGCCTGGTGAGATGTCTGCTGGCAGAGTGTCCTGCATCCTACAGCCTGGTGAGATGTCTGCTGGCAGAGTGTCCTGCATCCTACAGCCTGGTGAGATGTTTGCTGGCAGAGTGTCCTGCATCCTACAGCCTGGTGAGATGTTTGCTGGCAGAGTGTCCTGCATCCTACAAGATGTACCTGGGATGAAGACCTGCTTCTTCTGCTTCATGGTCTCCATCAGCGACTTGAGATCGTGTTCAACGTAGTCCATCACAATGAAGATCTTGTCCATGTTGCTGCCGACGACGATCTCGCGGACGGTCACGATGTTTTTGTGCTGGGCCTGGCGCACAAGGAAACAACTGCATGTGACCAACATTGCGCTGAGTCAGGTGTTTGATGGGTGACCATCATGCACATGATCATTTCTGTTCGGGAGAGAGGTCGGAGGGTTTGAAGTTAGTACGACAACTTCACTCGCCTTGCTTGTCAACCTCTCAACAGCATGGGCTAGCAAGCAAGCAAGCATGCAAGCAAGCAAGCAAGCAAGCAAGCAAGCATGCAAGCAAGCAAGCAAGCAAGCAAGCATGCAAGCAAGCAAGCAAGCAAGCAAGCAAGCAAGCAAGCAAGCAAGCAAGCAAGCATGCAAGCAAGCAAGCAAGCAAGCATGCAAGCAAGGAAGCAAGCAAGCAAGCAAGCAAGCAAGCATGCAAGCATGCAAGCAAGCAAGCAAGGAAGCAAGCAAGCAAGCAAACAAGCAAACAAGCAAGCAAGCAAGCAAGCAAGCAAGCAAGCAAGCAAGCAAGCAAGCAAGCAAGCAAGCAAGCAAGCATGCAAGCAAGCAAGCAAGCAAGCAAGCAAGCAAGCAAGCAAGCAAGCAAGCAAGCAAGCAAGCAAGCAAGCAAGCATGCAAGCAAGCAAGCAAGCAAGCATGCAAGCAAGGAAGCAAGCAAGCAAGCAAGCAAGCAAGCATGCAAGCATGCAAGCAAGCAAGCAAGGAAGCAAGCAAGCAAGCAAACAAGCAAACAAGCAAGCAAGCAAGCAAGCAAGCAAGCAAGCAAGCAAGCAAGCAAGCAAGCAAGCAAGCAAGCAAGCAAGCAAGCAAGCAAGCAAGCAAGCAAGCAAGCAAGCAAGCAAGCAAGCATGCAAGCAAGCAAGCAAGCAAGCAAGCAAGCAAGCAAGCAAGCAAGCAAGCAAGCAAGCAAGCAAGCAAGCAAGCAAGCAAGCAAGCAAGCAAGCAAGCAAGCAAGCAAGCAAGCAAGCATGCAAGCAAGCAAGCAAGCAAGCAAGCAAGCAAGCAAGCGGGAAATACTTTGCATCTGAGTAGACTTGTGACGAAGGTTTTCAGCTTGTGTTACCTTCAAAAGGGTGTTGATTTCGCGAAGGGAAGTGATGGGGAATCCTTCCTTCTCCTTCTCCATCTTGAGGCGCTTGAGGGCAACGACCTCTTCGTTGCTGCGATCTCGGGCTCGATAAACAACGCCGTACGTTCCCTCCTCGATCCTTACAGACAGACAGACAAAGTTAAGCAACATCGCGCTGTTTGATGGGTGACCATCATGCAACCGATCAGTTCTGTTCGGGAGAGAGGTCGGAGGGTTTGAAGTTAGTACGACAACTTCACTCGCCTTGCTTGTCAACCTCTCGACAGCACGGATTAGCGGAGGAATCCTGTCGTTCGAGTTGTACCGTCCTTCGGAAGGGACGTAAAGCCGGTGGTCCGCTCGGTGCTTTTCGACAGGAGTAGGCTACGTGCCGGCACCGGGTTTCCCCTCCTCCCTTCTAGCCATAGGTTAGGTTCATCATCACCCTTTCATTCACCGACGCCGTTAGACCAGCACCACAGGGCCAGTTGTCAAAACAGTGCGTCGTTAAACACCAACAATCAACGTCAATATGATTTCACACAAAGGGCACCAAATTATGTAATTACTAGATATTACCTGATCCAGGAAAGGACACAGTAACCAAATTTGCAATTTTTTTTAAGTTCTAGCTTAAAAATGTTAAATATTAACAGCTAACTCAGCGCAATCTTGCTTTTAACTTGGTTGATCTCAGTGAAGCGTTGTTTCCAACGATGCCAACGCTTCCTAGATCCAATTCTAATGCTGACCATTCTAACCTGCAGACTCCTGTTTGCTTAACCTGTCGATTCACTGTCGATTAACTGTCAATTAACCTGTTGATTAACCCGTCAATTCTCCGTTGATTAACCTGTCGATCCAACCGTCGACTCACCTGTTGAGACACTGGAATTCCTCGACGCTGCGACACCCCGACACCGCGGGCAGGTAGGGGGGCAGCCCCCCCTCCTCTTCCTCCTCCTCCGCCCCCTCCTCCCCCTCATCTTCGACCGGGATCACGTCCTCAGGGCTGCCGCCTGGAAAACACAGGTTTGCCAACTGTAACGACCATCATCTCAGCGGGAATTTCATCCTGGATGCAAATACTCGTAGCACGGATGGTAGACATTGAATGTTAGTGACGCAAAAACAATTCCAAGATTTACATCCGTGCCGGGATTCGGATCCGGGTCTTTGCCTGTCCGGGACACTGAACTTATCCATTATGCTACACGGACAACCAACTGTCGAGTTCATATTCAGTTTATTTGAGTTGTTGGGCTCCATGGAGATAGAAACAGGACTATGAATGAACATAGAAGGTGGTGAATCTAGTGACGCTTTGCTGCAATCACACGCCAACAACTCGACTAACCCCGATTATAACGTGGCTCCATGGAGATAGAAACAGGACTATGAATGAACATAGAAGGTGGTGAATCTAGTGACGCTATGCTGCAATCACACGCCAACAACTCGACTAACCCCGATTATAACGTGGCTCCATGGAGATAGAAACAGGACTATGAATGAACATAGAAGGCGGTGAATCTAGTGACGCTATGCTGCAATCACACGCCAACAACTCGACTAACCCCGATTATAACGTGGCTCCATGGAGATAGAAACAGGACTATGAATGAACATAGAAGATGGTGAATCTAGTGACGCTATGCTGCAATCAAACGCCAACAACTCGACTAACCCCGATTATAACGTGGCTCCATGGAGATAGAAACAGGACCATGAATGAACATAGAAGGTGGTGAATCTAGTGACGCAATGCAGATGCTGCAATCACACACCAACAACTCGACTAACCCCGATTATAACGTGGCTCCATGGAGATAGAAACAGGACTATGAATGAACATAGAAGGAGGTGAATCTAGTGACGCTATGCTGCAATCACGCCAACAACTCGACTAACCCCGATTATAACGTGGCTCCGTGGAGATAGAAACAGGACTATGAATGAACATAGAAGTCGGTGAATCTAGTGACGCTATGCTGCAATCACACACCAACAACTCGACTAACCCCGATTATAACGTGGCTTTATGGAGATAGAAACAGGACTATGAATGAACATAGAAGGTGGTGAATCTAGTGACGCTGTGCTGCAGTCACGCCAACAACTCGACTAACCCCGATTATAACGTGGCTCCATGGAGATAGAAACAGGACTATGAATGAACATAGAAGTCGGTGAATCTAGTGACGCTATGCTGCAATCACGCCAACAACTCGACTAACCCCGATTATAACGTGGCTCCGTGGAGATAGAAACAGGACTATGAATAAACATAGAAGGCGGTGAATCTAGTGACGCTATGCTGCAATCACACGCCAACAACTCGACTAACCCCGATTATTACGTGGCTCCGTGGAGATAGAAACAGGACTATGAATGAACATAGAAGGCGGTGAATCTAGTGACGCTATGCTGCAATCACACGCCAACAACTCGACTAACCCAGATTATACAGTGGCTCCATGGAGATAGAAACAGGACCATGAATGAACATAGAAGTCGGTGAATCTAGTGACGCTATGCTGCAATCACGCCAACAACTCGACTAAACCCGATTATAACGTGGCTCCGTGGAGATAGAAACAGGACTATGAATAAACATAGAAGGCGGTGAATCTAGTGACGCTATGCTGCAATCATACGCCAACAACTCGACTAACCCAGATTATAACGTGGCTCCATGGAGATAGAAACAGGACTATGAATGAACATAGAAGGCGGTGAATCTAGTGACGCTATGCTGCAATCATACGCCAACAACTCGACTAACCCCGATTGTAACGTGGCTCCATGGAGATAGAAACAGGACTATGAATAAACATAGAAGGCGGTGAATCTAGTGACGCTATGCTGCAATCATACGCCAACAACTCGACTGACCCCGATTATAACGTGGCTCCATGGAGATAGAAACAGGACTCTGAATGAACATAGAAGGCGGTGAATCTAGTGACGCTATGCTGCAATCACACGCCAACAACTCGACTAACCCCGATTATAACGTGGCTCCATGGAGATAGAAACAGGACTCTGAATGAACATAGAAGGCGGTGAATCTAGTGACGCTATGCTGCAATCACACACCAACAACTCGACCAACCCCGATTATAACGTGGCTCCATGGAGATAGAAACAGGACCATGAATGAACATAGAAGGTGGTGAATCTAGTGACGCAATGCAGATGCTGCAATCACACGCCAACAACTCGACTAACCCCGATTATAACGTGGCTCCATGGAGATAGAAACAGGACTATGAATGAACATAGAAGGCGGTGAATCTAGTGACGCTATGCTGCAATCACACGCCAACAACTCGACCAACCCCGATTATAATGTGGCTCCATGGAGCTTGGTTGAGCTCGTGACTTGAATGAAAAATTGAACAGTGTAAACTGTAAAGCAGGCTTAAGGATGTTCTAGCAAATCTCACAATAACCCAGAAATCCACAAACACTTGCTGAAGTATAGCTTAAGTTACGCTGCGTCCTTTAGTTTTGGGTTGACCAAAGGAATACGGAGCTACAATCAATTCAAGAAACAGCAAATCCCTATCTTTTAACATAGACGCCATCAAAATGCAGTCGCTTAAAGTGACTTTATCTACTATAGCACCCAATCTGATCGGTAGGAACGAAATAAGAACTTTTTTAAAGGAACCAGGCAGCAGGTTATGTTTTTGTCGAGGCTACATTGAGGTAACGATGCTGCCGTCTTACCGTTTTGTCCGTCCGGCTGCCGCTTGCCGGCGAACGAGTCCGTGTCGTCGTCGGAAACCGAGGCCGCGCGCGAAGAAGCCATCTTGTCTTCGTCATCCGTCTCACCGCCCGGCGAGTCGTCAGTGTCGCCCGCTACAAACATAACCGCACTTTGTTAGCTTCCGAGGTGAAGCATCTTTAAGCATCCAGCTATTTTATTTAGTTTAAGGTTGCAAAATAATATTTTTTTCCTAATTTTATGCCTACTGAGATGGGATTTTTGTTAATATACCTATTTTTAAACATGCTTGCTAAATTGCAACGTGTTTTTATATCTTGTGTTAAGATTACACACTTCAATAATTTAAATAAAATGATTGATGTCAATAATTATTAGAAGTATTTGCTGTTAGTGTGACTTTAATCCCAAATGCAAATAATCGTTGCATGTCGCGCCTTCTATGGTCACTCATAGTCCTGTTTCTATCTCCATGGAGCCCAACAACTCAAATAAACTTAATATCAATTCCACGGTTGGTTGTCCGTGTAGCACAATTGTTCAGTGCAGTGTCCCAGATAGACAAAGACCCGGATTCGAAACTCGGCACGGATGTTAATTTAGGAATTGATATTTCGTTTCTAATAATCAGTTCGCATTTTTCGCATCTGTTCCCATCAGAAGCACATTTTTCCTGCCTAGCAAACCCACCAAAGACCGGGAAAATCAATTTTTTCTTTCTTTTATTACTTGATTCTTGCATATGGAATCGATCCCATAAGGAACGAGTAGGAATCCATTTCCCGAGCACCCTAATTCCAAAGTCTTGCTAATTTTTGGGGCAGCATTCTGCGTCGACTCACCGCCTTCGTTGTCAGTCTCTGTCTTCGAGTCGGAGTCTTGGTTCGAGTCTTCCGAGCTTGGCTCCTCCCCCTGGTCCGCCTCCTCTTCCTCCTCCTCCTCCTCCGACTCCTCCACCTCCTTGGGCTCCTCCCCCTCCAGGCCGGCATCGGTGGCTGACGAGCCGTCATCGTCGGAAACGTTGACAACGTCCATCTCGGTTGGCTCCGCCCCTTCTGAAACACGATCGGGCTGTGAGAGCCTGCGGACACGCTCACATGCCTGGTTCCGAGATGCGAAGAAAGAACGGAACTCGGAGTTCCTCTAGAGAGAAAATCAATTCTAATATATAACTATGGCTTCGTGAACGCTCAATCTAATTTCGTTGTAGATGAGCGTACTTATTTAGCGCTTGACGATAAGATTTAAGACCTACAAGAGTATGAAGGTAATCGCACCGAAACCTTCCACTTGAATCTCGACGGATTAATAGTTAAGAATCATAAAAAATTGTTGGAAAAATGTGAATAAAAAATGAACCAGATAAGATATAGACACAAAAACTTCGGCACAGCTGCATATCAATTTCCTTTGTATGTTTCTCAAGTTTGGTGTGATTAAAAAAATAACTTTTGGCTGTACAAAATAAGAAAAGTTTTGAAAATTCTGAAATATTTTGTAAATTTTGAATAGTTAAGAAACTGTTACCCCGACTTTGTTAAAAAAAGCAGGGGGTCCAAGTTGAGAACAAAATACGGTTTCCTGAAATTTTCATCGAAATCGGAGCAGCCGTTTGGCCTGTAGAGCGCAAACAAACAAAAAACAAAAACACAAACAAAAACAAACAAGTGTTTTTTCTCCACTAAGGGCTGAAATACAATGTCCGGGTAAGTAGTTATCCTCCAGTTAGGGAGAAAACAGAAGCAACCGATAGGTTGTCACCATGGAGACGAATTTTTATCTGGAGATTAGCCAGTTAACTAGACATTGTAATTTTGGCCCTAAGTGAAATTGAAGATTTCGCTTTGCTCGCTACGCTCATCAATGACGGCTATCATTTTAATAATTTCAAGTATCATTTGCGTCTTCAAACTACGTGAAACTAAGGCGGCAGATGTATTTTACTCGTGTAGTAGCCTGCTGTCCTTCAATTTGACAACAAAGGGGGAAAAAAAGCGTTTGAGTTTATTTTTTTTTCAAGACAAATTGAAACAAAGAACAACAAAATGAGAATGAAACAAACAGAAAACAAAGACGGGCAGCCCTGGCTGGTTCTAAGATATGAAGACAGAACGGATCTCAGAGTTCCTCTAGGGAGATAATCTATTTTAACATAATGACCGCTATCATTGACTAGCAAAGCAAAATCTTCAGTTTCACAAAGTGGAGAGTAAAAAAACTTTTTTTTGTTTTTGTTTTTTGTTTGTGTGTTTGTCCGCGCTTTACAAACCAAACGGCTGCTCCGATTTTGATGAAAATTCCGAGAAACCATATTTTGTACTCAACTTAGACCCCCTGCTTTTTTCAAGGTTCACAATTGTCAGAACAGTGCGTCGTTTAAACACAATGACTATTAATAAAAATCTGGGAATACCAGCTGACAACCAGCTTTTGACAACGGCCCTGTGGCGCTGGTCTAACGGCGTCGGTGAATGAAAGGGTGATGGTGAACCTAACCTAACCTAGATTGATTGCCGGTGTTTTATCGACGCACTGTTTTGACAACCGGCCTGTGGCGCTGGTCTAACGGCGTCGGTGAATGAAAGGGTAATGATGAACCTAACCTAACCTAGATTGATTGCCGGTGTTTAACGACACCGTGGCGCTGGTCTAACGGCGTCGGTGAATGAAAGGGCGATGATGAACCTAACCTAGCCTAGATTGATTGCCGGTGTTTTAACGACACACTGTTTTGACAACCGCCCTGTGGCGCTGGTCTAACGGCGTCGGTGAATGAAAGCATTGTTTGTTCCCGTTCTTGTTTGCTTGTGAGTTTGTCCGCGCTCCACCCAAACCCGGCAACTACAAAAAGGCGACGAAAACGTGCCTGCGAGATCGGCGGCCTCACGGCGGTCGTCGTCTTCGAGATCCCGCCGCGGACGTTTGCGTTGCGGGGCGTGGCCTGCGCCGGGGGCGGGGCTTCGACTTCGACGGCGCTCCTTTTCCTTCTCCAGGTGGCGGCGCTCTCGACGGGCGTCCAGCTCTTGCCGGTACACCTCCTTCTGCCGGGCCATCTCCCGGTCTGCGCGATAAGACATACATTAACCTCACTTTCAACTCAAGCAGCAGCAGCAGCAGCAGCAGCAGCAGCAGCAGCAGCAGCAGCAGCAGCAAGCAGCAGCAGCAGCAGCAGCAGCAGCAGCAGCAGCAGCAGCAGCAGCAGCAGCAGCAGCAGCAGCAGCAGCAGCAGCAGCAGCAGCAGCAGCAAGCAGCAGCAGCAGCAGCAGCAAGCAGCATGCAGCATGCAGCATGCAGCAAGCAGCAAGCAGCAGCAGCAGCAGCAGCAGCAGCAAGCAGCAAGCAGCATGCAGCATGCAGCAGCAGCAGCAGCAAGCAGCAGCAGCAGCAGCAGCAGCAGCAGCAGCAGCAGCAGCAGCAGCAGCAGCAGCAGCAGCAGCAGCAGCAGCAGCAGCAGCAGCAGCAGCAGCAGCAGCAGCAGCAGCAGCAGCAGCAGCAGCAGCAGCAGCAGCAGCAGCAGCAGCAGCAGCAGCAGCAGCAGCAGCAGCAGCAGCAGCAGCAGCAGCAGCAGCAAGCAGCAAGCAGCAGCAGCAGCAGCAGCAAGCAGCATGCAGCATGCAGCAGCAGCAGCAGCAGCAAGCAGCAGCAGCAGCAGCAGCAGCAGCAGCAAGCAGCAAGCAGCAAGCAGCAAGCAGCAAGCAGCATGCAGCAAGCAGCATGCAGCAAGCAGCAAGCAGCAAGCAGCAGCAGCAAGCAGCAAGCAGCAAGCAGCAAGCAGCAAGCAGCAAGCAGCAAGCAGCAGCAGCAGCAGCAGCACCAGCACCAGCAGCACCAGCAGCAGCAGCAGCAGCAGCAGCAGCAGCAGCAGCAGCAGCAGCAGCAGCAGCAGCAGCAGCAGAAAGGGGGGGGGGGGGGGGGGGGAGGGGGGAACTCACCTGCTTCCAGCAACCTCTCTCTGCGCACGTCACGCTCTCCCCTCTCTCCCCTCTCCCCCCGCTCTGAGGCGAGCTTGGGCTGGATGGGGAGGGGCAGAGCAAGGAGGGGAGGGTCACCCCCTCGATGTCGTTCACGTCCCCGTTCCAGGCGGCCCTCTGCAACAGGTGAAAAGAGGTCACTTGCTTAGACAGAAGTTAAGCAACATCGCGCTGTTGGATGGGTGACCATCATGCACACGATCAGTTCTGTTCGGGAGAGAGGTCGGAGGGTTTGAAGTGAGTACGACAACTTCACTTGCCTTGCTTGTCAACCTCTCGACAGCACGGATTAGCGGAGGAATCCTGTAGTTCGAGTTGTACCGTCCTTCGGAAGGGACGTAAAGCCGGTGGTCCCCTCGGTGCTTTTCGTCAGGAGTAGGCTACGTGCCGGCACCGGGTTTCCCCTCCTCCCTTCTAGCCATAGGTTAGGTTCATCATCACCCTTTCATTCACCGACGCCGTAAGACCAGTGCCACAGGGCCAGTTGTCAAAACAATGCGTCGTTAAACACTAATAATCAATCAATCTGGCACAAGATACCGTCCCCCCACCAAAAAATGCCAGAAATAACATCTTTTCTGTGGGCCAAAGGCCCAGCCAGCAGAGATATATTTAAGTTACTAAACCCTGATAGTGATAGACAAGGTTCAGCAAAAGGCCTTCTTTCATTAAAATATATTTTCAAATTATTTCAATCAACCTCACACAGTAGTACAAAAAAGTATAAACCTATTACATGAATAATATTTTCCATATTCAATACAATAAAATCTAAATTTAAGAAATAGTTATTTTTTATAAATCTTTTACATAAAAAAAAAAAGTTCAATAAAGCTTCGCAGAATAAACTTCCAGCAAACTTTCAGTGTAAATGAAATGCAAAACTAATCAGGCCATCAATTTAAGTAATCTTTACTAATGCAATTCATGACGGGCAACAAACCTCTGATTTCTCGAGCGTCCAGCCTCACGTCTCGAACATCCGGAATCCGTTCGACCCGCGATTCCATCCTTACGTCCCGTCCGTCAAGTTGCCTGCAACCAACCAATCAGAAGTAAGCATCCTACAGCCTGGTGAGATGTTTGCTGGCAGAGTGTCCTGCATCCTACAGCCTGGTGAGATGTTTGCTGGCAGAGTGTCCTGCATCCTACAGCCTGGTGAGATGTTTGCTGGCAGAGTGTCCTGCATCCTACAGCGTGGTGAGATGTTTGCTGGCAGAGTGTCCTGCATCCTACAGCCTGGTGAGATGTTTGCTGGCAGGGTGTCCTGCATCCTACAGCCTGGTGAGATGTTTGCTGGCGGAGTGTCCTGCATCCTACAGCCTGGTGAGATGTTTGCTGGCAGAGTGTCCTGCATCCTACAGCCTGGTGAGATGTTTGCTAGCAGAGTGTCCTGCCACCTACAGCCTGGTGAGATGTTTGCTGGCAGAGTGTCCTGCATCCTACAGCCTGGTGAGATGTTTGCTGGCAGAGTGTCCTGCATCCTACAGCCTGGTGATATGTTTGCTGGGAGAGTGTCCTGCATCCTACAGCCTGGTGATATGTTTGCTGGGAGAGTGTCCTGCATCCTACAGCCTGGTGAGATGTTTGCTAGCTGAGTTTCCTGCATCCTACAGCCTGGTGAGATGTTTGCTGGCAGAGTGTCCTGCATCCTACAGCCTGGTGAGATGTTTGCTGGCAGAGTGTCCTGCATCCTACAGCCTGGTGAGATGTTTGCTGGCAGAGTGACCTGCATCCTACAGCCTGGTGATATGTTTGCTGGGAGAGTGTCGTGCATCCTACAGCCTGGTGATATGTTTGCTGGGAGAGTGTCCTGCATCCTACAGCCTGGTGAGATGTTTGCTGGCAGAGTGTCCTGCATCCTACTACCTGGTGAGATGTTTGCTGGCAGAGTGTCCTGCATCCTACAGCCTGGTGAGATGTTTGCTGGCAGAGTGTCCTGCATCCTACAGCCTGGTGATATGTTTGCTGGCAGAGTGTCCTGCATCCTACAGCCTGGTGATATGTTTGCTGGGAGAGTGTCCTGCATCCTATAGCCTGGTGAGATGTTTGCTGGTAGAGTTTCCTGCATCCTACAGCCTGGTGAGATGTTTGCTGGCAGAGTGTCCTGCATCCTACAGCCTGGTGAGATGTTTGCTGGCAGAGAGTCCTGCATCCAACAGCCTGGTGAGATGTTTGCTGGCAGAGTGTCCTGCATCCAACAGCCTGGTGAGATGTTTGCTGGCAGAGAGTCCTGCATCCAACAGCCTGGTGATATGTTTGCTGGGAGAGTGTCGTGCATCCTACAGCCTGGTGAGATGTTTGCTGGCAGGGTGTCCTGCATCCTACAGCCTTGAGAGATGTTTGCTGGCAGAGTGTCCTGCATCCTACAGCCTGGTGAGATGTTTGCTGGCAGAGTGTCCTGCATCCTACAGTCTGGTGAGATGTTTGCTGGCAGAGTGTCCTGCATCCTACAGCCTGGTGAGATGTTTGCTGGCAGAGTGTCCTGCATCCTACAGCCTTGAGAGATGTTTGCTGGCAGAGTGTCCTGCATCCTACAGCCTGGTGATATGTTTGCTGGCAGAGTGTCGTGCATCCTACAGCCTGGTGAGATGTTTGCTGGCAGAGTGTCCTGCATCCTACAGCCTGGTGATATGTTTGCTAGTAGAGTGTCCTGCATCCTACAGCCTGGTGAAATGTTTGCTGGGAGAGTGTCCTGCATCCTACAGCCTGGTGAAATGTTTGCTGGGAGAGTGTCCTGCATCCTACAGCCTGGTGAGATGTTTGCTGGCAGAGTGTCCTGCATCCTACAGCCTGGTGATATGTTTGCTAGCAGAGTGTCCTGCATCCTACAGCCTGGTGAGATGTTTGCTGGCAGAGTGTCCTGCATCCTACAGCCTGGTGACATGTTTGCTGGGAGAGTGTCGTGCATCCTACAGCCTGGTGAGATGTTTGCTGGCAGAGTGTCCTGCATCCTACAGCCTGGTGATATGTTTGCTGGGAGTGGGAGAGTGTCCTGCATCCTACAGCCTGGTGAGAAGTTTGCTGGCAGAGTGTCGTGCATCCTACAGCCTGGTGAGATGTTTGCTGGCAGAGTGTCGTGCATCCTACAGCCTGGTGAGATGTTTGCTGGCAGAGTGTCCTGCATCCTACAGCCTGGTGAGATGTTTGCTGGCAGAGTGTCCTGCATCCTACAGCCTGGTGACATGTTTGCTGGGAGAGTGTCGTGCATCCTACAGCCTGGTAAGATGTTTGCTGGCAGAGTGTCCTGCATCCTACAGCCTGGTGATATGTTTGCTGGGAGTGGGAGAGTGTCCTGCATCCTACAGCCTGGTGAGATGTTTGCTGGCAGAGTGTCGTGCATCCTACAGCCTGGTGAGATGTTTGCTGGCAGAGTGTCGTGCATCCTACAGCCTGGTGAGATGTTTGCTGGCAGAGTGTCCTGCATCCTACAGCCTGGTGAGATGTTTGCTGGCAGAGTGTCGTGCATCGTACCTGCTATCAGCAGCAGCGACGGCGGCGGGTTTGTTGTGTCCCTCGCGACGCTTGTCCAGCAGTCGTTCGCGCAGGTCTTCGAGCACGCGATCGGCGGCCTTCTCTTTAAGCCGCGCCCCCTCGGAGCCCCGCCCCTTGGCCACGCCCCCCGCAGCCTCCCGCCGTTCCCTGGGAAACGAGACAACAGTCGGTATCCATGACCACCGGGCGGATCATTTCAAAATCTGGCCGCGAGGGGGATCGTGAGTCGTAAAATCATCGCAGTTAAAACGTCGTTTTCAGAAATTGTGCCTGAGATGGAATGACGGTGAAGTTTGTATCGTGTTTGGAGCACGGTCCCTGCGCAACAAGCAAGCAAGACGTCGCGCAACAAGCAGGCAAGACGTCTGCGCAACAAGCAAGCAAGACGTCTGCGCAACAAGCAAGCAAGAAGTCTGCGCAACAAGCAAGCAAGACGTCTGCGCAACAAGCAAGCAAGACGTCTGCGCAACAAGCAAGCAAGACGTCTGCGCAACAAGCAAGCAAGACGTCGATGAAGGAAGTGCTCCCAAATCGGTGAGAAGAATCATGAAAAAAGTAAAAAGATCACAGAAAATATGTTATTTCTGGCATTTTTTGGAGGGGGTGACGGTATCTTGTGCCAGATTGATTGATTACCAGTGTTTAACGACGCACTGTTTTGACAACTGGCCCTGTGGCGCTGGTCTTACGGCGTCGGTGAATGAAATGGTGATGATGAACCTAACCTAGTCTAGAAGGGAGGAGGGGAAACCCGGTGCCGGCACGTAGCCTACTCCTGTCGAAAAGCACCGAGGGGACCACCGGCTTTACGTCCCTTCCGAAGGACGGTACAACTCGAACGACAGGATTTCTCCGCTAATCCGTGCTGTCGAGAGGTTGACAAGCAAGGCGAGTGAAGTTGTCGTACTAACTTCAAACCCTCCGACCTCTCTCCCGAACAGAACTGATCGTGTGCATGATGGTCACCCATCAAACACCTGACTCAGCACGATGTTGCCTAACTTCGGAGATCTCACGAGAACCGGTGCTTACAACGTTGCCAAACCGTTCGGCCGATGTTTGGGACTCTAGCTCGCCTCAGTGAGTTTCCCTTCTCCCGAAAATAGTAAAATTTTGGCACCATTATTTTTAAGTGCAGAAACTACATATTTGAAGAGATGGGATTATATTAAAATTCACATGCAAATTAGCAAATAATCAATAAAACTCAAAAACTTTACCCAACTTTTTGAAACAAATAAAAATCCACAGCAAGCAAAAATAAAATAAAGAAAGCATTTTTTCAAAATTTACGTTTTTTTCCCCCCGAAATAAACTGAGATTTTTTTCTTAGTGAAAGAAAAAAGTAAATTTAAAAAGGCTTTACCTGTGTGAGTGTCTCTTCTCTCTGGCGGCGGGTCTTTCTTCCCGATGTTCTCTACGTTCGCGATGTTCCCTCCCTGATCGATGATGTCCCTTTCTGTGCTGTCCAGACACCGACTCCAACTTGTTGCCAGCCTGGCTCTGTGAAAAAACACATCACTTTATCGGATCAGTGCTTGAAATACAGTGCTTGAAATACAGTGCTTGAAAATTGAAATACAGTGCTTGAAACATTGCTTGAAACATTACTTGAAACATTACTTGAAACATTATTTGAAACATAACTTGAAACATTTAGTACTTGAGCCATCTCAAGATTTCTATGTCAACGTGGTCAAAGGTCCAACAGTCAACTGAAGCCAATATTCTATCCTTTAATTGAAAACTAATCAAAAACCATCAGAAAACCCTGACTAAATCCTCCACATCCTCTACCTCAAGTGTCACTGTCACCTGAGCTCCCTTTGGCTTTGAAAGTACAGAATCCATCTCATTCCTTGCAAGCAAAAACTCTTTTACCAATTAGGTACTAAGAATATACTACTTTTAAAAATGTCCCTGTCCTGTTCGACTGGATATCTGGGTACTTCCGATTTGTCGAACTTGTTTTCACAACTTTCATACAACATATCGTTTTCTAACCTCAAAACCTGGAGATGAAAAACTTGAATGACTCGGTACAAGTTAGTTGGTATAACGTTAAACTGTCCGGACAGTCAAAGCCTTGGTGGCTGTTTGTTTCTTAGTTCTGTAACCGTCTAGGTATATTGATCAAATCCAACCCAAACCTAGCGACATTACCTACGAGATTTTTATGACCTCAACGCCTAAGCCAGGATCAAGTTAAATGAGCTAGCGTTTACAACAATTGTTTTAAACTGGAAAAGTTTAGCACTGGAAGTTATAATAGTCATGTCAATCTAAAATAAATTTGGTAAAACTAAGTTATTCCCTATTCTATTATAATTCCAACAACGACATACACATTTAACCACTACTATACACTAAACATCACAACACTACTTAATATTTTTTCAGCGAGTGAATATCATGAACAGCTAGTGCCGATGAATAGTGACTCACATGGCTAGATGAATGTTCTCGTCGTGATTCACGATCGATGTGTTTGTCTCTCCGCGAACTGTTGCTCCGGCTTGTCGGTCTGCTCGTTCGAACGTGATGATAAGACATCGCTTGCGGTGGTTTTATGTCCAACGAATCTGTCGTATCTTCGTTTTCTTCGTCTGACATGCTGGAAACATGACAATCAATTACAATGTGTCACATCACATCCAAAACAATGTGTCCTCTAAAAGCATGGCCGCCATTTGTAACGTTACCAAGGCGATTCAGCACCGAGACGTTTAGCATAAGTTTTAAGCTTTAGATGAAAGACGAACTTACGAGAACATAGCATTGTCTTTCGACAATTGCATCGGCGAATTGCCTTTCGGACTTCTCATCTCCCCATCTTCGCTCTGATCGTCGACTCCCTCGTCCGACCGATAATCTGACATTTCGAACACAATATTATGGCTTTCCCACGAAGAAAACGCTTCCGAAATATTTGTAAATGTTCGACTCGTTTGTTTCGAACCACTGAAACAGTTTAAATACTAGGAATATGAGAATGATGTTAAAATAAAAATGAAAAAGCAAAAGTGAAGTAACCACTATCGCCATACTCGGCCAGACGTCGAAGCCGCCGCCATTTTGAATAAGTTGATCCTGTGTGCGCCTGCGCCAACTCATGGCAAGTCCCTCTCTGAATTCGGGTGACGTCTAAGTCAGCCTGAGTAAACTGTGCTTGGAGTACAGTCTGTTTTGAAATGCAGTTGACCTAACCTGTTAATTTCTAGCAAAACTCGCAATATATCCTGAATTCAAGGATACCCCCACTCCGAGGCCGGCTCTACAACAATCCCGCCTGATCCCGCCCTTCTTGAGCTTCGCCGATCTGCCGTTGAAAATGGCACCTGCTCAACTCCCGGCAAATCCGCTACAAGAAATGCAGGTCTGCTCGACAAAAAGCCGCGGCAAGACTTCCACGGCGGCGACGGGCAAGACTTCGGAGTCGACGGCGGCGACGGGCAAGACTTCGGAGTCGACGGCGGCGACGGGCAAGACTTCGGAGTCGACGGCGGCGACGGGCAAGACTTCGGAGTCGACGGCGGCGACGGGCAAGACTTCGGAGTCGACGGCGGCGACGGGCTAGACTTCGGAGTCGACGGCGGTGACGGGCAATACTTCGGAGTCGACGGCGGTGACGGGCTAGACTTCGGAGTCGACGGCGGTGACGGGCAAGACTTCGGAGTCGACGGCGGTGACGGGCAAGACTTCGGAGTCGACGGCGGTGACTGGCAAGACTTCGGAGTCGACGGCGGTGACGGGCTAGACTTCGGAGTCGACGGCGGTGACGGGCAAGACTTCGGAGTCGACGGCGGTGACGGGCTAGACTTCGGAGTCGACGGCGGTGACGGGCAAGACTTCGGAGTCGACGGCGGTGACGGGCAAGACTTCGGAGTCGACGGCGGCGACGGGCAAGACTTCGGAGTCGACGGCGGTGACGGGCAAGACTTCGGAGTCGACGGCGGTGACGGGCTAGAGTTCGGAGTCGACGGCGGTGACGGGCAAGACTTCGGAGTCGGCGGCGGTGACGGGCAAGACTTCGGAGTCGACGGCGGCGACGGGCAAGACTTCGGAGTCGACGGCGGTGACGGGCAAGACTTCGGAGTCGACGGCGGTGACGGGCAAGACTTCGGAGTCGACGGTGGTGACGGGCTGGACTTCGGAGTCGACGGCGGTGACGGGCTAGACTTCGGAGTCGACGGCGGTGACGGGCAAGACTTCGGAGTCGACGGCGGTGACGGGCAAGACTTCGGAGTCGACGGCGGTGACGGGCAAGACTTCGGAGTCGACGGCGGTGACGGGCAAGACTTCGGAGTCGACGGCGGTGACGGGCAAGACTTCGGAGTCGACGGCGGTGACGGGCAAGACTTCGGAGTCGACGGCGGTGACGGGCTAGACTTCGGAGTCGACGGCGGTGACGGGCAAGACTTCGGAGTCGACGGCGGTGACGGGCAAGACTTCGGAGTCGACGGCGGTGACGGGCAAGACTTCGGAGTCGACGGCGGTGACGGGCTAGACTTCGGAGTCGACGGCGGTGACGGGCAAGACTTCGGAGTCGACGGCGGTGACGGGCAAGACTTCGGAGTCGACGGCGGTGACTGGCAAGACTTCGGAGTCGACGGCGGTGACGGGCTAGACTTCGGAGTCGACGGCGGTGACGGGCAAGACTTCGGAGTCGACGGCGGTGACGGGCTAGACTTCGGAGTCGACGGCGGTGACGGGCAAGACTTCGGAGTCGACGGCGGTGACGGGCTAGACTTCGGAGTCGACGGCGGTGACGGGCAAGACTTCGGAGTCGACGGCGGTGACGGGCAAGACTTCGGAGTCGACGGCGGTGACGGGCAAGACTTCGGAGTCGACGGCGGCGACGGGCAAGACTTCGGAGTCGACGGCGGTGACTGGCAAGACTTCGGAGTCGACGGCGGTGACGGGCAAGACGTCGGCCACGGCGACGGGCAAGACTTCGGAGTCGACGGCGGTGACGGGCAAGACTTCGGAGTCGACGGCGGTGACGGGCAAGACTTCGGAGTCGACGGCGGTTACGGGCAAGACTTCGGAGTCGACGGCGGTGACGGGCAAGACTTCGGAGTCGACGGCGGTGACTGGCAAGACTACGGAGTCGTCGGCGGTGACGGGCTAGACTTCGGAGTCGACGGCGGTGACGGGCAAGACTTCGGAGTCGACGGCGGTGACGGGCTAGACTTCGGAGTCGACGGCGGTGACGGGCAAGACTTCGGAGTCGACGGCGGTGACGGGCAAGACTTCGGAGTCGACGGCGGTGACGGGCAAGACTTCGGAGTCGACGGCGGTGACGGGCAAGACTTCGGAGTCGACGGCGGCGACGGGCTAGAGTTCGGAGTCGACGGCGGTGACGGGCTAGACTTCGGAGTCGACGGCGGTGACGGGCAAGACTTCGGAGTCGACGGCGGTGACGGGCTAGACTTCGGAGTCGACGGCGGTGACGGGCAAGACTTCGGAGTCGACGGCGGTGACGGGCAAGACTTCGGAGTCGACGGCGGTGACGGGCAAGACTTCGGAGTCGACGGCGGTGACGGGCAAGACTTCGGAGTCGACGGCGGTGACGGGCTAGACTTCGGAGTCGACGGCGGTGACGGGCAAGACTTCGGAGTCGACGGCGGTGACTGGCAAGACTTCGGAGTCGACGGCGGCGACGGGCAAGACTTCGGAGTCGACGGCGGTGACGGGCAAGACTTCGGAGTCGACGGCGGTGACGGGCAAGAGTTCGGAGTCGACGGCGGTGACGGGCAAGACTTCGGAGTCGGCGGCGGTGACGGGCAAGACTTCGGAGTCGACGGCGGCGACGGGCAAGACTTCGGAGTCGACGGCGGTGACGGGCAAGACTTCGGAGTCGACGGCGGTGACGGGCAAGACTTCGGAGTCGACGGCGGTGACGGGCTGGACTTCGGAGTCGACGGCGGTGACGGGCTAGACTTCGGAGTCGACGGCGGTGACTGGCAAGACTTCGGAGTCGACGGCGGTGACGGGCAAGACTTCGGAGTCGACGGCGGTGACTGGCAAGACTTCGGAGTCGACGGCGGTGACGGGCAAGACTTCGGAGTCGACTGCGGTGACGGGCAAGACTTCGGAGTCGACGGCGGTGACGGGCAAGACTTCGGAGTCGACGGCGGTGACGGGCTAGACTTCGGAGTCGACGGCGGTGACGGGCAAGACTTCGGAGTCGACGGCGGTGACGGGCAAGACTTCGGAGTCGACGGCGGTGACGGGCAAGACTTCGGAGTCGACGGCGGTGACGGGCTAGACTTCGGAGTCGACGGCGGTGACGGGCAAGACTTCGGAGTCGACGGCGGTGACGGGCAAGACTTCGGAGTCGACGGCGGTGACTGGCAAGACTTCGGAGTCGACGGCGGTGACGGGCTAGACTTCGGAGTCGACGGCGGTGACGGGCAAGACTTCGGAGTCGACGGCGGTGACGGGCTAGACTTCGGAGTCGACGGCGGTGACGGGCAAGACTTCGGAGTCGACGGCGGTGACGGGCAAGACTTCGGAGTCGACGGCGGTGACGGGCAAGACTTCGGAGTCGACGGCGGTGACGGGCAAGACTTCGGAGTCGACGGCGGCGACGGGCAAGACTTCGGAGTCGACGGCGGTGACGGGCAAGACTTCGGAGTCGACGGCGGTGACGGGCTAGAGTTCGGAGTCGACGGCGGTGACGGGCAAGACTTCGGAGTCGGCGGCGGTGACGGGCAAGACTTCGGAGTCGACGGCGGCGACGGGCAAGACTTCGGAGTCGACGGCGGTGACGGGCAAGACTTCGGAGTCGACGGCGGTGACGGGCTAGACTTCGGAGTCGACGGCGGTGACGGGCAAGACTTCGGAGTCGACGGCGGTGACGGGCAAGACTTCGGAGTCGACGGCGGTGACGGGCAAGACTTCGGAGTCGACGGCGGTGACGGGCTAGACTTCGGAGTCGACGGCGGTGACGGGCTAGACTTCGGAGTCGACGGCGGTGACGGGCAAGACTTCGGAGTCGACGGCGGTGACGGGCTAGACTTCGGAGTCGACGGCGGTGACGGGCAAGACTTCGGAGTCGACGGCGGTGACGGGCAAGACTTCGGAGTCGACGGCGGTGACGGGCAAGACTTCGGAGTCGACGGCGGTGACGGGCAAGACTTCGGAGTCGACGGCGGCGACGGGCAAGACTTCGGAGTCGACGGCGGTGACGGGCAAGACTTCGGAGTCGACGGCGGTGACGGGCTAGAGTTCGGAGTCGACGGCGGTTACGGGCAAGACTTCGGAGTCGGCGGCGGTGACGGGCAAGACTTCGGAGTCGACGGCGGCGACGGGCAAGACTCCGGAGTCGACGGCGGTGACGGGCAAGACGTCGGCCACGGCGACGGGCAAGACTTCGGAGTCGACGGCGGTGACGGGCAAGACTTCGGAGTCGACGGCGGTGACGGGCAAGACTTCGGAGTCGACGGCGGTGACGGGCTAGACTTCGGAGTCGACGGCGGTGACGGGCAAGACTTCGGAGTCGACGGCGGTGACTGGCAAGACTTCGGAGTCGACGGCGGTGACGGGCTAGACTTCGGAGTCGACGGCGGTGACGGGCAAGACTTCGGAGTCGACGGCGGTGACGGGCTAGACTTCGGAGTCGACGGCGGTGACGGGCAAGACTTCGGAGTCGACGGCGGTGACGGGCAAGACTTCGGAGTCGACGGCGGTGACGGGCAAGACTTCGGAGTCGACGGCGGTGACGGGCAAGACTTCGGAGTCGACGGCGGCGACGGGCTAGAGTTCGGAGTCGACGGCGGTGACGGGCTAGACTTCGGAGTCGACGGCGGTGACGGGCAAGACTTCGGAGTCGACGGCGGTGACGGGCTAGACTTCGGAGTCGACGGCGGTGACGGGCAAGACTTCGGAGTCGACGGCGGTGACGGGCAAGACTTCGGAGTCGACGGCGGTGACGGGCAAGACTTCGGAGTCGACGGCGGTGACGGGCAAGACTTCGGAGTCGACGGCGGTGACGGGCTAGACTTCGGAGTCGACGGCGGTGACGGGCAAGACTTCGGAGTCGACGGCGGTGACTGGCAAGACTTCGGAGTCGACGGCGGCGACGGGCAAGACTTCGGAGTCGACGGCGGTGACGGGCAAGACTTCGGAGTCGACGGCGGTGACGGGCTAGAGTTCGGAGTCGACGGCGGTGACGGGCAAGACTTCGGAGTCGGCGGCGGTGACGGGCAAGACTTCGGAGTCGACGGCGGCGACGGGCAAGACTTCGGAGTCGACGGCGGTGACGGGCAAGACTTCGGAGTCGACGGCGGTGACGGGCAAGACTTCGGAGTCGACGGTGGTGACGGGCTGGACTTCGGAGTCGACGGCGGTGACGGGCTAGACTTCGGAGTCGACGGCGGTGACTGGCAAGACTTCGGAGTCGACGGCGGTGACGGGCAAGACTTCGGAGTCGACGGCGGTGACTGGCAAGACTTCGGAGTCGACGGCGGTGACGGGCAAGACTTCGGAGTCGACGGCGGTGACGGGCAAGACTTCGGAGTCGACGGCGGTGACGGGCAAGACTTCGGAGTCGACGGCGGTGACGGGCTAGACTTCGGAGTCGACGGCGGTGACGGGCAAGACTTCGGAGTCGACGGCGGTGACGGGCAAGACTTCGGAGTCGACGGCGGTGACGGGCAAGACTTCGGAGTCGACGGCGGTGACGGGCTAGACTTCGGAGTCGACGGCGGTGACGGGCAAGACTTCGGAGTCGACGGCGGTGACGGGCAAGACTTCGGAGTCGACGGCGGTGACTGGCAAGACTTCGGAGTCGACGGCGGTGACGGGCTAGACTTCGGAGTCGACGGCGGTGACGGGCAAGACTTCGGAGTCGACGGCGGTGACGGGCTAGACTTCGGAGTCGACGGCGGTGACGGGCAAGACTTCGGAGTCGACGGCGGTGACGGGCAAGACTTCGGAGTCGACGGCGGTGACGGGCAAGACTTCGGAGTCGACGGCGGTGACTGGCAAGACTTCGGAGTCGACGGCGGTGACGGGCAAGACTTCGGAGTCGACGGCGGTGACGGGCAAGACTTCGGAGTCGACGGCGGTGACGGGCTAGAGTTCGGAGTCGACGGCGGTGACGGGCAAGACTTCGGAGTCGTCGGCGGTGACGGGCAAGACTTCGGAGTCGACGGCGGCGACGGGCAAGACTTCGGAGTCGACGGCGGTGACGGGCAAGACTTCGGAGTCGACGGCGGTGACGGGCTAGACTTCGGAGTCGACGGCGGTGACGGGCAAGACTTCGGAGTCGACGGCGGTGACGGGCAAGACTTCGGAGTCGACGGCGGTGACGGGCAAGACTTCGGAGTCGACGGCGGTGACGGGCTAGACTTCGGAGTCGACGGCGGTGACGGGCAAGACTTCGGAGTCGACGGCGGTGACGGGCAAGACTTCGGAGTCGACGGCGGTGACTGGCAAGACTTCGGAGTCGACGGCGGTGACGGGCTAGACTTCGGAGTCGACGGCGGTGACGGGCAAGACTTCGGAGTCGACGGCGGTGACGGGCTAGACTTCGGAGTCGACGGCGGTGACGGGCAAGACTTCGGAGTCGACGGCGGTGACGGGCAAGACTTCGGAGTCGACGGCGGTGACGGGCAAGACTTCGGAGTCGACGGCGGTGACGGGCAAGACTTCGGAGTCGACGGCGGCGACGGGCAAGACTTCGGAGTCGACGGCGGTGACGGGCAAGACTTCGGAGTCGACGGCGGTGACGGGCTAGAGTTCGGAGTCGACGTCGGTTACGGGCAAGACTTCGGAGTCGGCGGCGGTGACGGGCAAGACTTCGGAGTCGACGGCGGCGACGGGCAAGACTTCGGAGTCGACGGCGGTGACGGGCAAGACTTCGGAGTCGACGGCGGTGACGGGCAAGACTTCGGAGTCGACGGCGGTGACGGGCTTGACTTCGGAGTCGACGGCGGTGACGGGCTAGACTTCGGAGTCGACGGCGGTGACTGGCAAGACTTCGGAGTCGACGGCGGTGACGGGCAAGACTTCGGAGTCGACGGCGGTGACTGGCAAGACTTCGGAGTCGACGGCGGTGACGGGCAAGACTTCGGAGTCGACGGCGGTGACTGGCAAGACTTCGGAGTCGACGGCGGTGACGGGCAAGACTTCGGAGTCGACGGCGGTGACGGGCTAGACTTCGGAGTCGACGGCGGTGACGGGCAAGACTTCGGAGTCGACGGCGGTGACGGGCAAGACTTCGGAGTCGACGGCGGTGACGGGCAAGACTTCGGAGTCGACGGCGGTGACGGGCTAGACTTCGGAGTCGACGGCGGTGACGGGCAAGACTTCGGAGTCGACGGCGGTGACGGGCAAGACTTCGGAGTCGACGGCGGTGACTGGCAAGACTTCGGAGTCGACGGCGGTGACGGGCTAGACTTCGGAGTCGACGGCGGTGACGGGCAAGACTTCGGAGTCGACGGCGGTGACGGGCTAGAGTTCGGAGTCGACGGCGGTTACGGGCAAGACTTCGGAGTCGGCGGCGGTGACGGGCAAGACTTCGGAGTCGACGGCGGCGACGGGCAAGACTTCGGAGTCGACGGCGGTGACGGGCAAGACTTCGGAGTCGACGGCGGTGACGGGCAAGACTTCGGAGTCGACGGTGGTGACGGGCTGGACTTCGGAGTCGACGGCGGTGACGGGCTAGACTTCGGAGTCGACGGCGGTGACTGGCAAGACTTCGGAGTCGACGGCGGTGACGGGCAAGACTTCGGAGTCGACGGCGGTGACTGGCAAGACTTCGGAGTCGACGGCGGTGACGGGCAAGACTTCGGAGTCGACGGCGGTGACGGGCAAGACTTCGGAGTCGACGGCGGTGACGGGCAAGACTTCGGAGTCGACGGCGGTGACGTGCTAGACTTCGGAGTCGACGGCGGTGACGGGCAAGACTTCGGAGTCGACGGCGGTGACGGGCAAGACTTCGGAGTCGACGGCGGTGACGGGCAAGACTTCGGAGTCGACGGCGGTGACGGGCTAGACTTCGGAGTCGACGGCGGTGACGGGCAAGACTTCGGAGTCGACGGCGGTGACGGGCAAGACTTCGGAGTCGACGGCGGTGACTGGCAAGACTTCGGAGTCGACGGCGGTGACGGGCTAGACTTCGGAGTCGACGGCGGTGACGGGCAAGACTTCGGAGTCGACGGCGGTGACGGGCTAGACTTCGGAGTCGACGGCGGTGACGGGCAAGACTTCGGAGTCGACGGCGGTGACGGGCAAGACTTCGGAGTCGACGGCGGTGACGGGCAAGACTTCGGAGTCGACGGCGGTGACGGGCAAGACTTCGGAGTCGACGGCGGCGACGGGCAAGACTTCGGAGTCGACGGCGGTGACTGGCAAGACTTCGGAGTCGACGGCGGTGACGGGCAAGACGTCGGCCACGGCGACGGGCAAGACTTCGGAGTCGACGGCGGTGACGGGCAAGACTTCGGAGTCGACGGCGGTGACGGGCAAGACTTCGGAGTCGACGGCGGTGACGGGCTAGACTTCGGAGTCGACGGCGGTGACGGGCAAGACTTCGGAGTCGACGGCGGTGACTGGCAAGACTTCGGAGTCGACGGCGGTGACGGGCTAGACTTCGGAGTCGACGGCGGTGACGGGCAAGACTTCGGAGTCGACGGCGGTGACGGGCTAGACTTCGGAGTCGACGGCGGTGACGGGCAAGACTTCGGAGTCGACGGCGGTGACGGGCAAGACTTCGGAGTCGACGGCGGTGACGGGCAAGACTTCGGAGTCGACGGCGGTGACGGGCAAGACTTCGGAGTCGACGGCGGCGACGGGCAAGACTTCGGAGTCGACGGCGGTGACTGGCAAGTCTTCGGAGTCGACGGCGGTGACGGGCTAGACTTCGCAAGAATACGTATTTAATTCGCGTATCAATAAGCGTTCCTTTTGGTGTATATCAGTAATATAAAAATAAACTTGGACGCACAATTTCAATTGAGTTGGCGCGCACATTCATATTAATGTATATTCATAATTAAATGGCCCAAAACCTGTACCTGCATTCATACATAATGTACTTTAAGTACAAGTGTATCACTTTAAGTGATTGCATAAAAACGGATAAGCTTGATGCTCGTTTAAACATAACTCATTTGTTTACATTTATTTTTGGTATAAGTAACAAGTATATTTAAAATGTAACATTTCCAACACATTGCGTGCCAATGCATGGCACATGCAGACAGTGAGAATGAGATGGGTAATTTTTTTTTTAATATTTACATTGATCCATCCGAGGAGGTTTAAGCTATTAGGGAAAAGAAAGTGCAAATTGTATAAACTGCCATAAAGAGAGTCACACTTGAACTTTGACCTCCACTTATAGCCTCGCAACGTTTCTGTCGAAGATAGGTATTTGAAGAGATTGTTCCTGGGCAAAAAGACGAAACTTTATAAATACCATGTTTTAATACCATGTACACCTCTGGACACTGAAAACCGTCCACCTGAAATTTTTACAAGTCCCAATTTCGTCTTGCTTGAAAATAGTATAGATAGCCAGGTAGAGGCTGAGCACATGGCATATGAAACCACTTGCTTGGGAAGCTGCCTAATGATGGAAAACCAGTTTTCTTATCAGTGGGGCTTTTAACAATTCATATGAACCGTGCATTGCGAATATTCGTTCACCAGAGTAGCCCTTTTGGCATGATCGAGCTCCAGCATTTGTCACAGAGTTGCCGGTGAAGACTTAGACGGTTTGGAAGAATTTCAATATCCTTGCTGTAACTACACTACATTTACTATTGATACCTATTAATAGTTAAAAAACATTTATTCAATGGTAAAAATACTAAAAATGACGACCGTTTGAATTTCCTCCACTGCATCGTAATAATCGACGTCGTTTGTTATCTAATCTCCCGTACTTGATATAATATATCCGACCCGCCTGGACAAGGTAGCATCAAAAAGGTCGGGTCTTGGAGCCAACCATTGACTTGATCCAAAGATAAGATAAGCAATTAAAAGGAGAGAAAATTAAATCGTGCCATGGAAACAAACTTTTTCCAGAATACTGAAGAAGTGATGAGATAAACGTGTTTGCTGTAAAGAGAAGAGGCAGGAAGTTTTCGAATTATTCCTGCATCTTCAAAATTACGAGTTATAGGCCATTGGGGGGTGCTGAAATGGTGTGCAAGACTCACGAGATATCATATTTGCAGGGGCGGCTCGTGAGGGAGGTCTGCAGGGCTGCAGCCCTCCCTAGCTTTCCGGTGTAACAACATCAAATAATATCTTTCTTAATATTTTTTCATGGAATTTAATTTTTAAATATAATATTTATTACATTTACATATTTATTTTCTAGACGTTTCATACATACATTTAAACCATAAAAATATTTACTATTTAGTATTTAATTGTATTGAATCAGCGGTATTTGCTACGGAACGCGCGGCGTTGCAATTGAATAGCGAGCGGAATGCCGCGCGCCATGGCAGCAGCACACTTCACACGAGCAAGCGCGCGGGCTGGAGCGAATGCAGCCCGCGCTAGCTATACCATTCTATACGGTAAAGCCGGGAGACTCGCGGAGCTACGAAGTTTGCCAAGGTCACACTCTATCTGCTTGTTGCGCGATGCTATAACGAATCTTCGGGCTGCTCGCAAGGCAGCTCAATGCAGCTCAATTGGGTGTCTCCGACCGGGAGTCCCCGGCCGACGAATTAACTAGCTGGAGCGATAACGCTCCACGGCCCGCCATGGTATCGTCACCTCTGTTCCTTCCGAACACTAACATTAAACCAAAATATTGCCATAAAAACAATTAGACGAATTTTCGTTTATTTGAAGGGGGGGGGGGGGGGGATACATGCATTGTAAACTATATATTTTTTAGCAGACCCTCCCAAAACAACCGCCACGAGCCGCTACTGCATATTTGTGAGCTTGGTCGATCCTCATTTCACTGGGCAGGCATTACTGATAAGGAAAACTGGTTTATCATAACGAGGTATAGGTTCAGAAAGCACATGGCATACAGCATGGTGTGTACCCGACTTACCTACACTATTTTTCAAGCCAACCTCCCTCGGGACTTGTATAATTTTCTAGTGGACGGTTTTCAGTGTCCAGGAGTGTACCATGTTTAATTCTGCACTCCAATTATTTTGGAAATCATGCCTGCATTTATTGATGAAATCGATTCAATTGACATTTAATTTTAGCCATGATTTTCTCAGATAGACAAACAACCCGCGATAAACACTACCTCAAGTTTCGGCGGCATGATGCTGGATGCATCGGCTGTACGTGGACTTTGGAAACAAAACAAGTTTATACCTGCAGTGACTGACACTGGCGGTGTGAAATGTGAAGTCGGGGTGTTGCTACCTTTGTTTGATCGACACAAGCGAATTGACAGCCAAAGCTGATGTACGAGACGGGTCCATACAAAAAAAAAACCCACACAAAAGTGTATAAGAGTAAGATATTAATTGTCATGTTGAAATATTCTCTAAAAGATTCCCAAGAAAGTGTTCAATCCAAATGACAAACTACGTACAAAGAATGTACAAAGTACATTACAGTACAAGAAACAAGTATGAGCCTTCACTTGCCCAGGACAATATAACAGTTTGTAGAGATTTCAATCGTGATTCCATTCCTTATAGATAACCCAAAAACCCAACGAGCCGTTAGCGAAATCAGAGGCCGCCCAGACCAATAACAACAGCTATAACTTGACACTTGTTCCACTTGTTGCCCGCCGAAGTCTTGCCCGCCGAAGTCTTGCCCGCCGACGTCTTGCCCGCCGACGTCTTGCCCGCCGACGTCTTGCCCGTCGCCGTCGCCGAAGTCTTGCCCGTCGCCGCGGCCGACGTCTTGCCTGTCGCCGCTGTCGACTCAGAAGTCTTGGCCGCCGACGTCTTGCCCGTCGCCGACTCAGAAGTCTTGCCCGTCGCCGTCGCCGAAGTCTTGCCCGTCGCCGTCGCCGAAGTCTTGCCCGCCGCCGTCGCCGAAGTCTTGCCCGTCGCCGTCGCCGAAGTCTTGCCCGTCGCCGTCGCCGAAGTCTTGCCTGTCGCCGAAGTCTTGCCCGCCGACTTCTTGCCCGTCGCCGTCGCCGAAGTCTTGCCCGCCGACGTCTTGCCCGTCGCCGACTCAGAAGTCTTGCTCGCCGCCGCGGCCGAAGTCTTGCCCGCCGCCGCTGTCGACGTCTTGCCCGTCGCCGCTGTCGACTCAGAAGTCTTGCTCGCCGCCGCGGCCGAAGTCTTGCCCGTCGCCGCTGTCGACTCAGAAGTCTTGCCCGCCGACGTCTTGCCCGTCGCCGACTCAGAAGTCTTGCCCGCCGCCGCGGCCGAAGTCTTGCCCGTCGCCGTCGCCGAAGTCTTGCCCGTCGCCGACTCAGAAGTCTTGCCCGTCGCCGACTCAGAAGTCTTGCTCGCCGCCGCGGCCGACGTCTTGCCCGTCGCCGACTCAGAAGTCTTGCCCGTCGCCGCTGTCGACTCAGAAGTCTTGCCCGTCGACGTCTTGCCCGTCGCCGCTGTCGACTCAGAAGTCTTGCCCGTCGCCGCTGTCGACTCAGAAGTCTTGCCCGTCGACGTCTTGCCCGTCGCCGACTCAGAAGTCTTGCCCGCCGCCGCTGTCGACGTCTTGGCCGTCGCCGTCGCCGAAGTCTTGCCTGTCGCCGTCGCCGAAGTCTTGCCCGTCGCCGTCGCCGAAGTCTTGCCCGACGCCGCGGCCGAAGTCTTGCCCGTCGGCGGTTTCGACGTGCCTGCCGCCGTGGACATCGTTCCAGGTTTTAATTAATTAAACCAACAGCGGAGCTAACCCTCATACTTTGAGCATTTTTTTTTCATTTAATTCTTATGCCGTAAGGGAAACCCTTTCCCAATAAGGCAAACCTAGCCTATATCCTCTATCCAAGCCAAACCTATATATGTCCATAAGGCAAAACCCTTTGCCTATAAGGCAAAACCCTTTGCCTATAAGGCAAAACTACGTGATCTTAGTAAAAATAACAGTATGCCCATAGAGCAAAATATCGGTGCACGTAATGGCGGAAACTTTTATTTGTTTTCAATTAATCAACCCTGGGACACCCCCAGTGAAAAAAAACTCATAATCAGAGTAGATTAAAAAGTTCTGAAATTTGAATGGCAAATGAAAATCGCATTTTTTTAATTTTTCACCAGCTTTCAACTTTTCCGTGGCTGCCTGCCTGCCTGCTCAATTTTCCAACTGCTTTTTCAGGATTTTTCATGTTTTCATCGTTTCAACCATATTTACACGCGATTTCGGATCCTTCTGTTGGCAGAATAATGTGTAGAATTTAACGACACGATCGGGAGAATCGTGGATTCTCGAGATTCTTTCATCAAAACTCTCCAACATTTTAAGAAAATTTAAAAATTAGACGCAATTATGCCACTATGACATGTCTAATTTCGGCTGTGCACTTTCATTTCGATATTATGTGAGCTTTAATGCTACTGTCTTGCGGGTGCGAGCGTTTGAAGAGAGATAAGAAGATTTTTCGCAATACACCTATTCCACAATCCACAATCAAGCGCCACCCCTTGACACATAGTCACCCAATGAGACATGTGTGTCGGGTGGGTTGCCGAGGCTCGGTTAACAGTAACATTTTAAAATCCCAGACACGCTGCCGCGCTCCCAGCGACCGCATGGTGGGGGAAATATTTTGAGGGGTGGAACTTGCCATGGGTTGCGAATACCATGGGTCAAGAATACCATGGGTTAGGAAAGTGAGGTAATTGGGTAAGGCCTGCCATGAGTTAAGAATGCCATGGGCTGCGAATACCATGGGTCAAGAATACCATGGGTTAGGAAAGTGAGGTAATAGAGTCAAGCCTGCTATGAGTTAAGAATGCCATGGGCTGCGAATACTATGATTCGAGAATACTATGGGTTAGGAATCTGGGATACTATGGGTTGCGAATGCTATGAGTTAGGAATGCGAGGTATTAGGAATACTATGAGTTGAGGGGTAGCCGCCCATGGCATTATTAACTCATAGCTGGCTAGACTCTATTACCTCACTTTCCTAACCCATAGTATTTTCGAATCATAGTATTCGCAACTCATGGCATTCTTAACTCATAGCAGGCTTGACTCCATTATCTCACTTTCCTAACCCATGGTATTCTTGACTCATGGTATTCTTGACTCATGGCAACTTGCTATGGATTGCGAATACCATGGGTCGGAAGGCTGCCGCGATGGGGATCTTACAAGCCGGCAGCCGATTTTGTGTCGTGTGTCACCCGATTTTTCGCTTGGTTTTAGGGGCGCGCTGCGCCATGGGTGCTGCGACCTAGCGAGCGACGGCGGCGGCTGAAGATAAAATTCAGATAGAAGAAAATATAATATCACACAACACACTTTTAACGTTTTAACTAATTAAGTTTTATACCTACTAACTGTTTATTAGGTATTAATTTAGTCTTCACTCAACAGCAGGTATGAGCAGGAATTCCTTTATTTAGGCCCGATTTTACAATTTTGCCAACTCCAGGTTAAAGTGGGAGTTAAGTTATTTGTTATGGCAACGGCCAATGGGATGCAGTGGAATTCATTTGTTTCTAGGAGTTAAATGCTTAACCCAGAGTTGACAAAAGTTGTAAAACCGGCCCTAGGGACCAAAGGCACATACAGGAACTCCAATTAGAGATTGCATCGAACGTGATTATTTCATTTGAATAGACTTCCATTGTGCTACCGAATGTGTTTTTTTTCCATTGTTCGCTTTTCTGCAAAATAAATCCCAAATTATTTTCTTTTACCTGTTCCAAATTATGGGCATGCGATACATTTTTAATTTGGCAGCTTGGAAATTGGATGAGCTAAAATTTAATATAATGTTCCTTGGGATGGTACACAACCCAACCAGCACAAAAAGGTTTTTACATGCAGACTCTGGTCATTATCCTAGTCAGACACAGGGGATTTTAAACACATCGGTTTATTTCTTTATTTATTTTTGCTACTGTCAATGTAGTAATTGTATATGTATGTACAGTTACTCGTTTAGCTTGAGTTATTTAATTCGGTGACATGATCAAATTGAAATATCTTCTAAATTATTTCTGTATTTATATTAAAATATTATTCATATTTAAGTTGAGGTAGAAAAGCACATTTCAATGCCGGGTTTGAGCGGGAAAGAAGACCAGCGTTGCCACGAGTTGCCACTGCGGTCGTTTGCTAATATGCTTGCAACAGATTTGTCTTTCTTGTAGATTATTCACTGTAGGCCTTATTCTTGGCTGTCATCATCGAATATTAAATAAGAAAAATTGACATTCAAACACCAAGGTAAGACCCAGATATTGTGAATAATATCAGGAACTTTTACTGATTTCGGGAATGATTTTGATTTCAGCCATTGACTATTCTGAAGTCAACTTAGCAACCGTATCTTTGACTCCGTATTTGTCTGCAAGACATACCTATTGAACACAGAAATAAGGAAATAAAATACCTTTGAAGACTAAAAAAATGTCTTTAAATTATTTAAAAAGCACAAAACAATTTTGTCTATTGTTTAGTTTGTTTCTGAATATGATTAGTCTTACACTTGACCATGGATTCGAACTTGTGGCAGGGAACGGAAGATGCTTGATCATGCTCGTTCACTCGGTTGATGAATACGAAGCAAATAGGAATCAACATGGCCGATAGTCAAGGAAGCATGGTCGACAATTGCCCACTTCGGGAATATTGCCAGGTAAGAGCGATTTTACAGATTTCTATGGTTTGGAACTTACGCATTTAAGTAGATAGACTCATTCTGTATATTTATCTCGTGGATGATTGCGAAATATTGGTATGTAAGTGGCATTTCACATAACTGTTCGGCCTCTGTGCTTGTGCGTGGGTATGTGCGGCGTGTAGAGCATGGCACAATCATTGAATTACAACCGCACTGCTGTAATTTCACATTATTAACTTGACCTATTATAGTCTTGAATTGTTTGATCCTGCCTGGACAAATTCACTATGCGTTCATTTTTGTGGCAACTGCGATTTTGTCAATCTATTGGTCTGTAAATTGAGCAATCCCTGTGATTTGCATGTGGCTGGAGCAGGCTGCAGCATTGAATTTGGAGTAGCCAAAATTCAATGGCTGCAGCCAAGAATCATACAGGACATCATTGAGAGTTTGAAGAATGTTGAGCAACTATTTGTTAGGGCAGCTAGTTAGTATGATGTCTGCATTTGTGATAGCGGTAGGTACATATTAATTTAAGTCTGTACCTAGCTTAAGTTCTGTACTGACTATTTTACAGTGTTTCTCCACATGCAACTACATGCATGTGTTTCAATTGTCTCGATTATTTGAGAGTGGTGAATTTAGCGGCTGCATTGCAAGCTGGACTTAAACAAGGATTGTTCTGAAGTGTGCCTTCTGTCTCCTTAGTGCGATGACGTCTGCTGTCCCGTGGATCGCCATGTCTCGTCTTTGCTGACACGGACCGAGGGCCGGCGCTCTACAAGCCATCCAGGTAGGCATTTCTGCAATGGAACTCATCAAACAGTTTCTGAATCTCCGGTGCCACTGAGCTCGTAGAAAGGCAGAGGCTCAACGCTAACGGCAAGCAGTCATTAGAATGAATTAAACTTGTATGCAAATACTCATTGCATGTAATGGTAAATGTCCGTGTAGCATAAAGGATAAGAGCACTTCCATTATGCTACACGGACAACCAACTGTGGAATTGATATTAAGAATATTTGACTGGTTGGGCTCCATGGAGGGGTGACATGGAGGGGTTTTAGCCAGGTAGGTACCAAGTATAAAACCCAGTCCTGGTTGAACAACGAATAAAATTAACCAATTTTTGACTTTTACAGCTGCGAGTCCTGCCTTCACCAGGATTATTTCGAGCCGTGCCTTCTCTCCATTTGGCGGGATGGCGGTTCTGTCACCACCCTGATGTCAAGGACATTGGAGCCAAAGTCGCCAACACTCGCTTGGAAGCCATCACCGCGGCTGTCTCCCAGTCTCCTCGCTTCACGGTAGGCCTTCCTTCAATGGATGCTTCATTACTGAGTAATGGAATGTCTTTCCGTTACATCTATTGCTTAGCTGCTGCTGAGCTGTAAGCTGAACTGCTCATACCTGTATCTTTGGCTGGAAGATTGACTTCAACTGAGGCTAGGTTAGGCATGTAGGAAACGCCGGTTCTTGTGAGATCACTGAAGTAAAGCAACATCGCGCTGAGTTAAAAGGGTGACCATCATATTCATGATCAGTTCTGTTTGGAAGAGAGGTTGGAGGGTTTGAAGTTAGTACGACAACTTATCATGCCTTGCTTGTCATCCTTTCGGCAGCACTGCTACGTGCTATGGCTATGTACCGGCACCGGGTTTTCCATCTACCCTTCTAGGCTAGGTTAGTTTCATCATCAACCTTTCATTCACCGACGCTATTAGTCCAGTGCCATAGGGCAGTGCGTTGTAAAACACCTAGACTATCCTCGACCAATCAACTAAGGAAAAGTTAGAATCGATATTCAGACGACACCTATGCTTGCCTATGTTTACTTAACAACAGTCTCATCTGTCACAAGATGAGTGACAACTAGTCGAACTAACTGACAACTTGTTCAACAACTAGTCGAGTTTCAAGCAAATTTCATAGGGGAATTTCAGCTTAAGATACAGGTAGTAGCAGCCTTCAACTTTCAGGTTGGCCATTTGTCTTTTTAAGGAAATTGTTTTGCCTTCCTCATCCTTAGCAACGAGCCCACCTATAATCATACGTAGCAGGATATGAAAAATTGAAAATTTGAAGGACAATTGAAAATTTGAAAATTTGAAGGACAATTGAAAAATTGAAAATTTGAAGAATTGAAAATTTGAAGAATTGAAAAACTGAAAAATTGAAGATTTGAAAATTTGAAAAATTTATAGGTTGAGTCCAAATTGTGTTCCTGTCAGGTTTTAATCACAATCGTTGACCAGCAAAGTGATTCAGAGCAAGCGTGATTGAAAGGCACTGGCAGTTGCTTATTCACTTGCGAGTAAAACCATTAAAGGAGCACTCTGAAACGATTCTTAGAATTTATATATTGTCGAGTATACCAATCAAAGTGACATTCCGTTTAAATTTTATTAAAAAAAAAATCTAGGGCCGAATGATCGTACATTTTCTCTTTTGCTCGAAGCCCCTTGCGTGACGTCACCGCAGGGACGGCTGCAGCACGCGCTCGGTCGCTCAGCTGCTTGCCGAGGCTGTGGAACGTTAGTATGCGCGGTACTTTCTTGTCAGTAGGTTCTTTTTTTTCTTGTGTATCAGTTATACCGTGTTCAGTAATACACTCGCCTTCCTGACACAACGCTCGTATTTGGGTTGGCTCATTACAGCAATGCGATGTCATGTCATTGTCCATTGAGATGCAGTTGCCACAAGTGCACCACAACGTATTTCCTGCCCTTCCTTGAAATTTTTCGTCTCTCCTTCTTTCTTGGGCAAGCCTCAAAACATTTTCAGTCATTTCACTTTGAGTTAACTCTGATCCAAACTTTATGGCACCCTGCCATATTCACGCTGATAGATTTATGCGATCGCGAGCGCTTGAGACCTGGCACTAGACTAGCAGACTCGGCTTGCGGCTACGCACCCGTCCCTGCGGTGACGTCACGCAAGAGGCTTCGCGCCAAAGAGAAAATGTGCAATCATTTGGCCACAGATTTTTTTAAAAATAAAATTTAAACGGGAAGTCACTTTGATTGGTATACTTGACAATATATAAATTCTAATAATCATTTCGGAGGGCTCCTTTAAGATTCCTGTGTCACAAGAGTGTGCAGCTTTAATATGATGGAAGTTAGGAAAATAGTTTGGCTTAAGATCCACTTAATCTTTAAGGTGTGACGAAGTAGTTGGAAACCAATGTATCCCCGGTTCAGAGTCTGCTTAGAAAGTGTTGAAAGCGAATTGTCAATTCACCCGGCCTCTTCATGTTATAAGGTCAGTCTTATGGAGTGCTTCTTGATACGGAGTTAAGAGCTGCCGCCACTATGTTTGTGAAAACATAGAAATATTTATAAGATGTTGAAATATAGAGTGCACATATTATTCAATTAGATGGATCTTTGAGCTATGGTCACACGGTGGAGGATAAACAGAGCCGAAATTGGCATCGATCTGTATCCAAGTACAAAATATCGCTTTGGTTGTGTTCATTTGTAATTTGTTTATTGCCATTTTGATCCAGCATGTAGTACAAGATTTTAGAAATTTTGCAATTTAGATTTAATAGAGACAATAGTTTGAGATCTATTGAGAACAAAGTATGAAAGTTTTATGCACAAGAATTTGAATAAAAAAATGCATAAAAATAAATAAACTAGGAGTTGATTATTAGAAACGAAATATCAATTCCAAAATTTACATCCGTACCGGGACTCGAACCCGGATCTATGTCTATCCGGGACACTGCACTAACCAATTGTGCTATACGGACGACCAACTGTGGAATTGATATTAAGTTTATTTGAGTTGTTGATGAGTTCTATGGTCACTCATAGTCCTGAATCTATCTCCATGGAGCCCAACAACTCAAATAAACTTAATATCAATTCCACAGTTGGTCGTCCGTATAGCTAGTGTTCGAAGTGTGAAATATTTCAAGTGAAATATTTCAATTTGAAAGTTTCAAAGTGAAATATTTCAACCTCTCGTGAAATATTTCAAAAAAAAGTGAAATATTGGATTTTTTTGTATTTTTGGGCAGAGAATTAATTTCTATGAAGTTTGACACCCTTCTTTCCCATATCCGGCAAGCGGCCATTGCTGGGGCGGGTTGTTTGCATTTCCTGTTTGAGTCCTGCACTCGCCACTGATCATGGGGAAGAAGCGCTGCAATGTTCACAAACTGTTTAACATCGCTGATGGTAATGTCCGCTCCTGTAAATATTGTGCGTGGAAAACCATTAATAATGCAACAAGAATGATGCATCACATCAACAAGAATTGTACGAAGTGTCCGAAACATGTACGGGACAACATAACCTCTACTCACCATGTGGCTACTCAAGGTAAGAAATGCAAGAAAATAAGTAATAATAGTACTCTCGATCTCCCTTCCATAATTTCTGGAATAATTTTTAAGTAACTACCAATGATCCTCAGGCACTGGTCATGTATTTAAAATAAAATGGCTTTCCAGGAACAAGAAGCAGCAGTTCTGCTGATGCTTCTTTCGGAGCATCGGTTGACGTTATACAGCGGCCAGCGGAGTACCGTGTTCGCCAGCAAGTTTCTGCCCTGCCACTACCAGCAACACCGCAATCTACCAGGGCTGATGTGACATCGCCACTATCGCCGTCCTCAAGCTGTGAAATGCTTTCTCCGTCACCAAGTCCGTCGCCAGCTCCGAGTCCAATGGATTTTTTCTGTGATCGCATGACTAGAGCAGAACAGGTGAGCAATGGGGAACAAGATGATTACATGCCAGTGCCAACATGAAGCGTTCAAGAAATAGATGGAACTGAAAATCTTTTAAAAATAGTTTTGGCTGCCAATGTTTGTGCTCTTAGCCATTTAACCAGTTTTTCATTTACTCATTTTTGATCTGATGTTATTCTTAACCATTTCATTTTACAGGAAAATTGTAACGAGTTGCTGTGCCGCGCCATTTACGCCACTGCTGCTCCTCTATCATTGGTGGAAAATCCATATTGGATTGAAGTTATGAAGAAATTGAGGCCAGCGTATCATCTGCCTAGTGCGTACATGGTTTCAAACAGCTATCTGAACGCAGAAGTGGATAGAATTTCCAATTTTACCAAGAGCATGATTGCAGAAGCAAATTCAGTGGGCCTCATGTGTGATGGATGGACCAATGTGAGGCGAGAAAGTATTATCAACTTTGTGTTGACAACGCCAAACCCGGTTTTGTTCAAATCCCTACCATCTCTAACATCACGTCACACTGGTGAATACATGGCGGAGACCATTAATGAGGTATTGGTTTCAATTGGTCCTGCCAAATGCTTTGGCCTCGTTACTGACAACGCCGCTAATATGAAGAAGGCGTGGGAGATCGTAACAAAGAAATACGACCACATCAGTGCGTATGGGTGTATTGCTCACGGCCTAAGCCTACTCATAAATGACTGCATAAAAGAAAATTCTCTAAGGGACCTTGTCAGTCAAGGGAAAAAGATCGTAACGGAAATTACGAATCGACATGTGCTGAAAGCCGTTTTTCAGGAAAAGCAAGCACAGGCAGGCTCAAAAATATCACTGAAACTTCCAGTTGTGACCCGGTGGGGTTCGGTTGTTTTGTTTTTGAAGAGTCTTCTGGCAAACAAGGGTGCCATTAGAATAGTGAACATCGATGAACGATGTGAAAGCGACCTAACAGCAGCCACAAAAGCGACAATAACCAGTGAGGTTTTCTGGGACAAAGCAAACCACCTCTACGAGCTTCTTAATCCGATTGCTGCTTGGATTACGAAAATTGAGGGGGACAGACCTCAACTAAGTTCTGTGTGCCGTATTTTCTTCGAACTCGAAGAGAGTTTTGACGTAAATGTACGAAAAGCCCCATGCCTGGTGTCTGAGGAGAAGAAAATTTTCTCCCTTTTGGAGAAGAGAAAAGAATTCTGTGTGTGGCCAGTTCACAAGGCAGCAAATATGCTAGACCCAACTTTCAGGGGCAAGCATTTATGTCCGGAAGACGAAATCGACGCTGCGGAATATATCCATGACATGGCTGAAAGAAGAATAGACGTCGACGCAGGTCGGGTGATGGCTGAGCTAGCCCAATACAAAGTAAAGGAAGGGCTCTTCTCAAAGAATTTCCTATGGGCAGCAGCAGAAAACGAAAGCATCTCAGCATATGTCTGGTGGAATGCCTATTGTTCGATGACACAGCTCTCAAAAGTCGCTGCCGTCATTCTAACTTTGCCGGCGTCGTCTGCGGCCTGTGAACGTACGTTCAGTTCGTACAAAGATGTACACTCGCTAAAGCGGAATCGCCTCACAACCGAAAGGGCTGGCAGGCTAGTTTATGTGAAGCATAACCTTAAGGTAATTGAACTTTTTACTCTCAAATTCTGATTTTTTTTTCGTTTTTAAACCCCATTGTTAATCTTATGAGCTATGAGTAAGACAAAGACTATCTTTGCTGGAAAATGGAAAGGACAAATTGGTTTTGTCTTATAGTTTTTGCTTTACTGTTATTATCTTATATTTATTTATTGGTGGTCTTTTGAATTTTCCAGCTCCAAGCAGAAGCCACAGCTCCTGTCTTGCCCAAGGCCAAAGTTCGTGTAAGTCTCGACATGCAGCCGCAACCTACACCGTCTACAAGTAGACAACGCTCCACCGGCACCTCTGCTCGCGATGGGGGCGTCCCGGCACCGACTCTTCCAGCCTCCGATTCTGAATTTGAAGATGATGTGATCGCCTTTTCCGACTCCAGCTCCCCGAATGAAATCGATATGAATTTGTCAACCGATTCTGAATAAATTCCTTCCTTTCTTCTCCAATCTCGCGCCATTTTATTTTTACCCAGTCATAATCGTCCATTGATAGTTGATACTAATGTTGTAACTTGTTTGCAAGTAGGAAGGGTTAAATAAGCTGCAAATATTTCTTTAAAATAATGAACAAGTAGGCTCAAAGTAGGTTCGGTACATAAATTTGATAAATTTTTCTTCCAATTATGAAGTAGCAATGTGTGTACTATTTTAAAAAGAACTTGGCAATCATTCTGAATGATAAAGCAATTGAAAATTTCAATATTTCACAAAATTTCAATCTTTCATGAAATATTTCACGAAATATTTCACGAAACTTTCAAAAAAATAAATTTCATGAAATTTTCGAACACTACGTATAGCACAATTGGTTAGTGCAGACAAAGATCCGGGTTCGAGTCCCGGTACGGATGTAAATTTTGGAATTGATATTTTGTTTCTAATAATCATCATCTACCGTCCATGCAACGAGTATTTGCATTTAGGATTGAATTCACACTAAACTAGGAGTTCTAGAGATAAATTAAGCCTAGGCTTTATAATAGGTAATAATTAATTTGAATCCATCACAAGAGTAACATTCACCTGCAATGAGGATGTTTTTTAGTTTACTTTTGAATGTGCTGATAGAGTTTTAGAGACTATTGGGGAGAAGGTTGTATAGAAGAAGTCCTGTAGGCTTTATTTGACTTTTTACCTGAGGTAGGACTTGGGATTCTCTTCGTAAATCGAAGTTTTTTTTTTCTTGTGACATAGCTGAGAAGGAAAAGGTTGGCATTGATTTTGATGAACAGTAGTTTGTAAATATATACAAGCTCATTTCGATTAGCTCAAGTAGCGAGTGAACGCATTAGCTCAAAGTGTGTATGAGCAATACGACGAGAGAGCAAACCTACGAGTGGATATCAGCTCATTCTTAGCGAGTAACACCATTAGCTCATAAAATCCTCACTTGCTTGACATTGCTCAGAGAAATCGTGTGAGAATATTCACTCGCAATGAGCCAGAGATATCTCAAGATGTAGCTGCGCGCGTATTGCCCACGAGTACGCTAGTCTCGGCGCCACTCGGCCTGTTGCGACTTGTTGATAGCACGACGCGGCATGACGGGTGCGAGTGATGATAGTGACACAAAGGAGACGACTGACGCGTGATGCCAACAGCGTTTACATGTTTTGCGTACCATTTGAACTGATTTTAACTAGTGTTATGATCGTGTAAGTCTTTAGCTAGGTGGCACCTTGTGGCGGAGAGCAAACACGGCTACTTTGGTAACTCAACGGCAAGCACACCTCTTCTAATCGAGCGGTCCCAGGTTCATAATAATAATAATAATAATAATAATGGGTTTTATTAGCAACTTAGGACTAATTCACAATAAGTAATTGCACCGTCCGGTGGTCACTACACAAGATACATATATGATACAAGGGTAATGTACAATCTGATACAATTTGATACAAGATGTATAAATCTGATACATTTTGATACATTATTTAAAATCTGGAAAAATATTCTTGGCTAGTTCATCAAATGGCAGGCTATTCCACAGCCTGGTCCCTCTGCCAAGGAGTGAATAGCGCCCTATGCTCGTTCGGTAGAACTTTAGAAACAGTTTGTGTCCATTGTCGCCACGCACTATCGTCTTGCTCTGGTGTGGTTTTATGAATCTTGCCAGGTCTCGCCAGGCGTCGAGTTCACATAACGCCTTGTACATGTAGCGTAGGCTGACTCTGGAGCGGCGCGCCTCGAGGCTCTCCCACTTGAGATCACTGACCAGCTTCGTAACACTTACGGCAGGACACTTCTTCTTCTTATTCCACCTTCGATGGCATCCGGTGACATATCTGGCCGCTTTCTTCTGGATTCTCTCGATGGCGTTGATGAGTCCAGCAGAGTGAGGGTCCCAAATTCCACTGCAGTATTCAACTAAGGGTCGAATTAGGCAAATAAATGCATATCCCATTGGTCTGCTTATTTAATAAAACTTTACGGTAAAACTTGAATGAATTGCAGGTTTGATCAGTTCCTAATCCTAAATTCCATCCTATTCCTAATGAAACTAATGTGCTGCAATATACATTCGCACAGAATACATGTAATTTAAATCTTGGCAGGAACAAAATTGGCTGTGTCTGTTATCTATGCGAAGCCAATCACTCATGTGGGCTGCAGAGGCAATATTGTGGAATTTCTGCATCTAGGTTCAGTTATCACTAAAATTAAGGTTTACTTTGTCATAAATATTCTTCAAACATTCACAGGTCTCATAGCCCAATTTTTAAGCCAAAAATGCAGAGGTCCACAAACCTTCCTCCTGCCCCTAAAATTATCCCAATATTTTTGAAAATATTTATTTATTTATTTATTTATTTTTAATCAGTAGTATACAAGCATTTGCCGTTATACATCGTCAATATTGGCTATAACCTTAAAAGTCACAACAAAACTCATCCAAAGAATAAAATTCGTTTCCCAAAAGATACTCCTTCACTGCTGATTTAAACCTCCTCGTATCAAGCTCTTTCCTAATACTTTCGGGAAGGGCTTTAAAAAGTTTTGCCCCCCTGTAGTACAGTCCAGTTTGGTATAGGGCTGAGTTATGTTTCTGGCTCTTTGGGAGTAGTTTATGCCTGGTGTTGTGAGCATGGGCCTCTTTGTCACTGAACAGTGAGCCATTTAATTTCACAAAGGTGACTGCTTCCAGAATGTAGAGGCCTGTCAGGGTGAGTATTTTCAGTTCTCGGAAGACTCCACGGGGAAGAGGCTTGAAATGGCAATTATACTGTTAAATAATAATATATCTATTAGAAAAAGGGATCGTCGTAGATTCTTTAGGGGAGTACTAGGCCCCCCCCCCCCCCCCCCCTTCGGACCTCAATCGCCGTCAGTTGGGCCTCGCGAGAAAACAAAAAACAAAATACAAATTATTATCAAATGGCCAATGGGCACCAAATTGGGATCCCGACCGTCGTGATACCTTGCTAAATGGCATAAACTTTAACCAGAAAAGAGTGCATAGCATAAGAGCCACCTCGCTCATCTCTCAACGCGCTGGCGATGCCCTCTATAGTGAGATTTAAAAATTAATACATGTTCTTTTGGTGATAGAAATCAATCTGAATGTTTCAATCGTGCTAATCGTGCCAAGTTCGCCAAAGGTCAATCTTAGTTCTTTGAAAGAAATCTACCAAAATTTCACCAGTTTCCAGTCACTTTGTGCGTCTCGTTTCCGATTAAAATTGCCAGAATTCGTCTTGCCAGGGTGACAGCCATTTTTTTGTATTCTTAAAATATTATAAAGAGAGTTCGGATCGCTTCGAGGGTAGAAGAAAGCAGTTCACCATTCATTTCGGGCTTCGGCATAAAATACGCCATTGAAGTTGAAACTACCAATTTCCAATGAACGCGCCAACTTTGGCGGACGCGAGAAAAGCGCGTAAGAATTTCCACCGACATTAGAATGTTTGGGCTAGTTGCCATTGCCACCTAGAAGAGAGTATTGTAATATAAGTATGATATACGTACCCTCGACTTGTCGCTTCGGGTCGTCAGTGGCAAGCCGGCGAGGTCCGGCGCACATGGCACCTCCCGTGTCATCCTAGTCCGCGGCGTGTGGATATAGCCAAACTCCAGCCGCCGAGGCATGCTCTTGTCCCATGCCAAGGGAGGTGCCGCGTCCTGCTTCAGGATAAACAAACAAAAATTGTATTTAAGGACATTTGTTGCCAGGGAACCAATGCTAAAATAGTTCAATACACTGTGATAAATCCCACAAAAATCCCATAAATAAATTAATAAGGATCCGTGCTTAGTACAGTACTGAAATATATCGAACAAGGCTTTAGAAACGGCAACATCTTTACATTATTATCACAATCCTCGTGATAAGGAAGGCTTCAATGGGCAGAAGCCCGTTAGTTAATAGGGCCTACTTGTCGAGATTCTTCCTACTGTCTGTGTTTTGTTATTATTCTTCTGCACACAAAACTGGGAGAGCACCTACACACCTACTTTTTGCTCTGAACTCTCACACTCTGAACAGGTGAGGCCTGGACACGAACAACGATCGTAGCTGGGATTCTCTTACATCCCACCCACTCTTGATGTTCGCGTCCAGGCTGCAGAGCTCTGCGGCCAGCGCGCGGGGGTCAGGGAACGTTTTGACGAAGTCTATTCGCTTTCTCTTGTTTGTGCCTGCTTCTGGCGCCAGGCCGACCACAGACTCAAGAAGCTTTCTTGGAGATTCTGTAAACCTTGATGTTAACACAAAAGTGACACAGTTTTTTGTCATTCATTAGACTGTTTCGATAATTGTCACACTAGACCGTTTCAAAATCAACACAATTTTGGGCGATGATAGTGATTTTGACCCTAAACTGTGTCACAATTAACATTGTTTTGGGTCAATTTAATTTAATTAAAGCTAAATTTTACACACTTTGGTGTTAGTTCAAAGACATTTGTACATCGGCTGCCTGTCCGTGTGTAACTCCCTAAAATAATTAGTTTTTTCGTATCGCCTGCTGCGAATTTTTCGGCTGCGACGGTAAAATTACAAAAAAGGCGACGAAAGCGGTAGTTTTATTAAAATAGTTTGGCCGTGACGGCCCCCCTCGAGGACTATCACCTCACCGTGGTGAGGGGGTGAAACTGGTCCAGTGATCCGGGAACCCTTGACAGGCTCCCGGTGAGGACCAGGCTAAGAATAGTCCCGCCCCGTCGCTGTCGCGGGACGCGGGCCTTGGCCGAGGGAGGACCTGTGCCATCTTTTTCTCTCCTATTTTCCTTTCAACACCTTCTCCTCTTCTATCTTTTTGTTTCATTTCTTGCCACCTCCCAATGCCTCCGTATGTCTTCTGCGACAGCGGCGTGGCTCCCTCCCTTATGACGACCTGGCAATTATAATGGTTTTTCTTTCGGTCCTCGGAATACTTACCAGTCGGTGTGAGAGCCAGACAGCTGGTGACTGGGGTGTGCCCAGGGAGCTCTCGTGTTATTCTTGTCTCTTTCTCTCTATCCTACAAATCTTGTACTTACCTTTCTGGCCGGCTTCCTGGGCGCACCTGAACTCCCCTCGTTGACGACACCTGCAATCATACGGATATGAGTTTGGTTCATTAATTGGATGACGCCGCTTGGGCTCGTGAACGGGTTGCGTCGGCTGCACTAGCCGGGCGGGGGTGCCGGCGAGACAAGGTCGGCTCCTTCCGCCCGGGGAAAAGGTCGGTTGCGCCCGGGAGCGTCCGGACGTAAAATTAGCACTTTCCTACCCAAGCCTGATCTAAAAGGAAATCATTTACCGGCTCCCCTTCATCGGGTTTCCCGATGGGGGGGACCCGGTTTTGTTTACAAGGCCCCATGGGGTAGTACCCCATGGGGTTAGTTGAGTCCCTATTGCAGGCATGAAGGGTAGGTTGTCCCCAAAATATCCATGGACACCCAAAACAAAACCCCCCCTCTTAATCGAAACAAGCGCCTGCGACCTCTGATGGAGGACCTAATTACTGTAGATGGCGTGACCCCCAAACCATTGGAGCCACGTTTTTTGGTCATTTCTTTAACTAATGGTAAAACATTTAGACTTTTTCTATGTGGCGCCGGAGGTTCGCCGCCTGCCTAGAGGCATACGCATGCCGCCTGGCTGTGGCAGGATCGTGCGTATCCAAATGCCGCACCAAATCCTGCCTTCTAATGGTGGCAAACGTGCACTCGGTGCACTGGAACCTCCCCGGCGCCACGGGAGCCCCTTGCGGCGACGACGACGACGATGATCTCTTATTTTGTGACATATTCGAAACGAATGTTCTTGATATTTTCCTGTGTTCACACGAACATGTCTTCAGGTGTCATTATTTGTTCGTCGTATGGCTTTTGTAGGCTGGCACTAGCCGCAAGACGTTTCACTGTGCCACCGATGCCGTCGCATGGCCCTGTGCCATGTGAAGTGGCAAAAAAGTGCCATTCGGCCGTCAATTTAAAATCTTTCTTGTGGTGGCAAAGGTTGATACAATTAACTTATTTTTATATTGTGAGGAGGCACCATCAGAAAAGTAGACTTAATGTGAAAATATCCGAATTTTGCTTCGCAGATAACTGATAAGCTTTTATTGAAATGTGTTCACCGCAACCGTGTCGTGCGTAAGTACGTCCGAAATAGCCACAAAGCTTAGGTGTGAAAGCTCATCTTCATCTTCATCTCTAAAATAGATTACAAACGGGTGTAGGGTGCACTGACTAATTTTCCAGTAAAAGTACAGTATTCCCTGTAGCAACGGGTAATAGAAAAATATTTGTCGATTAGAATAATAAGAAAAATAAAGAAGCACGCCAGCTGTAGGAAAGGTTTTAAAGAATTACGCATCCTCTTTAGCTTCCATGTTTATCCTCGAAGCCATACTCTATGTCCGAGTCTTCAGAGACAATTCAAAAATGTTTAAAACCAATAAAAAGGTGCATGGAAGGGAGACAAGGAAAAAAGAGGACATTGGAACTCAGACTAGGTTGCTGGAAGCAGGAAGAAAGGATATTTTATATATAGGACCAATTCTCTATAACAAGCTCCAAAAAGTTTTTTCAAAAGTGAAAATTTTTTAATAGAAAAAAAAAAAAAATACAATTTTGTCAAATAAAAGTTTTAATGCTTTTTTTGTACGTGGCGCCGGAGGTTTGATAACTGCCTTGTAGCATAAGTGCACCGAGCGCACGCATGCCTCCTGGCTGTGGCAGGATCGTGCGTATCTTGATGCCTCAAGAAACAAGACACTTTGGGCCGGTATTACCACCTGTACCATTATTACCACGGTATTACCTTGTACCGGTGAAGTGCTCCTTCACCGACTGGCTGGTGCGACGGCACATTCCTGCCACCACTAGCTCTTCCCACTCCGCGTTCCCCTTCAACCTGTCGTACGTCGTACCTGTCGGCGCCACCGCGGCGTTGTCCGGCGCCGCCGCCTCGAATGTCTTCATGTACCCAATTGTCCAAAACAACAGCAATCTCATTTTCTTCCTCTGCTCCAAATCTTTTCCGTCCAACCAGTCTTCGGCGGCGCCGCCGCCCTAAAAGCTTTTAGGTCTTTGGCAGCCGTCTTGCCCTCCTTGTTATCCATCTGGAACAGTACTGAAATATATCGAACAAGGCTTTAGAAACGGCAACATCTTTACATTATTATCACAATCCTCGTGATAAGGAAGTCTTCAATGGGCAGAAGCCCGTTAGTTAATAGGGCCTACTTGTCGAGATTCTTCCTACCGTCTGTGTTTTGTTATTATTCTTCTGCACACAAAACTGGGAGAGCACCTACACACCTACTTTTTGCTAGGGTGAAACTAACCGATTCCATTATAAAATCAAACTCATTCAATTCATGTTGAACTCAAATTTCCAATGAACGCGCCAACTTTGGCAGACGCGAGAAAAGCGTGTAAGAATTTCCACCAACATTAGAATGTTTGGGCTAGTTGCCATTGCCACCTAGAAGAGAGTATTGTAATATAAGTATGATATATGTACCCTCGTCTTGCCGCTTCGGGTCGTCCGTGGTAAGCCGGCGAGGTCCGGCGCACATGGCACCTCCCGTGTCATCCTAGTCCGCGGCGGGTGGATTGTATTGTATTGTATTGTATTTTATTTAGCTCGTGGATAAGTACAGGGTACATATATGGGCTACGTCAGTCGATGATTAAGAATAGATTAATAGTAATATATGTTATTATAAAATAATAAAATATAAAATAAGATATTATAAAATATTATAAGTATGATATATGTACCCTCGTCTTGCCGCTTCGGGTCGTCCGTGGTAAGCCGGCGAGCTCTGGCGCACATGGCACCTCCCGTGTCATCCTAGTCCGCGGCGGGTGGATATAGCCAAACTCCACCCGCCGCGGCATGCCCCTTCGAGGCTAGCACCTTAACGTGGTGAAGGGGTTTGCGCGGCCCGATGATCCGACAGGCCATGCCGGCGGGAGGTGTTACTCCCGGCAAGGTCTCCTATGCCGGACAGGCTGTCGGTGAGGGTCCAGACCAAGACTAGCCCACCCCGTCGTTGTCGCGGGACCCGGACTTCGGTCTAGGGAGGATCTGGCGCTCTTTCTCTCCCCACCTTTCATTTCACCATCTTTTCTTCATCTCCCCTCTTACTTCATATCTTTTGCCACCTCCCGAACCCACCGTCTGTCTACTGCGACAGCGGCGGGGTTCCCCCCATTGACGACTCTGCTACAAACACGGATTTGATTCGGTTAATTTGTCAGTCGTTGTGAGCTCCAGCGATGTCTGGTGACTGGTGACCTGCACAGGGAGTTCTCGAGCCTTACCCCCCTCGAGGACTATCACCTCACCGTGGTGAGGGGGTGAAACTGGTCCAGTGATCCGGGAACCCTTGACAGGCTCCCGGTGAGGACCAGGCTAAGAATAGTCCCGCCCCGTCGCTGTCGCGGGACGCGGGCCTTGGCCGAGGGAGGACCTGTGCCATCTTTTTCTCTCCTATTTTCCTTTCAACACCTTCTCCTCTTCTATCTTTTTGTTTCATTTCTTGCCACCTCCCGATGCCTCCGTCTGTCTTCTGCGACAGCGGCGTGGCTCCCTCCCTTATGACGACCTGGCAATTATAATGGTTTTTCTTTCGGTCCTCGGAATACTTACCAGTCGGTGTGAGAGCCAGACAGCTGGTGACTGGGGTGTGCCCAGGGAGCTCTCGTGTTATTCTTGTCTCTTTCTCTCTTTCCTACAAATCTTGTACTTACTTTTCTGGCCGGCTTCCTGGGCGCACCTGAACTCCCCTCGTTGACGACACCTGCAATCATACGGATATGAGTTTGGTTCATTAATTGGATGACGCCGCTTGGGCTCGTGAACGGGTAGCGTCGGCTGCACTAGCCGGGCGGGGGTGCCGGCGAGACAAGGTCGGCGCCTTCCGCCCGGGGAAAAGGTCGGTTGCGCCCGGGAGCGTCCGGACGTAAAATTAGCACTTTCCTACCCAAGCCTGATCTAAAAGGAAATCATTTACCGGCTCCCCTTCATCGGGTTTCCCGATGGGGGGGACCCGGTTTTGTTTACAAGGCCCCATGGGGTAGTACCCCATGGGGTTAGTTGAGTCCCTATTGCAGGCATGAAGGGTAGGTTGTCCCCAAAATATCCATGGACACCCAAAACAAAACCCCCCCTCTTAATCGAAACAAACGCCTGCGACCTCTGATGGAGGACCTAATTACTGTAGATGATGTGACCCCCAAACCATTGGAGCCACGTTTTTTGGTCATTTCTTTAACTAATGGTAAAACATTTAAGTCTGTGTCTCCCTTTGCGCAAAAGCGCGGATTGCTCTTACTGGTTGGAGAAGTGAAAAGTTCCAAGTGTTTGAAGGACGGTACGCTGTTAGTCGAAGTAGTAAACTGTGAACAGTCAAAGAAACTGCAGACAGCAAAAACATTCGACACTATGCCCATCACAGTGACACCACATAAAATGCTCAACTCTTCTAAGGGACTTGTCTTCTGCCACGATCTGTTAGCTCTTGATGTTGAGGAGCTTAAAACCGAATTCAAATCACAACATGTGACAGATGTATACCGTATGATGAGTCGCAAAACCGGCTCAATTCAACCAACACCTTTGCTGGTACTCACTTTCGGCACTCCCAAGATCCCGGAATATGTTTTCGCTGGTTACCTGCGCCTCAACGTCCGCCCACACATCCCGAATCCACTTCGCTGTTTTAAATGTCAAATTTACGGTCACCCTAGTGAAGGCTGCACTAGGAAGTCGGTTTGTGGGAGGTGTTCTTCCGAGGAACACAATGCAGACGCCTGCTCTAGTGCTCCCCACTGTGTGAACTGCTCTGGCAGTCACCCTGTGTGGTCCCGCGACTGCCCGCAGTGGCTCCTAGAAAAGAAGGTCCAGGAAATTCGAGTCAAAGAAGGTATATCATTGTTTGAAGCTCGCAAACGACTCAACATTTCCAATGGCGTTTCAGGAAAATCATTTGCGAAAGCCCTGGACTCGGGAGCTTCCGTCTCAGAAGAGACAATTCGATTGCAAAGTCTTTTAAAACAACAACTGCAACTCTCTGCTGAGCAAGCGAAGCGTCATGAAGAGATGGAGGAGCGCCACCAACAAGAAGTCCAGGCCCTTAAAAATCAATTAAAAGAAAAATCGGACCAAATCGATTCTTTACGGCTCCAGGTTCAAGAGCTGCTCGAGGCAAGGACTTTGCAACTTGCGTCTGCAAAAGTAACCAATAAACAGACCAGTACCTCGAAGAAAACTCCGATTACCTTCGACTCGAACACGGTCGGTGGATCCTCATCGTCCTCTCTGTCTATCAGGAAGGACGCCATGGACATTGACTCCACCGACATCTCGCCGAACAACTGGCAGACGGTCAAGGGAAAGGAGAAGGGAAAGACATCAAGTAAATAACAGCACCTAGGAGCACACCAGTTTACATGGCGAAGATCCTGCAGTGGAATATTAGGGGTTTTTCCACTAGAAAGGAAGAGACTCGTCAACTAGTGTCGAAGTTTAGTCCACTCGTAATCTGTCTCCAAGAAACTCACTTGAAACCTACGGACACTCCTGTCCTTAGGAACTACGACTTCTATCGATACGATTACGTCGCAGGACAGCGAGCCCAGGGAGGTGTTGCAACGGCTGTCCACAACAGCCTCCACTCGGAGGTTGTTGTGTTGACTACCACTCTCCAGGCTGTGGCTGTAAAAATCTCTCTTCCAAGCCCTCTCTATATCTGCAACTTATACCTTCCCCCAGACAGTATTGTTTCTCAACGATCTATAGACGACCTTTTGACACAACTTCCTCGACCTTTCATCATAGCTGGCGATTTCAATGCACACAATCCCGTGTGGGGCGGCCTTTCCACCAACTCGAAAGGCACGCTGATGGAGGATACCATCAGGCTCCACAATGTCGTGCTGTTGAACGATGGCAGCAATACACATTTCTCAGCTGCCACGGGATCTTTCTCTGCCATCGATCTGTCGCTATGTTCACCCTCAATTGCCCTCGATGTTGACTGGTGTGTTCACGATGATCTTTGTGGCAGTGATCACTTCCCGATTCTAATCGACTGTCGCACCCTTCCGCCCCTCCCTCCACGACAACCGAAGTGGATAATTAATAGAGCCGACTGGACCACCTTCCGCTCTCTTGCTGTGTTCGGTGACTCTGACTTCGATGATGTGGACGCTCATGTAAGCCACTTCACTGAAGTGGTCATACACGCAGCTCAGAAGACCATTCCACAGTCGTCGGAGAAGCCCTACCGTGTGCCTGTCCCCTGGTTCACCCCTGAATGCAAGGAGGCGATTAGGAATAGACGTAGAGCGCTTGCCACATTTATATCACACCCAACCTTAGTCAACCTAATTGCATTCAAGAAACTGAGAGCCAAGGCACGCCTTACGTGTAAGCAGGCTAAAAAGACCTCATGGAAAAACTATGTTTCCACCATTACGGCACGGACACCGTCTTCCAGGGTCTATGATAAAATCCGCAAGATTTCTGGAAAATCGAATTTCAATCCCATTGCTGGCCTCCTGTGCAATGGTTTGCTAGCAACCTCTCAACAGGAGATAGCAAATATCCTGGGTGCTCATTTCTCCAAAATCTCAAACTCTGCCAATTATACAGCGACCTTTAAAAATTTCAAACGAATAGCGGAAAGAAAATATCTAGACTTCCGCTCGAGCAACCTGGAGGAGTACAACGTACCCTTCAGTGAGTGTGAGCTGGACTCGGCATTGCGATCAGCAAAGGACACTTCACCTGGTTTGGATTTGATACATTACCAAATGATTAAACACTTGTCCTCCAAATCTAAGCTATACTTGCTGGCATTGCTGAATAAAATCTGGCTCCAAGACTGTTTCCCAACCCAATGGAAGGTTGCAGTTATCATCCCAATTTTGAAAACTGCAAAAGAAAAGTCCGATCCTTCGAGCTATAGGCCGATTGCATTGACGAGCTGCATGTGTAAACTCTTAGAGCGCATGATCAATGCACGCTTGATGTGGTTCCTAGAATCAAAGAGGCTCCTCTGCGTGGAACAAAGCGGCTTCCGACGGAATAGATCGGTGATGGACAATCTGGTCCAGCTGGAAGGTCTGATTCAGGACACCTTCATCCAGCACCAACACCTCATTGCCATATTCTTTGACCTAGAGAAGGCATACGACACAACATGGAAGTACGGCATTTTGCGCACCATGCACAGATGGGGATTCAGGGGCCATCTCCCATTCCTCATCCAAAACTTTATGGCTGACCGTACTTTCCATGTTCGTGTCGGGAATACATTGTCAGCCGAATTTGCGCAGGAAAATGGTGTCCCGCAGGGAGCGGTTCTGAGCGTCACGTTATTTGCAATTGCTATCAACTCGATCACGTCGTGCATTCGTTCGCCCGTACGTTCATCCCTGTATGTCGACGACTTGGCTGTTTTTTACAAAACAGGAAACCTAAATTCCGCTCAGCGACAGCTCCAATTAACAATCAATCGATTGCAAACTTGGGCTGACCTACATGGGTTTAGGTTCTCCTCCACAAAAACCACTTGCATGCACTTCAGTCGGCATCGAACTTTTCAACCCCACCCTGCACTGACATTGTCTAATCAGACCCTGCCTTTCGCAGAATCCACGCGCTTCCTTGGTCTTGTTTTTGACGAAAAACTCAACTGGTTGCCACATCTTCGCCAGCTCAAAACCAAATGTCTCAAAGCATTGAACATCCTTAAGATCTTGGGCGGTACCTCCTGGGGAGCCGACAGAACGTCCATGCTCCGCCTCTACCGCTCCCTCATAAGGTCGAAGTTGGACTTTGGTTGCGCAGTCTACGCTTCAGCGAGAAAGTCGTATATAGGAATTCTTGACGCAGTACATAACGCGGGCATAAGGTTATGCACTGGAGCCTTCAGAACCAGCCCAATTCCTAGCCTTTATTGTGAGTCGGGAGAGGCTCCTTTGGCGACACGGCGTGATTATCTTCTTGGAAGTTACATTTCCAAGTTACGTGGTATGCCCAAACATCCGGCTTACCAAACGGTTTTCAGGCCTCCTCACCAACCAATTTACAACACAAGACAAAGAGCCACAAGACCGGTTGGTATCCGTGCAAAAGAACTCCTCGAAGCACTTGGAATTGATCTTCCCCCTGTACTGCCGGTCGGAACAAGTCGGGTGGCGCCCTGGTCTCTTCCTGAGCCGGTGTGTCTGATGCAGCTTGCACAGAACATCAAGGCTCAGACCAGTCCAGCCGTGTTCCGACAACTCTTTGGCAGTCTCTGTGACTCGTACAAGCAACACGCCAGGATATACACAGACGGATCGAAGACAAACTCATCTGTTGGGTGCGCCTTTACTGTCGGTGACACAAGCCTAGGCTTCAAACTTAATTCCATCTGCAGTGTTTTTACAGCAGAATTGTTTGCAATCCTCAAGGCCCTTGAACACATCAAGCGTGCCCGTCTCAAACATTTTCTGATATGTTCCGACTCCTTGAGCTCTCTCCAGGCTTTGTGTCATGGATCTCCGACAGACCACCTCGTCCAAATCATCCAGACCACGCTAGGCGAGTTAAGCTTGTCAGGGATAGAGGTGCTATTTTGCTGGATTCCCGGCCATGCTGGCATCGCCGGAAATGAAATGGCCGACAGGGCCGCAAAGGAGGCCACCAACAAAGAAAATGTCGACTTCCAAGTTGTGCCATTTTCAGATCTCAAAGCTGTCTTCAGGACAGAAACAAAAAAACGCTGGCAAATGTCCTGGGACGCCGTCCTCGCCAACAAGCTCAGACCTATCAAGGAATCGATCGCAACATGGAAGTCGTCAGCCCGTCACTCTCGACGAGAAGAGGTTGTCACAACCCGGATGCGCATTGGTCACAGTTTTCTTACTCACATCTTTATCCTCAAACGGGAAGAACCACCAATGTGCACCGCTTGTGACCAACCTCTTACACTAAAGCACATATTAGTCGAGTGCGCCGTTCACCGACATTTGCGACTAAAGTTAAAACTCCCTCTGAATATACAAGAGGCTCTTAAAGATGACGATCGCTCCATCGATTCAATGCTTCGGTTCCTGAAAGAGGCTGGGTTGTATAACAATATCTAGTCTTTTACCAATTTTAACTTTGCTACTTAATGCCTAGTTGCGTCTAGATCATTTAACCCTTTTAATATTTTAAACATTGACTTAACTAAGCAAGACTTACATGTCTTGCTTCTAATTTTACTGTGAAAACATTTAATCGGCACAAATAGCCTAGATGCTGGCGTGCCGTAAAGCCCCACAAATCAATCAATCAATCAATCTACCCTTTCTATTGGTTGGTGATTTCAACGCTCACAACCCCCTGTGGGGTAGTCTCAGCACCAATCAGAAAGGTACACTGGTGGAAGACACTATCAGGCTTCGCAATGTGGTCCTGTTGAATAACGGCAGTAACACCCACTTTACTGCATCAACAGGATCACTCTCTGCGATTGACCTGACTCTCTGTTCACCCTCCCTCGCTCTTGACACTGAATGGTCTGTGCACGACGATTTATGTGGAAGTGACCACTTCCCTATTTTCATTAAATCGTCGAGGATCCCTTCTCTACCACCCAGACACCCAAAGTGGATTCTTAGACGGGCTGACTGGTCACTTTTCAGTGATCTTGCCACTTTCGATGAGGCTGTCCCCGAGGATATCGATTCTCACGTGGACGGCTTCACGGAGGTGGTAATTCATGCAGCCGAGAAATCCATTCCACGGTCGTCTGAAAAACCCTACCGTCTCCCCGTCCCGTGGTTCACTTGTGAATGCAAGTTGGCCATCAGGGCGAGACGGAGGGCCCTCTCCTTCTTCATGTCGCATCCGACCCAAGAAAACTTGATCGCCTTCAAGAGATCGAGAGCTAAGGCTCGGAGAATAATCACTGAGGCCAAGAGAGTGTCGTGGCGGACCTACGTGTCGACCATCACGGCCCGCACGCCGTCGTCCAGGGTATGGGACAAGGTTCGGAAGTTGTCTGGCAGATCAACTTTCCGTCCCATATCCGGACTGATGCGTGACGGGCTGTTGCAGTCCACGGGCCCGGCCATCGCCGACACTCTTGGTTCTCAGTTCTCTAAAGTCTCCAGCTCAGAGAATTACACCGCATCCTTCAAGCGGGTCAAGCAGGTAGCCGAGCAGCAAGGTCTTGTCTTCCGAAGTAAGAACCAGGAAACTTACAACCTGCCCTTCAGCGACTGGGAGCTGGACTCCGCGCTAAGAGCCGCCAACGACACTTCACCTGGCATCGATATGATCCATTACCAGATGATCAAACATCTGAGTAAAAGCTCACGATCATACATGCTTCAGATGTTGAACAGAGTCTGGCTCGAGGACAGTTTTCCGGCTCGTTGGAGGGTGGCTATTGTCATCCCCATCCTGAAGCCGGGCAAAGACAAGACTGATGCTGCTAGCTACCGCCCAATTGCCCTTACAAGCTGCCTATGCAAGATCTTGGAGCGTATGATCAACGCTAGGCTCATGTGGCATTTGGAGAAGAACGGCCTACTCTGTGCGGAGCAGTCTGGTTTCAGGCGAAACCGCTCCGTCACAGATAACTTGACCCAGCTTGAAGGATTGATCCAGGACAGTTTCCTCACAAGGAAACACCTGATCGCGGTGTTTTTCGATCTCGAGAAGGCGTACGACACGACGTGGAAGTACGGCATTTTACAGACCATCCACAAGTGGGGTATTCGTGGCCACTTGCCCCACTTTGTGCAGAACTTCATGGCTGATAGGTCTTTCCACGTTCGTGTCGGAAACACTCTCTCGTCGGCTTTCGATCAAGAGAACGGAGTGCCGCAGGGCTGTGTCCTCAGTGTTACCCTGTTTGCGATCGCCATCAACTCCATCACGACATGCATTCGAACTCCGGTTCGTGCATCGCTCTACGTTGATGATTTGGCGATCTTCCACCAAACAGGGAACCTGAACTCGGCTCAGCGGCAGCTCCAGCTAACGATCAACCGATTGGAGAGTTGGGCGGATCGACATGGCTTCAGATTCTCCTCGTCGAAAACAACATGCATGCATTTCAGTCGCCATCGTCTATTTCATCCTCATCCTGTCTTGACGTTGGCAAACCAGGTGCTGCCTTTCTCAGAGTCAACCCGCTTCCTCGGAATGGTATTTGACGAGAAGCTCACCTGGTTACCACATCTCCGTCAACTCAAAGACAAGTGCTTGAAGGCAATGAACATCCTGAAGATCTTGAGCGGTACCTCCTGGGGAGCCGACAGAACGTCCATGCTCCGCCTCTACCGCTCCCTCATAAGATCTAAATTAGACTTTGGCTGCACTGTTTATGCATCGGCGAGGAAATCGTATATCGGCATCCTGGATCCAGTGCACAACGCTGGTATCAGGTTGTGTACTGGCGCGTTTCGCACAAGTCCCATCGTCAGTCTGCATTGTGAGGCCGGGGAGGCTCCGCTTAAGATCAGGCGTGACTACCTCCTTGCCAGCTACGTAGCCAAGCTACGTGGCATGCCAAAACACCCGGCATACAGGTCTGTGTTCGCTCCGCCGAATGTTGTGCTCTACAACACCAGGCAAAAAGCAACCAGACCTGTTGGCATCAGAGCAAAAGAGCTCCTGGCCGCATTTGGAATGGACCTACCACCTGTCCTTCCTGTCGGAATCGGTCGTGTGGCTCCCTGGACAACATCCCAGCCTGTGTGCCTGATGCAACTCGCTCAGCACACCAAGGCCCAGACGAGCCCGGCCGTTTTCCGACAGCTGTTCTTCAGCATTTGCGACCAGTACTCACAATACAGCAGGATCTACACTGACGGATCAAAGGACAATGAGTCTGTGGGGTGTGCCTTTGTCATCGACAACACAAGCGTGTGCTTTAAGCTCAGCCCTCTCTGTAGTGTCTATACAGCAGAGTTGTTTGCGATTCTCAAGGCCCTTGAACATATCAAGCGTGCCAATCGCAAACAATTTCTTGTCTGTTCCGACTCTCTGAGCTCCCTCCAAGCACTATGTCAGGCATTCCCCACGGACCATCTTGTGCAAACCATCCAGGCTAAGCTTGGCGAACTGTGCTTGGTCGGCATAGAAGTGTTGCTCTGTTGGCTTCCAGGCCATGCAGGAATTGCTGGCAATGAGATGGCCGACAGAGCAGCCAAAGACGCCACAAGAAAAGCCGATGTTCCCCCTCGAGGACTATCACCTCACCGTGGTGAGGGGGTGAAACTGGTCCAGTGATCCGGGAACCCTTGACAGGCTCCCGGTGAGGACCAGGCTAAGAATAGTCCCGCCCCGTCGCTGTCGCGGGACGCGGACCTTGGCCGAGGGAGGACCTGTGCCATCTTTTTCTCTCCTATCTTCCTTTCAACACCTTCCTTCCTCTATCTTCTTGTTTCATTTCTTGCCTCCTCCCGATGCCTCCGTCTGTCTTCTGCGACAGCGGCGTGGCTCCCTCCCTTATGACGACTTGGCAATTATGATGGTTTTTCTTTCGGTCCATGGAATACTTACCAGTCGGTGTGAGAGCCAGACAGCTGGTGACTGGGGTGTGCCCAGGGAGCGCTCGTGTTGTTCTTGTCTCTTTTTCTCTATCCTACAAATCTTGTACTTACCTTTCTGGCCGGCTTCCTGGGCGCACCTGAACTCCCCTCGTTGACGACACTGGCATTGCATGGATAAGATCCGGTTTATGATTGGATTTGACTGCACTTGGGCTCGTGGCCGGGTTGCGTTGGCTGCAATAGCTGGGCAGGGGCATCGTACGACAATATCGGTGCCCTCTGTCCAGGGAAAAGGCCGATTGCGCCCGTGCTGCGTCCGGGCGTAAAATTTGCACTTTCCTTCTCCCGCCTGCTGCATGGGAAATCTTTTACTGGCTCACACTCACCGAACTTCGGTGGGTGGGACCCGGTTTAGTTTACAAGGCCCCATGGGGTAGTACCCCATGGTGGTTAGTTGAGTCCCTATTCCGGGCACCTTGGAGGGGGTTGTCCCCAAACTGATCTATGCAGAACTCAAATTGTCAAACTAGAAAACAAGAAAACAACTTAACCCCTCCCAACCTATTTGAAAATTTGATTAATGTGAGAAATGTCCAGTCCACAGACCCAGCTTTTCTAAAACCATACCCCACCTTCTTAACTATCACAAGTACCTCCCCCGATATAAAATTCAGAAACATTTCGCCATTCAAACTGAACGCATTTCTTTTGAAAGATTTTGGTAATCTGCGATCGGTTAGTCGAATGAGAGACGACACTCTACTGATAGAAACATTGTCCAGAGAACAAACACACAAAGCTCTTGCTGCCAACTTGCTGGGTACCTACCTCATTAATATCACTCCACATAAAACACTAAACTATTGTAAAGGCGTAGTCTACTGCCACGATCTTATGCAGCTAGAAGAAGAAGAGATTCTTAGAGAATTGGCTCCGCAACAAGTGAAAGAGGTCAAACGTATACAAACACGAAGAAACAACGTACTTACCCCATCCCCAATTCACATACTCACCTTTGAATCGACTGTTCGGCCAGACTTCATTTTCGTTGGCTTCATCCGAGTCAGGGTTAAGCAACACATCCCGAATCCCATGAGATGCTTGCGATGCCAGCGGTTTGGACACTCACAGCATTCCTGTGAGAAACCATTTACATGTGATAAATGTGGGAAAGTGGATCAGCATGTGGACCGACCTTGCGACCTGGAGCTACACTGTGTCAACTGCGGAGGCTCCCATGCGGCTTGGGCCCGGGAATGCCCCACCTGGAAAAGAGAGAAAAAAATCATAGAAATTAAAACAATCGATAAGTTACCAATTATGGAAGCGCGTAAAAAATATCAACAGCTATATCCTAGTGTTAATCGTGAAAATAAAACCACGTTCGCACAAGCAGTTTCGTCAACTCAAAGAGATCCAGGGATCCTTGAGTTGTTAAAACGTTTGTTAGCGGGCCAGGAAGAGACGAAGAAAATACTAGAAGAAGAACCGTCCCCCAAACCTAATGACGATCAGGGTCTGAAAGAAATGATGGCTCTTCTGCTGGCTGGCCAAGAAGAAAATAAAACTAAACTAGAAGAACAAACAAAGAAAATAGAACAACAGTCAAAGAAATTGGAAGAACAATCTGAAATACTTTCTGAACAGTCAAAAAAGATATCAGAACAAGCAAAAGAGATAGCAAACCTTCGAAAAGAGAACGAAAAGCTGAAGAGAAACACTGAGAGCGAAGACGATAAAAAAGAAAGGAGCTCCGCAAAAAAATTAAAGGGAGTCAAATTAGCCGGAAAAACAAACAAAGAAATGGGCCAACAGATGGCCCAGACGTCGGAAGACGACATGGACGTCGATGTCGCGTCGAGTGCAAAGCCTGGCCGGAAGCAGCACTCCCGGGTCGACTTCCTCAAACAAAGTTAACAATATCTGTGATACTTATCTGTGATAATAAGCATCTGTGATATTTTTTGTGATACTTACCTCTGTGATATTAGCTTTAAGTCGTAGTTTTAGCACGATGGCTTTTAGTTTTATCCAATGGAATTGTAATGGTTTTAATGTTCGCCGAGAAGAAGTTCGAGTTTTAGCTTCTAATTTTAATCCCTTGTGTATTTTTCTTCAAGAGACGCATTTTAAACCCAATGACGCACCTGTTTTAAGAAATTACACTTTTTATCGTCTTGACGACACTTCAGGGCAAAGGGCTCATGGGGGAGTGGCGACGTTGGTCTCGGACAGTGTTTTTTCCAGTCCAACGCCTCTCACAACACCCTTGCAGGCAGTGGCCGTCCGGGTCCACGTGCCTCAACCCATCACATTCTGTAATCTGTACCTACCTGAATGGGCTCCGGTGACTTCGGCGAACTTGGACCATCTGATTTCCCAACTACCGCGGCCATTCGTGCTCTTGGGTGACTTCAACGCCCACAACCCCCTGTGGGGCGACCACATGCACGACAGCGGCAGAGGACGTTTATTAGAGAAGCTTTTTACAGACAATGACTTGATCCTTTTAAATACCAACGAGAAAACCCGTTTTAATTCTTTTAATGGGGAATTCTCCGCTATCGATCTCTGTGTTTGTTGTCCATCTATTGTTTCACTGTTCGAATTGTCAGTTCACTCGGACTTGTGTGGGAGTGACCATTTCCCAATCCTTCTGAACCTAAAAACCGACTTTCAGCCCCCTGCCCGCCCCGCCCAATGGAGCATCAGGCGGGCGAACTGGAAGCGGTTCGCCGGTCTCGCAAAACTCGACGTGTCACTCGTGGAACCAGATGTTGAATCCAAAGTGAAAAGCATTACAGAATCGATAGTTAAGGCAGCAGAGGAGACAATACCTCAGACTTCCACCAAACCACGCCGCATTCCAGTTCCATGGTGGAATACGGAATGCAGCGATGCCATCAAAGCGAGGAAGAAAGCCTTGAGAATTTTTAACAAACACCCTACATTAGAAAATTTAAATAATTTCAAACAGCTACGAGCTAAAGCACGGCGATCCATAAAAACAGCAAAGCGGAATTGTTGGCGGGAATACGTGTCCTCTATTACGTGTGTCACCCCAAGCACGAAAGTGTGGCACCGTGTTAAAAAGATTGACCGCAAACACACTTCGTCTTCTATCTCTGGCATAGAAAATAATGGTCACATAGTCACGGACCCCAAAGAGATCGCTGACACGATTGGAAGACACTTTTCAGATGTCTCTAGCTCCCGGCATTATTCGGAAACATTTCAGAAGACCAAACTTGTCGCAGAGCGCAAGCGACTCTCGTTCGACTCCGCAAACACTGAAATGTATAATGTTCCATTTAGCATGTGGGAGTTGGCACACGCTATTAAGACGTCGAAAAACACCTCTCCTGGACCTGACCGAATCCATAATGCTTTTTTGAAGAACTTGACGCAGGAAGCACTTGAAATCCTGCTTGATACTTACAATCTGATATGGTCCACTCAGTCATTCCCCGACAGCTGGCGTTGTGCGATTCAAATTCCTATACCTAAACCTGGAAAGAACAAACAATTAGCAGCCAGTTACCGGCCCATCTCTTTGACCAGCTGCCTCTGCAAAATGATGGAAAAAATGGTAAATAATCGTCTCGTATGGTGGCTTGAGTCAAAGAAGCTGCTTTCTAATTTACAATGTGGTTTTCGTAGAAACAGAAGCACACTCGACCATTTAATCAGAATGGAAACCTTCATTCAAGATACTTTTTTAAGTAAGCAGCACGCAATTGCTGTGTTTTTTGATCTTGAAAAGGCTTATGACACAACCTGGCGGTATAGAATTTTAAAATCTCTTTTATCATGGGGTTTTAAAGGTCGACTACCGGTTTTTATCTCAAATTTTATGACTGACAGAATTTTTAATGTCAGAATTGGCGATGTTTTATCGGACACGTTTTCCCAGGAGAACGGCGTGCCGCAAGGCAGCGTTCTTAGTGTGACGTTGTTCGCTATTGCGATCAACGGCATTACTGATTGTGTAAGTTCCCCAGTTTCCGCCTCGCTGTTCGTGGACGATCTGGCGATAATTTGCAGATCTCGTTCCCTCGCCACGTCTACCCGTCAAATCCAACTGACGGTAAACAAATTAGTGAGGTGGGCTGGTAATACCGGGTTTAAATTTTCCGAAACTAAAACTACGTGCGTTCATTTTACGAGACTGAGGGGTTATTACCCAGCTCCCGATATTCTTATTATGGGACAAGCTCTACCTTTCACAGATGTTGTGAAGTTCCTCGGTCTGTGGTTTGATCGGAAGCTAAATTGGAAAGAACATGTTGAACAGTTGAAAATCAAATGTCAAAAACCACTCAATCTTCTCCGAGTATTAACAGGCACCAGCTGGGGTGCAGATCGCACAGTTATGTTAAGAGTTTACCGAGCGCTAGTGAGATCGAAGCTTGACTATGGTAGTGTAGTTTACGCCTCTGCAAGAGAGAGCTATTTAAAGCCGCTTAACACAGTGCACAATGCGGGCCTCCGGCTGGCCACCGGAGCTCTTCGCACCAGCCGGCTGGAGAGCCTGTATTGCGAGGCGAGTGAACCCCCTCTAACCCTAAGAAGGGATTACCTGCTTACTTCGTACGCAGCCAAACTACTTTGCATGAGACAACACCCTGCCTACTTACCTTTGTGCAAACCCAGCTTCCAGGCTATCTACAACGCAAGACCTAGCGCTACTTTACCTGCAGGCATTCGACTCCAACGGATCTTGGTGGAAGCCGCGTTTCGACACACAAGGGTGTACCCACAGGGACAGAATGCAACCGCTCCATGGAAAATCGAACGACCAACATGTTACACAGGACTTGCGGCAACCAACAAGAGTTCCACTAGCTCAATAGTTTATAGGCAGAAATTTGCAGAATTTTGTTCGGAGTTTGAAGGTTTTATTCACATTTTTACTGATGGGTCGAAGGACACTGGCGCAGTTGGAAGCGCATTTGTTTTAAATAGTGACGTATCATATGGGTTTAAACTAAATGACAAGTGTTCTATTTTAACAGCCGAGCTATTTGCGATTCTTCATGCTCTGAAGTACATAGAGTCAAGCTGTTCCGAGAAACAGTTTCTCATTTGTTCCGACTCGATGAGTTCTCTCCAGGCAATAGACGCCCTGTATTCCCCACACACTCTCGTCCAGGGAATACACTCGCTGCTGGCGTCCCTGTCTTCCAGGGATGTCAGGGTGGTGTTCTGTTGGGTCCCTGGACACGTGGGGATACAGGGTAACGAGCTTGCTGATAGGGCAGCAAAGGCTGCAACAGAAAAAGACGCTCTGGATAACGACAGATTGACCTTCCCTGATCTGAAAAACTTCTTTAAAACTCTGTTGAAAATTAAGTTTCAGTGTCTGTGGAACCTAGAGACCGACAACAAGCTCAAGGCAATTAAGACTACCGTTGATGCTTGGGACTCATCCATCAGATCCACTAGACGGGAAGAGGTAGTTCTCACTAGATTACGAATAGGACATACTTTGTTTACCCATTCTTATCTTTTCTCGATCGATAAGATCCCACCCAGGTGTGATACGTGTAATAATGTGCTCACTGTTAAACACACCTTGATAGAATGTCCGAAATACAGAGCTCCACGAAGGCGACTCTCGCTCGAAAACTCTTTATCCAAAGTTCTCGGAGATGACCTGGAACAAATCGAAAAATTGTTTAAGTTTTTAAGGGAAATTAATTTACTTGGAATCATTTAGATCTACTGACTTGAGACTTTTTTGTCTCCCACGAAGGGTTTTAATTTAAGTTTTAATTTTTAGTATGCAATCCATTTTTCGGGCGCAAAATGACCAAAAGGTTGAAGCGCCCATAAAAACCAATAAAAAAAAAAAAAAATACTAGAAGAAGAACCGTCCCCCAAACCTAATGACGATCAGGGTCTGAAAGAAATGATGGCTCTTCTGCTGGCTGGCCAAGAAGAAAATAAAACTAAACTAGAAGAACAAACAAAGAAAATAGAACAACAGTCAAAGAAATTGGAAGAACAATCTGAAATACTTTCTGAACAGTCAAAAAAGATATCAGAACAAGCAAAAGAGATAGCAAACCTTCGAAAAGAGAACGAAAAGCTGAAGAGAAACACTGAGAGCGAAGACGATAAAAAAGAAAGGAGCTCCGCAAAAAAATTAAAGGGAGTCAAATTAGCCGGAAAAACAAACAAAGAAATGGGCCAACAGATGGCCCAGACGTCGGAAGACGACATGGACGTCGATGTCGCGTCGAGTGCAAAGCCTGGCCGGAAGCAGCACTCCCGGGTCGACTTCCTCAAACAAAGTTAACAATATCTGTGATACTTATCTGTGATAATAAGCATCTGTGATATTTTTTGTGATACTTACCTCTGTGATATTAGCTTTAAGTCGTAGTTTTAGCACGATGGCTTTTAGTTTTATCCAATGGAATTGTAATGGTTTTAATGTTCGCCGAGAAGAAGTTCGAGTTTTAGCTTCTAATTTTAATCCCTTGTGTATTTTTCTTCAAGAGACGCATTTTAAACCCAATGACGCACCTGTTTTAAGAAATTACACTTTTTATCGTCTTGACGACACTTCAGGGCAAAGGGCTCATGGGGGAGTGGCGACGTTGGTCTCGGACAGTGTTTTTTCCAGTCCAACGCCTCTCACAACACCCTTGCAGGCAGTGGCCGTCCGGGTCCACGTGCCTCAACCCATCACATTCTGTAATCTGTACCTACCTGAATGGGCTCCGGTGACTTCGGCGAACTTGGACCATCTGATTTCCCAACTACCGCGGCCATTCGTGCTCTTGGGTGACTTCAACGCCCACAACCCCCTGTGGGGCGACCACATGCACGACAGCGGCAGAGGACGTTTATTAGAGAAGCTTTTTACAGACAATGACTTGATCCTTTTAAATACCAACGAGAAAACCCGTTTTAATTCTTTTAATGGGGAATTCTCCGCTATCGATCTCTGTGTTTGTTGTCCATCTATTGTTTCACTGTTCGAATTGTCAGTTCACTCGGACTTGTGTGGGAGTGACCATTTCCCAATCCTTCTGAACCTAAAAACCGACTTTCAGCCCCCTGCCCGCCCCGCCCAATGGAGCATCAGGCGGGCGAACTGGAAGCGGTTCGCCGGTCTCGCAAAACTCGACGTGTCACTCGTGGAACCAGATGTTGAATCCAAAGTGAAAAGCATTACAGAATCGATAGTTAAGGCAGCAGAGGAGACAATACCTCAGACTTCCACCAAACCACGCCGCATTCCAGTTCCATGGTGGAATACGGAATGCAGCGATGCCATCAAAGCGAGGAAGAAAGCCTTGAGAATTTTTAACAAACACCCTACATTAGAAAATTTAAATAATTTCAAACAGCTACGAGCTAAAGCACGGCGATCCATAAAAACAGCAAAGCGGAATTGTTGGCGGGAATACGTGTCCTCTATTACGTGTGTCACCCCAAGCACGAAAGTGTGGCACCGTGTTAAAAAGATTGACCGCAAACACACTTCGTCTTCTATCTCTGGCATAGAAAATAATGGTCACATAGTCACGGACCCCAAAGAGATCGCTGACACGATTGGAAGACACTTTTCAGATGTCTCTAGCTCCCGGCATTATTCGGAAACATTTCAGAAGACCAAACTTGTCGCAGAGCGCAAGCGACTCTCGTTCGACTCCGCAAACACTGAAATGTATAATGTTCCATTTAGCATGTGGGAGTTGGCACACGCTATTAAGACGTCGAAAAACACCTCTCCTGGACCTGACCGAATCCATAATGCTTTTTTGAAGAACTTGACGCAGGAAGCACTTGAAATCCTGCTTGATACTTACAATCTGATATGGTCCACTCAGTCATTCCCCGACAGCTGGCGTTGTGCGATTCAAATTCCTATACCTAAACCTGGAAAGAACAAACAATTAGCAGCCAGTTACCGGCCCATCTCTTTGACCAGCTGCCTCTGCAAAATGATGGAAAAAATGGTAAATAATCGTCTCGTATGGTGGCTTGAGTCAAAGAAGCTGCTTTCTAATTTACAATGTGGTTTTCGTAGAAACAGAAGCACACTCGACCATTTAATCAGAATGGAAACCTTCATTCAAGATACTTTTTTAAGTAAGCAGCACGCAATTGCTGTGTTTTTTGATCTTGAAAAGGCTTATGACACAACCTGGCGGTATAGAATTTTAAAATCTCTTTTATCATGGGGTTTTAAAGGTCGACTACCGGTTTTTATCTCAAATTTTATGACTGACAGAATTTTTAATGTCAGAATTGGCGATGTTTTATCGGACACGTTTTCCCAGGAGAACGGCGTGCCGCAAGGCAGCGTTCTTAGTGTGACGTTGTTCGCTATTGCGATCAACGGCATTACTGATTGTGTAAGTTCCCCAGTTTCCGCCTCGCTGTTCGTGGACGATCTGGCGATAATTTGCAGATCTCGTTCCCTCGCCACGTCTACCCGTCAAATCCAACTGACGGTAAACAAATTAGTGAGGTGGGCTGGTAATACCGGGTTTAAATTTTCCGAAACTAAAACTACGTGCGTTCATTTTACGAGACTGAGGGGTTATTACCCAGCTCCCGATATTCTTATTATGGGACAAGCTCTACCTTTCACAGATGTTGTGAAGTTCCTCGGTCTGTGGTTTGATCGGAAGCTAAATTGGAAAGAACATGTTGAACAGTTGAAAATCAAATGTCAAAAACCACTCAATCTTCTCCGAGTATTAACAGGCACCAGCTGGGGTGCAGATCGCACAGTTATGTTAAGAGTTTACCGAGCGCTAGTGAGATCGAAGCTTGACTATGGTAGTGTAGTTTACGCCTCTGCAAGAGAGAGCTATTTAAAGCCGCTTAACACAGTGCACAATGCGGGCCTCCGGCTGGCCACCGGAGCTCTTCGCACCAGCCGGCTGGAGAGCCTGTATTGCGAGGCGAGTGAACCCCCTCTAACCCTAAGAAGGGATTACCTGCTTACTTCGTACGCAGCCAAACTACTTTGCATGAGACAACACCCTGCCTACTTACCTTTGTGCAAACCCAGCTTCCAGGCTATCTACAACGCAAGACCTAGCGCTACTTTACCTGCAGGCATTCGACTCCAACGGATCTTGGTGGAAGCCGCGTTTCGACACACAAGGGTGTACCCACAGGGACAGAATGCAACCGCTCCATGGAAAATCGAACGACCAACATGTTACACAGGACTTGCGGCAACCAACAAGAGTTCCACTAGCTCAATAGTTTATAGGCAGAAATTTGCAGAATTTTGTTCGGAGTTTGAAGGTTTTATTCACATTTTTACTGATGGGTCGAAGGACACTGGCGCAGTTGGAAGCGCATTTGTTTTAAATAGTGACGTATCATATGGGTTTAAACTAAATGACAAGTGTTCTATTTTAACAGCCGAGCTATTTGCGATTCTTCATGCTCTGAAGTACATAGAGTCAAGCTGTTCCGAGAAACAGTTTCTCATTTGTTCCGACTCGATGAGTTCTCTCCAGGCAATAGACGCCCTGTATTCCCCACACACTCTCGTCCAGGGAATACACTCGCTGCTGGCGTCCCTGTCTTCCAGGGATGTCAGGGTGGTGTTCTGTTGGGTCCCTGGACACGTGGGGATACAGGGTAACGAGCTTGCTGATAGGGCAGCAAAGGCTGCAACAGAAAAAGACGCTCTGGATAACGACAGATTGACCTTCCCTGATCTGAAAAACTTCTTTAAAACTCTGTTGAAAATTAAGTTTCAGTGTCTGTGGAACCTAGAGACCGACAACAAGCTCAAGGCAATTAAGACTACCGTTGATGCTTGGGACTCATCCATCAGATCCACTAGACGGGAAGAGGTAGTTCTCACTAGATTACGAATAGGACATACTTTGTTTACCCATTCTTATCTTTTCTCGATCGATAAGATCCCACCCAGGTGTGATACGTGTAATAATGTGCTCACTGTTAAACACACCTTGATAGAATGTCCGAAATACAGAGCTCCACGAAGGCGACTCTCGCTCGAAAACTCTTTATCCAAAGTTCTCGGAGATGACCTGGAACAAATCGAAAAATTGTTTAAGTTTTTAAGGGAAATTAATTTACTTGGAATCATTTAGATCTACTGACTTGAGACTTTTTTGTCTCCCACGAAGGGTTTTAATTTAAGTTTTAATTTTTAGTATGCAATCCATTTTTCGGGCGCAAAATGACCAAAAGGTTGAAGCGCCCATAAAAACCAATAAAAAAAAAAAAAAAAAAAAGCCGATGTTGACTTCACAGTTGTCCCTGTTAGCGATCTTAAAGCCGCCTTCAGGGCCGAAACAAAGAAGTGCTGGCAAGCGACATGGGACACTGTGCAAGTCAACAAACTGAAGCCCATCAAGGCAACTATCGACCCCTGGCAATCTTCTGCCCGACACACTCGACGCGAGGAGGTTGTAACAACGAGGTTGCGCATCGGTCATAGCCCGCTCACTCACGTCTTCATCCTGAAGCGAGAAGAGCCACCGATGTGCACCTCCTGTGATCAACCTCTCTCGATTAAACATCTCCTTGTCGAGTGTGCCGTTCACAGGCAACTGCGCAACCACCTGCAGATTCCCGGAAGTTTGCCAGAGGCGTTGGGAGACAACGCCGTGTCGATAGGCCGAATCATCCAATTTTTAATTCAAACTGACTTTTTTAAACTTATCTAGTTTTTAGTAAGTTTTTAAAGCAGTTTGTGACCCAGGCGCAAGTATTTATAAAAACTGCGTCTGGACATGACAACTGGTTTTTTAGCATTGTTTTTTATTTGCTTTTTAACCATTGACAATTTTTTACTCGTCTGACTTGACACAAATTTTTATTTGTTCTTAGTTGGAGTGTAATTTTTTATTGTCTTTGTTGTCTTTTTATTTTTAAATTAAGACTGCTTTTTTAAAAATTGATCTAGTTAAGAGAAATTTTTAAATCAGTCTTAAATTCCTGGCGCAGGTATTTATAAAGAATGCGTCAGGAAATATTAACTAGTTTTTAATCTAGTTTTTTGATTTTTAACCAATGACATTATTTTATACAACTGATCGATAGTTTTATCTATTTGATTTTTTTGTTGTTTAATGTTTTGTCACTTTTTTATTTTAAACATCTGACCGGCGCAAATAGCCAAGCTGCTGACGCGCCGTTAAGCCCACAAAATCAATCAATCAATCAATCTGCACTGTTTATGCATCGGCGAGGAAATCATATATCGGCATCCTGGATCCAGTGCACAACGCTGGTATCAGGTTGTGTACTGGCGCGTTTCGCACAAGTCCCATCGTCAGTCTGCATTGTGAGGCCGGGGAGGCTCCGCTTAAGATCAGGCGTGACTACCTCCTTGCCAGCTACGTAGCCAAGCTACGTGGCATGCCAAAACACCCGGCATACAGGTCTGTGTTCGCTCCGCCGAATGTTGTGCTCTACAACACCAGGCAAAAAGCAACCAGACCTGTTGGCATCAGAGCAAAAGAGCTCCTGGCCGCATTTGGAATGGACCTACCACCTGTCCTTCCTGTCGGAATCGGTCGTGTGGCTCCCTGGACAACATCCCAGCCTGTGTGCCTGATGCAACTCGCTCAGCACACCAAGGCCCAGACGAGCCCGGCCGTGTTCCGACAGCTGTTCTTCAGCATTTGCGACCAGTACCCTCAACACTGCAGGATCTACACTGACGGATCAAAGGACAATGAGTCTGTGGGGTGTGCCTTTGTCATCGACAACACAAGCGTGTGCTTTAAGCTCAGTCCTCTCTGTAGTGTCTATACAGCAGAGTTGTTTGCGATTCTCAAGGCCCTTGAACATATCAAGCGTGCCAATCGCAAACAATTTCTTATCTGTTCCGACTCTCTGAGCTCCCTTCAAGCACTATGTCAGGCATTCCCCACGGACCATCTTGTGCAAACCATCCAGGATAAACTTGGCGCACTATGCTTGGTCGGCATAGAAGTGTTGCTCTGTTGGCTTCCAGGCCATGCAGGAATTGCTGGCAATGAGATGGCCGACAGAGCAGCTAAGGACGCCACGACAAAAGCCGATGTTGACTACACAGCTGTCCCTGTGAGTGATCTTAAAGCCGCCTTCAGGGCCGAAACAAAGAAGCGCTGGCAATCATCATGGGACACTGTGTTAGTCAACAAACTGAAGCCCATCAAGGCAACTATCGACCCCTGGCAATCTTCTGCCCGACACACTCGACGCGAGGAGGTTGTAACAACGAGGTTGCGTATCGGTCATAGCCCGCTCACTCACGTCTTCATCCTGAAGCGCGAAGAGCCACCGATGTGCACCTCCTGTGATCAACCTCTCTCGATAAAACATCTTCTCGTCGAGTGTGCCGTTCACAGGCAACTGCGCAACCACATGCAGATTCCCGAAAGATTGCCGGAGGCGTTGGGAGACAACGCCTTGTCGATAGATCGAGTAATTCGATTTTTAATTAAAACTGACTTTTTTAAACTTATCTAGTTTTTAGTAAGTTTTTAAAGCAGTTTATGTTCCAGGCGCAAGTATTTATAAAAACTGCGTCTGGACATGACAACTGGTTTTTTAGCATTGTTTTTTATTGCTTTTAAACTTTTGACAATATTTTACTCACCTGACTTAAAGCAAATTTTTGTTTTTAGTTGTGGAGTGGTTTTTTATTGTCTTTGTTGTCTTTTTATTTTTAAATTAAGACTGCAATTTTATAAATTGATCTAGGTTAGAGAAATTTTTAAATCAGTCTTAAATTCCTGGCGCAGGTATTTTTAAAGAATGCGTCAGGAAATAGTAACTAGTTTTTTATCTAGTTTTTGTTTTTTAAACAATGACAATATTTTAACCAACTGATCGATAGTTTTATCTATGTGATGTTTTGTTGTTAAATGTTTTGTCATTGTCTTGTTTTAACCATCTGACCGGCGCAAATAGCCATAGTTGCTGACGCGCCGTTAAACCCCACAATCAATCAACTATTTCTCACACAGCGGGATGCTGGGCTTGATTAAAATACATTTCTTAACAAGTTTTATAACTAAGTTAGGTGGCATTTGCTTCACAACCCATTGAATTCTGTGTCCCACCGGCTGTTACTATGCTATGTCACACTACCAGTTGGTAACTGCTATACTATGTCACACTGCCAGTTGGCAGCAGTTTTGGCTTGTTTTTGACAGTGCAAGCTGAGGGTTGTGCTATATAAGGGATGTTGGGGTGTCACGCAATCATGCAGACGAGTTACTTTAGAACAAAATATCGCGAAATACTTCTGAATTATGGTAGTAAAAATTTGGCGAAAGTGATTTCAATTAAATGCAAATAAAAGGATGTTGTCAAGTAATTACTATGAAAATTATCTCTTGAACCATTTTCGGATAGGAACGGAAATTGAAACCGACTTATTATTATAATTTTTCTATCTTTTGCAGGTGCATTTTGTGTGATCGATGGAAATTTTTTCCGGCGCAACACTATAATTTTCAATAAAACGTCGGCTTTGTAAAAAAAAAAAAAAACGGGGAACAAAATCGTACCGCGCTTTTGCCCTCGCAAACGGCAGCTTATTAGCTCGGAATTCACATCGTCGAATTAGAGACGACAATACGCGGCGTCCCTTTTTTTTCCACGCGTCTCCATTCAACCTCGTATAAATCACAGCGTCATTAAAATCAAATTAAAACCTGGTGGTGGGAAAACGAATTAACGTTGCAGCAGAGTCGCGGTCGCTTCGCAGTCGAAGACAGGTGCTTCGCTACAGGTTACAGTAATAAGATTATTAATTTATATTGTGTTTCGTTTCCAGATGGGGGACTCCCGATGAATGCCAGCTAGAGCGATGCTGAGGTAAGTGCCGAGATGCTGCGATGTCGCTTAAGCAGAACCCGCTGTTTTTGTTCCTCTTTAGCCGTAGGTGCCTCGTCGTTGCAGTTGCAGACTCAAAATATGGCTGGCATTTACATTTCACCAACTCGTGAAACTGAATCCGTAAGGCGTTATTTAGAAATATTTAATTCAAACACTAGAACAGTAGCTGAAATTTTTATTAGAAACTAGCCAGCTTTTTAATTCAGTATTTTTATAGTAACTTTATTATTATACAGTAATATGGAAACGGATGTGAACGGTTGTGGTCTGCTTGAACGTTGTGTCTTTGGTCCTAAAAAGGACTTTGTCGATAGTCGACGTTTCGTCCGCGATGGCGTGGACATCTTCAGGACTGTGAACCCCTCCGCATTTCCATAAAGTAGTAAGGGTAGTAATAAGGGTAAATCGGCGATTGAAAATTTATTTGCCATCATGTTGGTATTGAGTTGACCACTAGCGCTGAGCGGACAAGGATATTATTAAATTAAATTGTCTTCCACACGTTTGCGTGGATTTCAAATACGTGCTCTCCATTGCAACATCGAGTAACTCAGTAGTGGAAGAGAAAAATTCTACATGAACATTTCCCAGGACGATCATTATAAGTATGAAGCCAAAATACAGAGTAAATCACATTGACTCTTATCAATAATCACAAACACTTAAAATATATATATAACATTTTTAACTTAATAATTTCACACAAGCTTCGGTTAAACAGGCAAAGTTTCGGTGACCACTTCGTGTAGGAACGTGTAGTACGAAATAGAAGCCTTGCAAATCTGAAAAACAAAAGTTTAAACTTGAAATCACTCTTGTCGGGCCATCGCTCGCCTGCCAACTGCGACGTTGCCAAAACTTACCCCGAAGAACGTCTCGTTTGTAATCTGGTACATGTTGCAACCGTGCAGACAGATCGGAGTCTGCGCTCTTTGCATGATGGACCGCACCATGACCTTGAATCGGGCAGACATCGAAGGCCACTCGGTGTTGTAGGCGGCGTCTGCGATGTCCACGCTCTGCAACCAGATTTGCTGATGATGAGTCGTGATCTATGTTTTCTCGCTGTGTATTTTCGCCTCTCGTACCGAACGGTTTGGCAACGTTGGAAACACCGGTTCTCGTGAGATTACCGAAGTTAAGCAACATCGCGCTGAGTTAGGTGTTGGATGGGTGACCATCATGCATATGATCAGTTCTGTTCGGGGGAGAGGTTTTTGAAGTTAGTACGACAACTTCACCTGTTCGAGTTATACCGTCTTTCGGAAGGGACGTAAAGTCGGTGATCCACTTGTTGCTTTTCGACAGAAGAAGGCCGGTGCCGGCACCGGGTTTTCCCTCCTCCCTTCTAGGCTAGGCCATCCTAATTCATTCGCCGACGCCATTAGACCAGTGCCATAAGGCCAGTTGTCAAAACAGTGCGTCGTTAAACACCAATAATCAATCAATCAATCAATTCGCCACTCATTCTCAAAAATTCGTTACTCTGCAAAACAGATTTTCTTTAATTCAAGACTGATGCGGCCTTATTTTTTAACCAGACTTCAATGTAGTGCAATTTGTAAACTTCGATTTACTGACAATCAGATACTAGGTCTTCAGTTTGTATAAACGGACCAAATCCCATGTTGAGCAGGAATCTTAGGGCCGGTTTTACAGCATCCAGTTTAATATTAATCTTCCAGTCAGGAAGAAAACAGAAGCAACCGACAGGTTGTCAGAGATTTTATCTGGAGGTTTGCAACTGGACAGTGAAAAACAGACCCATTACGTTATCTAATTTATCCTTTAAGATGAAGTTAGCTATAGAATTTCGTGCCAGATATATTACAGTTAAAGAAACTCTCATCACTCATTCATCATTAGAAACGAAAAGCTATTCCAAAATTTGTATCCGTACCAGGATACAATTTTTGAAATGTATATTTGGTTTATAATATTTATTATCTACGGTTCATGCAACGAGTATTAAACCACTTGATGGCTTCTATTCTACTGCTTTGAACTATTTAACCCGGTGACCTCGGCCGTGACCTCGCTGCCCATGATGCAGGTGAGGGCGATGTCGGACAGTGTCAGGGTTAACACTAAGACGGCAGCCATCGTCGCTGAGAAGTTGACGTTCAGCTGTTGAGCAGAGTTCAAAGCATTGTTCAGATCTGAGCGTAGGGCACGTTTTGAAAAGATTTACCTGACAAGAGAGGGGAGAGGTTCTGAGCTGCAAAAGCATGCCGTTCTTCTTACCAGGTGTACATACTGGTATAGAAGTATTGGGAAAATTGTTGATGAACTAGGATGGGAAAATTTAATTTATATTTATGCGGCAATAAGTTGGCAGTTTGCGTGGAATGAACTGGGAGTTAGATTGGAAAGAGCGAGGTTCATTGGGAAGAATGGGCAATGGGTTTAAGTTGGACATGAAAAGGAAAGGAGTGAGAAAGAAAGGGATTTTAAAATGGGGGTCACGAGGAATGAAATAATTTAAGAGTAGGTGGAGAGATGATGGAAAGTGTGAGGAAATTAAGGGTAGTGATGAGAATGGGATGGAATGGAAGGTTAGGGACTCAAGCAAACTGACATGCAAATGTACCAATATGTGTAAATAAATAAATATAAATATAAATTACTTAGATATTTCTTTGCATCAAAATAATATGGTTTATTTTTGTATTTTTAGTTCAGAATTACTTTTATTTTCTGGTTGTGTCTAAATGTATGCTGCATTGACATTTCGATTGTTTCGTCCCGAAATTCCCACGACTGTGGTGAGCTATCTTCCGTGATCTTAATTGATGAAATCATCTCACTACACAAGTCATGTCTTGCTCTTGAAGCATCATGTACTCACCTGAGAAATCTCGTACAGAATGAGGCCCAAGCTGGCAATGTTAGCGGTCATCTGAATGTAGAAGACCGGGCTGAACACTTCCAAGAAATCGCTGACGAATCTTGCAAAGAGAAAATTACACACGTGTTCTAATTGTAAGACAGTCGGTCTACATTTCAAAAATAAAATGATATTCCATCATACATTCTACACAAAGCTATAGAGATATTAGCTATACCTATATGCCTCTATTTTATTATTGAAATATTATATTTTAGTACTCTTCCAAGATGATGATCACAATAACTTGATTGCTTTGAGGAAATGCTGCCCTAACGAACAGGTTAGTCAAATAAGGTCTTAACTCCGATCACCGACACACAAATTACTGCCAAAAAGACCTTAACTTAAATATTTACTTCAAAATTTCATTATGATGACTGATGCATTCCAACAAGTACTCCTCCGACAGCTGTTGGATCCTCTGACAAATTTCATTCGGTGCTTCCTGACAGTCTAAACTCTCTTGCGACAAACTTATCGGTACGCAATCACCCAAAGCCACATAATCCTCCTCTTCGCACACTTTCACCGCTTTCCCATGCAAATCAACCAGCGTCAGCTTCAGAATTTTAAACTGAGCAATGATGTGCACCATCAAGTTGATCGTGAACGACGCCATCGCCAGTGCCGTCATAGCGCTGAGAAAGCGACTAGCAAGATGCAAGACCATGATCACGTTGAAGTGGTCCTTCTGTTCGAACGGGTAGACCACGTTAAAGCCCGGCTCGGTGACCCCGTGTACCAGGTACATCCAAACCGTGGGTCCAACGGCCAAGCAGACCCAGGCTAACGCCGTCCCCAACGCTGCAGCGATCAGAAGTTCACTGAATCTCTCGGATTTGTGTTCTATTCGTCGATACTCGCGACCGGTTTTGTTTGTGATGTCCATCAGATGTCTCAAGAGGTTTTCGATCCTGTCTCTGTTTGTCAGTATCACGACTTGCTTCAATACAATACCGACAACCAATATAGCGCTGCTAGCTTCGCTGATGTCTTTGGTCTGCGGTGCTTTTACAAGCAAGTAGTGTGCGCATGTGACGAGGTAAATGGCTTGTCCGATGAAGATGCAAACCGTGTAGAGGTTGTAGATTTGATGTCTCTTCGCGTCTTTGCAACTGTTCCACATCCCAGAAAATGATAGCCGCTTTAGTGATTTCTGTAAGTAGGAAGCGTTGTCGTATTCTGGTAATGTTGCCAGCCGTTTTACATATCTTGCGAATGATTCGGATGCTTTTGACCCCAAAATCTTGTAGCTTGAAAAACTCATTATTTATTTATGGTATTTTAAACTTTAGTATAAAAAAAAGTTTGTTTAATTGTGGAATATTTAACTATTTTTTGATCAATTTAACGGTTTTCGACACTTAACGCCACAGTACAGATGGTCATAGAATATCACTTGCTGTCGGTTCAAAATGATATAAAGTTATGTGCACCAAGTACGATAATAATATATGTCATGTTATCAACGAGCTATCACTTATTGCCCTTCCCCCAGCAAACACCCTGTGTGGTAGAGAATACTTGATTCATGGTGAGGTTGTGTTACATAAAGAATCAGTTGTCGTTATTTATTCAAAACGATCTGTTTTTAAATGATGGCTGGCAATCGTTACGTGATCCTAACTTATATGCTGATCATTTTAAATGATTTTCACAACAACTTGGCTATCTTTTGTTGTGTAGGCGTCTAATATTTGTGTTTCTATGGCAAAGTCGGTGGTTCATAGAGAGTAGAGTTTGTAAAATAGATTATTCACGAGTAACACTAGACTTTTCCAGGTGGCTGACGATAACGTTTGATTGTCTTTGATAAATTCGTAATCTTACTTCTCAAGTCTGTTATGTGTATTGTATTGGATTCTGTGTTATACCAGCCCGATGCTAACATAGCCCCAGTTGATCATAAGTAGTATATAAATGGGGGTTCTGAGCCACCAACTTCTCACGTGACTCCCGTCCAAGTTAACTTATTTTTTCTGCAGAGTCAGCACTTTTATTTCAAGGTCGTGTGACTTTGGTGTAAGTTAACATATATTTTTTTGCAAAGTCACGTGACATCCGTCCAAGTTAATGATCTAAATAATGCAGCGTCAGCAAATTTTATCTTGTAGAATGTTCTCGAAGGTTCTCGAAGGTTTTTGACCTCTGAAGCTCACAGGTGCGACGTATCAATTACGCAGCATCAGCAAAAATTGATCTCACGATCATTTCTATATGTTTATAGAATTTTCTCGAAGGTTTTTGACCTATGAATCTTACAGGTGCGACATATCACTCTCTCTTGTACATTCATAATTGGTAAATCTCTCTCTCTCTCTCTCTCTTTCTCTCTCTCTCTCTCTCTCTCTCGTACATTTCCTCGATGGATCGATAGTACATGTCATCGTGCGACGTATCAATTACGCAGCATCAGCAAAAATTTATCTCACGACCATTTCTATATGTTTGTTCTCGAAGGTTTTTGACCTATGAAGCTTACAGGTGCGACATATTAATAATACAGTGTGAGAAAATTTTATTTTCTAGAATGTTCTCGAAGGTTCTCGAAGGTTTTTGACCTATGAAGCTCACAGGAGTTACGTATCAATAATATCACGTCAGCAGAAATTCATTTCTATAAGTTTCTGTATGGTTCTATTTTGTTTTTAAATCACATGTGTTAAGGACCTGACAATCTACGCAGTTGAATCAGAGTAAAGTCGCACCTGCACGAACCGGAAAGGAGCGATGTATCAATAATACAACGTCAGCAGAAATCCATTTCTTTAAGTTTCAGTATGGTTCTACGGTTATTTTTGTTTGTAAATCACAAGTGTTAATGACATGACAATCTACGCAGTTGAATTAGAGTAAAGTCGCACTTGCACATACACGTTGAATCTACGCAGTTACAGGAGCGTCATACCAATAATACAGTGTGAGAAAATTTCATTTTCTACATTAATATGGATTCAAGCAACAAGTCACAGATTGACATGTAAGTAATTTATCTCTTTGTAACAAAAATTACAATAATTATAATAATTCACGGGAACAAATTTTATGGATATAATAATTATTTGGAATACAATTATCGTATACTTGTTTACCTATTGCATATTTATTAATTAGTTGTAAATATTAAATATATATATATATATATATTTTTAGGGATATTGAAGAAGCTATAAAAGCAATTCTTCTAATTAGCAGTGAGAACATTGGGATGAATAATTTAGAAAAGTAAGTCAATTTGGTTACTTCTTTTGAATCTACAATATTATTTTTTCACGTTAAATCATTAAATTGTATTATTTTCTAGCAACGAAATGGGGAACGATGAATACACAATGAATGGACGGATGGCAACAGATACGGCTACACCAATAACGTAAGTCAGTTCATGAAAAAAAAAAATCTTTTTGATTTCGAAGTTCTTTTATTTAGTAAATACGTGAAATCACCTATTCACCTATTATCACCTATGTTTGCAGGGCTACTTCAGAGGAAACGAATTTATCTTATCAAAATGAGGTTCTCAGTTTAATGTAAGTGAATTTCATTCATAAGAATCAATTGGAAATGCAAATATGTTTGTGTAATTAAAAAAAAAAATATATATATATATAATAATAATAATAATATTAATAATAATAATAATAATAATAATAATAATAATAATCGTAAATCTCTTCAAGGGAAATTGACAACATTTGTAATGCCGTACTCGCTGATTTGGAGAAGAAGAGGAAGTCAGTTGAAAACAAAAAGTAAGTAGACAGTCTGGTTCTTGTATCAATTACTTTCTACGGTTATGTGAACTTATTTTAATTTCTATTATTTCAGCCGTGTAGAAAATCTATCAAATACGATTGATCCCATGTCACTCGAGCCGACACCAGGAACTTCGAGAAAGTGAGTCAATTTTTAAATGATTAAGGTGAAATTCCAAAATTTGTAGGTATAGGTAATTGAATTTATTTCCATAGACTTTATATCTTAAAATTACTAGATAAATTTTTACCATTTCAACATTTAATAAATAGGTGGTAGGTATACCATTATTTACATTATTTCATTTTTCTTTGCTAATTTAAAAATTTTATTTTCAGGAGATCACATCAATTAATAGCATCATCCTTATCACCGTCAGTTACCAATACAATGGAACTTGAGTCAGCGTCAACAAAATTCAAAAAGTGAGTTAATTTTAAATATTTATAGTATTTAAAAAAAAAAAACTAAAACATAAATGAAGATGATGCTTAGATGTATAGGTATCTTTATATTTTTCCTTAATTTTTATAATGTTAAACGTCAGTATGTCAATTTTGTTTCACTTTACCAATATTCTAATTAAATGTTTTTATTTTCAGGAGACCTCATCAATTACCATCTGTCAAGACCATCCTACACCAATGTGAGCACTGTGAAGCAAGATTCTCACGTAGAGGCAATTTGAAGAATCACATGTTGAAAACTCATCTGAAATGCCACATCTGCCCCCGTGTATTTAGAAGTCAAAATGATCTGATGAGTCACGTTAAAAATCATAACCATCAAACGGGGTGCAGCTCTTCAGCGACACAGGGTCATCTCATTGATCGACTAACACAACTTGGCGGAGGAAGACTTTCAAAGTCGGCATTGAATGATTCAGTAAAAATATATCAATTTGACATTCCGAATCCGAAAACGGATATTTTAACTTTTCTATCTGATAATAAGTTATTAGTTGAGAAGCGATTGTTAGAAAATCTTTCTGAGAAACGTGGAGTAAAATCATATCTCGCAATCTTTCCAATTTTTTCCAAAACCACTGACGATGGTCAGGTTGAAACTGCACCAGTGTTTCGCAGCTGTAATCAAATTTTGTTACAACCTTTCGAATTTAATAAGCAGTTCAATCAAGCGTTTGAAAATATTGCCAAAGCAGTATCTTCTTTCCAAAGAGAAGGTAGTAACTGGATTTTCCAAAGATTAAGTAAAATGGAATTACATATCGCCGATTATGTTCCTCTAGCCGGTAGTAGTTACATTCCTTTACCAAAGAAAATCGAGAATAAAAAAGCCACCATTAATATAAAAAATTTCGACCAAAAATGTTTCCTCTGGTCCGTTTTAGCGCATCTTCATCCTCAAAACCAACATCATCAAAGAGTCAGTCATTATAAGAGGTATGAAGATGAGCTAAATATGACTGGGATCGAATATCCAGTGAAACTGTCTAAATTAGATCTTTTCGAAAAACAAAATAATATATCAATCAACGTTTTTGGATATGAGAATGAAGTGTTTCCCCTACGCATCACAAAATTAAATTCTGAAAAGCATGTCAATTTATTATACATATCGAATACAGAAGCGAACCACTACTGCCTAGTAACCAATTTAAATAGATTACTCAGCGATCTAACAAAACATAATACACAGGCATTTTACTGTCACCTCTGCTTACATAGATTTACTAAAAAATCGCTTCTCGACGAACATTCTAAATTTTGTAACCAATTTGAACCACAAAAAATAGAAATGCCTCGTGAAGGGGAAAACATTTTGAAATTTAAAGACTATAAATTTAATTTAAAAGTTCCCTTCACAATTTATGCAGACTTTGAAAGCATCACTAGTAAGATCAGTTCTTGTGAACCTAGTGGTGATACGTCTTACATACAGCATACCGCTCTCCATGAACCTTCAGGATATGCTTATGCAATAGTAAATTCAGATGGAAAACTACATGCTCCAATTACAGTGTATAGAGGACCAGATGCAGTTGAGCATTTTTTAAACAACCTTCTTGATGAGGAGCTAGATTTAAAAGAAATAATGAAAGTAAATGTACCCATACATATGACTTTAGAAGATATTCAAGATTTTACGGAAGCTAAAATTTGTTCAATTTGTAAAAAAGAGTTGGGAGATGATAGAGTCCAAGATCACTGTCATTTAACAGGTAAGTACAGGGGAAGTGCCCACTCTAATTGTAATTTACAATACCAACTCGCAGAATTTATTCCGGTAGTATTTCACAATTTGAAAGGTTATGATTCTCATCTCATAATGCAAGAATTAGGTAATATAAAAACTAAAAAAATTCACTGTATTCCCAACAATATGGAAAAATATCTTTCTTTTCAATTTAATTCATTGAGATTTTTGGATTCATTACAATTTCTAAATTCATCTTTGGAAACTCTAGTAGAAAATTTGAAGGGATACGGCGAAGAACGATTTATTAACTTCATTGAACACTTTGCCCAGACAACAGATGCATGGCCTCTGTTACTTCGCAAAGGCGTCTATCCGTATGACTACATGGACTCTCATTCAAAATTCTCTGAAACGCATCTCCCTCCCAAGTCGGCATTTTTCAATACTCTACGTGACGAACCCATCAGTGATGAGGACTACGAACATGCTCAAAGTATCTGGAATACATTTGAAATTCAAAATTTAGGCGAATATCAAGACCTGTACGTAAAAACAGACGTACTTCTTTTGGCTGATGTTTTTGAAAATTTTAGAAATCTCTGTTTAACTAACTATGATCTGGATCCTCTGCACAAGTATACTGCACCTGGGCTAGCCTTTGAAGCCTGCTTGAAAATGACTGGCGTAGAATTGGAGCTGTTTACCGACCCAAATATGTACATGTTCATGGAGAGCGGTATACGTGGTGGTGTGTCAATGATATCGACCCGTTACGCTGAAGCTAACAACAAGTACATGGATGACTTCAACGAGGACAAAGGGTCATCTTACATCATGTACCTCGACGTAAACAACCTCTATGGACTGGCCATGTCAAGATCACTCCCAATTTCGGATTTTAAATGGATGACTAAACAAGAAATAGCTTCATTTAATATTGAAATTTTTGAGGATAACTCAGATTCTGGCTGCATTTTAGAAGTTGATCTCGAGTACCCTGAACATCTACATGATTTACACAATGATTATCCACTTGCCCCAGAAAAAATGAATATTTCCAAATCAAATTTGTCTCCATATGGCAAATCGCTATTAAAACATTTGAAAATAAATCTTACCGATGAAAACACAAAATTAGTTCCAAATTTAAATAACAAACAAAATTACATTATCCATTGCGAAAATTTAAAGCAGTACCTATCAATGGGATTAAAACTTAGTAAAATTCATCGCATTTTGAAATTTAAACAATCTCCATGGCTTAAAAAGTATATTGATTTCAACACTGAACAGCGAAAAAACGCCAAAAATAATTTCGAAAAAGACTTTTTCAAGCTTTTGAATAACAGTGTATTCGGGAAAAGTATGGAAAATGTGCGTTGTCATCAAAATATAGAGATAATCAATAGTGAAAAAAGATTGAAAAAAGTAGTCGCATCACCATCATTTGAAAGTTTCAAAATTTTTTGCAACGACCTTGTTGCAGTACAATCGAAAAAGAAACGCCTTCTGTTAAATAAACCAATATTTACTGGATTTAGCATTTTAGATATAAGTAAAACTTTTGTGTACGATTTCCATTATGATTATATTAAAAAACGGTATGGGGATCGAGCGAAATTACTTTTTACTGATACCGACAGCTTAACTTATCACGTTCAAACAGAAGACATTTATGAAGATATGAAAGCCAGCATCGATCTTTTCGACACTTCAAATTACCCATTAAATCATCCACTTTATTCTACAAAAAATAAAAAAAAATTAGGCAAAATGACTGATGAATTAGGATCGAACATCATTAAAGAATTTATAGGCTTAAGATCTAAGATGTATTCAATACTTGAGAGCAGTGGAAATTGTAAAAAAGTAGGTAAAGGCATCGTGAAAAATGTACTGCAGAAAAAGATAACACACGAGGATTATAAACATTCAATTTTTGAAAAACAAATTCATAGAGCAAATATGCGTTCTATAAGAAGTTTTAATCACGAAATTTATACAGTTGAACAAAAGAAAATTACACTCTCACCTTACGATGACAAACGGTACATCCTTTCGGATGGTTTCAACACTTTAGCCCATGGACATTATTTGATTCACGATGAAAACGACGATAACGATAGCGATGATGATAATGTTGATAACAACCATGATGATGCAGATGTAGATGATTAGATGTAGAACATATTTTAGTGTTTATAATAGGAATTAGTTGGCTAGAAAATAATATTTTATTCTTTTAGTTTGAAATGTATTGATAAATAAAACAGTAATTGAAAAAAAAAATTAATCATTTTACAACTTTACCAAAATATTCCCCACTCCTAAATTCATATCCCACCCGTCAAACTTGAATCTCATTCTGAAATTATTTCAAATTGAATGTCACAATAAATTGCTGGTAAGTACTTTTATAATTTCAGTCTTCACAATGGACGTGCGATGGAAGGTACCGTTTACAGCTCTACTTGCTGGCAGTACTGGTTGTGGGAAATCAACGTTTGTAAGGAGATTTTTAGCAAATCTAGATCAAATGACTGATCAGTGCATTAATCAAGTAATCTGGTGTTATTCCGTGGAAATGCAAAACTTTCAAGATTTCATGACTGATCCTCGCTTAACATTTCACCAAGGACTACCAAACATGGATGATTTTAGTGCTGAGAGTGGTCCAAAATTAATTATTCTCGATGATATGATGACAGAAATGGATAAAAGAGTAGTAGATTTGTTTACGAAATTTTCACATCATAAAAATATTTCAACTTTTTTCATAACTCAAAATTTATTTTATAAAGGGAAAGAAATGCGTGATATATCACTGAATTCACACTACATTGTAACTTTTAAAAATCCGAGAACGAGATCTCAATTCTCGTGCATGGCAAGACAGCTAAATCCAAAAAATGTTAAATTTTTGGAGGAAGCTTACGAAGATGCTACCAAATTACCTTTTGGGTATTTACTGGTAGACTGCCATCAGAAAACCGATGAAAATCTACGTATCCGAACGTCAATTTTCCCAGACGATGAAAACCATATTGTCTACATTCAGAAATAATGATAAATAATCGAAGATCTAGCACTTGCCCGTCATTCTCTCATCATGAGCGACACGGTTATCAAACAGGCGCATGTGCTGCATACGTTGCAGAAAGCCAGTCCGACGATGCGTAGAGCGATATTAAAAGCGTCCGATAAAAATTTGGTTCGATCAATTTGTGAATGTGCTGAAAATTGTATATCAGGACGTGTAAATCTGCACCCAGCTCAGAAAAGTCGACTCTCTCGACACAAGCGGTTGCTGCGAAAATTGGTGAAAAAAGGCGACACTTGGCAAAAGAAGAAGCGAATTATTCAAAAAGGTGGATCTCTAATTCCGTTACTGTTGGGACCAATTCTGAGCGGTGTTATTTCAGGTTTGATGGCATCATGAATCATACAAAGAAGATGGTTTTAATTGATCAGCAAATGCTTGATCGTATTAGTAAGACTAAGGTACCAACAAGTTTGCAATTAAACAAGTCACAAAATGCTTCATCATCTACAAACGCAATCAAGGATAAGATTATGGCTCTACGGAATGAAATGAAACAGATTCTTCGACTAAAAGATTTGGACGACAACGAAAAACTTTCACGTTATCAAGAAACATTACGACGATATCTACATTTTATTTCCATAATGCCACAAACTAATGGACCGGTTCAGCCTGAATGTCAAGAAAAATCTGTTCCTACAGGGAAGGAAATTAAGCAAGAAATAATTGACAATAAACAAGAAATCAAGCCTTCCAATACTGCAATCGATCATATAAATATTGAAAGTGAAAATAAATTTAAAAATTCTACCAGGGTTGATGATAAACATTCGTTGAAAGATGAGCTGCTGCGTTCCATATCTGAAAAGAAACGTAACACTGCGGAAGAAATCTACACAATTCTTACTAACAGCGAAATTATTGACTGGAATCATGCAGGAACTGTGAAAATAAATGGTTGTGATATCGTCGATTCATCAATAATCGAATTAATATCTGATATTTTAAGTAATCGTCAGACTTCTAATCCTAATGGCTGGCAAAAATTTGCGGAAGTCTTAACGGAATTAAAAGTCCCAATGAAATATATATCAAACACTCGTCGAAGAAACTTCATTCGTTCAAAACAGAACGAAGCTGCGAGTTCTCCAATCAAAAGTGCTGAGAAGAGAAAGAAACGAAAAATAGAAGATCTATCACCGCCAGTGTCACAGGGAAAAATAGGTGCCGTTAAGCGAAGAAGTGCTCGTGTGTTGACCACTGCCAATTGGAAACGATTTAACTTTTCATCATGAATGCTAAAACAAGAAAATTATTACAAAAAATATATTTTGATCCGTCCAATGCAGCCGGATTTTCTACAGCAGACAAGTTGTGGAAGGCGACGAAGAAAAAGATTTCGAAAATGAACGTTGAAGAGTGGCTTGAAAATCAGGAGACCTTTACTCTACATCAACCACTGAGAAAAAAATTTGACAGAAATAGATTTATCTCGAACTATATTGATGATGTTTGGCAAGCTGATCTTTGTGACATGCAATCTCTGAGTAAATATAATGATAATTTAAAATACTTGTTGACTGTTATTGACATTTTTAGCAAATTTGCATGGATAATAGTTTTACGTAATAAAACAAGTGCAGAAATAATAAGAGGTTTTCAGGAAATTTTCGAATCATCTAATCGAAAACCTACAAATTTAAATATGGATAAAGGCAAGGAATTTAAAAATAGAAATTTTCAAACGTTTTTAAAAGATAGGAATATCAATTTTTATTACACTAACAATGATACTAAAGCAGCCGTAGTCGAAAGATTCAATAGGACAATTAAACAAAAAATTTGGAAGTACTTTACTTATTCCTCATCTAACCGTTACATTGATGTGCTCCCAGATTTATTGCACAGTTATAATAATTCAATTCATTCTACAATAAAATTTTCCCCAGCTGAAGTGAATATCAATAACATGTTGCAAGTTTGGCGAAATCTTAATAATCGAATACCAGTCATTAAAAATAGAAAAATAAAATTTGCAATTGGTGACCATGTTCGAATTTCTAGAGAGAAAGGTCAATTTGAGAAAGGATTTGAAAAGAACTATTCTGATGAGATATTCATAATTTCCGAAGTTCTCCCTAGACGTCATTTAACAGTTTACAGAATAGAGGATATGAGTCATCAACCAATCGAGGGAACGTTTTATGAAGCTGAGTTGAAACGAGTGCGAATTCAAAAATCTACTGTGTACAAAATAGATAAAATCCTCGATCAGAAAAAAAACGGACGCAGTACCAAACTATTAGTCAAGTGGCTCGGTTATCCATCCTCTCAAAATTCGTGGGTTGATAAGAAAGATATTATTCATTTATTATGAATCGAAGCGATGAATTCTTTTTAACTCTACCGAGCAATAGTTCCGAGAAATATTATTCGACAAATAGCCCAAATAGATTTGTGACTCAATTACCACATCGCATTGAGTTACGTGACGATTGGGAAGTGTCATTATTTTCGATAAACTATCCCTACACTATAGGCAACGTTTCACCAGCTGATAACAAAGTGACCTACAGTTTAAAGCCCACTGAAAAAGAAGAAAGCGTAATAACCAAGACTCATGGAATTAAACCTGGCTATTATGATAACGCGTCAGCTATCCACCTTGCTATTAATAAAATTCTCGCGAACACTACTCCTGGGGATATCAGAATTTTACTTACAGATTCAAAATCATTTACAAATATAGACGTTGTAAACGATAAAACATTTCAATCTGTGGTGTTATCTGATAATCTTTCCATGCAACTAGGATTTGACCCTGGTATGAATATTATTTCTGTTAAAAAATCACCTCGCAAATGTAGTTTGAATGTAAGTTTACCGAATGAGTTGTATATTTATTGTGATATTTTTGAATCTCATGTAGTAGGCGATGTATTTGCTAACCTCGCTCGAGTAATTAACTTTGATACGTTCTATTATAAAGAAAAGTATGGCGGGGTAAACTCAGTGTCATTCAATCCACCAATGTACTTTCCGGTTTCAAAGCGTGAGTTTTCATCGATTACTGTAGATATAAGAGATGTTTTTGGCAATCCAATCACATTCGGTGCAGAGGTTCTCACGGTTGTACTTCATTTTCGTCGTCGTCGTCATCATCGCGAGTAGATGCAAAAATGTGTCATCGCAACAACAGCTACAATGATCGCTACATCAATTATTTTGATAATCAATGTGGATCCGGAATGAACATATATCATGGAGCTAAATTCCAACGTGGATATGGATTGGCATCATTTTTGAAAAGTATGTGGCGTCTAGCTGTACCAATATTCAAAAGTGGTGCAAGATCTCTTGCTCAAGAAGGATTAACATCTGGCTTCAATTTTGCAAATGATTTGATGGAGAGAAAAAACGCACGACAATCTTTTGAAAATAGATTGAAGGAGGCCGGTTCAACCTTGAAGCGAAAAGCTGAAGATAAACTAACACGAATGCAAGGTGCTGGACTTAAACGTGTAAAACAACAGAGAACACTTCAGTTGGTGACGAGCGATCGAGAGAGAAAGGTTGTTAAAAAGAAGAGGAAATCTCCTAGTTCTAAACCGAAGAAAATTTTCAAAAAACCGAAGCTATCGAGGAAACTTGGAGATATTTTCGAATAAGAAGATGTCAGTGATACACAGCAATTCAATGGAGGCTATGAAATCCGAGCTCGACCTCTTTGCGACACCACTGACACAAGCAGCCATCGAGTATGGTTATACGGTCGCTTACAAACCAGTGGCGTCTTTGGAAAAAAGCTCTCAATTTGAGTTCGTGGTTGGTGGCAGTGGAGAAGAGTTGATCGATTTGGCACACACCGAATTGCATCTACATGCTAAGGTCACTAAAAGTGATGGCACTAATCTTTCAACAGGCGATGATAAATCTAATGTAACAGCTCCTGTGAACAACTGGATCCACTCGCTTTTCTCGCAAGTTGAAGTTACATTGAATGGAAAACAAATATCATCGCCTTCCAACACCTATGGTATAAGAGCATACATCGAATCTCTGCTCAACTACGGCCGATCTGCAAAGACATCTCATTTAACGTCAGGGTTATGGTATAAAGACACTGCAGGAAAATTCAACGATTTCAAAGATAATGCTGGACTTTTGAAACGAGCTTCATTTATCAGAGGAAGTAAAACTGTTGATTTAATGTCCAATATTCACCATGAATTATTCGGCTCTGACAAACTTCTTATCAACGGTGTGGAAATGCGGTTAAAATTTCATCTGAATAAAGATGCATTCCATTTGATGTCGGAAGATACTGCAGTAAAAACACAAATCAGCGATGCAACTTTATTTGTGCGAAAAGTTCGAGTTAAGCCAGCATTGCATCTTGCCTATTCACGCGCTCTCGAGCATTCAAATTTAAAATATCCACTTTCTAGAACTGAAATTAAAAATATCACAATTCCGGCGGGGGTTCAATCTAGAACCATTGACAATATTTACTTAAACCATTTACCAAAGAGGATTGTAATAGGATTTATTTTAAATTCTGCGTTTAATGCTGATTTTGGAAAAAATCCGTTTTACTTTGAACATTTCAATTTAAACTTTTTACAGTTGTATAGTGGTTCCCAACAAATTCCAACAAAAGCTCTAACTCCAGACTTCGCCAATAATCTATACATTCGTGCATATAAAACATTATTTGAAGGTACTGGCATTAATTCTCAAGATGTTGGAAATGATATTTCACGCGAAGAGTTCAAGGACGGTTATTTCTTAACCGTTTTTGACCTGACATCAGACCTGAGTGCTAGCTCATCTCATTGGTCAATTCAAAGAAATGAATCATTTCGCATCGAAGTACGCTTTAGCACTCCATTAACCGCCCCAGTTGATATGATTTTGTATTCAGAGCATGATAGTTTAATGGAAATTACCAAACAACGAAATGTAATCACCGATTTTTAAATTTAGAATTTGACATGTGAACATGTGAATTGTGAATTTGACATGTTCTGTAGCAGTGAAGTTGAATATTTATTTTATAATCATAATTTATGGCAGACATTTGTCATTTCGAGTTGGAATCTTGTACAATAGAGTAAACATGATTTCGTTGCATCTAGAAGAAGCCATGCTTTGTGATAAGTTTACGAGTTCATTGTTTCGCGGTGTATTTGCTGCAGATAACTTACCACGGGTAGTGCAAAAGCCGTGTGTGTTAATTGCTAATACTGATCCTGCAAGTAAGCCTGGATCACATTGGGTTTCTATACATATCGACGAATTTTGTCGTGGAACCTATTTCGACAGTTATGGAATTCCACCGATTGTGAAAAATCATCATGAATTTCTAAGTCAACAATGTACGTCGTGGACATACAACGAAATGCAATTGCAAAGTCCAACTTCTGACGTATGTGGTGAATATGCAGCATTATTTCTAGCCCATGCAGCTAGAGGACTTAGCATGCAGGAATTTTTATGGTCTTTTCAAAATAGATCCTGTGAAGAAAACGATGCACTTGTTCGACAATTGTTTTTCGAGAAATTCAAATCATGTTTTGCACCTGTTCGAAAAGATATGAATAAGCAAAGTTGTTGTAACCGTGATTCTAATCCGCTTTTTATGATGCGATTTTAATAAATGTATGTAATTGGGAACTGAGAGTGAATTATTATTATTTAGATAGAACCTATATTCCTCACCATGAAATAACATTTTTATTTTAGTGTAGTAAAGGTGATCAAACTATCGAAATTCAGTTGACTAAACAAGTTCAAACCTGTCTAGACATGCGTGATCATGAACAGGAAGTGTCATATCGTATTACATGTTAACACGCAATCGATGACTGCAGTTACATGTAGCAAATTGAATGTCTCACCGGAGAAATAATGCTGGATTTATGATTGTTGATTTGATAGAAATGAAATAAAATATTAAAAGCAATTTCAAATTCAAAATTTTTAAATTTTACTAAAATAATATACCACATGTGGGGTTCGAACCCACGCACTCAAAGAGTTTCTAATCTTAAGTCTGGCGACCACTCGGCTAACCTGACTTAGAAAAATGCTGATAATTAGTATGATAAAATCCAGTTCGAAACAATTTCCATATTGATCACACATTAAAACTTCAGTAATTGTTAGGTTTGATATTATAAGGGATTTGGATGTAATTGGGATTGGAAGTATTTTCGGTGAAAAAATGACACCTTCGAGAACAAACATATAGAAATGGTCGTGAGATAAATTTTTGCTGATGCTGCGTAATTGATACGTCGCACGATGACATGTACTATCGATCCATCGAGGAAATGTACGAGAGAGAGAGAGAGAGAGAGAGAGAGAGAGAGAGAGAGAGAGAGAGAGAGAGAGAGAGAGAGAGAGAGAGAGAGAGAGAGATTTACCAATTATGAATGTACAAGAGAGAGTGATATGTCGCACCTGTAAGATTCATAGGTCAAAAACCTTCGAGAAAATTCTATAAACATATAGAAATGATCGTGAGATCAATTTTTGCTGATGCTGCGTAATTGATACGTCGCACCTGTGAGCTTCAGAGGTCAAAAACCTTCGAGAACCTTCGAGAACATTCTACAAGATAAAATTTGCTGACGCTGCATTATTTAGATCATTAACTTGGACGGATGTCACGTGACTTTGCAAAAAAATATATGTTAACTTACACCAAAGTCACACGACCTTGAAATAAAAGTGCTGACTCTGCAGAAAAAATAAGTTAACTTGGACGGGAGTCACGTGAGAAGTTGGTGGCTCAGAACCCCCATTTATATACTACTATCATACCTACTCAGAATACTTATGCCTTGCGTGCTTTAGCAGCATTTCACAAACGACAGCCATGACAATTTCTATTGTATTTATTTTTGTACAATTGACAATTGACAATTGAAAGGATTCAAAATATTGATCATAGAAACAATTTTTCATTTACTAGACAGAGTTCCGCCTTGTATAAAGATATTTTGGGTAATATTCGTTTTCACATATATAGATTTAAACAAAGCTCTATTTAAGTATACCTAGCAACCATAAAAATCTAAAATTCCACTCGGTCTACAAAGAAATCCTATTCTTATTTTCATGTTATTATTTCTGTGAGAACATAGAAACATTTATTTACCTCTGATTGACATATTCTTCGTACTATCGCGAACTATCCTAGCAATTCGCTAATACATTTCGGCTCTTTATTTCTGTATATATATATATATATATACTAGGGGCCCTGCCTGGTTTGCATCGCTGACTGGCGAAACTGAATCAGTATCGCCAGGTAGGTGGTCACACCACCGACAATCTGAAATGAAAGCAGAATGCATCGATTCTTACATCCTGATCCGTGGACAGGATTGTGTTACTATCTGCGTTGCAGAGCAGGATTCCTCCACCTATCTGTGCTGTCGAGAGGTTGACAAGCAAGATGAATTAATGTTTACTATAGCTTTTGCCAGAAATGGTCATCTATCCAATCTCTGCACCGGCCCAATTCTGCTTAGCATTCATGATCTCCGATCTTGTCACTATCATATTCAAGCTTCAAAAGAAATTAAATGCAACAGAATGAAGTAAGAGCTAAAGAAACATCATTCTAACCCTATTTATTTCAGTTTGCCGACGATAAAATGCTGAAACAATCAGTAATATCATCACTCTGCGCCGCAAAATGAATGTTTTGCATGACTTTGATGCGCTTTGGCAGTAATATGTACGTCATTTCAACCATATAGCAATGCTTCCAAGCAGCGATCTCCCTAGAATCCCTTCATTCAATACAAGAGGTGATGTCGCACGGTGGCACACAGCTTGTTGGCTTCTTACCGAGTAGAGCAAGGTCGCGTCGATGGCGAAGAATCCACACGCGGTGAACTGCACTCACCGGTGCAGCAGCTGCGCCGAAAACACGCCCATCTGCAGACAGTTAGACTAATAAGCAATAGCAATAAGCAATTAGACAATAAAGCATTGCGTACTGATATGAAACCTACAAGCCGAGTTGGATCCCTAATTCATTGTTTAATGATTATGATAAAATTCACTGTAATATAATTATCAAATAATGTGTAGACGTATAGTGATCATGTGATTTGATTTTGCTCAGCTTTTTTTAATTTTGCTTTTCCTGACACTTTTAAGCCAGGCTACAGTTGGTCAAACGATGGTCACTTGACCGAACGATTAAAGTCGCAAAATACGGAACCCTCATTTTGTCAAGAAGGGCTCTTAGGAGCGTGTACCTGGTTTCGGATGTGTGCCGTCTTGCCCGTCGTCTGCAGCCGGGACACAGTGAACGCCAGCCTCTCCGACTGCAACACCAAGTGTGCCTGCTTTGACTGCTTGCTCGACAAACAGCACCGTTATCTTAGCACCAGCAGCGACACGCTAGGAGGTCGTGGAAGTGCCGGCTTTGCTCTGCGGGCTGCGTCTAGGGGTCCGAGTTAAATTATGACTGACTGCTTCAAAATCACACTCAGATTATGGCTAGCGATGCAAGCAAACATTCAAGTTCCCTTCTTAATAGTTGTTTTCATGCCTTTCATGCCTCATTTAACACTCGCATATCTTCCAGCTTTTTATCAGTATTTTTATTGTTGTACAGTAATATACTAATTAATTTAGAAATTAAGGAAAATCGGTGACTGCAAATTTATTTGCCATGATGTTGGTACGCGTTTTGACTACTAGCGCTGAGCGGACAGGTTATTATTAAATTAATTTGACTTTCACGTGTTTGCGTGGCATTAAAAAAATCTTGAATACTCGAAATCTTTTCAAATTAGAATTTTTTTTACAATTTTATAAAAAAATAAAGAAATACAGAAATTCAGGTGGAACAACAAACAGATATTGCTCGTCACGAGAATACATAAACGCATAGGTACAGTCTATACACAGAGTGATCACACTAAAAAAATTGACGCTTTTTTCCACGTATTTTAAAATTAGCTTCGACGCTTCAATAGTTGAATTTCAAAATGTCCTTAATGAAACTTAAATGCATGCTTTTAATAAGTCAATAACCATTAATTAAATACATTCACTGATCTGATTTTCCGTCTACGAAAAACCTTCAGTTTACCTACATGTAAACTGTAGGTAAATTAACAACTCAAATTTAAAATAGTGTATAGGTAAAATTTCACTCTTCATTTGTGTGTGAAGCTGGTAACACAAAGCAGCTGTTTCGAACACTAGCGCTCCTTGCACAAAAGTTTGTTTTCCTAGTAAATGTACCGTATTAAAAAAGTGCAGACAAGCTGGAATTGACATTATCACTTTATTTATCTTCAAGCGCGCTGTGGACCGCAATGGACGAACCTATGCGACATTTCCCTTGTAGGGTAAAAGTATCTTAAGTTAAAACTGCTAAGACATAAAATGTTAATATTTTAACACAGAAACCCCAGAAATATATTAAGAAATGAAGCATCTAGAGTATGTTGTAAATCGTGTGAGGAGTGTTAGACATATTTCCCCATTGCAGCATCAAGTAACTCAATTGTGGAAGAGAAAAATTCTACCATAGAATAAGAAGGGTTGTACGCTTCCCCATGACGGTCATAAAAATTATCAAGCCAAAATACAGAGACAGCCACATTGACTTGATCAGTAAGCACAAACACTTGAAATATATATTTATATATTACATTTTTTAAGCAAATTAATAATTTTACACGTTAAAGTATACACGCTGCAGTTAAACAGGCAAAGTTTCCTTGACAACTTCGTGTAGAAACGTGTAGTACGAAATAGAAGCCTTGCAAATCTGAAAAAAAAAAAGTTAAAACTTGAAATCACTCTTGTCAGGCCATCGCTCGCCTGCCAACTGCGACGTTGCCAAAACTGACCCCGAAGAACGTCTCGTTGGTAATCTGGTACATGCTGCAACCGTGCAGACAGATCGGAGTCTGCGCTCTTTGCATGATGGACCGCACCATGACCTTGAATCGGGCGGACATCGAAGGCCACTCGGTGTTGTAGGCTGCGTCTGCGATGTCCACGCTCTGCAACCAGATTTCGTGATCTATGTTTTCTCGCTGTGTATTTTCGCCTCTCTTACCGAACGGTTTGGCAACGTTGGAAACACCGGCTCTCGTGAGATCACCCAAGTTAAGCAACATCGCGCTGAGATAGGTGTTGGATGGGTGACCATCATGTCTATGCCCAGTTCTGTTCGGGGGAGAGGTTGGAGGGTATTTGAAGTTAGTACGACAACTTCACTCGCATTGCTTATCAATCTCTCGAAAGCATAGATTAGTGGAGGAATCCTGTTGTTTGAGTTGTACCTTCCTTCGGAAGGGACGTAAAACCGGTGGTCCCTTCGGTGCTTTTCGCCAAAAGTAGGCTACGTGCCGGCACCGGGTTTCCCCTCCTTCCTTCAAGGCTTCATCATCACCCTCATCATCACCGACGCCTTTGGACCAGTGCCTTAGGGCCAGTTGTCAAAACAGTGTGTCGTTTAACACCAATAATCAATCAATCAATCAATTCGCCTCACATTCTCAAAAATTCGTTTGAATCTTTGATATCGTTAAATCGTTAAATCTTTGATTTAAGACTGATGCGGCCTAAATTCTAAACCAGTCGTCAATTCAGTGCAATTTTTAAATGGCGATTTACCGATAGTCAGATTCTCAAGGTCTTTAGTGTCTATAAACGGAACAATCCCCATGCTGAGCTGGAATCTTAGAATCGGTTTTACAACGCCCAGTTTAATAATTTTATCTTCCAGTCAGGAAGAAAACAGAAGCAACCGACAGGTTGTCAGAGATTTTATCTGGAGGTTTGCCACTGAACTGGACAGTGAAAAACAGACCCTACGTTAGTGTGAATTTAATCCTAAATGCACATACTCGTTGCATGGACGGTAGATGCAAATGTTGGAATTGATATTTCGTTTCTAATAATCAAGACCCTACGTTATCTAATTTATCCTTTAAGATGAAGTTAGCTATAGAATGTTGTTGCAGACATATTACAGATAAAGAAATTCTCATCACTCATTCATCATTAGAAACGAAAGAGCTCTTCCAAAATTTGTATCAAGGATATCAAGGATACAAATTTTGGAATGGTTATTTGGTTTCTAATAATAATGAATATAACGCAATCATGCTTTATGCAACGAGTATTTGCATTTTGGTTCGAATCACACTCATCACTACTCAAAGTGCCAAACCACTTGATGGCTTCTATTCTACTGCTTTGAACTATTTGACCCGGTGACCTCGGCCGTGACCTCGCTGCCCATGATGCAGGTGAGGGCGATGTCGGACAGTGTCATGGTTAACACTAAGACGGCAGCCATCGTCGCTGAGAAGTTGTCGTTCAGCTGTTGAGCAGAGGTATTGATCAGATTGCATTGGCATTCAGATTGCAGATTGCATTTGGTTCAGGAAAAGCATTGTTCAGATCTGAGCGTAGGGCACGTTTTGAAAAGAGTTACTCAAAAAGAGAGAGGAGAGGTTCTGAGCTGCAAAAGCATACTGTTCTTCTTACCAGGTGTACATACTGGTATAGAAGTATTGGGAAAATTGTTAATGAACTAGGGCGGGAAAATTTAATTTATAATTATGCGGCAAAAAGTTGGCAGTTTGCGTGGAATGAACTGGGAGTTAGATTGGAAAGAGCGAGGTTCATTGGGAAGAATGGGCAATGGGTATAAGTTGGACATGAAATGGAAAGGAGTGAGAGAAATAGGGATTTTAGAATGAGGTTTCATGGAATGCAATAATTTAAGAGTAAGTGGAGAGATGATGGAAAGTGTGAGGAAATTAAGGGTAGTGATGAGAATGGGATGGAATGGAAGGTTAGGGACTCAAGCAAACTGACATGCAAATGTACCAATATGTGTAAATAGATAAATATAAATATAAATATAAATTACCAAGAGGTTTCTCTGCATCAAAATAAAATGGTTTGTTTTCTTGCATTTTTAGTTCATTAAAGAAATATTTGACTTTTCTGGTTGTGTCTAAATGTATGCTGCATTGACATCTCGATTGTTTAGTCCCGAACTTCCCACGACGGTGTGGTGAGCCATCTTCCGTGATCTTAATTGATGAAATCATCTCACTACACAATTGTCATGTCGTGCTCTTGAAGCATCATCTACTCACCTGAGAAATCTCGTACAGAATGAGGCCCAAGCTGGCAATGTTAGCGGTCATCTGAATGTAGAAGACCGGGCTGAACACTTCCAAGAAATCGCTGACGAATCTTGCAAAGAGAAAATTACACAAGTGTTCTAATTGTAAGACAGTCGGTCTACATTTCAAAAATAAAATGATATTCCATCATACATTCTACACAAAGCTATAGAGATATTAGCTATACCTATATGCCTCTATTTTATTATTGAAATATTATATGTAAGTTCACTTCCAAGCTAAAGATCACACAAACTTGATTGCTTTGAGGATATTCTGCCTGAACGAACAGGTTAGTCAAATAAGGTCTTAACTCCGATAACCGACACACAAATGCTTGCCAAAAAGACCTTAACTTAAATATTTACTTCAAAATTTCATTATGATGACTGATGCATTCCAACAAGTACTCCTCCGACAGCTGTTGGATCCTTTGAAAATTTACATCCGGTGCATCCTGACTGTCTAAACTCTCTTGCGACAAACTTCTCGGTACGCAATCACCCAAAGCCACATAATCCTCCTCTTCGCACACTTTCACCGCTTTCCCATTCAAATCAACCAGCGTCAGCTTCAGAATTTTAAACTGAGCAATGATGTGCACCATCACGTTGATCGAGAACGACGCCATCGCCAGTGCCGTCATAGCGCTGAGAAAGCGACTAGCAAGATGCAAGACCATGACCACGTTGAAGTGGTCCTTCTGTTCGAACGGGTAGACCACGTTAAAGCCCGGCTCGGTGACCCCATTTACCAGGTACATCCATACCGTGGGTCCAACGGCCAAGCAGACCCAGGCAAACGCCGTCCCCAACGCTGCATCGATCAGAAGTTCACTGAATCTCTCGGATTTGTGTTCTATTCGTCGATACTCGCGACCGGTTTTGTTTGTGATGTCCATCAGATGTCTCAAGAGGTTTTCGATCCTGTCTCTGTTGGTCAGTATCACGACTTGCTTTAATACAATACCGACAACCAATATAACGCTGCTAGCTTCGCTGATGTCTTTGGTTTGCGGTGCTTTTACAAGCAAGTAGTGTGCGCATGTGACGAGGTAAATGGTTTGTCCGATGAAGATGCAAACTGTGTAGAGGTTGTAGATTTGATGTCCCTTCGCGTCTTTATCACAGTTCCACATCCCAGAAAATGATAGACACTTTAGTGATTTCTGTAAGTAGGAAGCGTTGTCGTACTCTGGTAATGTTGCAAGGCTTTTTACATATCTTGCAAATGATTCGGATGCCTTTGACCCTAAAATCTTGTAGCTTGATAAATTCATGATTTATTAAGGTTATGTAAAACTTTGGTGTAAAATGTGATAGTTTAATTTTGCAATATTTAATGATTCTTTGATCGATTAAAAGTTTTCGACACTTAATACTCCTCAGTGCTGATGGTCATAGAATATCACTTGCGGTCGTTTCAAAATGAAATGGAGTTATGTACTCAAAGTGTGATAATAATTTGTGTCGTGTTACGTGTTATCGACGAGCTGTCATTTATAGCCCTCCCCTAGCAACAACCATGTGTGGTAGAGACTAATTGATTCATAATGTGGTTGTGTTAAAGAATAGATATAGAAGAGAATAAAGAAACAGGTGTCGTCATTTTTCCAAGATGTCGAGATTTTAACCATGGCTGGCAATCGTTAAATCATAATGCTGATCATTTTAAATGATTTTAACAACAACTTGGCTATCTTTTGTTGTGTAGACGTCTGATATTTGTGTTTCTCTGGCAATGTCGGTAGTTCAAAGAGAGTGGAGTTTGTGAAATAAATTATTCACGAATAACATTAGACTTGTCCAGGACACTGACGATAACGCTTGATGGCCTTTGATAAATTCGTAATCTTACTTCTCAAGTCTGTTATGTGTATTGTATTGGATTCTTTGTTATACCAGCCCGATGCTAACATAGCCCCAGTTGATCATATACCAACTCAGTATATTAATGCCTTGCGTGTAATAGCAAAAGCACAAACGGCAGCTATGACAATTGTATTGTCATTTCATGAAATGAAGACATGTTCCACTGAAGAGAAAGGATTCGAAATAATGATTATAGAAACAATTTATCATGTACAAGACAGAGTTGCGCCTTGTACAAAGATATTTTGCGTGTAATTCGTTTTCACCTACAGAAAGCTCTATTTTAGTATAGCAACCATAAAAATCTAAAATTCCACTCGGTCTACAAATAAATCCTATCCTTATTTTCATACAATTATTTATGTGAAAAAATGGCACCCCCCACCCCTCGCCCTATCTATTCATGTCGTAAAGTTCCTTCCCGACAAGACAACTGGGATGGAACAACTAAAAATGTAGTATATTTCAAATTCCGCTTATAGATCATAAGCTGGTCATATACCTCGACTGATTTGGTAGATTTTACTTTCCAAATCAACCTACTGACAAGCATATTTGTCAGCATCACTAAACTTATCACTTAAATTATAAAAAAGGGCCAAGTCACCCTAAATCGGGACTCACTACGCACTCACTCGCTGCTAGAGGTTCATTTCATACGGAGCTAGCATTTCGAACTCAACGCATTTAGTAACTCCAGTAAATTTCGGCGTTTGTATTCTTTTTCATTAAATTCTCACTTTTAACTTGTTCTTACCCAGTTTCACCTCTTTCCACATTGTAAAGTATCGAAGTTATTCTTTTAAAATAAATCGTTATCAGCTTCATCGGCGTTTAGACGGAGTTTTTTTTTTCTCGCAAGTTTTCGCTTGTCGTCTAGAATGGAAAATCCTTTTTAATTGTTTTAGTATTTCAAATTCTCGACTATATTCATCTGGAGAACACCACTCCGGGGGCTCACCGTTCGAAGAGCACGCTACCCATTTTGACTATTTCTGTTTCCGTTTTTACACTGTCGCAGTCTTTGAGGGGGGTGAGGGGGGAGGCTTTCAAGTAAGCCTACCTCAGGACATCTCGACATTTACAGCTACGTGGAATTGCAGCATGATATACGACTTGTCAGATCAAGAAATGTTTTGCAAAACTAAAAAAATCCGTAAACGAGCTGTAAAAAAAGTGGTTCTGTTTTCAAAGCGGAGATAATTGAGATTGAATTAGTCGCAATCAGGTTCTCTCATGAAACTAATTCGAGCAGATTTCGACCTGTCAAGTGCATAAATCTTTCTTGCCGTAAAACGCACTCGGAGACTGAAAGCATCGCCTATACGGTGTCTCACCACCAGTTGCCAGCCACTTGCTACACTGTGTCTCACCGCCAGTTGCCAGCCACTTGCTACACTGTGTCTCACCGCCAGTTGCTACAGTGTGTCACATCGCCAGTTGCCAGCCACTTGCTACACTGTGTCTCACCGCCAGTTGCCTGCCACTTGCTACACTGTGTCTCACCGCCACTTGCTACATTGTGTCTCACCGCCAGTTGCCAGCCACTTGCTACACTGTGTCTAACCGCCAGTTGCCTGCCACTTGCTACACTGTGTCTCACCGCCACTTGCTACATTGTGTCTCACCGCCAGTTGCCAGCCACTTGCTACACTGTGTCTAACCGCCAGTTGCCAGCCACTTGCTACACTGTGTCTCACCGCCAGTTGCCTGCCACTTGCTACACTGTGTCTCACCGCCACTTGCTACATTGTGTCTCACCGCCAGTTGCCAGCCACTTGCTACACTGTGTCTCACCGCCAGTTACCAGCCACTTGCTACACTGTGTCTAACCGCCAGTTGCCAGCCACTTGCTACACTGTGTCTCACCGCCAGTTGCCATCCACTTGCTACACTGTGTCTCACTGCTAGCACTCGAACAACTCTTATTCAAGAAACTTCCAGTGAATACAGCGTGAGCGTGTGTCTTACCATTGCCGGTAGACAGATCTCCTGTTTTAACCAGGGCTATTAAACTGGATAGGTTTGTAGTTTAATAGGTGCGTAGCGGATTGGGTTTGTTGTCTGTAATCGGACCACAGGTGTGTGCTTATTACTTGCCCACCGATCACACTCAGGCGCTATGAATCACTCGGGGCAAATAGTTATTTTATGTTCAAAGTGACGCAAATTTTCCTCAATTTTAAACCATTCGTCTATTCATTTTCTTCAACTTTGCAAAAACAACTTTAACAAAAAGAGACGTTTAACGGGACGCGCTCTTAAAACGTCCCAATAGCTCACATTTCGTTTGGTCATTTTCATGGCAACAGCCAACCAGATGCCGTGATTTTTCTTTTAATTATAAACGGGCCAGTGAAAAATCCGTATAGATTTTATGTGTAATATTTTAATATTGAATAAGGGTATCAACGAATGAAAATGGAGGAGAAGGGAAAAAAAATGGCTATTCGTTTCAACACGACCAATTTTTACTCACTTCAATTTGCAAAATTGTTCTAATTAAAACGTGACAAAACGTGACAAAACGTGACAAACGTGACACGCACCGTGACATTGTTGTTTTGTGATAATTTCATTCCCATTTAATATGCGTCAAATGTTTGGCTGACTTGTTGTCGTGTCAATTATGCCCAAACTTTGGGTAGTAAATGAAGTGAAGTATCTGTGACGCACGAGCATCGTTTTTTACTGTAGTGTACAACCTGTAATAGGACATTACAGATTTACATATTAAACTAATTCTGTGAAATTGAATTCAAGGTAAAATCGCTTTTACTAAGGACACTATTTAGGTCAAATAAACTATATTTAAATATAAAATGTGATGGTCATTCGTATGCGAGATTATCCTGCCTAAATAAACCGATATGGTAACTGTTTAAATAATTTAAGTGCGCGTTATTTGTCGTTAGTTTTTCATCAAAAATATGCAAGTCTTTACCAATAAGCACCTTTTCACCCTTTTTAACATCTCCGGAGCTTAACGTTTGTTATAGTACAAGTCACTGATTGCTGTTTAAATTTAAACTCGCGTTACAACTTTCAAGCACTCCGACTGAAGATGTTGTAAAAGCTTTCATGAAGCCACTTGGTTCGCAGTGATCTGCACAGAAACGTGGACTAAGAAGCACTTTGGACAAATTGATAACCATTTCTTACTGCTAATAAATAAGCCATCATATTAAAGGCGAATTGGAAGTTTCATTCACACGGGGAACGGGTAGGGCTGAAAATAAAGTTGATGCAAAACAAAACGAACATTTATTTACCTCTGGTTGACATATTCTCCGTATTACCGCGAACTATCCTAGTGAAACGCTATACTTTTCAGCTCTTCATATCTGTAGATATAGTGCAGAATAAGAGATTCATGCACAATGGCAATGGCAATGGCAATGGCAATGGCAATGGCAATGGTTGCCAATTTGAATTGTCATGAGCTGTCATTGAAATACGACGAAAAGTTACTTGGTTTGCATCGCCGACTGGCGAAACTGAATCAGTATCACCAGGTAGGTGGTCACACCACCGACAATCTGAAATTAAAGCAGAATGCATCGATTCTTACATCCTGGTGAGTGGACAGGGTTGTGAGACTATCTCCGTTTCACAGCAGGATTCCTCTACCGATCCGTTCTGTCGAGAGGTTGACAAGAAATACGAATGAATTTTTACTGGCTTTTGCCAGAAATGGTCACTTATCCAATTTCTGCACCGGCACAATTTTGCTTAATTTCAGTGATCTTGTCATTAATCATGTTCACGTTTCACAAGAAATTGATTTCAAAAGAATTAAGTAAGAGATAAAGAAACATCATTCCAACCATTTTTTTTTTTCAGTTTACCGACGGTAAAATGCTGACACAACGAGTAAAATCTTCGCTCTGCGCCACAAAATTAATGTTTTTCATGGTTAAGATTCGTTTTTGAGTCATCTGTACGTCATTTAAACCATATAGCGATGCTTCTTAGCAGTGATCTCCCTAGAATCCCTTCATTCAATACAAGAGGTGATGTCGCACGGTGACACACAGCTTGTTGGCTTCTCACCGAGTAGAGCAATGTCGCGTCGATGGCGAAGAATCCACACGCGGTGAACTGCACTCGCCGGTGCAGCAGCTGCGCCGAAAACACGCCCATCTGCAGAGAGTCAGACTCGTGATGAACCGGGGCTCGAACCAGTGTGCTCTGTAAGCTTTGTGGGTAGTTAAACTAGGTTAACGATTAGTAGAGCCTACACCCGTTGCAGGATGAGCGAGCCGTAATCTCCGTGAGGAAACCCAAACGGAAAACATTTGACAGTCATTATGTTGAAAACGGTGCTTTAATGATCAAGTATTTTTATTATTATTAAGTCATTTTATTTTTCTGATTAGCAAAATACTTGATGCACGAATCTGAAACTTAGGCAATTTGTTTAACTTGTTATCATATATATTCAATCCAAATTTGGTGCGGATCGGTTAATTCGTTACGAAGCTAGTACCAAAAAACTGAAAAATTTACAGATTTTTGCTTATAAAAACAAAATGGCTAACCAGATTTTGTTCAAAAACTATACAGCACCTCGCTGAGTCACCACGAACGTTTTTGCCAAATTTCGTAACGATCTGTGACCTTTAAGTTGGCCTGCTCGTTTTTGTTACAAACAAAAAAAAAAATCCAAGTGCTTTTTTTCCCCCTATGTTGTGAAATTGAAGGATTTCGCTCGCTTCGCTCGCTCATCCAGCTAGACTTAGCTACTCCAACTAGACTGTGAGCAATAAATGAAATTCCGATGACGAAAAACATTTTCATAATGCTTCTAAGCTTCGATGTTACAAGCCGTTCTTTGTCCTAGTTTCCTCTGCTTCATTTCCTCTGCAGCATGAATTGGTTCATGCTAAATACAAACTGTCCAAGACGTCATTAGACATAAAAGAAGAAACACTGCATCCAAATAAATAAAAAGGAAAACAGTCACGTAACTAATATAATTAACATAATATCTTTTTTTTATAACACTAGTCATTTTCTTTGCCTAGGGTACACAAAAACTTACGACTGTAGATTCGGAATGAAGAACAGATAAAAAAATCTCTTAGTGCAAGAAAGTTTGTCTTCCTTGAACCTATGTATCACAAGAAGATATGGGGTAACAGCAATAAAGTATTGTTTACTGATATTTAGCTTACAGGCTGAGTTGGATTCCTTATTCATAGTGTAATGATAATGATAAAATCCATTGTTATATAATTTTTAAATAATGTCTTTATGTTGATTTAATTCTTCTCATTTTTTTTGCTTTAACTGACATTTTTAAACCAGGCTACAGTTGGTCAAACGATGTTCACTTGACCGATCGATTAAAGTCGCAGAATACGGAACCCTCATTTTGTCAAGAAGTGCTCTTAGGAGCGTGTACCTGGTTTCGGATGTGTGCCGTCTTGCCCGTCGTCTGCAGCCGGGACACAGTGAACGCCAGCCTCTCCGACTGCAACACCAAGTGTGCCTGCTTTGACTGCTTGCTCGACAAACAGCGCCGTGATCTTAGCACCAGCAGCGACACGCTAGGAGGTCGTGGAAGGGCCGGCTTTGCTCTGCGGGCTGCGTCTAGGGGTCCGAGTTAAATTATGACTGTCTGCTTCAAAATTACACTGAGATTAGGGCTAGAGCAGCAAGCAAACGTTCAAGTACCCTTCTTACAAGTTGTTTTTGCTTAATTTGTTTTCATGTTTTCACAGCCAATGTTGATGGAAATTTTTAAACCCAATTAAAAAAATTACTCTTCGTTTCTGTACTTTTTCAACAAGGTATGACAGCTTATTCCAAAATCTATCTACTAACAGTTTCTAGCCTTTAAACCATCCAAAATTGGCCGATGATTATATCTTTTGTAAGAAACCAGTAAAACAAGTAGATTCCTTTTCACACACAATCTCCAATATGAAAACTCTCTTATTTAGTACCAGTTAATCAATAAATACGTGGAGGTGCCGGGTTTGCTCTGCGGGCTGCGTCAAGGCGTACTTGTTCAAAACCACAACAAAAAGTAGGGTTTCCCCCATTCAAACATGGATAGCGCATCGTATTGACCCAAGGTCAAGTGGCGTGAGGCCAGGCTTTCGCCATCGTGTTCGCCCCACTTATGCTGCTATATTGAATGCACTTTTCACTATTTTATATCAAAAATTATAAACTGAAAATATTCCTTTGGTTACAAGATCGTTTCTATACCAAACCAAATTAGCATGTCATGTTTAACCAAGCCAATGGATATGAAAATTTTAAGTTGGAGAATGTGGCCCAAAATGGCTCAATACGGCATCAAAGTCTCACTGTTCAAAGCGCTATCCATGGTTATAGAGATCAGTGGGAAGACATGATAAAGAGGCTCAGTATGGCATCAAAGTATCACTGTACAAATCGCAATCCATGGCTATAGAGATCAGTGGGAAGACATGATAAAGTGGGTCAATACGGCATCAAAGTATCGCTGTACGAAGCGCCATCCAGGCAATAGAGATCAGTGGCTCCACCTCGCGCTTGACAGCGTCGCAGTGGCGCACGGACGTCGCCAGCGCCACTAGGCGGCGTCCCGCCTCGGCGCCGAACGCACAGAAGATGAGCGGAGGCAGCGCCTGGTCGTGGCCCAGCAGCCCCAGCCAGCCGATCGCCGCGTAGTACGCCGTGCGGATCGCCGACAGGAACGTCCCCACCGACGCCACCACGTTCTGTCCCCCGTACAGCGCGTCCACACGCTCCGTCACCTCGAACAGCGCGTCGTGCAGACGGACCAGGTCTTCGCTGGGCGAGCTCTCGACGGAGTGGTTCAGAGTCTTGTGCTTTGTGCTGACGACGGGGTGGCAATCTATCCATTGCAGTCCGTTGGTTGGCATAGGGTGGACGTCAGCACGACGAACGGGCTGCCGACGCGACGGAATGGCGATGCACACGACGGATTGCAGCGAAGCCGTTGATTTGCACACAGAGTCTGCACGACGAACGGGCTGCCAACGCTTTGGACTAGCGATATCACTACTGGGTAACAACTCGTCAGATCCGATAAGTTGATTGGCATTCCGTCGTATAAACAAGCTCCGCTCTTGAGACATCTCACTCGTCAGCCGACAGTTCAGAGTGCGATACAAAATCGAAATAAACTCCACCAGACTGTTGAAATGGATGATGCTGATTTCGATGCAGATGTCCATCACGAAATTCGTAAAAAAGAAAAGATATTGGTGAAAATTTTTAGAATAAAAGCAGGGCACGTAGCCGACGGCGACGACCAAACAGTTGGCGCCCAGTTGCCAGCAGAGAGTCTTGCTAAATCGTCGGTACTCGTCATCGGTAACCGCCAACGCTCTGCCAATGCGCGCCATCTCGTGGATAATCTCTATTTTCTCGCCGCGACACCGCACGCTGAGCAGCGCTGCGAGCGCGTAGGCGGTGACCTTGGCGTACTCGTGCAAGACGGACACGCTGTCCATGAGGTCGTATATGACGAGGGCGATGACTCGTGGCAGCAGGATGTTGCGTACAGCGAGCGCGGCCAGGGAGACGGCGACGCAGTAGGCGAGGCGGCGGGGGGTTGTCGCGTAGGGGGTGTTGGGGTGTTGGGTGAACTTGAAAGGGGCGGCGCCCAGGGCGGCCGAGACCTGGATTAGGGGTGCGAGGGCGGCGCTGAAGTCCATTGCGGCGGCGGTGTAGGCTGGTGGGGAACTGGTTGGGAAATGTGTGGTAACATCGGTTTTACGTTACATGCTTGGGGTTGACTTGGAAAATTATATCTATATTTGTACTTGCCTGGATGTGCTTCATATTGTAACAGCTATTAACAAATTGACATAATATTTCTCTTAATTTTCTTAATTGCTTTTTAATCATTTAGATACATTTGTATTGCAACAACAGTATAATATATTTATGAATTATTCACTATTGATTTTCTAAGGAATACATATTTTTCTGGTCGATGATAGGTAGTAACGGAAGTCTTATAGTTTAATAGCTTATGAAGTTTGATAGCACCACAGGCATAAAATGTACAACTTTTTTTTACAATTTTCGTCCTCAACGAAATTTTCCAACAGATATAAAAAAAACTTAACATTTTCTTTTACGAGGTCTAATTACCAACATTAGAACCATTTTAACAATTTTGAAGATTAAAATTATTTCTAAATTTGCGATGCTAGACTTTTGCAGTTGTCGCAGGGCTAAATAACATAATCACCTGCTGAACCCAAACCGCCCAACTCACCTCTTTCAAAACGCGACAGCACGACCACAACACCACCGTGACCTTGGAAAGTCTAAAGCCGCCCTCCAACATGGCGGCGACCAGAATAAACGGCCCCAGGGTGTCCAGATCCTTGTTCAGTCCCAGCGCCGTCTCCACCAGCAAATACGACGACTGCATCACGTTCAGGAAGGCAGTGGTCACCGCAAGCAGATTCCTGAATCCGAATATCTCGTTCATCTGTCTCACGATCAGATACAGTTCGCTTTGAATTCGCGAGAACGAATTGAGAATCTCGGTCGTTTTCGCACTGTTTCGCTCGATTGCGACCACTTTGACACCGTTTTGAATGTCGACGTTGACACGGTAAACACATCGCGGTAAGCAGCTCACGTAGTTGTCAACAGCTAAGATTCTTGTCGCTTCCGCATCGCAATAATTGTCAATTCTTTGCGTCAATCTTGCCAATAAGTCGCCGACGACGAATGCGAAATTGGCGTACCGCAAGTCGGCAAGTAGGAGGGTGATTTCAACGAGAATCAAGACGAAAAGCACCGGCATTATCAGTGAAAAACTGGCCTCCATTAGCAGCAAAAACGCCAAGAGAACAAGCAATTGGAGTGTGAATTTATTTCTGTAACTTTGATATGCGGCTGGCTGTGTGTCCAGCTCCTTACCGAGGCGGTTGAAGGTGTCCAGGATGTCGAGGATCTTGTCTTGGTGCCACAGCGCCGTGACGTACGTTTGGACGAAGAGAAAATTGCCGAAAATTGCCGGCAAGAATTTTGTACCGTCGTTTATCGATGCCAGCGACAAGAAATCGATGCGCGTCACGAAAACGGAAGCGTAAATGACGACGAATTCTAGCACGGCAAAGCAGATCGAGTACCACGTCAGGGGTTTCGACGTCTTGTATTGCTTTTTGCCCGCGCCCGTGGTTAGTGCGTAGGGCGCGAGGCCCCAGAATCGATAAATGTTGACGAACGGCTGGACGCTGGCCAGGAAATCCATCTGGCGACGGTGAAATTTGCTGGTGAACTGGTGCTGAAGTGACGCCCGGAGCAATTAGTGCTGCGCGCTGAGTGTTTGTCTTGAGGATTGGGTAACGGCAAATATGTCATTCGACGCTGGCACTCTGTCATCTGCAGTGACGAATCTATTTTTTACTTGATTGAAACCCAATTTGTTGGATGAGCGGAAAGGAACAAGGGTATAAGCGGAGTGAACTTGGGAAATCCAAGCTTTTAATTGCATGTCTTCTTTGCATGTTTAAATGTCATCTCTAATAAAAATCTCTAATCTCTAATTACCAATAAATGTAGTATAATATTGACTGACACTATAAATAAAACCGAGCGAAATATTTCGATACAATGGCGTTTTCAATCTCTTTAATGTCTCAAAGAACATTGTACATTAATACAAATTCGCAACACAACTGTTGCTTGTGCATACTAGGCCATAGAACAAATGATAAAAAAAAAATCTAAACGATTTAGAAGAAGGCCAAGTAGACATTTAACTGTTTTTATTTTCTGTATTGACTCAATTACATTATCAAATATGTATCCAAATACACTGTTTAGAAATTAATTTACTATTTTGTTGTCAGAATTTTTCCCCCTGGAATGTGTAACATCCAACACGCAAGTGCTATATATTATTAAACACAAAATGATATGTTGGTTTGAAAGCAATATTTCTAAACGTTCATTTCAGCTGAAGTCAGTAGAACTGGAACGTTCAAATCCACCCGACACACGTATTTGCCGACGTTGCTTTGTCTGTCAAAAAAAGTCTACAATGTTGTGGCAGCGATTGTTAAAACATCTTCAAGCTAGATTAGTGCACATATTTCAAACGTATCTCAGCCGCCTGCTAGCAATTCCTGAATACGACAGCCGCTCATACCTACAGCCAACCTTGAGATGGATGACCGTCTTCGGGACTTGGAACACGTGGACAAAGACCAAGGCGTGGGCCTACGAAATCTATACAGCATTCATCTTCATCTCAGAACTGTTTTTAATCATCAGCTTAGGACGCTATTTAATCGACAATGGCATAAAAAGCGAAAACATGTTAAATGTCAGAGTTTCCATTTATGCTTTCGGGAGTATTTTCAAGCAGATTGTTGTGCTCAAGAACAAGAGCAATTTGGACAAAATTTTGCGTCTTTTAACGCTGATAACTTCTCGGAACTGCCGCCAATATCGACTACTAGAGTACAAATGCGAAAGATTTAGCCAATTATTGGCCATCACAGCACACATAACAGGTGCTTTTTGTACTATCTTAATCCTCTTGCCAAGTGTGCTGGGCTATTGGCAAGATGGCACCCCAACATTAGGTTACAAAACCACTTATCCGTTCGACCAGCAGCGACATTATGCGTTAAGCCAAGTGCTGCAGTTTAGTTCGGGGTTAATCATCGCCGGATCGACGGTCGCAATCGGTGGGCTGCAGATTAGTTTGATGCTGCATCTGACCGTGCAGTTGCACATTTTGAAGCTGATGTTAAGAGATTTGCACTGGAATGTAGAGCTACAGTACGAAAAGGAAGCGCAAGAGATGAAAGTTGTTGGCAAAACACAGGGGAGCGACGAGGAGAGCAATGTGTTGCTGTTTACTCAATTCCAAAGAGATAAAAGAATTAAAGAGCTGTCAGAATTGTATCTCATCGAATGGATTGCCAGACACAATGATATATTTCGGTACGTACAATAGCTTGTGTTTGTTGTTGGTCTAGCATTATTACTGATCACTGCTGGCCCTTGCTGATTATTGGCGTTATATTGACGTCTGAAGTACTTTCTGTAGTTATTTTCCTAAAGTAACGAATTCGTTTGTAGAAATGACAAGTAGACAAAAATTACAATTGTGTACAGGTTAATCAGAAAAATAAATTATTCATAGTACATTGACTATAACATAGTCAACTATGTTTTACCTAATTTGCAACCCTCACTTCAGAGCAATTGGATAAAAATAATTAGCAATTGTAGGAGTATGGATGTTTTTTTCTTATGAGTGGCATTGCTTAAATGATTCTCATGTGTTTTTCCTTTTATATTTTTCCTAGATTCGCACGGGATTTCTTGCAAGTGTTCAGCCCGTTGTTGTACATCCAGATGTTGACAAACGTCTTGGTCATCGGCGTTGTCCTGTTCGAAATATCCGAGGTTTGCTAGCACCCAATTTACGCGCGTTAAATTTTATTTGAGAATCTCTGGTTGACATCATTGTTTATGCAATGCGACAATTGACAATCCGCTTGTGTGAATATTAAGCAGACACCTAAGCATAACCCAATGATAGTTTGAAAAAAAATATCGCTGAATATGATTTAATATTACAACATTATGACAGCTCAATAGTGTTTGATGAATGAAACGTCTTAACCAAGCTCGTAATCTTTATTATTGTGGTCGAATAGAAGTATTTAAAATATGTTTTTTTTTCTCTGGAAAAGACGTGGAATAATCTCATGGATATGGGAACCTCCCTTGTAGTCCTGCTACTCACGCTGTTCGACATTGCCATGACCTGCTTTTTGGGGAGTCAAATCACATTCAAGGTAAATAGAAATTGAAACATACGCCACTTGCAGTTGCGTTTTATTTGCTGGGATCTGTAATATAATGATAGAAACAACGTTTCTTCATATCTGTGTCATGAGATTTTAAATGGTTTGTATTTAATAAGTTATTTTCATGGGACTCCCCTAACAAACCATTTCAAATCAATCCCTTGATTTGTTGATTGAAACTGTAAAGGTACAGTGTTGCTCCTTAGTGACAGTTACAACATAATATAAATATAAAACTGCAATCTCGTTGCAGAGTGAGGAAATTGGAGACGCTGCTTACCACACCGAGTGGCCTAAGATGTCCGACCGATTCAAGGTCATGGTGCGAATAATCATTCAAAGAGCACAAGTGTCAATCGCTCTCCACGGTTGCCACATGTACCAGATTACAAACCACACATTCTTTCAGGTTAGTTTTGGCAACGTTGTGACCCTCATTTTGTAATCAATTGTTGGCATGGCAAGTTATGTTCATTGACATCATCTTTTTCAGATATGCCAATTATCGGTCTCGTACTTTATGGGAATTATGGAAGTTGTCCAGAAAAAAGTGTCATTCTAATCGATATATTTATATCATCCATGTTTGTGATTACGTTTCAAATGAATTTATTTCTTAGTAGTCAGTGAAGTTAAAATATCTGAAGCGTCGTCGATAGATGCGCTGACGCAGCCCGACGTAACGACGGAGGAGCGCGGTGTCCTCGGCGTCCTCCGGGCTCGAACTCGATGAGGAACGATGAAGGGCGATGAAGGTTGATGTTGTCTCGGTATCGGATTCTTGATCGGTCGTCTTGAAATTGATGGTCGAAGTCTTTAAGTGTTTCGGCGGTTGGTGTCTTGAAGTGCTTAAATGTTGATGTCTTGATCACGTGTGCGTCACCAATTGTAGCGTCGTCGATAGATTACACGACTTCGTTTAGTTGAAATACGTTTATTGATAAGAAAAGTGGAAGGAGCTCGATATAAAAGGTTGTAAATAAAAATAGCAAAAACACGACTTGTTGTCGTCGTTTGGATTCGAGTAATGAAAAACAAAGTCATTTGCAACAATCCACTCCCCCCGGGGACTTGGATTCTTCTTGCTCCCGTGGGAGTGGATCCCTACATATCTTAATCAGTTTGTTCACTCAACTAATGTTAGTTTTTCTTTTCGATCAATTGAAATGTCGATGTCTATTCCTTCTTAAATATAGAAAACTTCAAGCTGTTGTATTCATTACTTTTCCACAGCTTGATATTTATATTTTGTAGGTTACAAGCAAACGTAAACGGCCAAATTTTAACCATTGACTTACCATCGTGGACATTTTTTTCTGCGCTGCATATATAGACCTTATGATATTCGATGATTTTCATTTATTTTGTATGTCCTCTTTTGCATGTTAGCACGATTTCAAGTCTCGCTCAACTAAACGATTAGATTTAAATTATTTATGTGTGTGAAATTGTTTGAAAAATATTTCCAAGCAAAACAAAAGTGAATAAATGGGCTAGCTTTCTAAGACACTCCAGTTGATTTCGGAGCTTCTGCCAACTGGAAAAATCACATAATAAGTATCGTTCTACCAACAACTACCAAGAAAACCGACTCAGCCATTCGAATATTGAACGATTTGAATGAAGGTCGAGTAAGAATGTCAAAGTTTCTGTTGTGTCGTGAAATTTTCAATGAAATATGTATCCCCATATCTGATTTGATATTCATTTTTCGATTCTGTTGACAGTGTGTAAGAAGGTATAACCAGTCTCATGGTTAAAATATAAGTACAGTTCATTGTTAATCACTAAATGATAATATTTTTATTATAGCGATACTTCTCGATAAACCTTTCTCCTTTAGTCAGTATAACGTGCCCGTTCAAATCCAACCGACACAGATATTTGCCAACGCGGCTCAGTCTGTCCATATTTTACAATGTTGTGGCTGCAATTGTTAAAACAGTTTCAAGCTAGATTTGTGCACAGATTTCAAACGTATCTCAGCCGGCTGCTAGCGATTCCTGAATACGACAGCCACTTGTACCTACAGCCAACCTTGAGATGGATGACCGTCTTTGGGACTTGGAACACGTGGACAAGGACCAAGGCGTGGGCCTACGAAATCTTTACAGCATTCATCTTCACCTCAGAACTGTTTTTAATCATCAGTTTAGGACGCTATTCAATCGACAACGGCATAAACAGCGAAAACATGTTAAGTGTCAGAGTTTCCATTTATGCTTTCGGGAGCATTTTCAAGCAGATTGTTGTGCTCAAGAACAAGAGCAATTTGGACAAAATTTTGCGTCTTTTAACGCAGATAACTTCTCGGAACAGCCGCCAATATCGACCACTCGAGTACAAATGTGAACGATTTATCCAATTATTGGCCATCACGGCACAGATTACAGGCGCTTCTTGCGTTATCTTTCTCCTCTTGCCAAGTGTGCTGGGCTATTGGCGAGATGGCACCCCAACATTAGGTTACAAAACCACGTATCCGTTCGACCAGCAGCGACATTATGCGTTAAGCCAAGTGCTGCAGTTTAGTTCGGGGTTAATCATCGCCGGATCGGCGGTCGCAATCAGTGTGCTGCAGATTAATTTGATGCTGCATCTGACCGTGCAGTTGCACATTATGACGCTGATGTTAAGAGATTTGCACAGGAATGTAGAGCTACAGTACGAAAGGGAAGCGTGGGAGATACATAGAAAAATACAGATGACTGACGAGGAGAGCAATGTGTTCCTTTTTACTCATTTCCAAAGAGATAAAAGAATTAAAGAGCTGTCAGAATTGTATCTAATCGAATGGATTGCCCGACACAATGATATATTTCGGTACGTACAATAGCTTGTGTTTGTTGTTGGTCTAGCATTCATTACTGACCTCTGCCGGCCCTTGCTGATTATTGGCGTTATAATGACGTCTGAAGTCCTTTCTGAAGTTATTTTCTAAAAGTAACGATTTTCTTTGTAGAAATGACAAGTAGACAAAACTTACAATGTTCTACGGGTTAATCAGTAAAATAATTTATTTAACCAATTTTACCTTAAAGAAAAATTGTTTTACCTAATTTGCAACTGTCACCTTGGTGCGATCGGATAAAAATAATTAGCAACTGCAATTATAGGAGTAGGGGTGTTTTTTTAATGAGTGACATTGCTTAAATGATCCTCCTGTATTTTTCCTTCAATATTTTTCCTAGATTCGCACGGGATTTCTTGCAAGTGTTCAGCCCGTTGTTTTACATCCAGATGTTGACAAACGGCTCTGCCGGAGGGGAGGTTTCGCTCCCCGTAAGGTTTCCTATACCGGACAGGCTCCCGGCGAGGACCCAGACCAAGAGTAGTCCGGCCACGCCGCTGTTGCGGTACGCGGACTCTGGTCTAGGGAGGATCTGTGTACTCTTTTCTATCTACACCTTGCTTTCCTTTCACCTCCTTTTCTTCATCTCCTGTCTTGTTTCATTTCTTGCCGTCTCCCGAAACCACCGTCTGCCTTCTGCGACAGCGGTGTGGCTCCCTCCCCTTGTTGACGACTTGGCTTGCTTTTTTGGAATCCTCTTTGGTTGATTTATTTGTCTTGTCAGTCGATTTGTTTGTGCCAGGCCGCTGGTGACTGATGGTCTGCACAGGGAGTTCTCGAGTCTTGGTCTTCTCGTTGCTTTCCCCTTCCTATCCTATGTTCTTATGTCTCCTTTTTTTCTGGCCGACTCCCTGTGTTGGCCAAAACCGCTTACCCGGACGTTTGCCGTGTCTGGAAACCCGTAAGGGAGGAAAAGATTTACCTGGAGGTTGAAGGTGTATTTTCGTACAGCTGGATACTGGCGTTTAATATTAACCCAACACACCTCTTCGGCTTCTGCTTCACCCCGAAACGGGAGGCTGGGGCCTCATCCACCCCAGTCAATCGGCTTGTACAGGCTTTAAACCTTACATGGATTGGCTCGTGGCTGGGTTGCGTCGACTGCAATAGCTGGGCAGAGTAATCGTATGACAATGTCGGTGTCTCCTGCCCAGGGAAAAGGTCGATTGCGCCCACGCTGCGTCCGGGCGCAAAATTGGCACTTTCCACCTCTTAGCCTGCTGGACGGAACCTCAGCTCCCGCTTCCCCCCACCGAACTCCGATGGGTGAGAAACGGAGCTGTTAAACAAGGCCTGACGGGGTAGGACCTCAACGGGTTAGTTGGGTACGTTATCCGGGCGCTTATGGGAGGTGGTTGCCCCCATCCCAACCAATGGCTACCCCAAATTGTCAAAACCCCATTCCCATTCCCCCCCCAAACCGATTCAAACGACCCCGCCCTCTGCTAGAGGAATCGATTGCTATTGAAGACGTGGCTCCTAAGCAATTGGAACCACGCTTTCTTGTTATTGAACTGACAAATGGAAAAACTTTTAAATCTGTGTCTCCGTTTGCACAGAAGCGCGGACTTTTGCTTCTTGTCGGCGAAGTAAAAAGCTCAAAGTGCCTTAAAGACGGCTCCTTATTGGTAGAGGTTCTAAGCTGCGAGCAGTCTAAGAAACTGCAAGCAGTGACGTCGTTCGAAACCATGCCTGTTACAGTGACCCCGCATAAGATGTTGAACTCTTCGAAAGGCCTCGTGTTCTGTCACGACCTGCTGAGCCTAGATGTCGAGGAGATCAAGAAGGAACTTTCTTCCCAGCGCGTGACAGACGTGTACCGAATGATGAGCAGGAAAACCGGCACACTACTACCAACACCATTGCTTTTACTCACTTTCGGTACACCCAAACTGCCCGGGTACATCTTTGCGGGATACCTTCGGCTCGATGTTCGCCCTCACATTCCGAACCCTCTCCGCTGCTTTAAGTGCCAAGCCTACGGCCACCCGAGTGATGGATGCACTAGGAAGGCAGTTTGTGGCAAATGTTCCTCCGGTGAACATGAGACAGACGCATGTTCTAGCTCTCCCCTCTGCGCAAACTGCTCTGGCAGTCACCCTGTGTGGTCTCGCGACTGCCCGCAGTGGGTTCTAGAAAAGAAAATCCAAGAGCTTAAAGTCAGAGAAGGTATATCCTTGTTCGAAGCCCGCAAGCGTCTTAATGTTGCCACCTCGAAAAATTCGTTCGCCAACGCAACCAGCTCAACCACTGCTGCCGTCTCGGCAGAGACAATTCGTTTGCAAGCTCTACTAGAGCAACAATTGCAACTCTCTGCTGAACAGGCGAAGCGCCATGAAGAAATGGAGGAGAGGCACAGGCAGGAAGTACAAGCCTTAAAGAGCCAGCTTGAGGAAAAAACAGCCCAAATCGAGTCTTTGCGCTTGCAAGTTCAAGAGCTTTTGGAGGCCAAAACTTTGCAGCATGCGTCTGCAAAAGTGACCGCCAAGCAGACCACGGCACCGCCTGCAAAGAAAATTCCAATAACCTTCGACTCTAACACCGTCAGCACCTCCACGTTGACCCCCCTGTCCAACAGGAGGGACGCCATGGAGACAGACTCCACCGAAGCAAACTGGCAGCTAGTCAAGGGAAAGGAGAAGGCAAGAAGTGGGTTAAAATAAAACGAACCAAAAAGAACACACCAAAAAGAAATAATGGCGAAGATTATCCAATGGAATTTACGGGGATACTCCACCAGAAGGGTAGAAACTCGCCAACTTGTGTCAAAGTTCAGTCCACTCGTTATCTGCTTGCAAGAAACTCACTTCAAACCGACTGATGCTCCTGTTCTTAAGAATTACGACTTTTATCGGCACGACTACGTCGCAGGACAGCGAGCCCAGGGAGGTGTTGCAACGGCCGTCCACAACAGCCTCCATTCGGAGGCTGTTGTGTTGACTACCACCCTCCAGGCCGTGGCTGTGAAGATCTCTCTTCCAAGCCCCCTTGTCATCTGCAACGTCTACCTTCCCCCAGACAGTGTTGTTTCTCAGCAGACCTTGGACAATCTCTTGGCCCAACTTCCTCGTCCCTTTCTGTTAACTGGCGATTTCAATGCACACAATCCTATGTGGGGCGGCCTTTCCACCAACCCGAAAGGCACGCTGATGGAGGACACCGTCAGGCTCCACAACGTTGTGCTGTTGAATGATGGCAACAACACGCACTTCTCAGCTGCCACGGGATCTTTCTCCGCCATTGATCTATCGCTTTGTTCGCCTTCTCTGGCCCTCGACACTGATTGGTGTGTTCACGATGATCTTTGTGGCAGTGATCACTTCCCGATTCTAATTGACTGTCGCACCCTTCCGCCCCTCCCTCCACGACAACCGAAGTGGATAATTAATAGAGCCGACTGGACCACCTTCCGCTCTCTTGCTGTGTTCGGTGACTCTGACTTCGATGATGTGGACGCCCATGTAAGCCACTTCACTGAAGTGGTCATACACGCAGCTCAAAAGACCATTCCACAGTCGTCGGATAAACCGTACCGGGTGCCTGTCCCTTGGTTTACACCCGAGTGCAAGGAGGCGATCAAAAGTAGACGTAAAGCACTGGCAACGTTTATATCGCACCCAACTATCAACAACTTGGTTGCATTCAAGAAATCGAGGGCCAAGGCTCGCCAGACATGCAGGCAGGCGCAAAAGACTTCCTGGAGAAACTACGTGTCAACCATTACAACTCGAACACCATCATCCAGGGTCTTCGAAAAAATCCGCAAGATTTCTGGGAAATTGAATTTCAAACCCATCTCTGGTCTCCTGTGCAATGGGATACTAGCAACCTCTCAACAAGAAATAGCAGATATCATGGGCGCTCAATTTTCAAAAATCTCGAGCTCCGCCAATTATACGGCAACATTCAAATATGTTAAGCAAGCGGCTGAAAGGAAAAGGCTAGACTTCCGCTCGAGTAACCTGGAGGTGTACAACCTTCCCTTCAGCGAGTGGGAGCTGGACTCAGCATTGAGAGCAGCAAAGGATACATCACCTGGTATTGACCTCATCCATTACCAGATGGTTAAGCACCTTTCCTCTGACTCCAAATCCTACATGCTGAGCCTGTTCAACAGGATCTGGTGTGAAGACAGATTCCCCACTCAATGGAGGGTAGCTGTTGTCATCCCTATCTTAAAACCCGGCAAGGAAAAGTCGGAAGCTTCTAGTTACCGACCGATCGCTCTTACCAGTTGTCTTTGCAAGATCCTCGAACGCATGGTAACGGCACGATTCATGTGGCATCTTGAAAGCAACAACCTCCTTTGTAACGAGCAATCTGGCTTTCGTAGAAACCGGTCGGTCCTAGACAACCTTGTCCAACTTGAAGGACTTATTCAAGACAGCTTCTTAGACGGGCAGCACCTTATTGCCATATTCTTTGATTTAGAAAAGGCCTACGACACGACATGGAAATATGGGATTCTGCGCACCATCCACAAGTGGGGCATTCGTGGACACCTACCCCACTTCGTGCAGAACTTCATGGCCTCCCGTTCTTTTCATGTTCGTGTCGGTAACACTATCTCGGCCTCGTTTGACCAAGAGAACGGCGTGCCCCAAGGCTGCGTTCTCAGTGTTGTTTTGTTCGCGATCGCCATAAATTCAATTATGACATGCATAAGATCACCAATTAGATCCTCCCTTTACGTGGACGACCTGGCGATCTTTTATAAGACTGGAAACCTGAACTCTGCAGAGCGACAGCTCCAGCTTACCATCAACAAACTGGTGGGATGGGCTGACCTAAATGGATTTAGGTTTTCAGCGACGAAAACCTCGTGCATGCATTTCAGCCGGCATCGCAACTTCCATCCACATCCTGTCCTGTCATTGTCAAACAATGTGTTGCCCTTCACTGAGACGGTCCGTTTCCTCGGAATGGTGCTCGATGAGAAACTTACTTGGTTACCTCACATTCGCCAACTTAAAGCCAAATGCCTTACAGCACTCAACATCCTGAAGATCTTGAGCGGTACATCCTGGGGAGCAGATCGAACCTCCATGCTCCGCCTCTACCGCTCCCTCATTAGATCGAAGCTAGACTTTGGTAGTGCCATTTACAGCTCGGCTAGGCAATCTTACATTCGGTCACTCGACCCAGTGCACAACGCGGGGATCCGTCTGTGCACCGGCGCTTTCCGTACGAGCCCTATCAACAGCCTGTACTGCGAGTCTGGTGAGCCACCACTGGCTGCTCGGCGCAGCTACCTTCTCAGTAGCTACGCAGCCAAGCTCCGAGGCATGACCGAACACCCGTCATACCAGACCGTGTTCCACCCTCCACGGAAATCCAAGTACGAACAGAGGCAGAAGGCGACACGACCGGTTGGCATTCGTTTTGCGGAGCATCTCCAAGAAATCGACACGGACCTTCCACCTGTCCAACCGATCAACCCCGGTCACATAGCTCCATGGACCCTGTCCCGACCTGTGTGTCTGGCTCAGCTGTCACGACATCCGAAAGCTTTCACGAGCCCACTTGTTTTCCAACAACTCTTTGGCTACCTCTGCTGTTCTTTCAAACAGCACAAGCTCATTTTTACAGACGGTTCCAAATTAAATGACTCAGTTGGATGTGCCTTTGTAGCGGGAGACACCATTGTGAGTTTCAAACTCAATCCGATCTGCAGTGTCTTTACTGCCGAATTGCTCGCTATCAGTAAAGCATTAGATTTTATCAGACATGACGCACAAGACAAGTTTTTAATCTGCTCTGACTCCCTTAGTTCACTGCAATCTTTAGAGAATGCCTTCCCGACAGACCACATTATCCAAAACATCCATACCACTCTCGGAAAGTTGGACCAACTCGGCAAAGAAGTTCTTTTCTGTTGGGTTCCTGGTCATGTAGGCATTGCAGGCAACGAGGCTGCCGACAAGGCAGCAAGGGACGCCACCTGCAAACCGGCCATAGAACACAGGCTCGTCCCGGCCACTGATGTTAAGAACCATTTTAAATTGCAAATGTGGCGACAGTGGCAAGCCACATGGGACACTATTTTAGTGAACAAGCTGAAACCCATCAAGCCATCAGTAACAGCCTGGCAATCGTCAGCCCGTCGCTCTCGTCGGGAAGAGGTAGTCACAACCCGGATGCGCATTGGTCACAGTTTTCTTACCCACGTCTTTATCCTCAAACGGGAAGAACCACCAACGTGCACCGCTTGTGACCAACCTCTTACACTAAAGCACATATTAGTCGAGTGCGCCGTTCACCGACATTTGCGACTAAAGTTAAAACTCCCTCTTAATATGCAAGAAGCACTGAAAAACGACGATCGCTCCATCGAATTAATGCTTAGATTCCTGAAAGAGGCTGGGTTTTATGACAATATCTAGTCTTTTACCAATTTTAACTTATTTTATCTACTTAATGCCTACTTAAGATCTTTTCGCAAGTATTGATGAAGAATGCGTCTAGATCATCTTACGTTTTTTATATTTTAAACATTGACTTAGCTTAGCAAGACCGTGTCTTGCTTCAAATTTAACTGTTAAAACTTTTAATCGGCACAAATAGCCTCGATGCTGGCGTGCCGTAAAACCCCACAAATAATATAATAACTGGCTCGAGGACAGTTTCCCAGCTCGTTGGAGGGTGGCTATTGTCATCCCCATCCTGAAGCCGGGCAAAGACAAGACTGATGCTGCTAGCTACCGCCCAATTGCCCTTACAAGCTGCCTATGCAAGATCTTGGAGCGAATGATCAACGCTAGGCTTATGTGGCATTTGGAGAAAAACGGCCTACTCTGTGCGGAGCAGTCTGGTTTCAGGCGAAACCGTTCCGTCACAGATAACTTGACCCAGCTTGAAGGATTGATCCAGGACAGTTTCCTCACAAGGAAACACCTGATCGCGGTGTTTTTCGATCTCGAGAAGGCGTACGACACGACGTGGAAGTACGGCATTTTACAGACCATCCACAAGTGGGGTATTCGTGGCCACTTGCCCCACTTTGTGCAGAACTTCATGGCTGATAGATCTTTCCACGTTCGTGTCGGAAACACTCTCTCGTCGGCTTTCGATCAAGAGAACGGAGTGCCGCAGGGCTGTGTCCTCAGTGTTACCCTGTTTGCGATCGCAATCAACTCCATCACGACGTGCATCCGAACTCCGGTTCGTGCATCGCTCTACGTTGATGATTTGGCGATCTTCCACCAAACAGGGAACCTGAACTCGGCTCAGCGACAGCTCCAGCTAACGATCAACCGATTGGAGAGTTGGGCGGATCGACATGGCTTCAGATTCTCCTCGTCGAAAACAACATGCATGCATTTCAGTCGCCATCGTCTATTTCATCCTCATCCTGTCTTGACGTTGGCAAACCAGGTGCTGCCTTTCTCAGAGTCAACCCGCTTCCTCGGAATGGTATTTGACGAGAAGCTCACCTGGTTACCACATCTCCGTCAACTCAAAGACAAGTGCTTGAAGGCAATGAACATCCTGAAGATCTTGAGCGGTACCTCCTGGGGAGCCGACAGAACGTCCATGCTCCGCCTCTACCGCTCTCTCATAAGATCTAAATTAGACTTTGGCTGCACTGTTTATGCATCGGCGAGGAAATCATATATCGGCATCCTGGATCCAGTGCACAACGCTGGTATCAGGTTGTGTACTGGCGCGTTTCGCACAAGTCCCATCGTCAGTCTGCATTGTGAGGCCGGGGAGGCTCCGCTTAAGATCAGGCGTGACTACCTCCTTGCCAGCTACGTAGCCAAGCTGCGTGGCATGCCAAAACACCCGGCATACAGGTCTGTGTTCGCTCCGCCAAATGTTGTTCTTTACAGCACCAGGCAAAAAGCAACCAGACCTGTTGGCATCAGAGCAAAAGAGCTCCTGGCCGCATTTGGAATGGACCTACCACCTGTCCTTCCTGTCGGAATCGGTCGAGTGGCTCCCTGGACAACATCCCAGCCTGTGTGCCTGATGCAACTCGCTCAGCACACCAAGGCCCAGACGAGCCCGGCCGTGTTCCGACAGCTGTTCTTCAGCATTTGCGACCAGTACCCTCAACACTGCAGGATCTACACTGACGGATCAAAGGACAATGAGTCTGTGGGGTGTGCATTTGTCATCGACAACACAAGCGTGTGCTTTAAGCTCAGCCCTCTCTGTAGTGTCTATACAGCAGAGTTGTTTGCGATTCTCAAGGCCCTTGAACATATCAAGCGTGCCAATCGCAAACAATTTCTAATCTGTTCCGACTCTCTGAGCTCCCTCCAAGCACTATGTCAGGCATTCCCCACGGACCATCTTGTGCAAACCATCCAGGATAAACTTGGCGCACTATGCTTGGTCGGCATAGAAGTGTTGCTCTGTTGGCTTCCAGGCCATGCAGGAATTGCTGGCAATGAGATGGCCGACAGAGCAGCTAAGGACGCCACGACAAAAGCCGATGTTGACTACACAGCTGTCCCTGTGAGTGATCTTAAAGCCGCCTTCAGGGCCGAAACAAAGAAGTGCTGGCAATCATCATGGGACACTGTGTTAGTCAACAAACTGAAGCCCATCAAGGCAACTATCGACCCCTGGCAATCTTCTGCCCGACACACTCGACACGAGGAGGTTGTAACAACGAGGTTGCGCATCGGTCATAGCCCGCTCACTCACGTCTTCATCCTGAAGCGAGAAGAGCCACCGATGTGCACCTCCTGTGATCAACCTCTCTCGATCAAACATCTCCTTGTCGAGTGTGCCGTTCACAGGCAACTGCGTAACACCCTGCAGATTCCCGGAAGTTTGTCAGAGGCGTTGGGAGATAACGCCGTGTCGATAGATCGAGTAATTCGATTTTTAATTAAAACTGACTTTTTTAAACTTATCTAGTTTTTAGTAAGTTTTTAAAGCAGTTTATGTTCCAGGCGCAAGTATTTATAAAAACTGCGTCTGGACATGACAACTGGTTTTTTAGCATTGTTTTTATTGCTTTTTAACCCTTGACAATTTTTTACTCGTCTGACTGGACTCAAATTTTTATTTGTTCTTAGTTGGAGTGTAGTTTTTATTGTCTTTGTTGTCATTTTATTTTTAAATTAAGACTGCCATTTTATAAACTGATGTAGGTTAGAGAAGTTTTAAAATCAGTCTTAAATTCCTGGCGCAAGTATTTATAAAGAATGCGTCAGGAAATAATAACTAGTTTTAATCTAGTTTTTCATTGCTTTTTAACCCATGACAATTTTTTATCAAACTGATCAATAGAGTTATCTATTTGTTTTTAGTTGAAAAATTTTTGTCATTGTTTTATTTTAAAAATCTGACCGGCGCACATAGCCAAAGCTGCTGACGCGCCGTTAAGCCCACAAAATCAATTGCTTTTTCGAGCGAAATAGAGGCGTAACCGTCCAAAATACACTATGATTACAAGCGAAAAAGTTACAGAGAAAAGAGCAAGCTAGCACGCTAACCAAGTATTTTTTCCGAATCTTTTTCTCTTCCATACGCTATCTGCATGGTCAGAGATGACCAAAATCGTAATTTTTGTGGGTCCATTTAAACCCGCCCCGCGCCGGCTTCCAGCTCTCCCGCCCCTCGCTGCGAACGTGACGACGCCGCGTTACATCGTGGCCGCCGCCGGGACCGACGTCGGCGTGCAGCTGGACGCCGGCCGGGAAGGCGTCGTGGAATGCAGCATCGAGACGCCGGGGATGGGCTGGCAGGCCGTCGGACAGGGCAGGTCCCTGGCGGCGGGCAGCCGGTTCCGGTTGGACGAAGCCGGCATGAGTCGAGGTCGGTGCAACTGGACGCTGACAGACGTCACGCCGACGGACGCCGGCTTTTGGTACTGGAGGGCGTTGCGCGGCTTCGATGTCAACATGCAGCTCGCCGCGGTCGCCGTCATCGGTGAGTCCTCCGCCTCTGTTCGCTGTGATCTTTTAAAGACTATACATTGTCAGTGTTTCCAGCTTTTTTTTTTTTTTGTGCAATTAATTTTGGAACTAGTTTGAATTTAATTCTGAAAGCAAATACTCGATAAAAACACCGGTTCACGTTGTTTGCCGAAGTTAAGCAACATTGCGCTGAATCGGATGTTTGATGGGTGACCATCATGCACGTGATCACTAATGCACCAAGTCAGGCACCAACCCGTCGAAAAGCACCAAGGGGACCACCGGCTTTAGGTCCCTTCCGAAGGATGGTACAACTCGAACAACAGGATTCCTCCACTAATCCGTGCTGTCGAGAGGTTGACAAGCAAGGCGAGTGGAGTGCTAACTTCAAACCCTCCAACCTCTCTCCCGAACAGAACTGATCATGTGCATGATGGTCACCCATCAAACACCTAACTCAGCGCTATGTTGGTAACTACAATGATCTCACAAGAACCGGTGTTTTCAACATTGCCAAACTGTTCGGTCACAAAAGTATCTAGTAGACTTCTCAAAACATAAAGTTTCCTCAGGTTGCTGTTGGGTGTGTGTGAGGAATGGGGGGGCTGGTTACCGGGACGACCGATCCACGTTGCGGCGTTGGTTGCAGCCGCGCCGCGCGGCGGGCCCCAAGTGCGCGTGCGCGACGCTGGGAAGCTGAGCGCCGGCGACGTCGTCGAGGCTACGTGTTTGGCGCCGGCCGCAGTTCCTCCCAGCGAGCTCACCTGGCTGCTCGACGGAGTTATTATTCGGAAGGACACAACCTATGATACCGAAGATGGCGAGGTGGCCGACTGGACGTTGCCGTGGGAACCGCGGCCAGCGAGGCAGACGCTGCGCCGGCTACTGACCTCCGCCGACCTCGGCAAGACGCTGGAGTGCCGCGCGCAACACGTGGCGGAGGTCGACGCCCGCACGGACGGCGTCGTGCTCGGCGTCAAGCCAACAGGTGGGTTGAACCACGCAGGACCAGTGTTCAATGGCTCTTTCCCGATTTTGCGGAGTTCAAAGTCCACGGGATGAGACGCCTCGCAGATTTCAAGACTGGAATATTTCGTGTTCACTAACTTTTCGTATTGCGACGTTGGCATTTTTGCCAAAACAGAGTTGAATTTCGCGTTATGACGTACGTACATAATTAGTTCGATATTTCAAATTATTTGAACTCTTATTTACTATTCTTAGTAAATACTATTATACTCTGAATGATACTATTGTAGATACTATTCTACTTAAGACGATTGAAACAGCCACTTACTCGCCTCGGCACTTGCAAGTGTAGATTCACGATAAGCAGCCACTAGCTCTGTGGGGTGGGGGCCGGGATTCTCTCATGCTGGCATGTGTGTCTGAGCTCGAGTTATCAACAAACTAAACGGCCTTGTATGTTTTGGTCTACTAGGGTATTAGCCTTACATACCCTTGGTATTAGATTGCATAAATAAAATGAAAACAAGATACAAGTCATAGCGAATTACTACTGAAATGGAAATATGGGATTTTTATTGACACGATTGAATTCGTAATTTGAAACAGAATTTGAATCAATTTGAATCGAAGTTCTAACGTTATTATTGATCGGTTATAAACATCATTGAACATGCCACAAAATACTATTTTGTCACCTCCCCATCCCACATTTCGACAGAGGATTATTATCGCCTTGCCAAAGAGCTGAGAGATTATAGTTGCCGAGCATAATTAAAATTGATCACTTTTATGAGTCACCTAATACTCGAGACATCTCACATCGACATGATAAAACCACGGAAATCAATTTTTGTGAGTTTTTTTGACAGGAGTGGACTCGTGATGTGATACAGATTTTGAATCAATTTGAGTCGAATTTCTAGCGTCCTTATGTCAATTTTTGACACCTCACCAAGCATGCCAAAAGAGACATTCTTTATCGCAGTCGTCCTATCTGCTCGCGATGTTTATTCCTTGCGCGTTTACTGCTATAATCCGATATAAGTGGAGTAGGCAATATGAAGCAAAAGATCGATAAATTCAATTGATTTTGTTGATTGGGAGGAAATAATTTAAGTTTTCTAAGCAAACATGCTCTAATGCCTTTTTGAATGAACTTTCTAGCGTTATAGTTTTGACGAATGTATAGATCGCAACATAGCGAGCGACAACTTGTAGCCTGGGACAACTTTTCAAAGCAACAGAAATGAGTCAATGAGTAGAAATGTCGGAGGGGCTAAAATGAAAACTTCATTGTAGTAACCTGCATTATCTGTTTTGTTATTATCAAAGATAATTAAAATAACATTTTATCATATGGTTTTGGATAATTTTATGGACCGAATTCACGAGGAATCAGGGTTTGCGTGATGGGAAAATGCCTAAAAAAAGTTACTAAAGCGAGGATCTCAGACTTTGGTTCTGTGCCTACCGATTGTGAGTTGTGACCACTTGTGACGAAGACATTGTGAGAGACAACTTGTAGCCGTGACAACTTTTCAAAGCAACAGAAATGAGTCAATGAGAAAATAATGTCGGAGGTGTAGGCGGCTATTTTGCCCCCTTAGCGTGATTGACAAGACAAGTATGTACACACATCAATACAATGTCTCGTTTGCCCAATTAGTTTCAAGCAGATGTGCGGTTTATTGAAAACTGTGATCCATGCCGACGGCGACACCCATGGTTGGTGAACAGGGCTCCAAATAATATTTATGGGTATTGGACCTCTGTATTTAGATGGGATTCTCCCACCCCGTGACCCATTTTACATTTGGTAACAAGGAAAATATGTTTATTGGACCTCTGCGCAAAGGTTATCCGCCGCTTGAATCGACGCTCGGAAAACACATACAAACATGAATATCAAAGACAAAGGTGGTGAAGTAAATTTTCGTTCAAAATGTTACACCAAAACTTTATGATAAAAATTGATTGGTTTTGTAGCTTATTTGCAAATTGTGCATCTATTTTTCTCTGCATGGCATTGGCATCATGTCATTTCAATTAATGTAAACTGCATAATTTTAAATAAAGATTTTACCTTGTGGCTAATTGCTAATATATCGACAGATCTTCAATGTCGCACGTTCGTAACTGATACGGCCAAGATATCACAATAAAAGGAACCGCTCGTTTAGATGCAGCACGTGTCTAGGAAGACCAGAGTGTATGCTGGGAATCATGCAGATTGCAGATTTCACCTGACCCGATGCACACCCAATTGCATTTATATTTGAATTTGAAAGAATATTGCGGCCAGGAACTAGGAAGTAGCATATATGTTTTAGAAACTGCGAGACGAATTCAGTACATTTCGTTTATAATAAGCTGTTGTAATATACAGATTTCAGCGCGTAGTGTTGTTTTTTTCGAGCGCTAAGCCGGAGATACCGGAGAGATTGTAGAAGCTAGCGGGCGAGTGAACGTACCAAGGTTACGTGAAATTAGTGCTTCCAGACCAAGCACTTGACTGCTCCGACGCGAGTGTGTTCATATTTTCGCTCAAATTTTTCTCTGGTGCAGCACTGGCTTACGTACAGTATTCCGGACACATCCTTTGTCGGATGAGCACGGGACCAACATGGTTGGATTCGGCTTGCTTCAAACTCTCAATTGACAGTTTTATTTTTTCTCTAGATTACGCCATCTGCTTGTGACAACCAGTGAAATGCAGACGTTTTTTTTATGAAATATTTGACAAAGTAAAAAATTTATATCTTCGAAAAGGGCGTAAGAAGCAAAAATAAAAAGGTGTCATTGGCTTAATACAAACACCCTTCTCCTAAAAATCAATACTAGACACCCTTGCCTCAACGACTTTCCCTGGAATACTGGTGGGCAGTGAAACATACATTTTTGAGTTTTCCACAAATTTCCCGGTATTTTTCGCTAGGTGAAATATTTTTCCCAGGTGTGAAAACAACTACTTAATCTAAATATTGTCAAAAAAAATCGGTTCCTGTGCGGGTTTTTTTGCGCATATTCCCCTATCAATAGCCTTAACTTTATCTGCTACTCTTATCTATTCTAGAGAAGCAATATTTACCTATCATTGTTAAATCGTTCCTCAATTAAATTGATGCATCAAAATGTCAATTTCTTATTACCAAAAATGTAAAGGGTTTGTATACCACTTTTGTTTCCATTTTTTGCTATTTGGTACTCCAGTGTAAACCCTTGATAAAGCAGGCAGCACTGCTTTGCGAAACGTCGGAAAAAGTTTGACTTTGCTAGCGTAGCATTCAAATAACCCAGTTGAATAGTTATTCTGAAAACTAGTGTGCTAAAAGATCAGAAAAAGACAATGGTCTTAATAAAAATGATAACAAAATGTAAGATTTGCATCATCAAGTAGCTGCCACTGTACTCTAGTTTCAGTGTCAGAGTGCGGTGTTCGGAACGTGCCCGCCGGGATGGCCTTGTCGTGGGGCGGGACGGAAGCGGGTTTCGCCGAGTTCCCCTGGCACGTCGCCGTCTTCCAGGCAGACACGGACGTGGCAGTTTGCGGCGGCACGTTGATCTCGCCGACATTCATCATCTCAGGTAGTTCTAGTTACCATGACCAGGTAACTATCAAACCGAACGGTTTGGCATGTTGGATACACCGGCTGTCGGGAGATCACCGGAGTGAAGCAACATCGCGCAGAATTTCGTGTTGAATAAGTGACCATCATGCACATTATCAGTTCATCACAGATCAGTGATCAAACTGTAAATAATTACTTGCTTGTAACTTTTTGCTTGTAATCTAGCAACTACCGGAAATTGTATTTATAAACTGAGCGAAGTTCCTCGGTCGTATCCAGTGGCGAAGCGTGGGTCTTTTCATTAGGGAGACACTAAATAATTTACAAATCGGGTCTTGTAATGCATCATTCAGGGTATCACCATGCAACACGTCAGGAAACTCTGTGAAATTTTCAAGCAGTCTTACCTTTAAAGTTTTTTGTCGATCAAGTATGATCCTGCGTTCTTTCGATGTGGCTAAAATGTCTATTTCTCTCTCCTGAAACGCACCACTACAATCCATTGCAAGTAAATCTTGTTTTCTAAATAACGGCCCTTATGCTCTGAATCGTCTTAATCTGGCTGGAAGCTATTGATAGTTAAAAGTCAATTAGGTAATCCCCATAGAGTACTAGCAAGTAGCAGTATTCACATTACTTTCACACTAGCTATGTTCTGTAGATAGCCCGAATCACAGTAAAGACGGAAGGAATATTGCTCACACCCGAAACTCGTGCAAGCCACAAGGCTACTAAACAGTAAACGGCTTGGTACAGAAATACTGGACAAATAATCTATGTTTACGTCTATGTCAGCGTGTGATTTTGTCCCTGCTCATTCCCAACGTCATCGCGCCGATTGCAAAACATCGCTCTCGCCTAGCGATATGGCAGGACCGGACAAGCCGGCGTCAAGTGCTGGCTCTTGGTATATAGGTTGAATGATAGCTTGAATGATGTCATAGAAGACATGGCTCTTGTGCCACCTTCTACCTCACATGGGTGCGGGGGTTGCGGGTGTTCGTAAGCTTCGCTTTACGCTTGTTCTCGAGCGAGATACATTCTGATAACAGCGAGAAACATTTTTCTACATGTCTCAACCTATAGCTCAACCTACTTACTGTGAGCTAGCCCAGCGAAACAAAAAACGCGCGCGCAGAAAAGGAACACATAGAAACATGAAATTGACGTATAATATATTTAAAAAAAACTACTCTTCGCAATTTTTGGGGAGACGGTGTCTCATAAGGATCCCCTGACGCTTCGCCCCTGGTCGTATCTAACGGTAAATTCAGAAAGAAACACAATTGCTCCGTAGAATGCAATGTATAGTAAGAAAAATCTATCTTGCTTGACTTCTACAAACGAGACTGAGCAGAGACGTATGTCCGGCCAGCTCCAGCGTGCGCAGACAACTGCCCCTTCCTTCCCACATGTCTCGGAGCTACCCTCAACATTAGGGGATGGTCAACTCTCGTGCGGGCGTAAAGCAGCTGCAACTAACACAGAGGCATAAGGATGCACCCGTGGGGGTGCTGTGATTTGTTACAGCTCTAGTACCAAGGTTTTTAATAAACATAACTTTGCTGCGTTGTGTCAAATAACAGCATTGCTTTCCTTTGCACTTGTCACATGTTCAGAGTAAAATTTAACTGGGTATTCAATGCAAAGTCCCAAACTCAAACTTTGAGAAAAGTTTGACACCCGCAGTTAAAATTTTTTTTTTTCTGACAACTAACATGCTATGTTAAGGAAAAGACAGGAATCTAAAGAAAGTAATACTTACCACCTAAACCCCTTGTGTTTCCTGCAGCGGCAGTTTGTTTCTGGGACACGCAGCTGCGCAAGGCCTACGACTCCAATATCTTCACCATCGCCGCCGGCAAACACTCGCCCGCGTGGGACGTGCAAGAGGAGAAGGAACAGCGACGGACCGTCAAGACAATCCACATTCCGATCACCTTCACCGGGCAAGGGAATCACCTGGAATCTGACATCGCCGTAGCGGAGTTGGCCGAGCCGATGCTCATCACGCCCGAAGTGGGTGTCGTGTGCTTGGACTGGACCATCTCTCTCCGACACCGCCACTTTGCTCGGGACGGCACCGTCGGCACTGTGAGTTCACCCCTTATGCCTTTCATGATTACTGGTGTTTAACGACGCACTGTTTTCACAACCTGCCCTTTGGCACTGGCCTAACGGCGTTGGTGAATGAAAGTGATGATGAACTTAACCTAGCCTAGCAGGGAGACTGCCATTTTATAAACTGATCTAGGTTAGAGAAGTTTTAAAATCAGTCTTAAATTCCTGGCGCAAGTATTTATAAAGAATGCGTCAGGAAATAATAACTAGTTTTTTTTTATCTAGTTTTTGTTTTTTAACCAATGACAATATTTTAACCAACTGATCGATAGTTTTATCTATTTGATTTTTTGTTGTTTAATGTTTTGTCACTTTTTTTATTTTAAACATCTGACCGGCGCAAATAGCCAAAGCTGCTGACGACGCGCCGTTAAGCCCACAAAATCAATCAATCAATCCTGTCGAAAAGCACCGAGGGGACCACCGGCTTTACGTCCCTTCCGGAGGACGGTACAACTCGAACGACAGGATTCCTCCACTTATCCGTGCTGTCGAGAGGTTGATAAGCAAGGCGAGTGAAGTTGTCCAAACTCTCTCCCGAAAAGAACTGATTGTGTGCAAGATGGGCACCCATCCAACAAATATTGCTTAACTTTGGTGATCTCATGAGAACCGGTGTTTCCAATGATGCCAAACAGTTCGGTTCTTATGCTTTTCTTCAAGGGGAACTTCAAGCCTAACTCTGGTGCATTGTAGTGTCAATTCTGTAGGAATCGTGAAAGAATGACTTGATTATGTGGATGGTTTCCGATTACTAGGACCTATATCATAGAACATGTGGACATGACCAGCTTTACCATAGGGCCAATTACTTACTCTGCTCTGTGTACTTTACACCCATTAGAATTCCAGCTGAGGCACAGACCAAGCAACCAGAGAGAATCGACCCAACCGTCATACTAGAACTTATATCATTAAAACAACACTAACTTCAACCATATTACTATCATCAAGAACTAGTCCCACATCCCATAGTAACCAGGAAAGCTTCATCCACTGCTTCGACGCGTCGCTGGGTCATAAGAAATCAATGCATAGCATAGAGTATGTTAGGGTCAACTAATATCTACTCGCAGCTTTGTAGAAGAGCGCAAGGACCAAACCCGATCGCGGTTGCAGGTACCAGGCTGGGGCGTAACGGAGAACGACACGCAGAGCGCGTCGCTCCGCTTCGTCGACCTGCCCTTCGTCCCGACGACCTCGTGCCTCGCGTTGATGCCCCGCGACCTGAAGTTGCTGATGACCTCCGACAAGTTCTGCGGCGGCTTCGTGGGCCGCGACACCAGCGTGTGCTTCGGAGACACGGGCGGCGGCTACGTGTTTGTCAACGGCAGCGCTGGCGGGCGATACTTCCTGCGCGGCGTCGTCGGCAGTCCGCCGCCTGCGCGGGCCACGAGCTGCCGGGCCGGCTACCCGTCGTTGTTCACCAGCATCTCGGCGTACTCAGAGTGGCTGCACGACATTTTGGACGGCGTCGTGACGCCGGATGACTACTAGAGTGTTGGGCGTCGGCGCAGGGAACGAGTCGATTGTGGATGAGGGCGACTCTTGGATGAACTGATCTATAGCCATGGATAGCGCTTTTACAGTGGGACTTTGATGCTGTGATGAGCCATTTTATCATGTCTTCCATAGCCATATAGCCGTGGTTTAGCGTCAAACAATGATAGTGCGTTCAGACGTCATTTCATGTCTTTTTCTCCTTTTTCTAGGTTTTAACTTTTTTGAAGACATTACTTAAGCAAGTCGCTTGATGAACACATTAAAGGTTTAAAAAAATACATACCAGGTGATAATCAATCAATCAAGGTTTAAAAAAAATACATACCAGGTGATAATTAATCAATTATCACCTGGTATGTATTTTTTTAAAACCTTTAATGTGTTCAAGCGACTTGCTTAAGCAATGTCTACAAAAAAGTTCAAAATTTCAGCCTTACACAACTGGAATTGGAATTTTTATGACGCTTTCCAAGGGCTAAGATGCTGACAATTTATTTCAAACTTGTACATTTTGCCAACACATCTCCATTGGTGAGATAATTATCTAATTTTATTTAGTATTTATTTGTAAAAAGAGCCTACCCATTAAAACACATTGAAACCGCAGCAAAACATCACATACTTGTCAAGTCAGTTTATCAAGAAGCGACTTTATATCGAACTCGAATTTAAATCTAAATTATTTTGTTTGTCAGACAAGCAAGTAAAAGTAAATTGAATACATTTTTGTGAAGGAATGTACAAATCTTAACTGGCTTTAATACAAGATTTACGATCAATACTAATGTGTAATCCCAATTACCTATGTTATCTACTTGAATAGTTGAATTGTCGTCGATATCTGTTTAACCTTCGATCACTCAGTGATCGAAGGTTTAACCCACATTAAAAACTGTGAAATAATGAACGATATATTTTTATTAAAATACATTTCCCGAGTTTCTCCCGTGATCAATTCCACTTGTCTATCTTTATTAAAACAGTACTTGATTTTCCGAGTGCATGGGCGGCATTTACAGCTGCGTTAGCCATTTCACGGCCTATGAGGTGCGTCTCCTACGTCACAATTAGCGCGCAACAATTAATGTACCAATGAGAGTAAAAATGTATTCGTGATATTTTTAGCATGACATCCTACATCAATTAAAGAACGCTACCCTGCATGAGATTTCATTGGGGTGCCACATAACTGAGAGCAGAACCTCGCACATAGTGCGAGTTTTGCTAGAAGTTAACAGGTTAGGTCAACTGCATTTCAAAACAGACCCCAGGCACAGTATACACAGGCGACATTGAAGTCACCCAGGATCGAAAAGCGGGTATCTGCAGTCTAGCTTGGTCAGCATAGTGTGCTGCTGGGAGCAAAGGTCTACTTCATGCTCATCTATGCAGCAATACTATGAAACAGACTAACTGTTACAGCACCATCCCCCACCAACCTCATCGAGTAACCTGTTGGTTGCAGTCGCGCCGCGCAGCAGACCCGAAGTGCTCGACGCGGGGACGCTGATCGCTGGCGACGTCATCGAGGCCACGTGCTCGGCGCCGCCCGCCGTTCCCCCCAGCGAGCTCACCTGGCTGCTCGACGGTCAGATACCGCGTAGAGTCACGGCCGATGATGCCGAGGACGGCAAACTGGCCGACTGGACGTTGACGTGGGGACCGTGGCCGGCGAGGCAGACGCTGCGTCGGCTGCTGACGTCCGCCAACCTCGGCAAGACACTGGAGTGCCGCGCGAAACACGTGGCCGACGCCCGCACCCACGCCGCCGTGATCGGCGTCGCGACGGCAGGCGAGCCGGTCGTTGAGGCCCGTTATCTGCTTCACCTGTTATGAATAATGTTTTTAAAAAAGAGAGATTGTGAATTTGCAAAATACCATACTGTCGCAGGCGGCTGGTTGGTCTTCACCTGCGTCGCGACGTACGCACAGGGACGTCGCGACGCTCGACGCTTTGTAGTTGTTCGGCGCCAAGTGTTTTGTCCCGATTCGAGACCTGCACAAATAATCTAATACATAAGTGATGTGCACTGACCTAGTTCGTATGCTAATGTTTGTTTTATTTTATTTCATGAGTAGAAATGTATGTTTTTCTGATGTTATGATGGCTAAGTGCATGCTGATGTTATTCGTAAACAATTACCATTTGTTCTTCGACTAAGATTTTCAGCACATCTGAGGAACTGGTGAAGCCAAAGAATGTTTTGGCAGCCAGTTTCATAGATTGTCGAGGGGCGACAAGCAGTGACGTCATGTCTAATGTAAAATTAGGTCTGGTTATTAATTAAACTGTTGAAAACGTTTAAGCCTGTTGTTTTTTCATTATTCAATTAAATGGGGGCTCTCCAGAGAGCCACTTTCTCAATCCGAATGGTTTGGCTACGTTGGAAACATCGGTTCTCGGGAGATCATCGAATTTAAGCAATTCATAGCATGCTGAGTCAAGTGTTTGGTGGTTGATTGGTGAGAGGTCGGAGGGTTTGAAGTTGGTACGACAACTTCCCTCACCTTGCTTGTCAACCTCTTGACAGCACGGATTAGCGGAGGAATCCTGTTGTTCGAGTTGTATACCGTCTTTCGGTACTGAATTTATTTAGAATTGCTTCTTTGAAGTTGAGCGAGACGTGTTGATAAATAAAAATACATTTTTAATTGGTTTTATACTCTGAATTGGCGATGAGCTGTTCCATGATGAATCTCTAGATTCAGAATTATGTTTTGTGCTAGGTATGCGGCCTTTGCCACGTTAAATTCAATGGTTAAATCTTCTCAAACATGTCTAACCTAGTCCGGCCAACGTTTCGGTGCTACCATTGAATTCTGGGCTACTCCAAATTCAATGGTGCTACGGTGGATAGGGAAAACTGGCTTGTCACTGGCACCGCCGTAATGCAGAGCATCTCATCTTCCTATTTGTTCGCATGCACCGTATTCCAGTTTGGCTGAGTGCCAAGACGAATTACTTTCCTTCACTAATTATTGAAATTTTTTCATTTTAATATTCCCGAATTAAATAGACCCTCTACAACTGAATCTGAAAGTTCTCTCAAACAATCGCTCTCGCGACTGAACGCTGTACCAACTTGTCGCTTTATCAACTGGACGCTCTATATCACAGCTCAAAAATGCTCAAATCCAGGTAAAACCCGGCTTGGCATGTATTATATACACATATATTTTATATTTTATATATTTATATGTGTACATGATATTTTTTTTGTAAGTCGGGCCAAGTACTTGAAATTTGGGCTGTGATTTTCCGGGCTTCGTGATTCGAATTGATTTCGGTCCACACTCCCTGTCTGTCAATAGTCTTCAATGTCAAAATTAAGATATGTGTTGTAAATTAATGTTTATTGTCAGAGAGCGTCCATTTGAGAGAGAGGTCAGTTGGGAGAGCGTCTATTTATAAAATGAAAACGACAACAAGTGTCATTACATTTCATCCGCTCGCTATAGCGGTTAGTTGCCCAACAAAGGCATTGCGATAAGTTGGAAAACTGTTCTACTGGCTCTACCTAGGTAATACAGAAACAAGCTCATTCTCGATGAAATTCTTGCAAGCTTTATTGCGCTTGTGGATGGTAAGTGATTGTATTTCCATCAAATCGGTACAACATTTTTTTAACAGGATACCCGAAAAAATAATAATTTAGTTTACAAATGCTCAGTTGTAATATGTGAAAATCTACAAGGTCAAGATTTTTATTTCCCACATTGACTATTCTGGAGTCAACTTAGCAACCTAACTGATGACTCCGTATTTGACCGCAAAACAAATATATGGAACAAGCAAATAAGGAAAAAAATAACTTTAAATACTACAAATATGTCTTCATATTATTTGAAAAACACGAAACAGTTTTTTCTATTTTTTAATTTGTTTCTTAAATATGGTTATAGTCTCACATTTGACCACGGGTTCGAACTTGTGGCAGGGAAGATGCTTGTTGCGCATCGCATCGCTATTCGCTCTGTCATTTGGATTTGGTAAAGCAAGTCGGAAGCAAAATGGCCGTCGGTCAGGAAGCATGGTCGACAATAATTTCCCTCTTCGTGAATTTCGCCAGGTAAAGAGCGATTCTATAGATTTTATGGTTTGGAACTCACGCATTTAAGAAGTTTGACTCATATCTCGTCGATGATAGGTCCAGTCGGCGCTGCGGGTGCGACTGGCGCCGTTGGCCCCTTGGGCGCAGGTGGGTGATTAGTTCAAGGAAAATCAGTTAAGAGAAAACATCTCAATTAGAACCATTGCACCGGATATTCAACCCATTATTACCTTCAATTCCAGGCGTATCTTGACGACGAGGTTGCCGACGCCGACGACAACGCGGACGCTGTTGTAAGTTTCATTTCACAACGCACATACGTATCGCGCTGTATTGAGCAATTTAAGGGGATAGATCGCGCAGTTCCAATTGTTAATTTTTTGAAGAGATTGACTCAAACCTGGTACCTACATCTCTAAGTATAGCTTCAATATCAGTCGAAAAGAATAAAAGTCCTAAAATAGGATTACTTGTAACAATCACATTGCAGAGCTAAAAGATGACCCATTGATAAATACAATGCTCAAATTGACATGATCAAATTGGTCTTGTCAATTGATTGCCAAATTATCTCGAATCAAGATTCTAGTGTAATTTTTGCGGCTTCAGAGACAGAATATTGACCATGGGTCTGCGTATTGTTATTGCACGTGCTAATAGTGGGGGACAGCAATAGTATGATAAGGGCAATCTGCTCAAGGTTGTTCACAAGAACTACTGGATAAATCTCAATTGGAGCATAATGCATAAATCAATGAAATTGTAAAGCCCTTCAATCAAATCAAATATTTGCAAATTATTTTTGGTGGAAGCTGCCAAGTCAAATAAGTACCCATGGGAAATGTTGGGATGATGTTGAAAAAAGGATTGCATTTGTCTTTGTAAAATAGCAACAAATATTGCTGTCATCCTTTGGGCTCAAGACTGCGCATAAGTCTTACCAACAGTGCCATTAGGTAATGGCATAACTACCGCACGGGAGGACAGTACTGACTCTTGTACTGATTCTGGGTGCCCGGCAGGGGCTTCTCTGCAGTCAAATTTTAAGAGAAAATCAGAATTTTAAGAAATTTTAAAGTCAGAAATTTTAAGAAAAAAACAAACAGAAACACAACACGTGCTCTTTTTGTCAGGGCGAGGGTAATTGAAAGCTTCGCTCGCACATCAATAAGATTTTGAGCTTTTCAAGCTTTTTCCAGGCTTCGGGCTGCTTCTGGCTGCTTCTGGCTTTCGGGCATTTTTTTGTGGCGTTATCAGGCTCTCAGAATTCCACATTAGTTTTCAATACCAGGTGCACTGATATTTTCCAGCTTGTCGAATTTGGTTTGGAACAATGTTTTTTATGTTAAATCTAGCCACGGCATGCCGGAGCGTTCGAAGAGCTTATCAAACGCGTGCTGGAGTATCCACATGGTAAATTCTCAAAAATTGTATCATCGATACTCTCCTTAGATAATGTTGCGTAAGGAATAGGGTTTGACATGTGGGTTATTTTGGTTTACAGAATCTCCCGAAAATCTAATCGGCAGCCTGGTCGACCTGGCGCCAGAGAAAGGAACTTTCAACAGGAAGCGAATTCCTGTTAACAAGATTTTCCCTGACCCTCGCGAACTGGTCGCAGCTCTATGCAGCCTGGACCCATACATTGAAAGTGGGTGGGATGTCCGCGATTCTCACCTACGATCGTTGGTCGTGTCCAGGCCTGAACTGTTCCGAGTGTGAGTTACTATTTCGCTTTGGTCAGTTTATTAATCTATGTTTTTAATATTACATCCAAACATTTTTGTGTTTTAGCACCAAGTCGCGTATGTATGACGCCGTGCAAAAGGCGTGGGGCGTCCTGGCGGCAAACGCCCGAGAAATGACCGCCCTGATACAATACCACCTGTATCCTAAGGGACGGGGGCGGAGGGTCCCCAGGGCGCCCCAGTCGTCGATGCCGAACAACAACATGGCGGGCCACAGGTACGCGCCGTACAAGCGCGTGTGCCCGCTGGCGCTGATAAAGACGCCCAACGAGCGCGATATCGCTGATGACAGGCAGTGAGAATTAATTGTTGGGCGTATAGAGAGCGTAAGAACATCTACAATTGCACTTGTCCCAAAAACAGTTAGGTAATTAGACTGTGGTGCGATGAAAAACAGCCGTTTGGCCGGCAGCGTGACCGCATAAAACGTCCACAGCAAATAACATTCAGCTGTTTTTGTTACAGATTCCAGAGCCAACTCCAAGATTTTGTGATTGAGATCGCCACAGAGACCTGGGGAAAGATCCACGTCGTGCTGGGCCAGGTGCCCGAGGTGAAGCACTGCAAGCCGTGTTCTCGGCGTGCGTTTATTGTAAGACGAACACGATCGATTAATGGTGTTCAGTAAGGCTGACAACGAGCGAATACCGTGGTAATAATGGTACAGGTGGTAATACCGGCCCTAAGTGTCTTGTTTCTGTTCCAGATGGATACCAAGGAGGGCAAGACGGCGGCAAAAGCCCTAAAGGCTTTAAGGGCGGCGGCGCCGCCAAAGACTGGTTGGACGGAAAAGATTTGGAGCAGAGGAAGAAAATGAGATTGCTGTTGTTTTGGACAATTGGGTATATAAAGACATTCGAGGCGGCGGCGCCGGACAACGCCGCGGTGGCGCCGGACGACGCCGACAGGTACGACGTACGACAAGTTGAAGGGGAACGCGGTGTGGGAAGAGCTAGTGGTGGCAGGAGTGTGCCGTCGCACCAGCCAGTCGGTGAAGGAGCACTTCCGTTGGCAGCTCTTGCCACGGATTGACACATTCCAGTACCTCAGCTGACTTTTTTGGTGAAAGTGAAGAATTCGGTTGGCTCGCTTCGCTCGATCCGTGGGCTAGGAAAATTAATCAAATTTAGAGTTGGAATCTAATACAATGTTTCAATGTTACAGGTTTTGTACCGATGTACATGCGTACGTGTTGGGGCTGGTCGCGGGGCTGTCTGCCGACATGAACACCCCGGAGGGTCTGCAGGTGGCAGTCAGCCATATCATCAGCCGTGCCAAGGCCGACAAGCTCACCTTCAGCAAGGTGCAGTCGGCGCGTACATGTGGAAACCGAGTCATAAGGCTTGGGGCCTGCTGGCGACAATCGCCAAGGAAATGACGGCCCTAATACAGAGGCATCTGTATGACGCTGTGCACAAGGCATGGGGCATCCTGGTGGCAAACGCCCGGGAGATGACGGCCCTAATCCAGCACCGTCTTCATGCTACCGGCCGGGGGCGGAGGACCCCCAGGGCGCCCACGACCGAAGTGGCCGTAAACAACATGGCAGGCCACAAATACGCGCCGTACAAGCACGTGTGCCCGCTGGCGCTAAGAAAGACGCGGAACAAGCGTGACATCGCTCAAGACAGGCGGTGGGTATCAATTGTTGAGCGTGGAGAGCATAACAAAATCTTCAATTGCACTTGTCCCAAAAACAGTTGATTAGACTGTGGTGCGATGAAAAACAGCCGTTTGGCCGGCAGCGTGACCGCATAAAACGTCCACAAAAAACAACATTCAGCTGACTTTTTTGGTGAAAATGAAGAATTCGGTTGGCTCGCTTCGCTCGATCCGTGGGCTCGGAAAATTAATCAAATTCGGAGTTGGAATCTAATACAATGTTTCAATGTTACAGGTTTTGTGAGGACGTGCACTCCTACATTGTGGGGCTGGCAGCGGGGGTGACTGGCAACCTGGACACCCCGAAGGGTGTTCAGGGGTGTCCGTCACGGAGATAATTGCCATCGCGAGGGCCGACAACCAAACATTTCACAAGGTCAAGGCGGCGCTGCAGATGCGACTGGCACCGCTGGAACCTTGGGCGCAGGTGGGTGATTAGTTCAAGGATTATCAGTCAAGAGTAAACATCTCAATTAGAACCATTGCACCGGATATTCAACCCTTTTATTATTATCTTAAATCCAGGCGTATATTGACGCCGCCCAGGCCGACGCCGAGGACGACGGCGCCGTCGCCGACACCGAATACGTCGCCGATGAGGCCACGGGCGACGCCTACGCTGACGCCGGGGTCGACGATCTCCGTGTCCCCGACGAGGCTGTCGGCAGCTCCAACGGTAAGTTTCTTCTCACAATGCACAAGTCTCATATATACGTATAATAATATCGCGTTGGTAAAGCCTGCGATAAGCCTGCCCTGAGGGAGGAGTGAGGCACCCCGAGGGCTAGGTTGCCTTCGGCCGCGGGGTGTGACGCTACCGCTGCCTGTGGCTGCGATCAACGCGCATTTAAGCCCCACTATGCATTCGATTCGCGCGCAGTGCGCTATATTACCTCGACGAAATTTGTTTTGCACAAAAATTGTTAAGCATCATATACGTCGTGTCAGCATGTCAGATGTTTGGTACGGTTGCGATGAAAATATTACCGTTTCCTTCCTTTCTCCCATCCTTTTTTTCCGAAATTATTCCCTGGGATTCAAGAACCGCCCAAAAACTATTCATTTTTCGCCCTTTCCGCCCTTTCGAACACCGTGGATTGTGATATTATTATTAATGTAAAGATGTTGCAGTTTCCAAAGCCTGGTTCGATATATTTGAGTACTATATATTAAACACGGATCCTTATTATAGAATCTCATTATGGGGTTTTTATGGGATTTTAAATTATGGGATTTATCGCGTTGTATTGAACAATTGCAAATTAGTACTCTGACAACAAATGTCCTTATATACAGTTCTTATTTGGTAACTTTGCTTCCCAGGTTGCAGGAGAACGCCCGTATTGATACCGATCCATCCACCATATCGACTACGAGTGCGAAAGGTATAAAGAAGTCAATTTATAATTCTATACAAGTGCTTGGCTTTGCGATAACATACCCACGTAGAGGGATAAGCGATTGCTGTTCTTAAGAGATAAAAGAAATCTATCACAAAAACAGCTGAAATTGGATGAAAAAATCTCAAAACTTCAGGAAGGCCAAATTTCAGTTTGCGTCCAAGCTTGCAAATTTTTGTGACAATACTAGGTCTTGGCCAACGCGATTTGTGTCCGCGTCGTGAGATGACCGAGTCGGCTTTTGTGCCGTGCACTCTTTGCTGGTAAAATTTGGTATCGTTAAGAAACTTCCCGTCGGAGTAACAATTTCAACTGCGTTCACTTCCCCAAACAACTCGACAACCGCAGCGAGTTCTTACGAAATTACTGGACCCAATCATTGCACTTGGCGTCACAGTTTTGAAAATTATTTTAGGTTGTCGTTGCGAATTTTGAACTAAATTGCGAACTAAAGAACCTATTTTCATTCAAGTCCAGCTTAAGCTGCCAGAGTCCAAAGTAAATTCGATTTTTTTGCTGGGGGTCTCTGCCCCCCCCCCCCCCCCCCCCCCTTGGTAGTTCTGTTCTTCTCAGTAATAATTGTAGCAGCGTTGTTTTCCCGCTTGCAATATAACAACACTGCACTGTGTTCACCTGTGTTCACTTGTTGCTCTGTGCACACTTACAATTAATTTCATTCAACAATTCGGTCGTGTTTTTTAAAACCAAATTGCCTTTTGACTAGCATTGATTTTTGGTTTACAACAGGGGTGTAGCGACCGCCCCCTCGGACCCCGTGCCGCGGGGTTGAGGAGCCAGCGTCGGGCGCCAAGCGCCCGAAATTGGGTCCGGCTATTCTTGCGTTTCGGGGTTGTCAAGGTTACGACACTTGTTTGTTTTGGATCTCCAGCCGGACGCGGCCGGCGTTGTCGACGACGACCGCCCTCCGCCGGTCTGGAGGCCGGGGATGCCACGCCGAGTGTCGCAGGGGTTCGTCCACCCAAAGAAAAGAGCAAGGCAAGAGGTAGGTACAAGGAACCACCGATCCGCGACCAAACGTGACTGGCAGAAAGACAAGAGAACATATTATATTTGTATTAATGTTTGAAAAAGTTACGTGCATTGAATTGATAGACCAAAAGCATTTTCTATTTTCTTTATGAGGAGTGTAATCAGGGAGAGTGTAATTGGATAACTCGATATGACCGCACATCAACACGCACCTTTCAAACGCGTGTGTCCCCTGGCGATCATAAAAACGCCATTCGAGCGCGACATCGCCGAGGACAGGAAGTGAGTATTTGTTGAGCGTAGAGAGCGTAACAACATCTTCAATTGCACTTGTCCCAAAAACAGTTGATTAGACTGTGGTGCGATGAAAAACAGCCGTTTGGCCGGCAGCGCTACCGCATAAAACGCCCACAAGAAACAACATTCAGCTGACTTTTTTGGTGAAAGTGAAGAATTCGGTTGGCTCGCTTCGCTCGATCCGTGGGCTAGGAAATTTAATCAAATTCGGAGTTGGAATCTAATACAATGTTTCGATGTTACAGGTTTTGTGAGGATGTGGGGTCATACGTGTTGGGGCTGGTAGAGGATATGCCATCGTGTGCGAGAACCCCGGAGGGTCTGCAGGCGGCGTCGGCTGAGGCAATAGAATGTGCGAAAAAAGACCAGCGCACATTCTACAAGGTCCAGTCGGCGCTGTGGGTGCGTCTGGCGCCGTTGGCCCCTTGGGTGAAGGTGGGTGATTAGTTCAAGGATAATCAGTCAGAGAAAACATCTCAATTAGAAACATTGCACCGGATATTCAACCCTTTTATTATTACTTTCAATTCCAGGCGTATCATGACGACGCCGACGACACCGCCGTCGCCGACGTGGCAGTTGCCGACGCCGACGACGCCGTTGCCGCTGTTGTAAGTTTAATAATTAATCTATTTTTTTAATATTACATACAAACGCGTGCTGGTGTATCCACATGGTAAATTCTGAAAAATTGTATCATCGATACTCTCCTAAGATAATGTTGCGTGTAATGGGCTTCAGTTTGTTGACTTGCACAGTGTCCCATGTCGCTTGCCAGCACTTCTTTGTTTCGGCCCTGAAGGCGGCTTTAAGATCGCTAACAGGGACAACTGTGAAGTCAACATCGGCTTTTCTTGTGGCGTCTTTGGCTGCTCTGTCGGCCATCTCATTGCCAGAAATTCCTGCATGGCCTGAAAGCCAACAGAGCAACACTTCTATGACGACCAAGCACAGTTCGCCAAGCTTAGCCTGGATGGTTTGCACAAGATGGTCCGTGGGGAATGCCTGACATAGTGCTTGGAGGGAGCTCAGAGAGTCGGAACAGACAAGAAATTGTTTGCGATTGGCACGCTTGATATGTTCAAGGGCCTTGAGAATCGCTAACAACTCTGCTGTATAGACGCTACAGAGAGGACTGAGCTTAAAGCACACGCTTGTGTTGTCGATGACAAAGGCACACCCCACAGACTCATTGTCCTTTGATCCGTCAGTGTAGATCCTGCTGTATTGTGAGAACTGGTCGCAAATGCTGAAGAACAGCTGTCGGAAAACGGCCGGGCTCGTCTGGGCATTGGTGTGCTGAGCGAGTTGCATCAGGCACACAGGCTGGGATGTTGTCCAGGGAGCCACACGACCGATTCCGACAGGAAGGACAGGTGGTAGGTCCATTCCAAATGCGGCCAGGAGCTCTTTTGCTCTGATGCCAACAGGCCTGGTTGCTTTTTGCCTGGTGTTGTGGAGAACAACATTTGGCGGAGCGAACACAGACCTGTATGCCGGGTGTTTTGGCATGCCACGTAGCTTGGCTACGTAGCTGGCAAGGAGGTAGTCACGCCTGATCTTAAGCGGAGCCTCCCCGGCCTCACAATGCAGCCTGACGATGGGACTTGTGCGAAACGCGCCAGTACACAACCTGATACCAGCGTTGTGCACTGGATCCAGGATGCCGATATAAGATTTCCTCGCCGATGCATAAACAGTGCAGCCAAAGTCTAATTTAGATCTTATGAGGGAGCGGTAGAGGCGGAGCATGGACGTTCTGTCGGCTCCCCAGGAGGTACACACACAAACACAACACAAAAACGAACTTTCCGAAGAATTTCCTCAAAATATCACCAAAATATTGTTCACCCCTGAACCAGGAGGACTGCTGATATAATTAAACTATTTTTTGTAACTAAAAAGTAACTAAATCCGGGAATTCCGATCAATTAAACACAAAAAACACGATTTTACGAAAATGGTACTCAGCAAGATCGCAAATATCTTCGTCACCCCTGATCCAAATTCAAATGTTTTTGATATCATCAGATGCGTAATTGAGTCAGCTACAACATTGTCATTGTATTTTTTGGATACCTCCCATAGAAACCTCAATAATCACGATTATATTAAATACTACCCCTAAACAAGGGTGAAACGAAGGGGCGCACCGACCCGATTTTGCGCGACTTTCTGGCCAATGTTCAGGAGGGTCAAATGAACATATCCTGAAAAAATTAGCTTGACATGAGTCATGTCCGGGTCAAATCGTAGATTGACAAAAAATTTTGTCCGAAAGACGAGAAATATTTTTAAGGAGATAATTCCTGCAATTCCCTTGCAGCCTCACCGTGAATCGTCGTCGTCGTCGCCGTCGTCGCCGCCCCCGCTGATGCGGCGGGCGCTTACATTCCCGTCGTCGTCGTCGTCGTCGTCGTCCGGGGTGGCCCCATTGTCGCCGTCCTGGGTGGCGTCGTCGTCGTCGTCGTCGTCGTCGTCGTCTTCGTCGCCGCCGCAAGTTGCTGCTGTGGCGCCGGGGAGGTACACGTGCACCGAGTGCACGTTTGCCACCATAAGAAGGCAGGATTTGGTGCGACATCGAGACACGCACGATCCTGTCACAGCCAGGCGGCATGCGTGCGCTCGGTGCACTTATGCTACAAGGCAGGCGTCAAACCTCAAGCGCCACATTGAAAAAATGCATTGAAATTATTATTTAACAAAATTGTATACATATATTTTTTTTTTCTATTAAAAATTTTCACTTTTGAAAAAACTTTTTGGAGCTTGTTATAGAGAATTGGTCCTATATATAAAATATCCTTTCTTCCTACTTCCAGCAACCTAGTCTGAGTTCCAATGTCCTCTTTTTTTCTTGTCTCCCTTCCATGCATATCTTTATTGGTTTTAAACATTTTTGAATTGTCTCTGAAGACTCGGACTAGAGTACGGCTTCGAGGATAAACATGGAAGCTAGAGAGGATGCATAATTCTTTAAAACCTTTCCTACAGCTGGCGTGCTTCTTTAATTTTCTTATTATTCTAATAACTAGGGGCTCTGCCCCTGCGCCCTCCGGCCGCCAGCCCACCCGGCGTGCTTTGGGGCTTCGCCCCAAAGCACCATCTGCTCGGAGCCCCCTGTAGATTTTGTTTGTTTCTTGCGTTCATTTTTTTTCGGTAATTGGTATTTGCTAATTCTGCCACGCTTACCTAACACTTCGTGTTTATCTACATATTCATTGCTCAAATGCGAACATATGGGTACTACTAATGATCGCTACATATTTTCGTGACTCGAGTACACAGACGTCCACCATCAATTGATTATTCCAGAAAAGAGAGTTTCCCCAACTTCCCAACCTTCCTCTGCGTAGTACAACATTGTTGATATGCACAATCGAACGATGGTTATCTACATATTCACTGCATATAACCACAGAATATTCCCCCCCCCCCCACCTACCAAACCACCACTAATCCTACCTTTCATGACCCGACCCAACTTCCCAACCTTCCTCTGCGTAGTACGACAGTGTGGACATGCACAATCGTACGATGGTCTGTTCCTTGTGCACTTGTGTCTTGTGCCTGGACCCCCTTCCCACCTCCTGGCTGCATGACAGACTTCCCTCCCTTTCTCTGTCCCTGCTTGTGTTGCAACTCGTAGGAAGTCTCAACCTCCCCGGGTGGCCAGCACCCGGGACCCAGCACTCAGCACCCGGCACCCAGCATCCAGCACCCAGCACCAAGCAACCAGCACCCAACACCCAGCACCCAGCACCCGAACTCCAGGACCCGGCACCCAGCATCCAGCACCCAGCACCCGGCACCCAGCACCCAGATAATTCCTGCAATTCCCTTGCAGCCTCACAGTGAATCGTCGTCGTCGTCGTCGCCGCCGCCCCCGCTGATGCGGCGGGCGCTTTCATTCCCGTCGTCGTCGTCCGGGTTGGCCCCATTGTCGCCGTCCTGGGTGCCGTCGCCGTCGTCGTCGTCGTCGTCGTCGTCGCCGTCGCCGCAAGGGGCTCCCGTGGCGCCGGAGAGGTACCAGTGCGCCGAGTGCACGTATGCTGTCACGCTGTGACTAGCGATTATGCAACCCGCACCACGGCAGGCTCGGCTCCGAGCTGTCACCTGTTATCAAATATCAGAGTCGACATAATCAACCCTCGGCATCAAGATCCCACGGTCTCCGCCTCAGACACCCAGAGGGGTGACAATGCCTCCATTAGAAGGCAGGATTTGGTGCGGCATTTGGATACTCACGATCCTGCCACAGCCAGGCGGCATGCGTGCGCTCGGTGCACTTATGCTACTAGGCAGGCGTCAAACCTCCGGCGCCACATAGAAAAAATGCATGAAAACTAATAATTACAGAAAATGTATATTTTTTTTTTATTTTTTTTTTTGTTTAAAATTTAGTAAAAAATTGTCACTTTTGAAAAAACTTTTTGGAGCTTGTTATAGAGAATTGGTCCTATATATAAAATATCCTTTCTTCCTGCTTCCAGCAACCTAGTCTGAGTTCCAATGTCCTCTTTTTTTCTCGTCTCCCTTCCATGCACCTCTTTATTGGTTTTAAACATTTTTGAATTGTCTCTGAAGACTCGGACTAGAGTACGGCTTCGAGGATAAACATGGAAGCTAAAGAGGATGCGTAATTCTTTAAAACCTTTCCTACAGCTGGCGTGCTTCTTTATTTTTCTTAATATTCTAATCGACAAATATTTTTCTATTACCCGTTGCTACAGGGAATACTGTACTTTTACTGGAAAAAAAGTCAGTGCACCCTGCACCCATTTGTAATCTATTTTAGAGATGAAGATGAAGATGAGCTTTCACACCTAAGCTTTGTGGCTATTTCGGACGTACTTACGCACGACACGGTTGCGGTGAACACATTTCAATAAAAGCTTATCAGTTATCTGCGAAGCAAAATTCGGATATTTTCACATTTAGTCTACTTTTCTGATGGTGCCTCCTCACAATATAAAAATAAGTTAATTGTATCAACCTTTGCCACCACAAGAAAGATTTTAAATTGACGGCCGAATGGCACTTTTTTGCCACTTCACATGGCACAGGGCCATGCGACGGCATCGGTGGCACAGTGAAACGTCTTGCGGCTAGTGCCAGCCTACAAAAGCCATACGACGAACAAATAATGACACCTGAAGACATGTTCGTGTGAACACAGGAAAATATCAAGAACATTCGTTTCGAATATGTCACAAAATAAGAGATCGTTGTCGTCGTCGTCGCCGCAAGGGGCTCCCGTGGCGCCGGGGAGGTTCCAGTGCACCGAGTGCACGTTTGCCACCATTAGAAGGCAGGATTTGGTGCGGCATTTAGATACGCACGATCCTGCCACAGCCAGGCGGCATGCGTATGCCTCTAGGCAGGCGGCGAACCTCCGGCGCCACATAGAAAAAGTCCATCACAACCAATGATAATTACAGAAATTGTATATATTTTTTCATACCACCTCCCGTGGCATGGAACAAAAGCATGCCGCGGCGGGTGGAGTTTGGCTATATCCACCCGCCGCGGACTAGGATGACACGGGAGGTGCCATGCGCGCCGGACCTCGCGGGCTTACCACGGACGACCCGAAGCGGAAAGACGAGGGTACATATATCATACTTATTGGATGAGCGAGCGAAATCCTTCAATTTCACAACATAGGGGAAAAAAAAGCACTTGGATGTTTTTTTTTTTGTTTGTAACAAAAACGAGCAGGCCTACTTCAAGGTCACAGATCGTTACGAAATTTGGCAAAAACGTTCGTGGTGACTCAGCGAGGTGCTGTATGGTTTTTGAGCAAAATCTGGTCAGCCGTTCGGTTTTTATGAGCAAAAACTCGTAAATTTTTCAGTTTTTTGGTACTAGCTTCGTAACTAATTAACCGATCCGCACCAAATTTAGATTGAATATATATGATAACAAGTTTAACAAATTGCCAAAGTTTCAGATTCGTGCATCAAGTATTTTGCTAATCAGAAAAATAAAATGACTTAGGGCCGGTTTTTCAGTGGTCCGTTAAAACCTCCGTTACGACCAACAGTTCGTTACGGCTTCTTTTGTGTCTTTCAGTTTCCCGTTAGCGTTAACAGAGTGTTAAAAGGACCTTAACGGAGGATTAGTTAACGCGCCCTCTCGAGGTCCATTAGCGCGCTAACGTTCGTTAGGTGGAATAAAGTGAGGTTATTGTGCTGAGGTTAGTGTTACTTTCGATGTCAATTAGTTCAAATCGGTTCGCAATTTCATCAAAGATATACATATTTAATTAAATTACAGGAATGCAGTTAAATAATTTGCCGTCATCAAGTGATTAATAAGATTAGGAGATGCGAGAGATTTTAGATATCACAGAAGAATCACATTTAAATATCTGCACGTATTGGAAACATAATTTTTGTTTGAAATATAAGTTATTCAAATAATTTTAACTATCACACATAATATAAGGTAATTAAATCATACCACAACAGTCGTTTTGACTAATCAGTAAGGACAAATAAACTATTTATTTATAGTATTTTGTTTGATTTATTTCTTAAGAAAGGAATAATTTGTTACATTCTCTAGGCCGGTAGAAATGAGAATCGGCAAATAATTTGTTTGAAATTCCAGCAATGGACAGCTTATTACAATTTCCTGCAGAAAGGGCTGAGGTCAAGGCACACACAAACAGTTACGTCGCTTTTTTCGCCCTTTGCTCACACGTTTCTTTTTGAAGCGGTTTCTTCGCCCCCGCTGTAAATTGTCCAGCTTTGATTTCAAGTTGGGCACCGACCTACGACACTGGCCACTTGCCGAGCTCAATTCCTTGGCCAGGATGGCCCACGAATCACCTTTTTCTTTGTTAGTAATCGGTAACGGTTAGTAATCGGTAATTTTTACTCTCTGCTTTATCAATGCATTTTAAAACTAATTCTAGCAACAAATTTTCCTTGCTGGCTACGAAAATTACGGACCGACACCTTTTGACAGATGTCATTTTCCTCCTTTGGAAAAACAAAAGCTGCTGTTTGCAGCGGTCAGGGGTAGGGTGGTTAATAGTCGAACTATCTGTGGCCAATCGTGAGGATCGTTGCAAAACAATTTCCTCTGTTTACTAACGATGACTTAACTGACAACTGAAAGACACATTTTGACAAACAGACCGTTAAGCCAACCCGTTAATATTAACAAGCCGTTTACCAGTGGCGGCTCGTGGCGGTTGTTTTGGGAGGGTCTGCTAAAAAAAATATATAGTAGGTATACAATGCATGTATCCCCCCCCCCCCCCTTCAAATAAACGAAAATTCGTCCAATTGTTTTTATGGCAATTTTTTGGTATAATGTTAGTGTTCGGAAGGAACAACTCTTCAGCCCCGTCACGGTGTTAGTCTCCATAATGACTGACGAGGTGACGATACCATGGCGGGCCGTGGTCGTGGAGCGTTATCGCTCTAGCTAGTTAATTCGTCAGCCGGGGACTCCCGGTCGGAGACACCCAATCGAGCTGCATTGAGCTGCCTTGCGAGCAGCCCGAAGATTCGTTGTAGCATCGCGCAACAAGCAAGCAGAGTGTGACCTTGGCAAACTTCGTAGCTCCGCGAGTCTCCCGGCTTTACCGTATAGAATGGTATAGCTAGCTCGGGCTGCATTCGCTCCAGCCCGCGCGCTTGCTCGTATGAAGTGTGCTGCTGCCATGGCGCGCGGCATTCCGCTCGCTATTCAATTGCAACGCCGCGCGTTCCGTAGCAAATACCGCTGATTCAATACGATTAAATACTAAATAGTAAATATTTTTCTGGTTTAAATGTATGCATGATACGTCTATAAAATAAATATCTAAATGTAATAAATATTATATTTAAAAATTAAATTCCACGAAAAATTTTAAGAAAGAGATTATTTGATGTTGTTACACCGGAAAGCTAGGGAGGGCTGCAGCCCTGCAGCCCTCCCTCACGAGCCGCCCCTGCCGTTTACTAACCGAGATTTTAACGAACCACTGAAAAACCGGCCCTTAATAATAAATAATAATACTTGATAATTAAAGCACCGTTTTCAACAATATGATTGTCAAATGTTTTCCCTTTGGGTTTCCTCAGCGAGATTACGGCTCGCTCATCCTGCAACGAGTGTAGGCTCTACTAATCGTTTACCTAGTATTACAATACTCTCTTCTAGGTGGCAATGGCAACTAGCCCAAACATTCTAATGTCGGTGGAAATTCTTACACGCTTTTCTCGCGTCTGCCAAAGTTGGCGCGTTCATTGGAAATTGGAGTTCAACATGAATTGAATGAGTTTGATTTTATAATGGAATCGGTTAGTTTCACCCTAGCAAAAAGTAGGTGTGTAGGTGCTCTCCCAGTTTTGTGTGCAGAAGAATAATAACAAAACACAGACAGTAGGAAGAATCTCGACAAGTAGGCCCTATTAACTAACGGGCTTCTGCCCATTGAAGCCTTCCTTATCACGAGGATTGTGATAATAATGTAAAGATGTTGCCGTTTCTAAAGCCTTGTTCGATATATTTCAGTACTGTAATAAGCACGGATCCTTACTATTAACTAAATTATGGGATTTTTATGGGATTTATCACGGTGTATTGAACTATTTTAGCATTGGTTCCCTGGTAACAAATGTCCTTAAATACAATTTTTGTTTGTTTATCCTGAAGCAGGACGCGGCACCTCCCGTGGCATGGAACAAAAGCATGCCGCGGCGGGTGGAGTTTGGCTATATCCACCCGCCGCGGACTAGGATGACACGGGAGGTGCCATGCGGGCCGGACCTCGCCGGCTTACCACGGACGACCCGAAGCGGCAAGACGCGGGTACATATATCATACTTATATTACAATACTCTCTTCTAGGTGGCAATGGCAACTAGCCCAAACATTCTAATGTTGGTGGAAATTCTTACACGCTTTTCTCGCGTCCGCCAAAGTTGGCGCGTTCCTTGGAAATTTGTAGTTTCAACTTCAATGGCGTATTTTATGTCTAAATGCGGGACACTGCACTAACCAATTGTGCTATATGGACAACCAACTGTGGATTTGATATTTTGTTTCTCAAGACGCCTCGCAGATTTCAAAACTGGAATATTTTGTAATAACTTTACGTATTTTGACATTGGCATTTTTGCCAAAACAGAGTCAAATTTCGCGTTATGACTTATGACGTATGATATTTCAAATTATTTGAACTCTAAAGATCTACATGAAATTTTCGATGAAGAGAAGCAATATTTACCTTTCATTGTTAAATCGTTCCCAAGTTAAATTGGTGCATTAAATTCCTGGCGCAAGTATTTATAAAGAATGCGTCAGGAAATAAAAACTTGTTTTTTAATCTAGTTTTTGCTTTTTGACCTATGACAATATTTTATCCAACTGATCGATAGTTTTATCTATTTGATTTTTTGTTGTTAATGTTTTGTCATTGTTTTGTTTTAAACATCTGACCAGCGCAAATAGCCATAGCTGCTGACGCGCCGTTAAACCCACAAATCAATCTACTTATACTAAAATCCGACTTTTCGTCACCATGGTGATTTTGGTAATTTTACACTTTCAATGTGTCGGAGCCTTTTTTTAGAAAATCTACGGGATTTGGGCACTTGTTTGTGCATGAATAATGTGTAGAATTTCTCCGTGCGTCCCTTAGGCTTGGTCTCGTGTCAATCCTTCAAGTATTTCTACTAGAAAAGTGCAAAAAACTAGCGAAATTTTGCACTTTTTATTGCTTTTCAAATTTAAAAACAAAGTTATCAACTCTGATTTCAAATTTTTTTTCACTGGGGCTGTTCCAGGGTTGATTTATTGAAAATAAAATAAAAAATTCACTAATTAAATACGCGAGGGGCATCGGGTTTTTGTTAAATAAAAGTAAAAGACGTACACACATAGTGCCGAAGGCACGGGCCTCCGCTGCTAGTCATCAATCTAATTGGTGCATCGAAATGTCAATTTACTATTACCAAAAATGTAATGGGTTTGTATACCACTTTTGTTTCGATTTTTTGCTATTTGGCTCTCGAGCTTAGGCCGTTGATGAAACAGGCAGCACAGCTTTGCGAAACGTCGGGAAAAGTTTGAGTTTGGAAGCGTAGCATTCAAATAACCCAGTTGAATAGTTATTCTGAGACCATGGTCTTAATAAAAATGATAACAAAATGTAAGATTCGCATCATTGAGTCGCTGCCGCGGTGTAGTCTTTCCAGGATAAGGTTATACTCAAAAAATGGCCGCCATTTACATCTCACCAACTCATGAAACTAAATCCGCAAGGCGCTTTTTCAAAATTTCAAACTCAAACTCTATAACAGTGCATTAATGTTTTACTTGCCACTGGCATATCGTCTAGCTTTTAACCAGTAACTTTATTATTACAGTTATTACTCGTGCAGTTAGAAATAAAGGTAAGCATAAAGCAAAACTAAAAAGCTTTAAAAAGAGAAAGCAAATCTATTTGCCATCATGTTGGTAGTGGTATTGACTACTAGCGCTGAGCAGACGGGGTTATTCTTATATTAAATAGACTTTACTTTAGTTTCAGTGTCAGAGTGCGGTGTTCGGAACGTGCCCGCCGTGATGGCCTTGTCGTGGGGCGGGACGGAAGCGGGTTTCGCCGAGTTCCCCTGGCACGTCGCCGTCTTCCAGGCAGACACGGACTTGGCTGTTTGGGGCGGCACGATGATCTCGCCGACATTCATCATCTCGGGTAGTTACCATCGCCAGATAGTTATCAAACCCAACGGTTCGGCATGTTGGAAACACCGGTTCTTGTGAGATCACCGAAGTTGAAGGTCGATAAGCAAGGCGAGTGAAGTTGTCGTACTAACTTCAAACCCTCCAAACTCTCTTCCAAACAGAACTGATCATGTGCATGATGGGCACCCATCCAACAAATATTGCTTAACTTTGGTGATCTCATGAGAACCGGTGTTTCCAATGATGCCAAACAGTTCGGTTCTTATGCTTTTCTTCAAGGGGAACTTCAAGCCTAACTCTGGTGCATTGTAGTGTCAATTCTGTAGGAATCGTGAAAGAATTACTTGAGTGATTATGTGGATGGTTTCCGATTACTAGGACCAATATCATAGAACATGTGGACATGACCAGCTGTACCATAGGGCCAATTACTTACTCTGCTCTGTGTACTTTACACCCATTAGAATTCCAGCTGTGGCACAGACCAGGCAACCAGAGAGAATTGACCCAACCGTCATACTAGAACTTAAATCATTAAAACAACACTAACTTCAACCATATTACTATCATCAAGAACTAGTACCACATCCTATGGTAACCAGGAAAGCTTCATCCACTCCTTCGACGCGTCGCTGGGTAATAAGAAATCAATACATAGCATAGAGTATGTTAGGGTCAACTAATATCTACTCGCAGCTTTGTAGAAGAGTGCAAGGACCGAACCCGATCGCGGTTGCAGGTACCAGGCTGGGGCGTAACGGAGAACGACACGCAGAGCGCGTCGCTCCGGTTCGTCGACCTGCCCTTCGTCCCGACGACCTCGTGCCTCGCGTTGATGCCCCGCGACCTGAAGTTGCTGATGACCTCCGACAAGTTCTGCGGCGGCTTCGTGGGCCGCAACACCAGCGTGTGCTTCGGAGACACCGGCGGCGGCTACGTGTTTGCCAACGGCAGCGCTGGGGGGCGATACTTCCTGCGCGGCGTCGTCGGCAGTCCGCCGCCTGCGCGAGCCACGAGCTGCCAGGCCGGCTACCCATCCTTGTTCACCAGCATCTCGGCGTACTCAGAGTGGCTGCATGACATTTTGGACGGCGTCGTGACGCTGGATGACTAGTAGAGTGTTGGGCGTCGGCGCAGGGAATGAGTCGAGTGTGGGTAAGGGCGGCTCTTGGATGAACTGATCTCTAGCCATGGATAGCGCTTTTACAATGGGACTTTGATGCCGTGTTGAGCCATTTTATCATGTCTTCCCACTTGTCTCTAAAATATAGCCATATAGCCGTGGTTTAGCATTGAACAATGGTAGTGCATCCAGACGTCTTTTCATGTCATTTCTATTTTTTCATTTTTTCTCATTTTTCTAGGTTTTACAACCTAGTATTTTATAACATGTATAAAACATTTTATAACTTGATCAGCTGGCTCTTTGTTTTAATTTCATATTGTTCCTCTGCACCCAATGCTCTATCTGTGCGAGATACTTCTGCAGGACAGCATGATCTCTCGGGTCCTTAATTTCTAGGTATACTATACAATCATCCGCAAAGAGTCTTATATGCGGCAATCTCCGTTACCTCCTATGTCGTTGATGTATATTAGGAACAACAGTGGCCCAAGGACACTACCCTGCGGCATGCCTGATGTGACTTTTATGTCATTTGAGTACTGTTCCCTTACATGCACTCTTTGGGACCTTTCCGTCAGCCTTTTCCATCTCACCATCTGTCATCAATTCATAGTTTCCTAACTTTTTCAATAATACCTGCATGAGGGACCTCATAGAAAGCTTTGGCAAAATCAATGAGGACTGCATCCACTTCACCTCTCTTGTCTATGATTTCAGAGAGTTCCTGTTCTAGCCCTGCCAGTTGTGAGTCGCACGAGTATTCTGCCCTGAAGCCGTGTTGTTCCTGGACTAATGTGTCATTTCTCTTTAGGTGGTACCTTAAGTACTTTGAGATCATTTTTTCCATTACTTTACATATGCTACTTTACATATGCTTACATATGTAAGGCATAATAATATAAACAGTTTGAGTTTATTTTATATCTTACTGAGCGTTGATATTCTTCGGGATACAAGATGGAAATGTTCAAATCCAGTTCAGGAAAGAAAGTGATTGAAATCTTTATTTCTTATTGATTCAAATGCATAGTACAGCTTCTAAGATGCATTTCAAAGTAGATACTGCTTAGTTTGTTGATTAAATTGAATACAGTTTGTTCAACCAATATAGTACTACATGCACCGTTTCAATCCTGGATGACAGGTTTTGGGCGGAATACAGTCCGAATTCTTAGTGCACGGCTCAGATCCCGCTCTGCTGGAAGCACAAAATCACATGCTCAGTTTGAGAAAATATCTCACCATCCAGGAAATGGAACTCGCAAAACCTGGCAGAAGCACGCTGGTGCTTTTTAACCTTTGACATTTTTAATATTCATCTGACCACAAAAAATTTTATTTGCTTGTAGTTTTCTAGAGTAATTTTATTTGTCTTTGTTGTCATTTTATTTTTGAATTGAGACTGACTTTTTGTGAACTGATCTAGTTTATAAAAGTCTTAAATAACAGATAAAATCCGTCTTGCTTGGAACATCTGACCGGCGCAAATAGCCATATAGCTGCTGACGCGCCGTAAAACCCACAAAATCAATCGATCAATCAAGTGTATTTTTCTAATGTACTGTGGGTCGCTTACAATGTTCCGCGCGCACAATTCGTCCAATCCGACTAATAACCAATCGATCGACGAACGCACTGGCCGTTTCGTGCCGCCGATTTGTATTTGTATTTGTTTATTATGCTTTTGACGAGTACAGAGTCTTCGTATGAGCCTAATATCTAATTAAATATACTTTGGTTGATAGTGACTAAAGAGTATAGTTAAGTTATGGTGATAATCAATATAGTACCTAACAATAATGATAATGAATTTTTTTAGTCAAATGAGTAATGGTTATAAAAAGTGGTAATAGGAACAGTTATAACTTATAACTCATAGTTAAGAGTAAGACAATAATAATAAATATGGTAATAAAAGTGGTAATAGTTATAATTATAGTAATTATAATAGCGATATCATTATTATGACTGAAAGTTGAGACTAGGTAGAGAAGTTAAGCAATCGCTATCGTAGAGTTAGGTAACAAAATTTGCCTAGAATGTATGTTGGTAGTTTTGAGCAAGGAATTCCTCCAGTGTGTAAAAGGGATGATCTATGAGGAATGCTTTCAAGCGGTTTTCAAAGTTTTTGTGTGTGGTTGAGTCAGTGATGATTTGGGGAAGGTTATTGTAGATTTTTGTGCAGATGTGGTGTGGGCTTTGTTTGAATAGGGAATGTGAGTGGGATGAAGATCGGATTTCCTGCCTGCTTCTTGTGGAGTGGGAGTGTATGGATGAGTTTAGGGGGAAGAGGTGGGGTTCCGAACAAAGGAGCAGGCGAGAAAGATTAGAGTTGAAGTGAGGGTTAGGATTTTCAGTTTGGGGAAGTGGGGTTTGCAAGAGTTTTTTCTGGATATGCCGGCCATTATCCGAACGGCTTGTTTCTGGACAGGGAAGATGCGTTTCGCTTGGGGCGATGGGCCCCAGAATAGGAGCTGCCATATGACAGGTGGGAATGTATGTGGGCATGATGTACTAATGTTAAGATATGGGGACTGACAATACGTTTTAGCCTGCGGAGGAGATAGCATGCGCTTCTGATTTTGGCCATTGTGTGCTGAATGTGTGGAGTCCAGTCAAGGTTGGGGGCGATGTGAAGTCCTAGGAATTTAGTGGTGGGTCTGCTGGGGATTATTTGGTGGTCTACTCTGATGAGGGGTGTCGTCTGGGGTGGTCGGTGTCCAGCATAGAATTGGATGTGGGATGTTTTGGAGGGTTGGATAGCTAGTTTGTAATTGAGACAGTAGGTGGAGAGGCGGAAGGCTTGGTCGTTAGCTGTTTGGGTGAGAGAGTCAATGGAGTTTGTCTTGGGGGTGGAAAGTAGGTGGTTGGTGTCGTCTGCAAATTGGAAGAGAAGTCCTACTTTGGCTACCTATTGGCCGGTCGGCAGCCTACGGACTCACCTGTTGTCATTCAGCCACTGTGCACCGGCGCAGGCGATCACTGAAACAGACGCGGTAAATTGAAACCCGGCTTCTTGATGAAACCCGGCTTGCAGAGCCAGCCATAACTCGTTTCTCTCTGGTTTACGTTTGCAAAGTTCGTTTGTGAAAGTTTCTGAACCGATTGCTTTGGAAACGAGGTATTAAATATCTTGAAAGATGGTATGGCTGAGTGGTTCAGAGCTACGGAAAGATGGTTGCGTTAGACTTCTGTCGAGTCGGGAAATACCGCCCTCTACAGTCTACACAGCCATCTTAAAAGATGTATTTTATTGAGACTTCTCAAATTTGGTTGTCCTTGGTGCCCCAATGGAAATTATCTACTGAAATTTGGTGAAAAGTTTTCGGTTTTGATCTGGAATATACCCAAGTTTGTAATAACTTGAGTGTCCACTTATTTTGGAAAGGCAAAATAAGCAACATACATTAAAAAATATTAATATTATAAATGCATAGGAAGAAAATATGTTAACAGTCCTCTGTTTAAATACAACCTAAATCTTCTAATTCATAGCCGAAAACATAAAAACCATAAGGACAGAGACCAATAACTACAGATACCGTCAGTGTCTGAGAATAAACGGTGAGTACTTGCCCAAGAGAATCATTGCGGCGAAAAACAGAACCCTCATGTCCGATCCTCGTGTTATGCTGGGCGACGGAAAATGCACGGACTTCGCGGGTTTCACAGAGAACGATTGGAGCTGGAATCACCAATTGCCTTTTAAAGCCACCTGAAGCATCGCGGACGTGAAACGTGGACCAATCCACGCCAGACATTTCGAGGTCATGCCCGGTGCACGTGCACCTTAACAATGGAGTCGTTATTATGTTAATGCCATATTGCTAAAGTGGCCATGAGTTATCTGAAGCAATAAATAAACTGTTGCGATGTCGTATCAGGCACCGATGGCCACGAGGTGTAATTTCGACTTAGCCATGCCTCTGGCTTTTCTTTTTTTCAGAAACGTCAAAGTGTGATGAAACAAAAGCAATATCTTTGGATGAAGTTGACAATTGCGTTATTGCATTATTATGTAAAGCCATCAGATTTGACGGAAGTTTTTCTTTTTTTTTGCAATAAATATTGTGGAAGTTGTTGGGGTTCACGGAGATAGAGAAGCTTAAAGAATGTTTCAAACTTTCACAGTTTGAAAACTTGTGATCCGTTAAAATCTTTTTACTTTAAGAATAAACTATAGTCCGTTCAGCGTGAGTGGTCAATACGACCACCAACATGATGGAAAATAAATTTTCAGTCACCGCCTAAATCAATTTCAAGCTGTTTCAAGTATATAGGTAACTGTTAGAATAAAGTTACTATGAAAACGCTAGAAGCTTTGCAAGTATGCGATGATAATGGCATAGTTCAACAAACGGAAAAAGACGTTTATCTTTTTTTGATGATTTGTTGAGAATAACTCGGGCAATCAATAAGCCGTACACTTTAGGTGGGTTGCAGAGAGCCCTTTCCTCACCCAGCGAAGGCAGGAATTTTTTGCGGCCAGATTTTTGTGCGGAGAGCAACCGCCCGGCAAGCGGAAGGTCCCGGGTTCATATCCCGGTTCGGACGCACTTCCTGCTCGGCTAACCCACCAACAATTTCCTACTGGCGTAAGCTTACACCAGTAACACCGATTTCACATTTATAATAATGTTTCCATTGCCTAGGAAGGGTTCTGATAGCTTATGGTGCATTCAGGTGCTCTGGTTACCTAACACTGGCTCAGGATATTACCGCTAAGAAACACCAGTTTCAATCTTCACAACCTCTGCGACAAATAAGGATTTTTCACACCTGCAGAGCGATTCTGTTAATTTCTTGGTTTGAGATGAGATGAGAACTATTGTCAATGTTCTTCATGGAACAAATGAACGCACTCATTATATCCCATCTTAAGAAATCAACAGTATCGCACTGTCGGTGTCATGTCATTTAAATTAAAGATCTCGCATTTAAACAGCAACTTTATTGCGTCTAACAAGCGAATGGCTCGGCTTGGTGTCGGCCGACGTCGCTGGTTTCAGCCGAGCGAGAACGTGATTGGACAGGTGGTGAGAGCCGGGAACTCGGCGAAGAACACGTGCAGAGAAAACAGGTTGTACTTGTCGGCCCACTCGGCCAGGCACTGGGGCGGGTCGTTGAGCGTTGGCTAAAATCACACCACAAACAACGGCAATATACCTATTCCATTCATTCAAAATTCTATCAAAATGACGTCATGATACCCACTCGCTAAAGCCAGGTAGAGTAATTCGGGCTGTGATTTCTCCATTTTCCTTTGTTATTTAGCAAAGCTTATTAATTTTTTTCTCAAACTGGTAGTACGTCCAGTGGGTATCTGACGTCCTTTTTCTTCGAGTGGAATAGGTATGTTGGTTCAAATTAGATGTCCAAGCAAATAATGTATCTGTGCCAGATGTCGATCCTGTACATTCAATGAAAAACGACGTCGACTACTTCCTTAGCACGTGAGCTTTCAGAAAAAAACTATTTTACTTTGTATTGAATGCTAAGACCGCTAAACGCGATGTTGCGTATCGCAACCAAGCCTTGCTCGAAGGTATACCAACCTAGATTTGTTGGAAGGTATCCAACCTGGCCTTGGCCTCTAGGAGTTAATAAATCATAATGATGCTTGAACTGAGATCCGAGTACCACACCCTGCTTACGTTTATAACAGCGGTGGGGATGGCTTCCATCCAGTTGTTCTTGCCGATGGGCGTGTACCGAGCGAACGTCTGGAAGCCGAAGCCAGCCATCACGCCGTTCCTATAGAGCGCCACCATCGGAAACATGTCTTCGCACGGCAAGCTCTTCGTGATGTTGTAGTAGTACTGGATACCTGGACAAGTGCACACTCTGCTTAGACCTTTTATCAAACATCTCGACAAAATAGGACAGCGAAGCGCTGAAGATCAACCCGGTGGACTAGCTAGAAGCTACCGTAAGCTAGTACAGTTATCGCTACGTGCCGTCAGGCCCCACAAATAAATCAATCGAGCTCAAGCCCAAGCGGGCAACGTTACCCTGTCCGATGACGCAAGGTTCCTTGTTGAAGCCCGTGCCCACCGTGTCCTTCTCAAGGCGGGGGATGGCCAGGAGGTTATCCGACGTCTTGCCGTTCTGGAACCAGAGGCCGGTGCCGGTGCCGTCGATGGTCAGGTTGGTCCGCCCCCCGACCTTCAGCACGCCTGCACGAGGAAGACATCTTGCATCAAGCACTTGAGTTAAGATATTAGTTTAAAGTGGTTCTAGCAAAACTATAATGTTCCTATTAAAAGGTTTTTGTTTTGTTCCTACCGATCAGATTGGGCGGCATGTTAGTTATAGTGACTTTAAGCGACTGCATTTTAATGGTGTCCATGTTAAAAGATAGGGATTTGCTGTTTCTTGGAAGCAGCGTAATTTTTGTTACATTTCCACAAGTTTTTGTGGATTTCTGGGGTATAGTGAGATTTGCTAGACCTACTTTAAAATATGAGCTTAAAGTGTTTCTAGCAAAACTCGTTCTCTACCCCAGAAATCCACACAAACTTGTGGAAATGTAAGAAAAATTACGCTACATCTAGCAGCTAAAAATAATGAGGGTTTACCTAACGAATTCTCTCGGTGGAAAAAATATGCGGCAAACCGAACTAACTTCAGGGATAATTGACCCAAGAATTTCTGCAGCACACAAATGACATTTGTCCTATATTTGATGGCTGGCGATGTAAACACTGACAGCTGACAGCCGTCAGATGAACGTGGGCATGCATTTTTCTGCGAAATGAATGGTTCTTTCGTCCTATTTCTGTTATCTATCTTAATTTTTTACTGATTTCGGCATATTTTTTCATGTCAATATATCCGCTTTCGAACGAGCTGAGTAAAGTGAATTCCAAGCAGGTGTCTAAAACCAGAGCACTGTCTCCTCGATTTGGATACGTTGCAAATGGAGTTGGATGGGCTGGAAATATGAACGTTGATGGGGTTTCAAATTAATGTGCAAGAAAGAAGGGAGAACTGAAGCAAAAGGGTGAGAAATAGCGTGGACTGAAGACTGAAGGGATTTATGGGGAATTGCAGAAGTTTCCAAAATCAACCAGTAAAATTTAAATAAACTTAGTACTTAGTACTTAGTAGTATACTGATCGAACGTATAAAACATGCAAGTCTTTGAAGGACCGGAACAGCTGTTTGTGCCGTGAAGCGCCAACACGGGGAAACAAAAATTTTACAGCTTATAGCGAAATTGAGGAAACTGCTTCACCGGTTGGTGGTCGAGTTGAACTCACTCTGTTCGACGAAGAAGAACGTAGCGACGTAGCAGTCGTAGCCGAAGCGTTTCTGGCTGACCAGGTAAGGCTTGCTGGCGTGCGGGAATGGAATCCCCAGCGTGTTGTACTTCACTATCTGAACACACAAGTCAGAGCATCGTCGAAGGTCCGAGGAGCCAGGAAAGTTTTCTTTCAAGGATCTGTGGACTTAAAGTAGCCAGGCATAATTGAGAAAATGTATCCCTTTTTTTCTATACGTTGCATGTTGGACAGTTGACTGACCACTAAACTTTATTTACATCGGAAATCGGACAAGAAGAAAAATAGCTGACAGAAGTGTCCTGCATTCTACAGCCTGGTGAGATGTTTGCTGGCAGAGTGTCCTGCATCCTACAGCCTGGTGAGATGTTTGCTGGCAGAGTGTCCTGCATCCTACAGCGTGGGGAGATGTTTGCTGGCTGAGTGTCCTGCATCCTACAGCCTGGTGAGATGTTTGCTGGCAGAGTGTCCTGCATCCTACCTACAGCCTGGTGAGATGTTTGCTGGCAGAGTGTCCTGCATCCTACAGCCTGGTGAGATGTTTGCTGGCAGAGTGTCCTGCATCCTACAGCCTGGTGAGATGTTTGCTGGCAGAGTGTCCTGCATCCTATACAGCGTGGGGAGATATTTGCTGGCAAAGTGTCCTGCATCCTACAGCCTGGTGAGATGTTTGCTGGCAGAGTGTCCTGCATCCTACAGCCTGGTGAGATGTTTGCTGGCAGAGTGTCCTGCATCCTACAGCGTGGGGAGATGTTTGCTGGCAGAGTGTCCTGCATCCTACAGCCTGGTGAGATGTTTGCTGGCAGAGTGTCCTGCATCCTACAGCCTGGCGAGATGTTTGCTGGCAGAGTGTCCCGCATCCTACAGCCTGGTGAGATATTTGCTGGCAGAGTGTCCTGCATCCTACAGCCTGGTGAGATGTTTGCTGGCAGAGTGTCCTGCATCCTACAGCCTGGTGAGATGTTTGCTGACAGGGTGTCCTGCATCCTACAGCCTGGTGAGATGTTTGCTGACAGGGTGTCCTGCATCCTACAGCCTGGTGAGATGTTTGCTGACAGGGTGTCCTGCATCCTACAGCCTGGTGAGATGTTTGCTGACAGGGTGTCCTGCATCCTACAGCCTGGTGAGAAGTTTGCTGGCTGAGTGTCCTGCATCCTACAGCCTGGTGAGATGTTTGCTGGCAGAGTGTCCTGCATCCTACCTACAGCCTGGTGAGATGTTTGCTGGCAGAGTGTCCTGCATCCTACAGCCTGGTGAGATGTTTGCTTGCAGAGTGTCCTGCATCCTACAGCCTGGTGAGATGTTTTCTGGCAGTGTCCTGCATCCTACAGCCTGGTGAGATGTTTGCTGGCAGAGTGTCCTGCATCCTACAGCCTGGTGAGATGTTTGCTGGCAGAGTGTCCTGCATCCTACAGCCTGAAGACTCACTCCGAACTGCATGCCGGCAATGAATCCGTTGCGATCGAAGAGCAGACACAGCGAGGGGTCGCTGAACGGGCAGAGTACTTGGGTGAGTGCAGCCACGTTGGCCACCTCCTCGGGCGGCGTGAGCCAGTTTTCAGCGTTGGCGTCGTTTGCCGTGCGCGGCAGTTGTTTGTAGAAGTAGGAGCCGAGGGGCAACAGGTGGGCGCGCAGGTCGCTCCACTTGTCGCTCAGGCCGACTGCAAAATTAGGCGGAATGTTTATTATAATTGGTGTTTAAATTCTTATTGATTTTGTGAAGCAAATCTTTGACTCGTTCCACTGCCAAAAAAATGCTGACTTTTTTTTGTGTGTTTGTTTGCGATGCCAACCGATTTTGATGATCAAATTATGGGAACCTTCAAAATATCGAAACTTGGATCTCTAACGGTTTTCAAGCAAGTCGGACGAGAAGTTTTCTTGTACCTATATTAGTTTATACGAAAATTTATCAGTTTTTTAAACTCGCGGTTTTTACTCTTTAGGTTAAATTTTGAAAATACTTCGACGAAATTTGCCAAATATGTAATCCCCGTGGAGTTACAGGCCGTGTTAAGTTTTTATAAAAAAAAATTCAATGATCTGTGGACTTAAAGTAGCCAGGCATTATTGAAAAAATGTATCCCTTTTTTTTCTGTACGCTGCATGTTGGACAGTTGACTGACCACTAAACTTAATTTGCATCGGAAATCGGACAAGAAGAAAAATAGCTGACATTTAAGTGGCTGCCATCAAAACAAAGACAGGGTTTCAAATAATCAACCTCAGTTTTAAATAACTTGGGTAATAACTAGTTAATTTCCAAGAGTTTAAGCGGATAAAAGATTAAAAAAAACTCTTAATGAACGCAATGCGATAGCTGTAGCCATTGTCTCTGTTCACTGCTATGATCTGACGGGATGATATCTTGGCCCTAGTAATTTTGAGAGTACCTATACTCACATGAAGCCGAGCAGCCAGCCAGCAGGGCGAGCAAGACCAAGCAAGACCTCATTGTTTCTTCGATGTTGACTAGAGGATGCCACTTGAAAGTGTCTGTCTTGCTGCAATGTGCGGGTTTTTATAGGACCATGCCTCCGAAACTTTGCTGCTAGCGTAGGTGTCATCACCCGGCGACAGCTGGGCAAACACAGAGACGTACGCATTCAGATTTTCTGCACACTCTTTTAGATCAGGTGGTTTGATAATTAATGAGTATTCTTTCACTCTGAATTGTGGTGTGCTATTATTAGAGATGAACCGGACAACATTTCCCCAACGAGCATTGATGCAGAGCACATTCTTACATTATTTTTTAAATAAAACTGACTTTTTTTGAACTGATCCAGTATAGAGAAGTTTTTTTAATCAGTCTTAAATTCCTGGCTAAATTATTTATAACGAATGCGTCAGGAAATGAAAACTAGTTTTTTTAATCTCGTTTTTCATTGATTTTTAACCTATGACATTATTTTATACAACTGATCAATAGAGTTATCTACTTGTTAATAAGTTGATAATTTTTTTTTTCATCTGTCTTGTGCCCAGCAGCTGACGCGCCGTAAAACCCACATAATCAATCAATCAACAAATGTCCACAAATTTGAATATTATTATGCTCAACGAAAGACGTGATAAAGGAAATTCTCAAGAAAAGTACACCAATAAGAATCTAACACAGTAGGTACCTGTTACTCCAGGTGAAACCCAACTGGAAGGTTAAGTCGCGGGTGACCGCGTTCCAGGAGGAATTCCTGCCAACTCTTGAAGCTCGCTACGACCATGGCAAGCCGCTGGAAGTTTTTTACTCCAACATCATTTTAGCCAATGGCTCCAAACAAATCGAGCGATAGAGGTGCAGCAAGTCTTACTCTATTACCCAGAATAACCCGGTCATCTAGTCTCCTAGTCTTCTAGTCTCTATAGTCATCAAGTGTAAGTCCTCTAGTCATAGTCTTTCAGTCATTTTTTACTGGTATTGTCGATCTATACGCAGGTATTTTTAAAGAATGCGACTAGAATTAGGGCTTTATCGTTTTATCTTGACACAGTAAGACTTTCATGTCTTGCTTCAAGTGTTTTAATTTTAATATTGCCAATTTTTCTGCTCAGGCGCAAAACAACCATAAAGGTTGACGCGCCTATAAACCCCACTTTTCATTCATGCCGGTCCGTCCAGCGCTATAGTAGTCAACATAATATTTTTACTAACATTATGCGACTTTAATCTGCAGTCACCAATTTATATTTAAAATTTATAATGTAAATTTAATCTGTAACCTGTAATATAATACAGTAAAAATTACATGAGTGATAGTTAGTCATGCAAGTCATACAAATGAAACGTATAGATACTGCCCTGTATACTTTTTTATATGTATTGATATTTTTACGAAGTACCTAATATTATTAGGAACGAGCTGGGAGTTGAGGGCCTGGGATTTAAAATGGGTCGAGAGAGATTAAGGTGGTTTGGACATGTGAAGAGAATGGATGAGTGCGAATTGCAAGACGGGAGTTTGAAAATACCGCAGGGGGAAGAAGAAGAGTGGGAAGACCTAGGGAAAGATGGAGAGAGAATATAATAGAGGATGTAGAAAGAAGTGGAATGTGCAGAGACGTGGGTGATAATAGATAGTGGGAGAACAGAAAGCAAAGGAAGGAATTAGTATAGAGAGGATGGAGGAAAGCAATGAAGAAGGAGAAACATGAAGAAACAACAGAAACGTGCGGAGTGGCCATCCGGTTGTACCACCTGTGTGGCCTATAGACTTTTATCCCACCCCTTGACCCAATGTACGTTTGGAAATAAGGAAAATATATTTATTATTACATTGAAATTGCGCATTGCAGCCTTAGTTTCATGAGTGAATGAAACGTAAATAGCGGGCATTCAGTAAGTTCGACTGTATCGTATCCTGTGTGGATTGCGTACTTGCTTAGCTGCCAGACTGAGCGGCACCTAAGCTAACAGCCCGCCTACAAAACAACACAGCTGCTGACGTCAGCTGGAAATCAGATCTTATCAAAGTTTCAACTTTCAAGATGACTTTTTAGAGGAAGCCAATCTTTACTATAGACAATGTGAGAGGAGTTTGCTTTGCGCACGTCACAGTTTACTATGTATACCATGAGGTACCCATGATGATTTTATACCGTTACTAAACTTATATATTTTTCTGACAAATTGGGTGCCGAAAAATTTATTCCTTACGACGCTAAAATCTAGAATCTGAAAATGCAAAGTATTTAGCCGGTGAAAACAAAAAAGCAGGACGGATTTTTCTCAAAAGCTATATAGCACAACGCAGCTGTCGGAAATATTCTTGCCAAACTTCTTAAACAATGTCCCCTAATTTGTTCTAATCGTATCATTACATAAAAATTCTAACACCTTTTCCACCATGCTTAAAAATTTAATTTTTTTGTTCGTTCATCCAAAATTTACATGGGTTTCCCGTGGGCATATTTTAACCGCGGTTTATAAATGATACGGACTATTATTCGAGAGTAAAGGTGACGGCTGTAGTATACCTTCCCTGGGACACAACAAGCAATTTCACATCGGTCATTAGATATTTCTATGTTTCTTACCAACATCGTATCGTTGTTGGTATCGTTACCAACAAGCTATTTAAAGTAAACCGATTCCAGAAAATCAGTATAAAGCATTGCGCCACATAACAAAACGGCCATATTTTTCATAATGCATTAGAATTTATTTAAGATATCAGCTGCCTTTTGGAAGTTTCAAGGTTGTATAATATTATAATATCACGGAGCCTGAATAAAATATAGCTCGTGGCCTTGGATTGCTGACGCGTTCTTCAAACAAAATATTGATTTCCTTCGTAGAGCGCGTAGCATTGTCGAGAGTGTCGGCCGCGAACAAACCACCTCGGAATGGAGGGCAAGAACTTCCTCTCTCTTTTGAAAGAGGCTTACGAAATGTGGAAAGAACACAGGAGTGATAACGTCTACCTCTTTCGCCATTTACTTGTGCATTTGGGTATGTTCTTACCAAGCGAATTTACATATTACTAGGCTATGCGAACACTCATATAATCGTGTTGTGGATGAGCTTAATATTTATATATTTTGGGCGACGAGAATTTACACCATGAAATATATCTGTCTAATATAGCAGATAATATTTGAAATTAACATAAAATTATTGAAATGAGTGTCAACTGTCAGTTGACATCTGACATTGAGCCTAAGCGGCAAACATAGTCCCCTAAAATCATTATATTCCGTAAGATGACGCAAGAAATGTTGTCTTATTGTTGGACCTAAATGGCTGTGATGCTTAAATTCCTCACCTCGCCGCCTAGGTAGCGCTAAAGATTATGTCGTTAGCTATATAAGCAATGCAATTTTTGCAGAGTTTCCTTCAGTAGTATGTCTAGATATATTAAGCATCACACACTGTAAACAACTCAGCGCTAGAAAAGCCGTAGCGCAACGCTCCCCTGTAAACAACTCAGCGCTAGTAAAGCCATTATTTTATTATTATTTTATTTATTCTCTTACAATTGTATCTTTCAATGCGGTGGTAAGGTTTTCAATTCTATTCAATAACTAACAATTCATTCTCACTCTGTCTTCCAGTAAATTCCAGTCTCTTGCTGTTCTTCTTATAATAGAAAACTTGCCCACATCAGTTTTTGATCCCATCTCCATTATTTTTTTTTTAAATTCATTTCTTCCGTTTGTTCTTTCTTTTATTTTCTTGTGTAACTCTTGCCATCCCTCCATATTTTTCATAACTTTCTGCATGTTCTTAATTCTCGTTTTCTTCCTTCTTTCTTCCAAGGACTCCCACCCAAGTCATAGCGCAACGCTCCCCTGTAAACAACTCAGCGCTAGTAAAGCCATAGCGCAACGCTCCCCTGTAAACAACCCGGCGCTAGTAAAGCCACAGCTCAACGCTCCACTGTAAACAACCCAGCGCTCCACTGTAAACAACTCAGCGCTAGAAAAGCCGTAGCGCAACGCTCCCCTGTAAACAACTCAGCGCTAGTAAAGCCATAGCGCAACGCTCCACTGTAAACAACCCAGCGCTCCACTGTAAGCAACTCAGCGCTAGAAAAGCCGTAGCGCAACGCTCCCCTGTAAACAACTCAGCGCTAGTAAAGCCATAGCGCAACGCTCCACTGTAAACAACTCAGCGCTAGTAAAGCCATAGCGCAACGCTCCCCTGTAAACAACCCGGCGCTAGTAAAGCCACAGCTCAACGCTCCACTGTAAACAACCCAGCGCTCCACTGTAAGCAACTCAGCGCTAGAAAAGCCGTAGCGCAACGCTCCCCTGTAAACAACTCAGCGCTAGTAAAGCCATAGCGCAACGCTCCACTGTAAACAACTCAGCGCTAGTAAAGCCATAGCGCAACGCTCCCCTGTAAACAACTCAGCGCTAGTAAAGCCATAGCGCAACGCTCCACTGTAAACAACTCAGCGCTAGTAAAGCCATAGCGCAACGCTCCCCTGTAAACAACCCGGCGCTAGTAAAGCCACAGCTCAACGCTCCACTGTAAACAACCCAGCGCTCCACTGTAAACAACTCAGCGCTAGTAAAGCCGTAGCGCAACGCTCCACTGTAAGCAACCCGGCGCTAGTAAAGACACAACAGCAACGCTCCACTGTTAAAAACCCGGCGCTAGTAAAGTCTTAACAGCAACGCTCTACCATAAACAACCATTGGCGCTGGTGAATCCATTACAGCAAGGCTCGACTAAAAACAACCCAGCACTACTAAAGCCACAGCCTGTCGACAATATCCATCACTAGTATAGCCGCTACGCTTGCCTCACCCCACAGATTGATTGATTATTTTTGTTTAACGACGCACTGTTTTGACAACTGGCCCTTTGGCACTAGCCTAGTGGCGTCGGTGAATGAAATGGTGATGGTGAACCTAACCTATGGCTAGAAGGGAGGAGGAGAAACCCGGTGCCGGCACGTAGCCTACTCCTGTCGAAAAGCACCGAGGGGACCACCGGCTTTACGTCCCTTCCGAAGGACGGTACAACTCGAACAACAGGATTCCTCCGCTAATCCGTGCTGTCGAGAGGTTGATAAGCAAGGCGAGTGAAGTTGTCGTACTAACTTCAAACCCTCCAACCTCTCTCTCGCACAGAACTGATCATGTGCATGATGGTCACCCATCCAACACCTAACTCAGCGCGATGTTGCTTAACTTCGGCGATCTCACGAGAACCGTTGTTTCCAAAGTTGCCAACCCTTCGGTCTCACCCCGTAGGCTACTGGACGCCCTCATCACCATCCGCGTCGGCGTCCAGCCAGCTTCTCGCCCGCTACGTCCTCGGCAGCAGCGTCGCCGTCGCCGGCGTCGTGATTCCTATCGCCATATGGAAACAACCGCGCACAGACATCTTGAGGGTCTGCGAGACCGTGGTCACCGCCTTCTTGGCCGCCATGTTCGTGGTGCACGCCGGTTGCTTGCACTTCCGGTCGGCGAGGTTCGACCGCATGATGGCGGCGTACCGCGCGATGCAGGAGAGTGCTGGAAGGCTGCAAGAGGCGCCCGAGGGTCACGTTCAGAGGGCTAGGCGTTGGGCGACCTGGGTCTTGGCCTACTACGCGCTCTTTGTCTTCGTCGTTATTCCGGGCATGGCGGTCTCGCTGCCGGCTTACTGCGCCTTCACGCGGGACTTCGTCGTACGGTGAGTGGAATCTTGTACGTTGTTAAGAGGCATGTTGGAAACGGGTGACGTCTTTGTCAGCCTGAGTATACTGTGCCTGGAGCACAATCTATTTTAAAATTCAGTTGACCTAACCTGTTAATTTCTAGCAAAACTCGCGCTATATACCCCCCCCCCCTCTCCCCTAAAATCCTACCTTTCCTGACCCAAACCAACTTCCCAACCTAATTTATGTATTTGAATCATCTGTTGTCCAATCCATTTAAAAGATGAGTTTACACATATTAGATTCATTGACCTTGTACCACAGATTACTTAAGCAGACTAAATGGCCTTTGGTTGGAAACACCGGTTCTCGTGAGATCGCCGTAGTTAAGCAACATCGCGCAGAGTTAGCTGTTGGATGGGTGACCCTCTTGACATGAGCATGGTTCTTTTCGGGAGAGATGTTGGAGGGTTTAAAGTTAGTACGGGAACTTCACTCGCCTTGCTTGTCAACCTCTCGACAGCACGGATAAGCGGAGGAATCCTGTCGTTCGAGTTGTACCGTCCTCCGGAAGGGACGTAAAGCCGGTGGTCCCCTCGGTGCTTTTCGACGGGAGTAGGCTACGTGCCGGCGCCGGGTTTCCCCTCCTCCCTTCTAGCCATAGGTTAGGTTAAATCATCAACCTTTCATTCACCGACGCCATTAGACCAGTGCCACAGGGCTAATTGTCAAAACAGCGCGTCGTTAAACACCAATAATAAATCAATCAATTAAAGCCGGTGGTCCCTTCGGTGCTTTTCGACAGGACGGAACTAGGCTAGATTAGGTTCGCATTATCACCCTTTCATTCACCGACGCCACTAGACCAGTTGTGTTACTTGTCGAATGGCTGCTCTGGCATGTTTCGTGTTTCTTTTGAGAAACTTGAGACTTAATTGAAAATATCACCAACTTTTTAAATGAACCGATTGTTAGATATAACTAAAAATAACCGTCTTGTGTCCGAGCTAGAGTGTGGTATCCGTACGAGTTCAAGAGGTCACCGGCGTTCGAAGTGACCCTTGCGGCGTGGATCGTGCCGTTGACCCTCGGCAGCCACCTGGCCGTGCTCGTCTACGTCTTCTTCATGGCGCTGCTGGTCGAGGTCGTTGCCAACTTCCGGTTGCTACGCCACAACCTGCGCCACGCGATGCGCCTGGTGGACTGCGCGGTGGACGGCGAGGAGGGTGCGCGGGGGAACAGGTGACAATCTTCATGTCAAACCTTAGGCTCATTCACAACCAACTTAGCACTAGCAGTAGGCGTTCGCGTAAACGTAATCAAAATGCAATGGCATTAATTTATTAAAATTATTTTTTAAATACAGTTACTGCCATCGATGTAAACAGAGAAGCGATTTTTGTTTGTGTACCTAACTTTCAAGTCCGAGGGTTGTCAATTCGCTGTTTTAATACAACCCTGATGAAAATTTATCCAACATTACCTACAGCTTTACCAATGCTACACGGTTTTTGGGGCGCGTTCAACCAAAATTGAATCAAAAGCAGGTCATGATAATATCCACTCAGTAAAGCTGTAGATAGTGAAATTCGAGTTGTGATTTCCCTATCTTCATTTGTAATTTTTCATAGAGAAGTTTCTTCCAAACTGTTTGTACGTCCAGTGGGGGTCTGACGTCATTTTCTCTGAGTGGTTTACGTTTAAAAGTAATTCTTGACCCTGGCAAGGTTAAAGAGCACTGTTTGTTCGGATATTTCGTCCCGAACAAGAAAGTACGCGTCCCTCCTTCCTAGTGGCCGGTCTTCCCGCGACGGCGCCACCCTCGCCCGCCACCGCCCCCTGGGCGCCAACAAGTCGACGGCGTATCGCACGACGATCCAGACGACCGTGCGCGTGATCCTCGTGCACGAGCGACCGCGGCACGCGCTCGCGCTACGCAGCGACGAATGGGAGACCTGTGTCAACCGCGCCGTGCGTCAACGCGCGCGCCGGAAGCGCAGGCGCGACCGGAAGTTGGCGGCGCTGGTCGAGAACTGCGTGCGGCAACAGGCGGCGATCAACAGGTGAGCACGCGTTACGCACGTTTACACACGCGTTTTTTTTTATGTACTTCTTCAATTTGGAACATCCCGAGAGAAAAAAAGTGTTATGATGTTTGAAGAGAGTCCGGTTCTGCTCTGATGGAAGGCGTTGTTGGTCCTAAAAATGACCTTGACGAATGTCGACTTTTCGTCCACGCTGGCGTGTACGAAACGTCCTGCAGCCTGGTGAGATGTTTGCTGGCAGAGTGTCCTGCATTCTACAGCCTGGTGAGATGTTTGCTGGCAGAGTGTCCTGCATCCTACAGCCTGGTGAGATGTTTGCTGGCAGAGTGTCCTGCATCCTACAGCCTGGTGAGATGTTTGCTGGCAGAGTGTCCTGCATCCTACAGCCTGGTGAGATGTTTGCTGGCAGAGTGTCCTGCATTCTACAGCCTGGTGAGATGTTTGCTGGCAGAGTGTCCTGCATCCTACAGCCTGGTGAGATGTTTGCTGGCAGAGTGTCTTGCATCCTACAGCCTGGTGAGATGTTTTGCTGGCCGAGTGTCCTGCATCCTACAGCCTGGTGAGATGTTTGCTGGCAGAGTGTCCTGCATCCTACAGCCTGGTGAGATGTTTGGTTCAACTCTTCCAGGCTCGTCTCGCGGACGTCCGATGCCTTCAACCTGATCCTGCTGCATCAGTTCAACAGCTCTGTTTGTCCGATGATCGCTGCCATCGTCCTCATCACCAACGTGCGTCTAAATCTTCACCCCTCACCTCACACTCGTTTCTTGTCATAACTTGTCATAATTCCAAAATTGTTTCCGTATCGGATGCCTTCACCATTACCAATTATGCTACTATTATTAAGGTTTAAGGTTTTTTAGAGTTGTTGGGCTCCATGGGGATAGAATCAGGACTGATTGATTACTGGCGTGTAACGACGCATTTTTTTGAAAACTAGCCCATTGTACTGGTATAATGGCGTTGGTGAATGAAATGGTGATGAAGAATCAAAACCAAGCCGATTATGATTAAATTTGTATGATACCTTTGTTCTCTTTCAAGAAAGATCCCCTATCATGTTCGAATGCTAGTTGCATGTACGGTAGACAGTTATTATTAGCAACGAAGTATGTGAATAAGTAACGAAATACCGCACACACACCGAATATTTTCATTCACGTTTAAATTCACACGAATACAAACGTACCCAACGTTATAATCGAATCGGGGTTAGTCGAGTTGTTGGTGTGTGATTGCAGCATAGCGTCACTAGATTCACCGCCTTCTATGTTTATTCATAGTCCTGTTTCTATCTCCATGGAGCCACGTTATAATCGGGGTTAGTCGAGTTGTTGGTGTGTGATTGCAGCATAGCGTCACTAGATTCACCACCTTCTATGTTCATTCATAGTCCTGTTTCTATCTCCATGGAGCCACGTTATAATCGGGGTTAGTCGAGTTGTTGGTGTGTGATTGCAGCATAGCGTCACTAGATTCACCACCTTCTATGTTCATTCATAGTCCTGTTTCTATCTCCATGGAGCCACGTTATAATCGGGGTTAGTCGAGTTGTTGGCGTGTGATTGCAGCATAGCATCACTAGATTCACCCCCTTCTATGTTCATTCATAGTCCTGTTTCTATCTCCATGGAGCCACGTTATAATCGGGGTTAGTCGAGTTGTTGGCGTGTGATTGCAGCATAGCATCACTAGATTCACCACCTTCTATGTTCATTCATAGTCCTGTTTCTATCTCCATGGAGCTACGTTATAATCAGGGTTAGTCGAGTTGTTGGCGTGTGATTGCAGCATAGCGTCACTAGATTCACCGCCTTCTATGTTCATTCATAGTCCTGTTTCTATTCATGGAGCCACGTTATAATCGGGGTTAGTCGAGTTGTTGGTGTGTGATTGCAGCATAGCGTCACTAGATTCACCACCTTCTATGTTCATTCATAGTCCTGTTTCTATCTCCATGGAGCCACGTTATAATTGGGGTTAGTCGAGTTGTTGGCGTGTGATTGCAGCGTAGCGTCACTAGATTCACCACCTTCTATGTTCATTCATAGTCCTGCTCCATCGAGTCCAACAACTAAAAAAAAACTTGATATCAATTCCACAGTTGGTTGTCCGTGTAGCATAATGGATAAGTGCAGTGCCCCGGGTTCCGGCACAGAACAAATTTTTTGATTAAATTTTCGTTACTAATAATCAAGATCCCCTATTTTGTCCACAACAAACCTTCAAATTTCAACTTTTTCTCTTTTTCTCTTTCAAATTTTTTCGTCAAGCTATTTAAACATAAAGTTTTCAGTTTCTTCAAATGACATTTAACGTTTTTATCACGTTTTATACAAGAACTTTGCGCACACTCGGAAACCGTGTTTCTTATTATGTAGAAGTGTTGTTTAGACCCAGAAAAACGATCATGTCTCCCCTATCACAGATGCCCGAGTACGACGTCCGCACGCTGCTGTTCATCCTGTGCATCGCTGCCTGCCTCTGTCCCACCGCCATCTTCTGCTGGCTGGCCGATAAGCTGACCGAGGAGGTCAGAAACTGTCCTTCCTCGACCTTGGTTTGCTTGGGATATCTTCCAGCAAGGCTAGGTTGGGGTACCTTCGTGCAAAGCTAGGTTGGGATGCCTTCGAGCAAGGCTAGGTTGGGATACCTTCGAGCAAGGCTAGGCTGGGATAGCTTCGAGCAAGGCTAGGCTGGGATACCTTCGAGCAAGGCTAGGTTGTGATACCTTCCAGCAAGGCTAGGTCGTGCATTCTAGCAAGGCTAGGTTGGGATACCTTCGAGCAAGGCTAGGCTGGGATAGCTTCGAGCAAGGCTAGGTTGGGATACCTTCGAGCAAGGCTAGGTTGGGATACCTTCGAGCAAGGCTAGGTTGTGATACCTTCCAGCAAGGCTAGGTCGTGCATTCTAGCAAGGCTAGGTTGGGATATCTTTGAACAAGTCTAGGTTGGGATACCTTCGAGCAAGGCTAGGTTGTGATACCTTCCAGCAAGGCTAGGTCGTGCATTCTAGCAAGGCTAGGTTGTGATACCTTCGAGCAAGGCTAGGTTGGGATACCTTCCAGCATGGCTAGGTTGTGATACCTTCGAGCAAGGCTAGGCTAGGATAGCTTCGAGCAAGGCTAGGTCGTGCATTCGAGCAAGGCTAGGCTGGGATAGCTTCGAGCAAGGCTAGGTTGGGATATCTTTGAACAAGGCTAGGTTGTGATACCTTCGAGCAAGGCTAGGCTAGGATAGCTTCGAGCAAGGCTAGGTTGGGATACCTTCGTGCAAAGCTAGATTGTGATACCTTCGTGCAAAGCTCGGTTGGGATAGCTTCGAGCAAGGCTAGGCTGGGATAGCTTCGAGCAAGGCTAGGCTAGGATAGCTTCGAGCAAGGCTAGGTTGGGATACCTTCGTGCAAAGCTAGATTGTGATACCTTCGTGCAAAGCTCGGTTGGGATAGCTTCGAGCAAGGCTAGGCTGGGATAGCTTCGAGCAAGGCTAGGTTGGGATAGCTTCGAGCAAGGCTAGGCTGGGATAGCTTCGAGCAAGGCTAGGCTGGGATAGCTTCGAGCAAGGCTAGGCTGGGATAGCTTCGAGCAAGGCTAGGTTGGGATAGCTTCGAGCAAGGCTAGGCTGGGATAGCTTCGAGCAAGGCTAGGTTGGGATAGCTTCGAGCAAGGCTAGGTTGGGAATTGGGATACCTTACAGCAAGGCTAGGTTGTGATTCCTTTGAGCAAGCCTAGATTGGGATTACTTTGAGCTTGGTTGGGATTATATTTATAAAATATTTTCACAGAGTTTGCTTGTCCGAGACGCCGTTTTCGGCTGCGACTGGTTCGACCAATCAGAGAGCTTCAAGCGGTCCATGCGCATCATCATGTCGCGTAGCAACCAGCCCCTGATCATCAGAGTCGCTGGATTCATTCCGCTCAACATAAAAACATTTTATGGGGTAGATATCAAATTCTTCGTCCGATAAAGTACTAAGGGCCGGTTTTACAACTTTTGTCAACTCTGGGTTAAGCATCTAACCCCTAGAAACAAATGAATTCCACTGCATCCCATTGGCCGTTGCCATAACAAATAACTTAACTCCCACTTTAACCTGGAGTTGGCAAAATTGTAAAATCGGGCCTTAGACCAAGGTTTTTTGATGAGCGTAACGAGCGTAGCGAGTGAAGTGAAATCTTCAATTACACTTTACTGCTAAAAAAATCCAGATTTTTTTTTTTTTTTTTTTTTTTTTTGTGTGTTTGTTCGCGCTCTACAGGCCAAACGCCAAAACGGATTTTGATGAAAATTTCGGTGGACCTTCGTTTTCTCTGAACTTAGATCTGCCACGTTTTTGAAGCAATTCGGACGAGTAAATTTTATGTTATTAAGTTTTTACGAAATTTTTCAGTTTTTCCAAAACACGTTTTCCACTCTAGAGGCCAAGGATCTCGACAATATAATTTGACGAAACTTTCCAGATATTTTGGCCCCCACGATGTAATGTTTGTGTACAAATTACATTGTTGTATGATTAGCGCTTTTCTTGGAAATAGCGCTTTTATGACGCTTTTTTAGCGATTTTGCAGTTTTTTACAACTAAATCAACTTTATCTTCAACCGATTTTGACAAAATTTACTGCGTGCATTTTAAATCGTAAAAGGAAGATACTGTGTTAATTTCAAGCAAATAAATTGAAAAGTTTTTCTTTAAATCAATTTTTACGTTTTGAAATATTCAATGTCATTGAGAAAGTTGCTAAATTAACGCCGAACATTTAAAATTGATCTTAAAAGCCTCTAGGCTATGCGTACACGCAATATAATTGCGTTGTGGGTGAGCGTAGAAATTATGCTCATCCACAACACGATTATATGAGTGTTCGCATAGAGTTAACTTCTAAACGGGCCGTTATTGTGATATTTCCGGCAAGCCACCGCTACTCTATATCGCTGCCAATGAGACGTCATAATGTGTATTAATGCCACCATTGACAAGGCACTATAATACTGGCCCTTGGTGTTTGTATTAATTTCTTCATATTATGCAATGGCCTTTTATATATGTGTGCATTGTGCAGAGAAACTTGCATGGGTTAACAAAGTAAGATTTTATTGGCGGTTTCTCTAGACTATTAAATATTGATTTGCATTTAGGCATGTGGGAAATCACGGCCCTCCACTCTAAAGGTCATGTCAAATTACTTATGTATGTGACATACAGACAATTTTCAATTCCTTGCACGCTATGTTTCTTATACCTGCTTATCACAGCCGTAGAACGTTTTTTTTGCTAAGTATTTTCGTCGGTTGCATTGATTTTTCGATCCAAGCTCCCAAAACTCCTCGTGACCGAGTTGCCTTGAGTGAAAGTTAATTCTTACTCTTTGGAAAGCCTCTTCCATATTCAGAATGCATCTTTAAAGTAACTCAGGCCCAGTTTTTCACTGGCCCAGTAACGTTTTCAAGTCCCATTAGTTTTTCAACACCATGGTTACTGTGTGTTATAACTTAACTTACAAGTTACGACACGTCGTTAAATAATTTACTCAGGGTCAAAAGTTTCCCTTATTTCCAACAGATGATCAAACTGACGTTTAGCAACTTCATGTCTTTGAACACCGCAATGGATCGAAGCCACCAGCCTGCCTAAATCTACAATCTATACAAGCTACAAGCTACTAGCTACAAGCTACTAGCTACTAGCTACTAGCTACTAGCTCCAACAAGCCGCCAGCCTGCCTAAATCTACAATCTATACAAGCTACAATCTATACCAGCTACTAGCCACTAGCTACTAGCTACTAGCTACAAGCTACTAGCTACAACAAGCCACCAGCCTGCCTAAATCTACAATCTATACTAGCTACTAGCTACTAGCTACTAGCTACTAGCTACAAGCTACAAGCTACTAGCTACAACAAGCCACCAGCCTGCCTAAATCTACAATCTATACTAGCTACTAGCTACTAGCTACTAGCTACTAGCTACAAGCTACAAGCTACTAGCTACAACAAGCCACCAGCCTGCCTAAATCTACAATCTATACTAGCTACTAGCTACTAGCTACTAGCTACTAGCTACAAGCTACTAGCTACTAGCTACAAGCTACTAGCTACAAGCTACTAGCTACTAGCTACTAGCTACTAGCTACAAGCTACAAGCTACTAGCTACAACAAGCCACCAGCCTGCCTAAATCTACAATCTATACTAGCTACTAGCTACTAGCTACTAGCTACTAGCTACAAGCTACTAGCTACTAGCTACAAGCTACTAGCTACAAGCTACTAGCTACTAGCTACTAGCTACTAGCTACAAGCTACTAGCTACTAGCTACTAGCTACAAGCTACTAGCTACTAGCTACTAGCTACAAGCTACAAGCTACTAGCTACAACAAGCCACCAGCAAACAAGACTTAGCTAAACCAATTGCATATCCCATATCACACCAGCTGTGGCTGTTTCAATGTGTACACACTAATAAATCAACGCACTTTGATTTTGTTGATGGACCACACCGAGCAAAGTGAGTGAAGCGAATCTTCAATTACAATTGTTATTGCTATACAAAATCCTGTCAGTTTTTTAAAATGATTTTAATGTCTGTTCTTGTTCTACAGGCCAAACGCCTGTGCCGATTTTAACGTGATTTTTTGGACACCTTAGTTTTCTCTTTAGACCATGTACTATTTTCAGCACATTAAATTAACAACTTTTTATTAAAATCTGTTTTTACGAAAATTCTCAGTTTTTTCATTGCCCTAGGGCTTAGCGAAAACTCAAAAAATTGTGTTTGCAAAGGCCTAGTATTTTTTGGCCTAATAATTTGACATCAATTTTCGCTGGACAAATAACATTATTCAATCAAAATATATTTATTCACATAAATCAAGCTATAAGTGTTCGATGGGTGACCATCATGCATACGATCAGTTCTGTTCGGGAGAGAGGTTGTAGGGTTTGAAGTTAGTACGACAATTTCACTCGCCTTGCTTGTCAACCTCTCGACAGCACGGATTAGCGGAGGAATTTTAAGAACTGAAGATTTTTAATCTCATACTTAAATTTTATGAATTCTCTATAATTGCATTTAATGGAAGTCTTGAGATAAAGGCATTCAAAGGCATAGAAAATGCTGGTAAATTATTTTCACATTGATGTCTTACCGTTTCAATGTAATCGTTTTATTAGGTGGGACTTCGTCTCACATTTCCACACAGAAATACGAACAAGTGTTGAACTAATACAGTTTAAAAATCGTTCTGTATTAATTTGTACAATGTCACTCAACGAAAATTCACTAAAATTTGTCAGAGTCTCAAACTGCACGGTGATTGCTTTTGATTCGTCCTCTCGATGCAACTTCATTTGCTTCCTCTGAAAGAAACGTGAAGATTCAAGAACGTCCTAGTGTCTCCCCTGAACGCAGCCCGCAGAACAATCCCGGCACCTCCACCTGATAACTTTTCCTCGGACCGCCGCGAAGGCGCAACCAACAGTCTTGGAAACTCAATGTCGCCACTTTTTTTCACGAGCCACTCGTTGACACTCTTTTCTCCGTACAGCAACACCAATCACCAGTGTTCGAACCATGGACATGTTCGAACCATGGACATGGACATGTTTGAACCATGGACATGGACATGTTTGAACCATGGACATGGACATGTTTGAACCATGGACATGGACATGTTTTAACCATGGACATGGACATGTTTGAACCATGGACATGTTTGAACCATGGACATGTTTGAACCATGGACATGTTTGAACCATGGACATGGACATGTTTGAACCATGGACATGTTTGAACCATGAACATGTTTGAACCATGGACATGGACATGTTTGAACCATGGACATGGACATGTTTGAACCATGGACATGGACATGTTTGAACCATGGACATGGACATGTTTGAACCATGGACATGGACATGTTTGAACCATGGACATGTTTGAACCATGGACATGTTTGAACCATGGACATGTTTGAACCATGGACATGGACATGTTTGAACCATGGACATGTTTGAACCATGGACATGGACATGTTTGAACCATGGACATGGACATGTTTGAACCATGGACATGTTTGAACCATGGACATGGACATGTTTGAACCATGGACATGGACATGTTTGAACCATGGACATGTTCGAACCATGGACATGGACATGTTTGAACCATGGACATGGACATGTTTGAACCATGGACATGGACATGTTTGAACCATGGACATGTTTGAACCATGGACATGGACATGTTTGAACCATGGACATGGACATGTTTGAACCATGGACATGGACATGTTTGAACCATGAACATGTTTGAACCATGGACATGTTTGAACCATGGACATGTTCGAACCATGGACATGGACATGTTTGAACCATGGACATGGAAATGTTTGAACCATGGACATGTTTGAACCATGGACATGGACATGTTTGAACCATGGACATGTTTGAACCATGGACATGGACATGTTTGAACCATGGACATGTTTGAACCATGGACATGGACATGTTTGAACCATGGACATGGACATTTTCGAACCATGGACATGGACATGTTGAACCATGGACATGGACATGTTTGAACCATGGACATGGACATGTTTGAACCATGGACATGGACATGTTTGAACCATGGACATGGACATGTTTGAACCATGGACATGTTTGAACCATGGACATGTTTGAACCATGGACATGGACATGTTTGAACCATGGACATGTTCGAACCATGGACATGGACATGTTTGAACCATGGACATGGACATGTTTGAACCATGGACATGTTTGAACCATGGACATTTTTGAACCATGGACATGTTTGAACCATGGACATGGACATGTTTGAACCATGGACATGTTTGAACCATGGACATGGACATGTTTGAACCATGGACATGTTTGAACCATGGACATGGACATGTTTGAACCATGGACATGGACATTTTCGAACCATGGACATGGACATGTTGAACCATGGACATGGACATGTTTGAACCATGGACATGGACATGTTTGAACCATGGACATGGACATGTTTGAACCATGGACATGGACATGTTTGAACCATGGACATGGACATGTTTGAACCATGGACATGGACATGTTTGAACCATGGACATGGACATGTTTGAACCATGGACATGGACATGTTTGAACCATGGACATGTTTGAACCATGGACATGTTTGAACCATGAACATGTTTGAACCATGAACATGTTTGAACCATGGACATGTTTGAACCATGGACATGTTTGAACCATGGACATGGACATGTTTGAACCATGGACATGGACATGTTTGAACCATGGACATGTTTGAACCATGGACATGTTCGAACCATGGACATGTTTGAACCATGGACATGGACATGTTTGAACCATGGACATGGACATGTTTGAACCATGGACATGTTTGAACCATGGACATGTTTGAACCATGGACATGGACATGTTTGAACCATGGACATGTTCGAACCATGGACATGGACATGTTTGAACCATGGACATGGACATGTTTGAACCATGGACATGTTTGAACCATGGACATTTTTGAACCATGGACATGTTTGAACCATGGACATGGACATGTTTGAACCATGGACATGTTTGAACCATGGACATGGACATGTTTGAACCATGGACATGTTTGAAACATGGACATGGACATGTTTGAACCATGGACATGGACATTTTCGAACCATGGACATGGACATGTTGAACCATGGACATGGACATGTTTGAACCATGGACATGGACATGTTTGAACCATGGACATGGACATGTTTGAACCATGGACATGGACATGTTTGAACCATGGACATGGACATGTTTGAACCATGGACATGGACATGTTTGAACCATGGACATGGACATGTTTGAACCATGGACATGGACATGTTTGAACCATGGACATGTTTGAACCATGGACATGTTTGAACCATGAACATGTTTGAACCATGAACATGTTTGAACCATGGACATGTTTGAACCATGGACATGTTTGAACCATGGACATGGACATGTTTGAACCATGGACATGGACATGTTTGAACCATGGACATGTTTGAACCATGGACATGGACATGTTTGAACCATGGACATGGACATGTTTGAACCATGGACATGGACATGTTTGAACCATGGACATGGACATGTTCGAACCATGGACATGTTTGAACCATGGACATGTTCGAACCATGGACATGTTTGAACCATGGACATGGACATGTTTGAACCATGGACATGTTTGAACCATGGACATGGACATGTTTGAACCATGGACATGGACATGTTTGAACCATGGACATGTTTGAACCATGGACATGTTTGAACCATGGACATGTTTGAACCATGGACATGTTTGAACCATGGACATGTTTGAACCATGGACATGTTTGAACCATGGACATGTTTGAACCATGGACATGGACATGTTTGAACCATGGACATGGACATTTTCGAACCATGGACATGGACATGTTGAACCATGGACATAGACATGTTTGAACCATGGACATGGACATGTTTGAACCATGGACATGTTTGAACCATGGACATGGACATGTTCGAACCATGGACATGGACATGTTTGAACCATGGACATGGACATGTTTGAACCATGGACATGGACATGTTTGAACCATGGACATGGACATGTTTGAACCATGGACATGGACATGTTTGAACCATGGACATGGACATGTTTGAACCATGGACATGTTTGAACCATGGACATGGACATGTTTGAACCATGGACATGTTTGAACCATGGACATGTTTGAACCATGGACATGTTTGAACCATGGACATGGACATGTTTGAACCATGGACATGGACATGTTTGAACCATGGACATGGACATGTTCGAACCATGAACATGGACATGTTTGAACCATGGACATGGACATGTTCGAACCATGAACATGGACATGTTTGACCATGGACATGGACATGTTTGAACCATGGACATGGACATGTTTGAACCATGGACATGGACATGTTTGAACCATGGACATGGACATGTTTGAACCATGGACATGGACATGTTTGAACCATGGACATGTTTGAACCATGGACATGGACATGTTTGAACCATGGACTAACACCTATAGCGTAGCTAAAAGGCTGGTCTTCGGAAAGTATACACTGTTTGTGTTTGTAGTGATCGATTGTGAACCTCTCGACAGCACGGATTAGCGGAGGAATCCTGTCGTTCGAGTTGTACCGTCCTCCGGAAGGGACGTAAAGCCGGTGGTCCCCTCGGTGCTTTTCGACAGGAGTAGGCTACGTGCCGGCACCGGGTTTCCCCTCCTCCCTTCTATGCTAGGTTAGGTTCACCATCACCATTTCATTCACCGACGCCGTTAGACCAGTGCCACAGGGCCAGTTATCAAAACAGTGCGTCGTTAAACACCAACACTCAATCAATTACTACATCAAGAGAGGGAGAGAGAAAGTTGCGATAAGAGAGATGATTTTTCGTGTTTTATTTATTTATTTATTATTTCTCTCTATCGTAGCGTGAAAAACATTTATTGTGCAAGTTCGTTGTTTATTTACTAAGATTTAAAGTGCAAACAGAGTTAAAGTTTAGAACATCGTGCAAATGAAACCTGTCTCACGGATTTCCAATTAACATTTGTAGTATTCTTCGAATTGAGATGCGTAATTGATAGCAGACGGTAAACTGGATAACAGGTTCGTTTTATTTGATTTCATAAAGGGAGAAATATAAACACAGTACGCTTCACAACATGATAGTTTGGCCGACTTGCTTGATCTGCTGAATACAACGAATTCAAGCTAGTGGAAATGCAGTGCTCTAGCTGATACTAACAATACTACTATAGAGTCATTTCTTGACATTAGTGCTCAGTGCTCATTAGTGCTCAGTGCTTATTAGTGCTTAGTGCTCATTAGTCAAATAAGTGTTGAAAGACTCATACTCTACAAAATTATCGAAGGTTTTTTCAGCCGCTTTCATGAAAGTTTGACCAGAACGCCATGCAATAGGAGTAGGTCAGCTTCAGCATCTAAACAAGATAAAACAATCGCATTATCATTTGATGGTCATTTCAACCATCGACGGTGTTCGAGGAATTCAACGTGGAAGGAACTGGGAGTTAGATCGGAAAGAGGTGGTTCAGGGAAGAATCGTCATGAGCTTAAGTTGGACATGAAATGGAAAGGAATATGGAAAGATTGGAATATAAGAAAAGAGTGTCGAGGAGTGGAACCGTTTAAAAGTAAGTGGAGAGATGATGAAAAGTGTGGAGGATTTTAAGGTAGGGATGAGAATGGGATGGGATGAAGGTTAGGGAAGTATGTGAACGTATCCGATAAAGGGATGGTAATTGTGTGTACGCAAATGTACAAATGTGTTTTTGATGGAATGACCTTCGAGATGCTTACACTTTCGTAGGTCACAATTGACAACGGAATCAATCCGGCGACCTTGATCACCAGAGGCTGATTGCAACGCGAAATGATTATGCGCACGGACCGCTTGAAGCTCTCTGATTGGTCGAACCAGTCGCAGTCGTACACAGCCTCCCCGACAGACGAACTCTGCGAACGATAAGAGGATCAAACCGTGAAATCAAGGAAACTTTTAGCGAAGCTAGTGGCCAAGAAAGAATTTAAAGTAGGTAGTTAACATCGGGAAAGATACTCTTCTATTTGGCAACGCTCAGTGGCAAACAAAGCCCCATCTCGTCAGTTGTAACTAGATGGCTGTGGTGCTTTTATTTTTCTAGCAAACATTGCAGCTGTTTTGACTGAGTCATTGAGTGGTATTATATTTGGGATGATATGTTTGAAACAATATTGTGGATTTTGAGTGCGTGAGTTAGCTGTACTCATGTTGGTGAATGTCTCACCTCGTCGGTGATTTGCTCCGCGATCCAAAACAGCCGTGCACCGACAAAGTTGCCAATAGTTGTTACAAACAGATTGTTCATGAATTTCACGTCGATTTCCCTTTGCTAAAAGAGAAAAAGAAACAATTAGAAAGACCGACGATGATTTTCTAGTGTACGCATGGCACGAGAAACTTTGTTGTTCAGTTGTTTATACTTACAAAGAGCAACAAAAGGATGCTGACGCCGTTCGGCACCAGGATGGTCACGCACGTCATGAACAGAATCGTGTTGTAAGTGTTTTTGATCTCCTCAATAAATCTGCAAACGAGTGTGTCAGGTCGCTAGAACTCAGAAACAAACTGTGTTCAGAATGTTTGAAAACAGCATGGTCCTGCTCTGATGGAGTGTGTTTTTGGTCCTATAAAGGACCTTGACGAATGGGCAGTCCAGATGTTCACGCCAGCTTGCACGAAACGTCGACATTCGTCAAGGACCTTTTTTCATCAGAGCAGAACCGTATAATCTCTTCAAATATCCACCCATGCTGTGTTCAGAAAGTAATCCACCAACCGCAGGACAGCAACGTGATGCTTTACGCAGGTGTTCAGATGCTGCGAGTCCTCATACAGCTTGGACACAACGACGATCACGTCTAGACGGTCTCCTGCGACGACCAACGGCGCCGTAAAGCTTCTTGCCTCAGCACCTTGAGGCTCTTGGCTTCCCGTCGTCGCTCGTTCCCGACCAGCCTCGGCGGCGTCTGGGCGACGCAGGTTGCGCAAGTTGTGAGAAAGAAGCCGGAATTCCCCGGCGATTTCCTCGAAGAAGCCAACGAACAGCAACACGAATATCAGGCCGCTGGACATGGCTTGAGCGTGGCCGGCGCAAGCGATGACCAACACGACTTCGTACGCCGGGGACACGGTCGAGTTGAAAGGGAGCCAGGTTCTGAAATTTTGCACTCTGTTTTAACTGGCTGTTTTGCATCTAGGTGTTGGGCTGATGACATCGGGATTCACAAACCCCAACGATGATTTGTTTGTCCAAATGTATTTGATGAGGTGTGGTGAGGTGAGTTTAATAACCATTTTAAGTCAACGTTTCATCAAAATGAGTTTGCTGTGACTCGTCACATGTGATGTGACAAGTAAGGATACTCACTTGCGCTATTACCGCTTATAAAATAAAATTGTTTTTTTATTTAAGCGCCTCGCGGATTTTGTCTTAAAAATTGCCTGAAAGCTTAAGAAAAATTGACTTCAAACTGATAACTTATACTTTATACTAATACTTATACTGGCAGCGATTGAGTGACGAAATTTGCCACCGGTGATTTTAACTATGTTTGTAAGAGATAACTAACTAAAGAATATATTTTCATAAAATTTGACCTGACGATGCCTCGGATTTATCTATCCACAGTGTTGACAAACATCGTTTCGTATGCGGATCCGCCTTACCTCATGCCGCCGGTGATTGCCGCGCGAGACACAAATAAATTCGTAATGATGAACTCACTCGCTGAAGAACGCCCGGTTCTGAATCATGCCCGGCAGGGCGAGGAACATCAAGGCCACGGCCAGCAGGCCAGCCAACATAAACAGCGCCAGCCTCGAAGCTTGTCGCTGACTCTCTTCCAACATCTCCTTCGGACGTCGCGGCAGCTCCTGGCTGCACGCTCGCATCTCTTCTCTCGCCGCCAGCATCCTGTCCAGCTGGTCGCGTTGGTGAAGCAGACAGTAGAGAATCGAGAACATGCTCATCGACACGAACGCGCCGGACATGGTCCTGATTGCCAGACGGAAGTCGTCTGCGAGGGTGAGGTAAGCCAGCACAGGGAACCCGAGGAGGCCGTTGTACGCGGCGGCAGCAGCCAGGAAGTCGGATGCCGCCTTCCGCCAGATGGCAGCATGATTTCGAGGCTCGTTTGGTCGCGGCCAGAGCCCTGTGACGGAGATTTCGTGTTAACAACAAAGAAATTGAATCCGTAACGGGGGTCGAACAAGGATTTTTCACTTTTCCGGGGTTAAGCATCACCGAGTATGCTATCCCTCGATTATCAGTTTTTAGTGGATGTTAAGTTTGTTTCAGTTGTTGAACAGTTCGATAAACTATAATGCAAGCGTACCCAGCGTTATAAAGTGGGTTAACCGAGTTGTTGGTGTATAGATTCATTCATAATCCTCAATTTCTATCTCCATGTTGCCCAACAAGTGTAATAAACATCAGATGGTATTGCGTGTAGCATAATTGTTGGTACTTCACCCCGGACAGGTGAAAGATCTGGGTTCAAACCCCGGTGCGGACACAGTTTTGGAATGGCTATCTCGTTCCTAGTCATAAGCAACTACTTTAAATACATTTTTTGGTTCGAATCAAAACCTACGTGTTTTGCAGAGATTACTTAATCGAGAATTACGATAGTTTAATTGTATTTATTTTGAAAACTTTTTCAGGATAATGAGAAACTTAGACGCGCATGAAACCTTGAAAATAAGTATTCCTTTGTTTGATATTCCACCGAAATCTCAAAAACTTAATTTTGTGATTAGCAATTAAGAGTTATCACAAATTAAATTTAGGGAATGTGAAGTATGTGTCAGTTGAATGTGCACGTAGCTCATGCAATGTACCTTCCATCTGCGAATTAGTTGCGTTGTGACTTACACAGGTAAGAGAGCACAGTTTTGGCGATTTCAAGACTGTCCAGCTGATCTTTCCACTCGTTGAATTGGCCGAGAGCGTTTGCAGCAGCGCGCTTCACCCTTGTCGTAATAGCCATTGCAGGTTTTTACCACGTCGGTAACTCGATATTAGCACATGCAACGGATTAAAAATTTAAGGCTCTTGATTCACACACGTGAATAGAAGTTGACTGATGATTTATTTACCTAGGATGGAAAACAATAATTTTTTTTTTTGCGTTTTCATTTTCCAACGCAACTTTACTTTAAATCTGATTTGGCGAAAACAAATTTGGTAATTTTTATGTACTCCCTGAATGTGGGGTTCCAGTTACTTCGTACAGAAACTGAATTCGTAATGAACTTTTGATAATGAAAATAACAGGTTGGGAAGTATCGCATTGTGTCGCAATTGTAAAACATTGTTTATCAATTCGCAACGATTTCTTGGCTAAATGAAAAAGATCAACAGCTTACCTGTAAACAAATAATGTCGCGGCTTCGTTCTAATTACCAACTCCCTTTGGTATTCTTTGATAGTTGCTAGATGGCTCATGCGACACCTTCGCTTTTGAGAAACCCAACACCGATGGCGGTTCAAGGGGAAATAGTGAAAATGTGCGACAGTGTTTTACCATGGAGGTGTTTTACCAACCTCCATGGTTTTACATTAAGTTCTTACGACGCAATATAAGTTGAAGGGTGTTTCGAGGACATGTCTCAGGATTACATGTCTTGAAAGAATAAGGTAGAATAATTTGGAGAAAAACAATTCGATTTTTTGTTTTTATTATTTAAATCATTCCATACTCGTGTTTGTGTTTGTACATTACTTATAAGCCGACCCGGACTATCTACTTTCAAGTACAATGTCTGTCGTTCGGTTGCCACCGGTCTCCAATGTTGACAATTTAGATCACAGAGGTGATTTTTTAAGTAAATTCAAAGTCAGAATTTTAAAAATTATATTTACTTCAAAAGAAATAAAGTGGGTCTAGTGATAACTCACTATAATATAGCTACAATATATAGCAATCTTGAAAGCTACAAGAAAATATTATGTTTATATCCTGTGCCTATCCCAAAATATTACTTCTTTGTTACTCACCAATTTCAAGTATAGGCTGACATTTAAGCATACAATTTGTTATTTCATAGTGCCTTTACACACTAAGGCTTTACCAAAAGTTCAACTATTCGTAACCTAGTACTTTAAACTGGGAACGCAACAAAATGCCACTTATCTTATTCCCTTTTCTTATTAGCCCTGTTAAGGGCAGGTTTTAAGTGGCAACTTCCAGATAAAAACTCATCTCCGTCTTTTTAAATGTGTATTTTGGGGATTTAGGTGAAATGGTCAAAGCATGTAGTACGTGCAATTTGTATTAGGCAATTGATTTTGGTTGTTCGTACATTTCCTGTGTGCTATTGCTTATAGGGTGTCATAATTCTGCCTGTTAATTCGTTGCTATATGTGTTGCAATGCGTGATTGATGACATTTGTGTTATTTGTGTTTAGCGACAGCAAAAGTGCACAGGTGTGCATTCATTGGGTGCAATAATTGGTGTAGGAAGAAACGCGCACATGGCGTATGTGACAACTAGGACTATGTGTTGACAGGTTGTTGATGTCACTTTGGGTGTGGTCGGACACGCGTATAAATTAGTGTAAATGATTATAAAGATGTGAATCAAACGCTACAACAAAGAATAGACTCTGGGCTAGGACGTACGGCTAGTCGAACCTTCTCAGAGCTCTTAAAAGCACTTTAAATCGATCCGAAAGGTCAAAATGTGTGGTTTTCGGCTTGACCTTGCTCGGACCGATCAAGCGTCGAGTGCGATCCCATGCTAAACACGGCGCGACACAAAAACGGCCCCCACGGCCAAACTAAAAAACTTATGCTTAAACTTTAAGAAACAAACTTGTTCACAACAGATTGATGCACCACTGGAAAAATTTAATCGACAATTTTATAGACGCAAAATTTTTTATATAGTGGAAACATATTTTCCAACAATTATTTTGGACAAGACGAGGGCCCAAAATGGCAACAAAAGAAATTTATTTAGCAAGAGAATATATTTTTTTAGTCTATAAAAAAAGATTCAGTTTTCTATCTTAGAAACGCACCCGGCTAGAATTATTCTACTAAACCTCTTCAACTCCACCCCCTGCCAGGGGTGCGAGGCTGGCACCAAAGATTCTAAAAATAGTGAAGGACCGTAAATTTAAATTTGAATATCCCTCTGCTCTTATTAAAATTGGCATAGCACCATGCACTGCAAATAGCACAGCATCCTATATGCACGACGTTGTTTTTACATAAAGAAAGTTAGTGGCATGTAAAATTATATTGATGTTGGTGATGAAAAATATATAAAATTATGTTTACGCATAGACCAATTTCGGCCAAATTGCATTACGGCCAATTGCGCCGTTGCGTCGAAATGCGCATGATCGATCAGCTGGCTTCACATTTTATAGGCTCAAGGTCGAGTGCGACGAGATTAGTGTCGTCTCTCATTCTCAGTGCAATAGATTAATTAGTTCATTAAGCGCATAATTTACAATGAGTGGGCTAGATTCAGAATCTTCGAGTGCTTATACACCTTCATATAGTAGCAATGATCCTGGTATGAAAGTACCTGGTAAGTTATGAAACACAAAGTAGTATCTCCTAACCTACAACCTTGGTGAAATTTCATCATTCAATAACCATGTGCTCTCGCCTGTTTCAGTTCACTCTCAACAAAATCTAGCAACACTTTCACCGTATCTCAACTTTGATCCCGTCTACTTACCGCAAACGCAGCCAGAGTTTATATTCCCCGAAGGAGCGTCGCGGCAACGAGGCCGATTCGAATTGGCATTCTCCCAGATCGGAGTTTCCTGCATGGCCGGCGCTTCTTTGGGCGGCGTCACTGGATTTTACAACGGACTTAAAAGCACAACTTTAGCAGGACAAACTGGAAAGCTTAGAAGAACACAGTAAGTTCATTGGCCATAGTTTCGACTTATTTTTACCTAGTGATGGCTACTAGCCGTGACAGTATGCTAATATTCTAACCTTACCTACAACTAAATACACAATATTAAGTCTGTGGGTGCTTCAGAATCTTTTCTCAAATGCTCCAGTGCTTCAAAGCTCCAATTCAACCAATTCTCTTTACAAGCTTTGAAAATGGCTATAAATAGTTGATCAATAATTCTTCACAGAGACTAAAACTTCACTTCAACCAACGAAATGTTTTCGTTAGTGTTCACTACCAGCGTTTTGGTCCACCTTGAAAAGTATGTTGTGATTCTTTTTGATGTGACATTGTTGCAACATAATCTAGAATTGCATCATAATGTAGCTCAGAACATTGATGTTTCTCTCACAGATCTATCAAATTTTTGATGAATCAGGACAGGATGATGCTGTATCATGTCGTAGCTCTGACAAGGATCGTCCCTAACGTTTCCGCCTTGCCTGCAGGCTGCTCAACTACACGATGAAGCAGGGCTCGGCGTCGGCCAACACCCTGGGCGTGGTGGCTGTCATGTACAGCGGGTTCGGTGTGTTGCTGTCGTGGGCGCGGGGATGCGACGACGAAGCCAACACGCTGGCCGCCGCCACCGCCACCGGCCTGCTCTTCAAGTCTTCAGGTTGTTACACGTGCGCAGCGGAGCGTTTGACGGGTTTTAATTGCCGTGGGCCGATCTACAAGAAGAATTACGGAGAACTAGTCGGGTGTTAAGTAGTAAACTAGCTTTACAACAACTTTTTCTCGCTAATTCTTCTTGGGACCGGTGTTACAATCCCCGAACAAGGTTTGATCGTTTTCCTAACAAAGTTCAACAAACACCGCATGCAGTTTTTTGTGAGTTGTTTCCAGATCTGAGAGCTTTTTGTAGTTAGAGGATTTTAAAACCTGCCAGGGAGTTAGAACACTCTGGTGTGATGTTTGTGGGATGCCTTCATTTGTTGAACATTTCAACTCATCCAATCCTCAAAAGTCTGTAAAACTATTTGTTGAGTGGCAACTCCTCCAATGTAAACTGCTCCAATTGTAAATGTTAAAAAGCCTTCTTGCTACTGCTCGAGAACAAATACTGGAACAAATCCAAAAACACATTTTGTCACGTGCTCCAAAAGTCCGTTACACACCATTAATCAATCTAGGCTAGGTTAGGTTCATCAACGCCCTTTCATTCTCCGACGCCGTTAGACTAGCGCCATAGGGCCAGCTGTCAAAACAGTGCGTCGTTCAACACCAGCAATCAATCTAGCCATAGGTTAGGTTCATCATCGCCCTTTCATTCTCCGACGCCATTAGACCAGCGCCACAGGGCCAGCTGTCAAAACAGTGAGTCGTGAAACACCATTAATAAATCGGCTCGTGTTGCAGCGGGACTGAAGAAGTGCGGTCTGGGCGGCGCCGTGGGCCTCGGCCTCGCCTCCATCTACTGCCTGTGGACGTCGCGCGATCGCCTCGACTCTTTCAACGGCGGCTACAACCCCGCGTAAGGCCACACTCTTGGCGGCGGCAGCGGGTCTTAAGTTGCTCGTAGCTCGTCGTCTCACTGCTTTTAGGACTTCTTTCGACGAGCGTTGCAGCGAATAATCTTAGAATCGCAACCCACGACGAAGGATTGCATGTTAACTGTGAGGCGATCTTCGAACAACCCAACCGTTTAGATCTCGGTCCCTTTCGCGCCCTCTGTCCAGGGGGGCGATTTTGTAAATATTTCGTTAGAGGAGTCACTCGTCTGTTCGATAAGAGCGTTCATTTGTTCCAATAAAAACATTGATTAAAATCGATATCTCATCGAGAAGACAGACTTCTTAACGAAATTTTTACAAAATCGCCGCCAGGTTGATGATGTTTGTTTTTGGTAGCGATTACCAACTAGTTGGAAGTTATTTCCTACGTTTATCGCATGAGTGTATTCGTTGTCGAAATAACGCAGCAGCTAACGAACGCACTGGGGTTATTATGGCTAACAAACGGATTCTCAAATTGAAACTGCTTAAATATATTTAATCGAGATTGTATAGTTTGTACTTTATTCAGATTTATGCCTCGTTCTAAAACGTTTATCTTTCAACTGTTGGTGTATTGCGATGAGGAGGCTTTCGAATATCACAATGATCTTCGTGCTTCTTTAGGTTGAGTGATTGTTCCTTTGTTGCCAAGGAACAATCAGCTTTGTAGGTACCAAAAATAAACCTACTCTCCACAGATGTAGAGTCCTGGTTAGGTACTAATTTGTCGAATTGTTTTTTGGGCAACGTAAAGCAATCTATTGTTCGCGTTGAGCCGATCACGCTTATGTTGAGAGTTAGCTGCCAAATTGTTGGCTAGATTTAGCAATGCTAATAAAAATTGTCTTTCGATTCGATGAAAACGAGTAAAAAACAGCAAAAGTTTGCAAATAAAATACTTGTACCAAAACTTTGTCGTCGATACTTGCCCGTCTGTCCAGTCCAGGCTTTGACGGTAAATTTGTCAGAGAAGTGCCAATACACCTATTCCATTCAATCATAATTCTATCAAAATGACGTCATGATACCCACTCGCTAAAGCCAGGCAGAGCAATTCGGGTTGTGATTTCCCTATCTTCCTTTGTTATTTAGCTGAGCTAATTAATAATTTTTTTTCCAAACTGGTTGCAGGTCCAGTGGGTATCTGACGTAATTCTCAGCGAAATAGGTCTATTGAGTAACTTTTAGCTGTTGATTTCATTAACATTGCACTGTGTTCTCCTGCTTCTCCTTTCCTATCTTGAGTTTTGTGTCGCACCGTATTTCTAAATGAAACTTGGTCGCAATCTACTCTGGCGTTAACTAGATATATTAGATAATTCCTGAAAAATTTTGTGTTACAACTTACAATACACCTCCCATTAAATCAGAATTCTATCAAAATGATGTCATGGTACCCACTCGCTAAAGCCAGGTACAGCAATTCAGGTTGTGATTTCCTTTCTTCCTTTGTTATTTAGCAGCTTAATTAATATTTTTTTCAAACTGGTGGTACATCGGGTATCTGACATCATTTTTCTCTGAGTGGAATAGGTCTATTCAAAGTAATTGCATACAATCAACAAAGCTATCCACAATGTGTGCTGTCATTTGCCGGTAAACAGTTTGAGAGAGGAATGCAGTTTGCCAAGTTGAAAACCCGGTTTGTTTTTCTTTGGCCACCAGGTCGTGGAAAGACTAGCGAGCGACCTGCAAGAGCCGAGACTTCAACCAAATCGTGTACATACTGTCGTTAAGCCTAGAACTCTGTCACTGGACACTCAATGCGAAATAGAGAATAAAATGCTGGTGTTTTTAAACATGGTGCTCTTTTCAGGCTAGTTTAGCCAACTGGTTGAACTAACGGTAATGGAGTAAGATTTTTTGCCATGCACAGCCAATTTTAGACGTATTCCAATTGACAGAAAAATGACTCTGTTTGACGTTAACGCTTTGGGTTTGATTTCCTTATGTTCTTGAGTTAAAAAGGTCCACAAAAGATATAATTGGCTCTGAAAATTAACCAAGGAAGATAGGGAAATGTCAATCCAAACGGCTTTTCTTAGATGGCTACGTGACGTAATTTTTCCAGACTGGTAAATTCTATTATTTGTTTGTTCAATTCACAAAACCACAGTTGATGCAGTTGGTTTAACTGGCCATAAGCGACAGATGTTTTTTTCTCTCAACTTCCACATGTTTTTCAGTCGCATTCCTTAAGTTCTTTTGGCAGTATGGAACTAATTAATAATCATCATCTGTATATTTAGTAAAAGAGATACTGAGTCACACATTAAGTTGGATGAAATGATATTATTAAAGTTGCAAAATATTATTTTCTGCTATGAAAGATATAATTGGATGGTACTTTATAGTTGGTAGGTAAGTAATAATATTAATATTAGCCACAAATCTAAATTGTAATGCATTCTTTAATATGGGTATGCAAAAGATGAGTTGACATTGTCACCGGTTGGCAGTTTTACACCAAATTTCAACTGTTTCTGCAAAATGCCTCTCAATTCTCTGAAGCTCTAACATTTTATTGGTAGGTAACAATTATAAATACTTAACTATCATGGTATGAATCTCATGGTGAGTAACTTCAGCTTCAAGTTCAATATTGATCTTATTTGTGCTTCAATACATTATCATTAGAATACCTAGTTGAAAGAAAACTATTTTTATTTACTTTTTAGGTTTTTGGCTTGGAAAGTGGGGCAAATTGAAACATGTTGTCTTATGCTTCTAGATGCAGAGTATAGGGAACGAATTTCGCACGCTGACGTCGCCTTAAGTCCAGCTTCCTCAAGCTGGATCTTACTCGTCGGTTTGCAAGATGCTCGCTGCTTCTTGCTTCAAACGCCGTATAATTTCCTTGATACTTTCTGTTCACCTCTATTATGACTATGAACTATGAAAAATACAAGCAGCAATTGCCACAGCTGCTCTCTGGCTCTCAGATGAGATTCTGGTGCGGCCCGAGTTCGATCCTCAAAGCAGGTGCAGCTTTTTAACAGTGTCTGGCATTGGAAAAAATATAATATATTTTAGGTACTGATCTCTGTTTTAAAAACAAACAGGCTTATGTACGGAGAATTCCTCGCAAGGAATTCTCATGGGTGGTGTGGTGTGTAGTGGTTAGGCCACAATTGCCTGGCATTAGAGCGGCAGGGGTTCAAATCCCACTCCCTCCGCCCTTTTTGCAACTCGATGCGGTGTACACCGCTTGCCAGTAGCTTATGCCGATGAAGCGTTACGTGCTGCGTTAATGAAAGGCACTGTTTCGTTTCGTTCAAGGTATCAGTAAGAACAGAATCGATCTACACCCATGCTTGGGATGTATTTACACGTTGCACGAAGCTCGCACTGCTTCTGGCGTCGCGACGAGCTTAGCTGAAGTCGTCAAATATTTGAGCCTTTAAGTGCATCGCAATTAATACGTTTGCAAAATACACACCCACCTAACAACAAAAGCATGGTACAGTTGATTACACGTTAGAATTTGGATGAATGTTCTGAGCGACCCGGGTTCTATCCCTGAAAGGGACGTAGCTTTTTGGCAATGTCTGGCACGTGCGTAAATTTGTATAAACACACAAAAATATGGTACTATAGGATTAGGATGTGTGTGATGTCAGAAATAAAAAGAAGTTCATTTGAAATAAAGCACACAGTCTCACCCTGTGCAACTAGTACGGAGAATTCAACCTCCAGTTCTATCAATGACTTGGTATTGTGGATAGCCTACGTACCCAGTGAGAAAGGGATGCGGGTTCAAATCCCAGTAATTCCGCATTTTTGCAACTAAGAATTTAATAAGAATAGATCATATTCATGCACCATGCTGCGATGTTTTAGCAAGAATGTGGTAATAAAAAATAATTTACATAGCAGACCGAAGTATGTGGCTTTGAGATCAGCGATGACAGAAAAATCTAAGAGTTCTTAACAAAAAAAAAATTCCTGAATGTGCAACGAGAACGAAGAATTCCCGCCCAATTAACATCCATGGTGTGGTCTAGTGGCTAGAACACCTGGCTGGTGTCCATGCGGCCTGGGTTCGATTCCCGGACCAACGGGCTTTTTGGAACTTATAATTTAAATGCAAATATTATTATTATCGTGTCTTATTATTATCGTGTAAAAAAAAAATATATACACACATAAAATACATAAAATACATATACATACATGTACATAAAATACATATACATAAAAACAAATCTGTGACTATATATATATATATCATCAGTCACAGATAGTCACAGATTTGTTCAATTTTAGCTAAAAGATGGCGCTGTCTATCAATTTTACACACACTCCGGGCTGTTCAGTGCACACTCTTTGGCCAAGCAAAGTGTACGAGCCTAGGGTGTTAGGGTGGGACGTATGATTTCCAGCAAAAATCTGAAGCGAGGTCGCGAAGCGACCGAGGTTCAGATTTTTGCTACTAATTTTAATAAAATCGTCCAATTAAAGTGCAAAAAAGCTCTCGCCACTGCTAACCGGCCAGGATTCGAACCTAGTCCCTTTGCATTACCGCACCAGCACATTAACCACTCAGCTGCCAAAGGCACCATACAGTAAGCAATTGTATTATTGCGTATATGAGTTACAGATGTTTGTTTACATATTTTTACTTATTAAAATTTCAATGGCGAGGACTTACCCCCGCCACTTTAATTCAAGAACAAAGCTCAAAAGCCACTCGGTGGCCTATGGATACCGCATGTGAGCGACCACGTGACCAGTGCCTTATAAGAGCACGGTTAGGCGAGAGATGAACTCAGTATGTATGTGGACGTCGTCCACAGCATACCGGGATTCCCAAGCTTTTGGAATTTAGCGAGCGTTTAGCTCATGCCAACCCCAAATTTTCGTTGCAACCAGCTCTCTCTCTTATTTGGTTATCTTGTTTGAATACAAATGAAAGTGATAGGGGCATAAAATGAAAACAGCGCCCTCTGTGATTGGTTGAAGCAACTTCTAACAGAGTATATAAGCGGCCGGACATTTCGATGAAGAGTAGTGTGACCGTGCATTCCGTACGGTGAACACTGTCTTGCAGATGTAATGCCAAAGAGACGCGATATTATTTCAATGACGCAACAGGGATCTGATTTGTCAAAGGACAGTACAACTCTACGCCTAAATGAACGTAATTTCACATCGGTGTTGACATTGTTCTCGTTTTCATCGAAATTAATTAGTTTGGATATTAGAGAACCGAGTTCCAACAACGGCTTGGTCCATTGGATAGCTCGCTCGCTCTGTGATCGAAGAACGATGCGACTCGAGTTCGATCCCCGCTTCGGTCGTGCTTTTTGGCAACGTCTGCAGCTGACAAAAAACTTACTTCACATAGCAGACCGAAGTATGTGGCTTTGAGATCAGCGATGACAGAAAAATCTAAGAGTTCTTTAAAAAAAAAAGACACTGGCTGAATGTGCAACGAGTACGAAGAATTCCCGCCCAATTAACATCCATGGTGTGGTCTAGTGGCTAGAACACCTGCCTTGAATCCAAGCGGCCTGGGTTCGACTTTTTGGAACTTATAATATAAATGGGAACAAATTATGTATATCGTGTCTTTCTGCTTTGCTATATTACATGTAAAAAAAATATATACTAAGTCACAGGTTTGTTCAATTTTAGCTAAAAGATGGCGCTGTCTATCAATTTCACACAAACTCCGAGCTGTTCAGAGCACACTGTTTGGCCAAGCAAAGTGTACGAGCCTAGGGTGTTAGGGTGGGACGTACGAGTTCCAGAAAAAATCCGAAACGAGGTCGCGAAGCGACCGAGGTTCGGATTTTTGCTACTAATTTTAATAAAATCGTCATAATAAAGTGCAAAAAAGTTCTCGCCCCTGCTACTCGGCCAGGATTCGAACCCGGTACCTTTACTGTTACTACCCTAGCGCCTTAACCACTCGGCTAGCGCACCATACATATTGTCTGCAAGTATTTTTGCGTATGGGCATTTCCATGCCAAACCAACAAAGCCGCTGAAATGACCAATTTTAAAGTCAGTGAAAAACATCTGTATGCAAAGAGTAGGTCTAGGAAGGATTAAAACCATTTTTGAAAAAAAATTACTGCGCACCGTTCGTGCGCAGGAGCCTGTGCAAGTAGCACTGTTTTGAGGGCTATTTCACGCATTCCAACACGTTTTGGCTCGTAGAGCCTAAACCGCTTCAGTTACAGAGCTGAAAAAAATGTTTTTGGAAAGCCGGGAATATTTTCTTTCATATTATTACCAAAAACATTACCCAAATAAAAAAACTACCCTTAACATAGAAGCATCCCTTAAAATGAAAAAAAGTCAAATTGCTCATATTTTGATCTTGACCAATTTTTTACAGAATTTAGATAACAGATTGATTTGACTTCCCTTCAAGTTTCGTGGTGGTATTCCCAGTAGTTTGCCCGTAAAAAATTATTTCATCACGTTGTTGTGATTTTTAACATGACTTTCGTTAAAAGCGTGCAATGTAACAACAGAAGATGTTTGTCATTTAGCATTGTTCATCCACCGATTTCAACAAAATTTTACCAGAGTGTTTCTAAGAGTTGTATAAAGCACTCCAGAAAGTTTCAAGTTGGTATTCCAAAGGGTTTGGTTTGAAAAAATTGCGCTGCAGTTTTAATACGCGCGCGTTTGACAATACTTTGAGAGGATCGCTGAACGTACCAAAAGAAAGTCTTGAAATTCATCACTGTTCATTCCCCGACTACAATAATATTTATCAGAATGTGTCCAACAGTAGGATGAAGCGGTCAAGATTAATTTTGAGATGGGATTTGAAATACCTCGTAAGGAAAAATAATTTCTTGATATTTTTCTATGACCTGACGGGGCGATGGAGCAATGCCAGGTGTCCTATTATGGAAAAAAAGTTCTGTTAGAAACAACCCTATACCATGTGTTTGGTTAATGGTTTGGTACATCGGTCAGGTAAAACATGAACACGTGCTGTCGGCATCGTTTCGCGGTATGTGGTTATCAGCCAATTAAGTCGTGCCTTTGCACTTTGTCCCCATCTTCGAAAATTTTCTGTGTAAATAGTTTTGATAGCGAATTCAAAAATGTTTTGGCGTTTTCTAGTGACGACCAGTATAGAATTAAACAACGTGTGGCGTGTGAAACCATTACCAGCGTGTGAAATTATCATGACTCCAATTTCTTCATCGCTTTGCACTGAAAGAAAAATCGTGTTGTGATCCATTGTAAAGCCACTCAAAACCAGCCACATAGAATTCAATTGAGAAATAAGTATCGATTTCCAAAAGAAATTCCTTGGAGTATTTCTTCTAGCCCCGGCAAAGAAGCTGTGTGGCTTGTGCAGAAATCTATTCCCCAAAAAATTGAAGGCACTTGAACAGGTTGACATGCCCACCCCATCACTTGCCCCTGGCGACTTGTACGCCCTGCCAGACAATTCAGTGAAAGTCATTAATGAACAATTGGCGGAGATTGGCTCTTCTGCTCTCAACCCCAGGAAAATGCTGTGCAATGATTATGATTAGACAGGCAGGCAGGCAGGTGTCACGCAGTGGAATATTTTCCCAATGTGAGAATCACATGACCATGCGCCTCAAGTGAACACTGGCAACTGCGGCAGATAATTTACGGAAAGCATCCACTCTTCGCAAAAAGATCTACTAAATAAATGAAATTATTCGTGCAAATTCGTTCTGAAGTAAAAAAAAATGCTTTCGTTCACTCAAAGTATTAATAATACAATTTTGGAACTTTCTGGACAGCTTCACGCACCTGTAAGACACACTCTGGTAAAAAAATCATGAAATCGAGGAATGAACAGTGTTGAATACCAAGATTTCATGTTACACTAAGTTCAGCGCTTATCTCACAGTCGCCATACGCGCGCATGTACAAATTTAAATGCAAATTTTTTGAAACCAAACCACTTAAAATACCAATGTGGAACTTTATGGAGAGCTTTATGTCATTGTTATACACACGCTTATAAAAAAATTTCGTAATCGGGGAATGAACAGTGATGAATTTCAAGAATTTCTTTTGGTACGTTCAGCGATCCTCTCAAAGTATTGCCAAACGCGCGCGTATAAGAACTGCAGCGCAATTTTTTCAAACCAAACCCTTAGGAATACCAACTTGAAACTTTCTGGAGTGCTTTATACAACTCTTAGAAACACTCTGGTAAAATTTTGTTGAAATCGGTGGATGAACAATGCTAAATGCCAAGCCTCTTCTGTTGTTACATTGCACGCTTTTAACGAAAGTCATGTTAAAAATCACAACAAAGTGATGAAATAATTTTTTACGGGCAAACTGCTGGGAATACCACCACGAAACTTGTAGGGAAGTCAAATCAATCTGTTTTCTACATTCTGTAAAAAATTGGTCAAGATCAAAATATGAGCAATTTGACTTTTTTTCATTTTAAGGGATGCTTCTATGTTAAGGGTAGTTTTTTTATTTGGGTAATGTTTTTGGTAATTATATAAAAGTAAATATTCCCGGCTTTCCAAAAACATTTTTTTCAGCTCTGTAACTGAAGCGGTTTAGGCGCTACGAGCCAAAACGTGTTGGAATGCGTGAAATAGCCCTCAAAACAGTGCTACTTGCACAGGCTCCTGCGCACGAACGGTGCGCAGTAATTTTTTTTCAAAAATGGTTTTAATCCTTCCTAGACCTACTCTTTGCATACAGATGTTTTTCACTGACTTTAAAATTGGTCATTTCAGAAATTGAGAATTTTTTGTTGACTTGACGTGGATTCACCCGTATATGAGTTACAGAAGTTTGTTTACCTTTTGTACTTATTAAAATTTCAACGGCGAGGACGTACACCCACCACCCCAATTCATGAGCAAAGCTCAAATGCCACATGGATTTGAACGCATCATCATTGCGATGTGAACCAAGCGACTTATCCGCTCGGCCATTCGAGGGATGAGGATGAAGTTGATATTTTCACTATTTATTTCTTTTGAAAGATCTTTACAATGGTAAAAAAGCGGACTTAACAGGGCCCGAACCACGATTACTCGGCTGCAAGATCACCATTATTACGACTTCCCCACTGATCCACTTAGCCGAGATACACAGTACGCATTTCTACATTACTTCATCATTACGGATCTTACCAATATGAAGCTAAATAAAAAGTGAATAATTTTTTTCGCCCTCTTTATCTAACCTAAAATTAAAATCAACGCTGTTTGATAGAACAAGTCATTATTTGTCTTCACAATCTCCCAATCAATGCCCACGGAGTGGTCTCACTGGTACTCTTAAGCCGCATTACACTTACTGTATGTTTTTTTATATAAACTCGAACAGATCGAAAACTAAGTATCATACTCCGCACTCGGATAGCCTTGTCTATAAAATTTCGAGTTTATTTCGCGCTGACGAAATCAGGCTCGCTAGAAACGCAACGATTGCGAGATTCGTAACCATAATATGAGAAAAGCCCGAAACTACCCCGAAGAATCTGCCGGCACACCGTGAAATCACGGACACTTTCATGTAATGAAGGCCCAGCAAAGCCTGCAAGCAGCACGGTTGGATGGGAAATTCTGTACTTCTTATCTGAAAATTTTTTATGAATTCAATTAGTGGAGAGTGTTAAGAGTACTGTCCGCACAGAGCTCGCCATCTGTTGGCGGCTTAGTGAAGCTGTGAATATTGGTCTTGATAGAGCGAGTTTTTTGTTCGGTGGAGGTGCCGTAACAACTGACTTTTCGTCATGTTAGTGGAGTTGAAGACTATACACACTTAACAACACACAATTTTTACAGAAATAAAACAAATACATTGTTAAAAATTAGTTCTCTTAATTCGTTCAAAACAATTATTGAATTCCCATTTCCTGTAGCAATTGTACAAGAAATTGAAGAAGGATATCCACTTGATGACAGATATCTTAGCGGCGGCGGCGGGTCTTAAGTTGTTCGTAGCTCGTCGTCTCACGGATTATAAGACTTCTTTCGACGAGCGTTGCAGCGAATAATCTTAAAATCGCACCCCCGACGAAGGAATGCGTTAAACTGTGAGGCGACTCGATCTTCGAACAACTCAACCATTTACTTTTAGGTCCCTTTTGCGCTTTACGTCCAGGGAGGTGATTTTGTAAATGACATTCGCAACCGAATACAAGCAGATGAAGAGCCCAAAGTTGCCCTGAGCCACGCTCATGCCGCATGCTCTGCCTGTACACCATGAAATCACGGACAGAACAAGCAATGAGAGCCCAGCAAAACCTGCAAGCGGCACCTGTATTGGGAAATTCTGTACTTCTTATCTGAAAATTTGTTATGAATTCAATTAGCGGAGAGTGTTAACAGTACTGTCCGTACAGAGCTCGCCATCTGTTGGCGGCTTAGTGAAGCTGTTAATATTGGTCTTGATAGAGCGAGTTTTTTGTTCGGTGGAACTTGGAGTTGCCGTAATAATTGACTTAATGAAATGGCAATTGGCAATGAAAAAACGCATTAACGAGAGTTTAAATCAGAGTAAACTAGGCTAAAAACGCACTAACGAGAGTTTAAATCAGAGTAAACTAGGCTAAAAACGCACTAACGAGAGTTTAAAGGCTATGCTCGGATAGCCTAGTTTACTCTGATTAAAACTCTCGTTAGTGCGTTTTTTCAATGCATTAAATGAAAAAAGAGACTATGTCCACATGATGACAGATATCTTAGTATAATTGAACAACATACAGAGATAGTGCATCAGCTACAATCTGACTTTTTTAAATCTTAGTTCGAACAGAGCCTCCGAGCTTGATATTGATGATCACATCAATGTCTAGGTCATAAAATAATACCCCAAGTCAAGCTGAAAGCAGCACTTATTATAGAAAAAGCAGAAATATGTAAGGAGCTATATGTAATAAATCAAATGATCAAAAACTTGCCTTCAAATCTTCATGGGAAGCATGTGAGTTGAAAGATAGGATCATAACTTGAATATTTTAGCAAAGATTCGGTTTCACCTTGTCCAACACTGAACCTAAACTTCACATTACTATAACTTCAAAACGGTTTATCCATTACGACACGTCACGTGAGGGGATGCACCAACTGTACTAAAAAAAACTGTCCTAAAATGAAAATGTCCTAAAATAAAACTGCACTAAAAGCAATCTGTACTAAAAAAAACTGTCCTAAAATAAAACTGCCCTAAAATCGAACTGTCCTAAAAGTCAATGTTTTTGCTTTTAACGTACTACGCAGAGGAAGGTTGGGAGGTTAGGTAGGGTCAGGAAAGGTATTTGTTAGTGGTGTGGGCGGGGGGGGGGGGGGGGGGGTACATTACTTTGTTCGCTGCGAACGCTGCTGGTTAAATATTAAATATAAAAATTACTCACATTAGCACAAACATAGCTGCAGGCAGCAGGCATAGCAAGGCATAGCAAGGCATAGCAAGGCATAGCAAGGCATAGCAAGGCATAGCAAGGCATAGCAGGTAGCATAGCAGGCATAGCAAGGCATAGCAGACAGCATAGTTTGGCAAAGTTTGAGTATTGGAACTAAGAATTCAATAACCCAAGTTAAGTTTTTCTAAAACTAACGCGCTAAAATGAGGAAAATACATAAGTATTAAGAAAGAAATAGCGCCAAGGAATTTAAAACATGATTATAATCATTTGATGGAACTGCCCACAATTGACACAAGAGTCAAGACAAAGCGAGGCAACACAATTCTGACAGATTGATGACAGTTTGACAGTTTGACTGACAGATTGAGTTTGTACTTGGAGTTTGAAGGTGTCACATCATCATCAAAAAACATGAGTGAGAGTGGGTGAGGGGACAGCTGCTCACCGCCTTCTTTGTTCCTGTATCCAAGGTCTTTAGATCGTTAGTGGCGGTGTGGTAAACGTTTGGCGGCGAAATTGAAAGACCCTGGTCATTGTGCATGATACACCATGTGTGCAGTGAGTTTCAAACTTGTCCAGTTTTAAGGTTTGACCTAGACATGAGTCGTGTCAAGCTGAATTTTTCAGGATATGTTCAGGACACCTTCCTGAACATTTGCCTAGAGATCAATAAAAATCAAACCATGGCCTCATTGCTTTCTACCCCTATTTAAGGGTAGTTTTTCACAAAAACATAATTTTTGGCGAAGATAAGGGAGTTATCAAAAATGTTTCAACAGCAAAGTTGTAGCTTATTAAATTACGCATCTATCAATGCCAAACACATTGCAAAACAATTAAGGGGTGTCCAAGATTGAGTGGTCTGAAGATGGCACATATTTTTCATTTTTAATATTTGGCCTAAATGTTCGATTTTAATAAGCGTATTGCGAGTTATTTCGTTGGAAAAAAATATGCAGCCACTGCTGCACTTGGTGGTAGACGCAGAGGGAGTGTTGGTGCGCTGCGGCTGTTGTTGGTAAAAGGGTAGCCAGATCGAAGTTGGAGCTCAAAGCTTGCTTAGCCACCGTCTTCTTGTAAGCTTTAAATCGCAGAGCATCGAGAGAAGTGGAGGTGGACCTGCCATAAAGTGCAAGAAGAAACTCCTTCCCCGCAGCAGCGACCTCTTCTGGGTCAGCATCAGCGCAGTTATACACCGAGCTTCCAGCTACCCTATGGGGATGGAAACTTGAAAGTGGCCAACTGTATCCGGTACCAACTCTGCGACTGCCAGCTCCCGATGAGTTGTTAAATGTAGTGAGCTGCAATTGCAAGACTTCGTGCAGTGGAAAGTGCAGCTGTGTGCGAGCTGGCCTGCGTTGCTCTCATGTGTGCAGCCAGTGCAACGTTGCGACCTGCAACAACGCCCTTCTACTCACAGAGGACGACCCTGTCGACCCTTACTGACCTTACTGACAGGTAACAAAATGAAACCAACTGACAAGTAATAATAGATGTATGACCGAACCATGAAAATGCTGTGAATAATTGCGTGGGTAGCTACTTTATCGTAGCGGTTTTAGATAGGTACTCTACTGAATTATTTGAAGTGTAACCATTTTGGAACCCAACGCAATTGTATTCTAATACATAAATGCATTGCTGCATATTTTTTTCCAACGAAATAACTCGCAATACGCTTATTAAAATCGAACATTTAGGCCAAATATTAAAAATGAAAAATATGTGCCATCTTCAGACCGCTCTATCGTGGACACCCCTTAATTGTTTTGCAATGTGTTTGGCATTGATAGATGCATAATTTAATAAGCTACAACTTTGCTGCTGAAACATTTTTGATACCTCCCGTATCTTCGCCAAAAATCATGTTTTTGTGAAAAACTACCCTTAAATAGGGGTAAAAAGCAATGACGCCATGGGTTGATTTTTATTGATCTCTAGGCCAATGTTCAGGAAGGTGTCCTGAACATATCCTGAAAAATTCAGCTTGACACGACTCATGTCTAGGTATGGCCCTGAAAAGTTGAGTTTCAAACTGGGCTTGATTTTAACCCAAAGTTAATTTTTTTAAAGACGATTCGAGATGATTTGAGATTATTCTGCAGAATGTCACACCCCCGACTCTTTCCGAATGCCCATCATGGTCGTCAGCGACATGTAGTAGCTGCTTGTCAACTGCATGCTCTGCAAACATCAAAAAGTAACAAAAAAACCATCACCAGGGGCTCTAGAAAACACGATAAAAAGCAAGATAATTACCAAATATTCACCCCTGAGAAGGACTCCAAGTTCAACGGAATGAACCCAGCCATCATGAAAACCAGCGGCTGGTTGCTACGCGACATGATGATGCGGATGGACCGCTTGAAGCTCTCCGATTGGTCGAACCAGTCGCAGCCGTACGCGGCTTTTCTGACCGCCTCACTCTGAAAGTATTTTTTTTTTTCTGTCAACGAATTTATGGGTTTTCAGGTTTACTTTCTAAGGGAATTTATCATGAAGTCAGCGGCGGGACTCATTCGCAGTCATTGTGAGGGCTTGCTGTGAACACTGAGGGGTTGTTGTGTATGTTCAGTGTACCATTCTGACATGTGTCAGATACCCACTGGACGTACTTCCAGCTTGGAAAAAATATTTACTAGCTCTGCGAAATAAAAAAGGAAGATAGGGAAATCAAAAACTTAATTGCTCTGCCTGGCTTTAGCAGATGGGAACCATGGCTTCATTTTGATTGAATGTCAAAGGTGTATTGCTGACGGGAACAGCACAATCACAATCAGAATTTGGCCGGTAGCCGCAATAGCAGCTGAATCACAGTCTTAAAAACAATAATCATTAGCCAAAAATTAGTTTTTTTTTCTAAAATAGTATACTAGAAGCAAATAGTTTTCACGTGTGTGTTACATTTAATAATCAATGACCAAATAAACAAACGATTCCCTTATTTTAATGCGCCGAAATTTATTGCGGTATTTATATTGTATATCGGGTTTATGTATTTTTAAGAAAAGAGAGCCATAAGCCTCAACGGTATATTTATAGCATTTGCATGTAAACAGAGCTGAGAATGAATGCTCAATCGCTAAAATCTCCTCCAAACGAACAAATACATGAAACACGACACGAACAGGAACATGAAAAACGTGAACAGAAAAATAACGCACCTGTTCTGAAATTTTGTCGGCCAAGAAGGCGAAGAGGCCCTCGGTCGCCCAGCAGTTGAATACCGTCAGGAGGATTATGATGACCTTCTCGTTGATATGCTCAGTCTGCAACACGAGGGTGAAATCTGTCGAATTCGATGCTAAATGCTGGTCACTCGGTGATGTCTGCCGTGATTGGTGGAGATTTAAAAGTTTTCCTATGTTTCATTTCATCCAATATTTCTTGGAGAATTCAAATAATAGACTGAGGCTACTGAGGGACTAAGGTTCACCTTATGGAAAGAGCAGATATTCAAAACCGACCACCTATAAAACCTCTTATAGCAAAAGGGCGGTTCCACTTTAAAAGCGGCCAGCTTGATTTTATTGATTTTATAATATTTTTTCATGCAAAAGCAATTTCACAAGGTTTGAAAATCACTTCAAAAAAACAACAAATTATACCATAATATTTACTTTGAGTTAGGAAAGTGTTGTATAAATTTCAACAGCTTTTTGATAGAAAACTTAGGGGCAGATATTTAGTAATAGAGACAACTGGGTCATCCACGCTTCGACGATTCATAACGTTCATAAGTATATACATATGTATCCACACGTTTAGACATACGTACATAATTTATGATCGTAATTCATAGAATCACAGGCAGCACGCTGGCAGAGAACTGGTAAATTTGAATAAACTCGAAGGCCGAGTTGGTGTTCTTTGCTAATCTAAGAAACGACAAAAATTTATTATTTTGTTGAACGACCAAAACGTTTAAAATCCTTCATTTTAGGAACGTGGGGAAAAATGTTCGATTTTCTTATAAAAGCGAGCGTATACTTGAAGGTCATAGATATTTCGAAGTGTGTCAGGAATATTTGCGACAGCTCAAGCATGGTGCTGTATAGTTTTTGAGCAAAATCCATCCAGCCATTTCAAAATACAATGCACTTTTCAGTGTTTTGGCTGTGGCGTCAGAAGAAACTAATATTTCTGCATCAGATTGGAAACAACAATACTTCTCATCATAGCGTAATTACACTCCAAAGAAATAGGCCCCAAAAAAGAAGGGTAGCAAGTTTGATTGTAATATTTTGTCAACTCAAAAACAAATTTAGCTCATGCATAAGCAAAAGCATAGTGCACAAGAAATTTGGTTTTCAGAAGAACTATTTATGGGTATTTAACTAACCCAGTTAACAATTCAGCTGACGGTTACGTTGCCGATTTCACCAATCGCGGCTTAAACCCGGGTAAAGTTTCGCCGATGGCATTGTTGCCTACCTGATAATGGCATGATGATGACGTAAGCAAATCATAAGTCTCCACTCGTTGTCAGCGCGTTCTCTTGCACGTACTACCCGGTGGTCACTGGCTGCTTCGCGTCCTCTGCTCTGGACTCTTCTCACACAATCCTCAGCATCCGTCGCAGTTGGTGTCTGCTCTCCCATCGTCCAATCGACGTCCCTCCCGTGAACCACGCAGACGTTCGACAAGTTGTGATTAAGCAGCTCCAGATGGGTGGAGATTTGAACGAGCAGAGCCAACTGCAGAGCGTGCACGATGCCCTCGACGACAAGGCCGTACATCAGAGGCAAGGTGCACGCCAACAAAGTCAGCTCGAAGTTGGGCGAGGTGTAGAACTCGTAGGGGAACGAGTTTCTGAGAAAGTAATGGTACCACCTCATAGAGTGTTGAGGTGTTAGACCAACCGCATAATAATTTTTATTTGCCAGGTTTTTAAATGATAATGGGTCACATCAATCACTCATTATCCATTACAAGGTAAATCAGAGAGTATACTATTTTTTTCTTTGGTAATTCAACTTAACAAAAAATAACCCAAAATTAGATCATCCTTTGATCGGAGTTTTAAAAGTGGTATGTAATAGTGACTTTTTTGTTTTGTGTATGTGTTAAGAATTTACTTGGAAATCTTAAAAGCAGGCAAAGAGGCGTGAGATTCAGAGAAAACATTATATGTGTACTGGCGAAGATATGCTATGTTTCCTGCTTACCTCAAAACAAGCTCCCCTTTTTCATAAGCGTAAAACACGTAGGTTCCGCCCACAAGCGGCACAAATGCAAACACAAAAGACAGGTAATAGTAGAAGACCAGCTTCAAATGCCATTTCCCCTCATCTCTTCCAGCCTTGGGATGTTCAGCGTGCCAAGATGCGATGGTTTCGACTTCGTCTAGCGATGTTCGCACGTCCTTAAAGCGTTGCTCGAGGTACAGTGGACATCCGATGGTCAGGACGATGTAAAACGTTAGAAAAAAACTGAATAAACGGCTCTATCGTCATCAGAATCGGTTCGTTCCAGAACGCGAACACGCTTGCTGGTGCAATTACAAATGAAGATATGATTTCTGAGATGAGGACAGAACGAGGCAGCCAGTATCGCACTTGTCCTCGATGATACGGTTCGCCATCTTCTTGAGGCCAGCATCCTGCATCAATAAATTATTATTTTTAAAAATTTATTGATTAAAATATAGATAGTCCAGTGATACATTGCGGAATGACTTGGATGAGAGTGACAGCTAGATTCAGCGCCTTCTGTGGTCATTCATAGTCCTGGATCTATCTCCATGGAGCCCAAGAACTCAAATAAATGATCAATTCCACAGCTGGTTGACCGTGTAGCACAATTGGTTAGTGCAGTGTCCCGGATAGACAAAGACCCGGATTCGAATCCCTGTACGGATTTAAATTTTGGAATTGATATTTCGTTTCTAATAATCAGAGTGACAGCTCTTTTGGTTTATTTTTGCTGTCCGACCTTCGTCGGACCTTCGACCTTCGACTTGTGTGATCGTCTGGTCACACAGGTATTTTGGTTTGGACTCAATGGACTTACGGACAAGATTACTCACCTAAGTTTGTTAGGAATCGGAAGTACATGGCTATGTGGTCCTCACTCGGTATCCAACCCTTCCGGATCTTGGCGGATAATACACGAAACGTTCTTTCCAACATTTCGCTCAAGCAAAATGACTTCATGAAATTCATTTTTTGTTCGGTAATATCATTGGGTGAATGGGGAAAGTTTTTGACACTTTTCTTTTCTTGGCTTCATTTGAGGTCTTATGTCTTTAAAACCAATTATTCATTGAAGCATTCTCAATTTAAAAATGTAACATTTCGACCTAATATTTTTATCTTTTATTATTTCCTTGCGTTCCCATGTTTGCCAGCAAAGCGAGGTACCTTAAAATCCGATTTTCATTTATTTATGAGGGTCCAAGGGAATAAACTGAACCAATTTAATGATTTAGAAGGGAGAAATGACCACATTGGAACGCATTTCACCAAACTTTTTAACAACTTTGGTGAAAAATACGTTTCTTCGGCAGAGCGCCATATAATCAGAAGCTGCTTCCATTTCCATCTATGAATTCTATTAAATATTTGAACAAAATAGACCTTGTGGACCAACATGCACCTGCATATTTTGTGTGATATCTGTCAGCTACCAACAAAAAAAATGTTATACCATGAGATACCCCAAAAAATGAAGGAAATGATAAAAATCCATCCAAACAGTTTAAAAATTCGTCTCTGTAAACCCCACCGTTCCAATTCACCCAACACACAATACCAGTGAGATTTCTTCTGCCAGACACCGCATGTAAAAAATGTTTAGAAGATTATTTATTATTTAACTTAATTATTTTTTGTTTGACATGCTATAGGAAAGTTTCTGAACAGTGTATAATTTGGTTGTTTGGATAAAAGCAACATTATAATTTCGATAATAAATGTAAAATAATCGATATTCTCACCGCGAGTGTCGAAAGCAACACCAAGAACTTTTGAAAGCCACGCCTTGTAATATGAACACTCTTTTTGATGACACAGTTACGTCGGGGTCGTTACCTCATTTGTTCAATTGGCTGGAATAACGACATTGCTGGTGAAAAACAGATTGCCCCCTAACCTCTTGGCCAAGTAACACAGCTGTAGGGCCCAATTCAAGCTAGACATTGAGGAATCGACCCTGTTGATGGAAGTGACCATGAATAGACTTCCCTCCCAGGAGCGCTGCTCATGGTTTGAACTATCAAAACGTGGTGGTATTAACGTGTGGACGTTACAAAATAGGGTAGCTAGAGAGAGTGTTTTTACTTTATATGGCTGCCATTTACAGACAAAAATTAAATGACATAATTTTATTATTATTTTCAAATTTGTCTGTTCTTTATCAACTTGAACCAGACAGTGATAAGAATTCTAAACATTTATTCCAAAATTGCGCCAAAATTTTACGTGATTTGGGGGGTATGGGCATGAAAATGTGAATGTGTGTTTTTTTTTTAGCAAAAACCAAGCTACGTCACATGATACAGAACCATTTTGCTAGTATATTTCCCTTCACTTACATAGTAAGTCCACTTTGTACTTTGTAGGTGACGTCTATTGATTCTGTTTCTGACATTAGAACAGTTGTGTACTTGTATCGATTGAGCCTGCATAATTTAATGTATACTGTTTATGCGCAGATTTTTAAGCTATTTGAGGCAATATAAGTTCTTACAACTCGCACCATTAAAATTTCAATTATTTGACAGGTTTCATATATAGCAAGCAGCAAACTGCATTCATAGGTAGGAAGTGTCAGCTTCTTCTACTCAGGATGCCTCTCAGTAAGAACGCAACTATCTTAAATAACTCTCTATAATAACACAATTATCTTTACAATCACACACGCTCTACTTCCTCTCTCCACTACACCCTCTTTACCCCGAGTCTCACACTCGACTGCTCGCTTCGCGCCTCGCTCCGCTCTACGATAACAAGGGCTTGACACTTTAAATACAACCTAACCTAAATTAAATATATTGCTAACAGAAGGAAGTGGTTCTAAAATTCGATTATGGCTTGACTTGCGTATCCCAACCCAGCCTTGGTCGAAGGTTGCGACTTTTCTTCTCCATTGATTGTTTCTCGTAATGCGGACCGCCCAAGCCATGATCCCCTCCCCATTTATTAGTACTTTAGGAACAGGACGAAACACGAACACAAAAAATGAAGCCTGTGACACTGGTTATATAACCAGGGGACGAGATTAGGCACTATTTAAATGAATTACTTACTATAATTTTGGCATGTTATTGTAATGATAACACTGCATTCAACTAAGGGACACAATAAAAGAGAACACGATTATGAACGATCTTGGACGAAGATAATGAATCAATAGATCCAACTCTCAATTTTGATTATGTAGGAAAAAATTGGAGAAATATGAAAGTACAGTTTCATTAAGCAATAAGCATAAACTTCGATAATGGTCCATCGAAATGACTATGTCTTGCGGTTTTTGCCAAAAAAAAGTACTTGGACCACTTGCAGCCTCGTAGATGCCATGCGATGCTGTCAGACCCGCGTGGTTTCGAGCAGTTGTTCCGTCCTGGTCCAGAGCTTCTTGCCGAACTCCTTGTCACGAGCAGACCTACAAGGCTGCGTCTCCTGCAGACATCGGGAAGGACGCGTCAGGAGAGACCAACGCTCCAATACACGAGAAGATCTTCTGACACTTGAATCTTGGTCCGGTCATGCCCAATAATTGTTACACTTTGTTATATCTTCACTTTAATTTACTTTTGCCGCTGCACTCAAAATATTTCCTTAAAAAAAGCGCCCGTGCTCTCGTGTTCTCTGCTGAACTATCCGCTCGCCGGTACCAGTCAACGTCCTATCAATAGCATACGATATTTTAATTTGTAATCACGTTGTCACGTTGTAATCGTTTTACTCCCATTAAAAAACTACATTATACCTGCGAGCAAGGCTAGGTTGGAATACGCAGCTCAAGTCTAATCGCATGTTGTAACAGCTATATGTTTGGAGTTTGCAAGAGTTTAGGAATTTGAAATTTTTCTGCGAAAGTATATCTGACTATTTTCTGGCATGAACCAAGTTCAATTCCATGTTATTTTTGCCATCCACAGTGGTCATTTATGGTTTTTGTTGAGAATTAGTGTTTCATTTGGTTAGGACTGTCATAAAATATGAAATCTGTCAAACAACAAAGCTAAATTCAGGTCGCTTAGTGTGATGTTGCGTATCCCAACCTCGCCTTGGTCGAAGGTACTGAAATTGATACTAAATACTACTGTTAGTGACACAAGATACTTGATACAATCTGCCAACCTTGCAGTCGGAGAAGTATTTGCCGGTGACGCCCTCGACCTCTTCGGACACGGCCAGGTAGATGCTGGTCTGAGCGCCTTCTGCGGAAGTCTGCAGAAAAGTTGGGTGCGATTGGCTGCATGGACCTGCCCAAATGTGCCCTTCTCTGCCAAAATATTTTCTGTCACAGCTGTAGCTTATTTCCAAATGTCTCTCGTGCATGCTGCAATGTCTCTTGAGCTTGTTATGCGATGGAAATATTTAAACTTAGTTGATGTCAAAAGACTGGACTCACAATGCATAGATTTGCTCTACAATAAACCCTAATTAAAAAATGATCCAGGGTCCCTATCCAACCACTGTTCTCACTATAGTTTGTTACCTTCCAGAATAGTCTGCCTCCCCACACCAGGAGGTTCCACACGCCGGTGAAATGACCGAAGATGTCGGTGGACACCGCCCCGGGGTGAAGACTGTTTACCGTCACCCCTAAAAACCAGACTTGATTTGTATTTTACATAATTGGTTCGTAACCCTAGTTATAAAAGAAAACTTTTTTTGCCAATTTTCTTTTAACATATGGGCATAGGATTAATATAGGATTAATCACATACGATTAAACAGGAAAAAAAACACATAATTGCTTTGAAAATAGTAGCATAATGTATTGCTATTTGTTTTGATCAATGATTGATGTGTCATCTTCAAGTGGATACAACGGATACAACGGATAGGATACAAAGCCTAGAAAATGATTCAAGAAAAACCCACGTGTTCTTTTGAATGAGTTTGCTTTCAAATTATTGCAGATGTTATATTACGGCATTTTAAACATTTTTGGCTAAAATTTAAAAGGGTGAAACATTTTTTCTCAACCTGGCAGTTTCATAAAAGAGTATCCATACCCGCGAACTTCTCTCTGCAAACAGATGCGGCCCCAACTTGAACAAGATAACAACGCACCCGATCCTAGCAGCCTCTCGGCGAGCTCGCAGGCGTTGTAGATGTTGGCGAGCTTGGTGAACGAGTAACGGAGGTAGTTGGCGGACGCAGTTTCTCCCTTCTCCGGCCGGAAGTCCAGCCAGCGCAGGTCCCGGATGCCGTGGACGTGCAGCAGCGAAGAGACAAAGACCACGCGGCTAGGGGCAGACCGCCGCAGCAGCGCTGAGAAGTCAGAATTAGATTTCTCAACATTTTTGTTCGATGCGTCGTTATTGACACGAACAACTGGATGTATATGAACATAAATTGAACATTTCATTTACAATAGACCTCTTCCATTTCTATTGAATTATTTTTTTACAAATTTTAAGAACGTCCACTGGGTATCTGACGTCATTTTTTTCTGAGAGATACGAGGTATTAAATGGAATGACATGCATTATTGGATGTGCGGGAAAGAATTGAACAAAATCCAGCGTTGGCGCGGTCATGGCGTGGACATGACAAGATGTCCGCGCCAACGTGGACGAAACGTCGACAATCGTCAGGGTCCTTATCAGGACCACAAACGCATCCAATCAGAGCAGAACCGAACATTCTCCAGTCCACCAAACACGGCTCTGAACCACTCCGCATTTCCAAAATCCAGCGAGTTGCACTACCTCTGTTCTAGACCACGAAATCGAGCCTCAACTCTGTCTGTACTCACCGACAAGTAGGTTTGTGAGTAGGAACGGTCCGATGTAGTTGGTCTGAACCTCCAGCTGCAGATTGTCTGCAGTCAGCTCGTTGTTCATGGCGGCGACGCCGGCGCTGTTGACCAAGACGTCCAGTCGGCTCTCCGACGCCGTCACGACGTCGGCAAAGTGGTAGACCGACGCCAGCGACGCCAGGTCGAGTTGGTAGATGACGACGTCGGGGTTGCCCGTGCGCCGGATTATCTCGTCTGCACGGGAAATGGGGAATGCTCGTCTCAGTCTTGAAAAAGGGCTTTGCAAGCGTTCATTCTAATGTGGATGTGGATGTGGATGAGATCAACTGATGCTGCGATTGAGGCTTATGGGAGGATTCGGATACTAAAATAAATAAATAAATGATAGTAAACTGAAAAAATGCTCTACCTGTCGCTTACAGGAATATAATAAGCAAATCAACTGTGGATTTTTAACACAATTTCCATTTCACACGGGTCAAAGCATTTAAAAAGTTGTGTCAAATTGAGAACTATAAGAGATGGGCATTTAGAGTGAGAATAAGGATTTGAGTCAACTGAAATTTTCATTTAAACTTAATTTCGACTAATAAAGCTAGCTAGCGAAACGGAACGCACTGCAACAGTGGAGCAATTAATTTGAAAGATGAATTGGAGATTTCTGCAATCCATCATTGTGTGTACCTCTGGCTGCGTTGGCTTTTACTAGATTCCGGCAGGCCATGATGACGCGAGCACCCCTGGCGGCCAGCTCCAAAGCCGTCTCCTTGCCGATACCTGCAGCGAAACAAGTGTTCAAGGAGTTGAGTGGTTTAAGTTGAAGTGATTAAAGAACACCAGCTGAAAAGTCCTGAAGACAGACCTGAAGATGACCGCGATGTTCAGAATGTAGATAAAAAATCTATCATAATAGAGCAGAACAGACCACAATAATTTCATGAAAAGGCTTAGTTATTTTTTTGTTTGTTTTAGCGTGTGGATTTAAGTTCACTCTACAGTTGAAAATTTCCATGGAAATGTTTTCCAACCATCGATATCTTTGTACTCGCTATAAAAAAAAAAAAAAAATTTCATCATTTTATTTTTTGTATTTTAATTTTTGTATTAATTTCACTGTTATCTTTAATTATTATCAAAAACTTTTATTGTAATTAATGTCATGTAATACATGCACCATGTCCGTGATTCATCACAACAACAAACAAAATAATTTGCATGCCATTTCAGTCCGTATCTGTTACAGAATTAACTTAAATTTAATAACATGCATGTATCCAGATTCAATTTCAAAATGAACCACCAGTAAAACAAATACAAACTACGATTCTATAGATCTAGTGGCTTTTAATAAAAATTCTATATGTTTAATCACATGTAATACAGCCAAGTCCCGTCGTACGCCCGACATCTCAGCAACCCGCCTTACAAACATGCACCGCTGGCTACCTACCATCAAGGCGTTGGACCTGCTGCCGAGATATCATAGGCAGCCATCGTCGATCTTATCAAATAGAGCACACGGCCACGGAAACGACGCCGGACTCCTTCACCATAATATATATATTGGCATGGTATGCGATTGTTATTGGTGAAGGTATGATGGTATTTATTGGAATGTAATACGTTCAGTTGTACTTGTACGATGTTTTGCTGACGAGACATGTGCTAACACGAGTTTCCGAGAGATCATTTGAGTGCCATTTTTTTCATTATAAAACACCGTTGTATCAAATTGATAGTTGCCAAGGAGAGAAGATGGATTTTTGGTCTCTTTTTTTGCACGTGTAATGGCTGAGAAAGCACGAACGTCGTACGTTTTACCACGTTTTACCACTGGCTACATTTTAAGGGATTTGATAACTCGTAATATGTGAAACTATTTAGATTTACTTATTTAGTTTATTTGGCAGCTGACAAAATACATAATATTTGTATGTGCCTATAACATCTAAGATCTAATGGTTTAACAAAAAAACATAGATTTTTTTTTTTGATCTTTGGATAGGAATATTAATACATGAATTCTCTGATTAAAGTTTACTGTTTTAAAAATACTCATCACATTTTGACTGCCCCAAAATTTTTAAGAGTTCTTACGGGGGGTGTGATTTCATTAGGGTAATCTCAGAGCTAGTTCGTATGGTGTTATGAAAAAGTGGGAAAAATTTATCTTCATATTACCGTTGTAAGAAATTGGACAAGGAGAGAAGACAGGAGATTTTAAAATTTTATATCCTCACAATTCCCCCCCCCCCCCCCCCGTACAGCATGGCTATAGATCAAATGAAATCAAGAAATCGATATCTGATGATTAGAATGATGTATGATTCAAAAGCCAGACACTTTTTTTAGTGGTCAACGTGTGGTCAACGTGTGGTCAATGTGCCAGCCGCGTTCGCATAAGATTCACGTGTAACACGTGCCGCACTCATTCAATCAAATTCCCTCTGCAGCGAAAATAACCACTTTCTCCCGCCATGCTATGTCCATTCACCGATATAACGTTAATATTGTGATCTTGTGTTTTACGTCACAATGATATTAGTAATCAAACAAGGGTTTATTTGTAAGCTTTGTACATTTGTTAACTTTTACCTATATTGAAAAATGTGCTGCAAAATGCAGTGTGTATCTATCTTGTAGTATCACGTACAAAATCTACAAAGTTTTTAGTTCTGTAAATTTCGCTTTCTGTTATCTACCACTTACCAAACAAGCAAGAAAATTAATAAATTGTATCATCGAGTAATTAATCTATTTTTCATGATTCTGACGTCAGTTTATTTACTTATTACTCAGTCTATCGTAGATTAGCCAAAATGGCTCTCCGTTATACATACCTTGGAGCCGAATTTACCATTTAACTTGCATAGTGATAAAAATTAAATGAATGCACATTGCACACACGAAGTAATGCTGGCATTCTGCTAAAGCGCAAGGTCTCTGCCCGAGTCCACGCCCTGTGTTGTCTGTACACAAATTGCTAGTCCACTTACCGCATCGTGGCTTCGAAAACCTGCCTGGTCAGCTGTTGTGTTAAAAAGAGATGGAGCATTCTTGGAGCGTGTAGCAGGTTGATAATTGACGTATGATTGTATAGGAAGGCAGTGGCTGACAGACTTGGCGTGGACGAATGATGCCCGGGGGCCTTTCTAATTGATATGTAGTTTTCTTCTGACATGTTCTAAGCCACGGTATAGGCAGGGGCATTTTGTAAGTGTACACTAACTTACCGTTGCACATTACAAAACACTATTATTTATTTTAATGCATCAGCACATTAGCATAAATACGGACTAGGCATTTTATAAATACCAAGCTTTGACTACGTTTTTAAGATGAATTGCAATTTTGGCATCTCGGTACATTTTTAGTTATATATGTTAAAATATTCTCAAGTCTTTATCTCTTCTAACAGCCCAATAGTCCATTGCCTAGTGGCATCATTCTCGACAAAAAAAAACAACTTGATTTAACTACATTTGCCATTTCCGTTGACAGTTGTTGATGAAATTAGGTTGAATGAAAACGAGTTTGAAATGAAAACGATCACATAATATTGGCTGTTTTTCGGACTGGTAATTTTTTATATATCAATACAGTTTTTTTTGGCAATGTACAAAGCTTCAAATTTTGACATTATCTCCATATCCGTTAGGTAATCCGTTACGTCGAGGATCCAATTTGCAAAGGGAATTGCATATTGCGAAACCTTTTGACCAGTGTTGACATTTGGGTTTGTTTTAGAAAAATATCTCCCTTATATAAAGAGCTTAAAAAAAACACCCTCCAAGAATTTTGACTATACCTCTACTGCTAGCAGAACACTAAGGAGGAGTAAAAAGTTGAATGGGTTTACAACTATTATCTGAGTCTCCTTCGTGACTCTAAGTGGTGGCAGGTAGTGATTGTTTTGCATTAATAACTGTCACGAGTGCTTCAAAGAGCACCTTAATTAAATAAACACACGTCAAGAGAAGAAGTAGTGTTAAAAGTAACTACCTTTCAATGTTTAGGTAATATTAAAATTTTGGTTTTAGTTAAATGTTGGTTACTTCAGAGATATTATTAGGGAGGGCATCATTAAACACATGATATTAAAACCATACAGGCGTTGGTACCTAAATTCAATGATTTAATTCTGGCTTTAATAGGTATAGTAATTTTTTTCCGTAAATACAGTTACTTAATCTTTTCAACTCACAGTTGAACGCATCAGAAAACGCATCGCGGGCTGTGATTAGCTGATTGTTTACACTTAAATTTTCACAGTTCTTCCTAATACAAGTTAACACCATTTTATATAATATGTATAACACATTATGTATAACATGTGGGTTTTCCGAATAATAAGCGAAAAACGGAAATAAGCGACTAAGCGAATAAGCGAAAAGTTTAAAAGCCACATTGTTTTTCAGAAATAATTTATATTAACAATTAGCAGACAACCCAATGTAGAAAAATACAATTCTTCTAACTCTACAATCAATCAATCAATTCTACAATCAAAGTGAACAAAGAAAACAATGAAAAGCATTGATGAATAGAATAAGCACAGTCCCTCGTATTGTTGTAAAGCCTGGCCTGCCTCTTATTAGCCTGCCTGCAATTGTTTGTTTTTGTCTGACTGACAGCAGTTCAATCAGAGATATTTTAGGTATTTATTACTGGTTTGTTGAACTCTACTCCGTGGATTGTTACCAACTATTTCAGAGAAACAATAATGAAATAATAACACAATTGTTTTTAATATCATAGTGGTAATAATTACCTTTATTAGCTCCTGTGACGATGACGGTCTTCCCGTCCATTCGACGCCGGCTGGTGCATCTGCCACAAGTCCTGGCCAAGTAGATTTTAACACCAGTCAGTAGCAGGATCACACCAACAAATGATAGCACAAAACTGTTATAAAATAAATACGTGTTGCTTAATATATCGGACGTGTCTGTATCATTCATCTTAGAGCTTTAGATAAGGTATTTTACACCGATATTGACGGTCAACAGCGTCAATGTTGGTGTATCGACAATGATTTGACCTGCCCGGTCCGAAGCTAAGGAATAACTAGACGTATTAAACAACGTCCACGCATTTCTAAAGCGTTTGTAGCCGTTTTTTTATGATTGCTAATCGTATAAAACCTATAGGTATAAACCGTAGTACCTTCACTACCAAAGCAGCTCTCACCAAAAGAATTCAAATATCTATTTCGTCTCCGCCTATTTTTTTTTGTTCAAAGCATTATGTGTAGCAAGTTGAGTTATTCGGTACATTAAAGACAATAAAACGATTTTCCGTTTCGAATTAATATGGGCACTGAACGAAATCGGGCTATCTGGTAATTTAATTAGTTTGAAGAGAGAGGATTTTTTAAAAATAAAAGTAAAATATCGAACAATTATGTGACAAAAATTGATTTATACAATCATATAGGACTGCCCATAAAATGATTACCTAATACCTAGCTCATTTGGAAATAAATAAACCAGTTGAGAGTCGATTGTGCGATGAAAAATTGCTAAATCATTAAATCATAACACACATTAGGCAGTATATTAATGAGGTGCAAGTGTTGAAGTCCCTGCACGCCCGTACATTTTTGAATTTCAGTATAGCTTAGCTGTTTTGTCAACAGCCGCTCTGACTTTGCCCAAATCGGTTTGACTCGGATGATTGTTGATATTTCCATTATTTTGGTAAGGTAGAAAAATATACAATGAAAGAGCATAGATAAGACTCAAAAATATGAAGCCAGTCTGCGGTTGTGTTTATCAAATGGGCTGAACATGCCGATATACATTCCAGTATGAAATCGCATTATTCGTTCGCAATGTGAACCCAAATTAGGGTTCTTGGGCAAAATGTTAAGTGAGATAGATCTCAAACAATCGGGTTATAACGTCTCTTATGCCTAACCCATATTTAAATCAATTTAATATATTTAACTATTTCACAATACAATTTTACAATACTCATATTTAAAAATATATTTGATTTTCATCTTTCATCGCTTTGCGTCATGTCGCAGGCAGTGGCATCAGTTCAAAGGTCATGTCACAGGCAGTGGCATCAGTTCAAAGGTCATGTCACAGGCAGTGGTATCAGTTCAAAGGTCATGTCACAGGCAGTGGCATCAGTTCAAAGGTCATGTCGCAGACAGTGGTATCAGTTCAAAGGTCATGTCACAGGCAGTGGTATCAGTTCAAAGGTCATGTCGCAGGCAGTGGTATCAGTTCAAAGGTCATGTCGCAGGCAGTGGTATCAGTTCAAAGGTCATGTCGCAGGCAGTGGTATCAGTTCAAAGGTCATGTCGCAGGCAGTGGTATCAGTTCAAAGGTCATGTCGCAGGCAGTGGTATCAGTTCAAAGGTCATGTCGCAGGCAGTGGTATCAGTTCAAAGGTCATGTCACAGGCAGTGGTATCAGTTCAAAGGTCATGTCACAGGCAGTGGTATCAGTTCAAAGGTCATGTCACAGGCAGTGGTATCAGTTCAAAGGTCATGTCGCAGGCAGTGGTATCAGTTCAAAGGTCATGTCGCGAATTATATGGCCAATATCTCTCCGGTTAAATTTATTCAGAAAGTAATCAAATATCGCCATTATTACGGCAAAAAAAAACAAAAAATCGATTTACAGGTCTCACTGAGATTTCGAAATTTCAATAAACTTCTACAGTTGAAAAGTAAATTGTTATACAATCGAACGCAAAGGCTTTGCACTGTCGTTAGAGTGGCTTATTAATGGGTATTAAGTGGATTCTAAATCACACTTTGCCTCTGACTATAATACAGCATTGCTGGCTAGAACATAAGCAAAAACATGATAGAATGTCACATGCTATACGTACCCAATGGAAACAGGGCTAAAAAAACAATGAAATTTGCATTAAGTAGTCTACCATTGTTAAAATGTGACCAATATTTACTCATCATTGTTCTTTCATTGCTTCGCAATAAAAATTTCAATTAACCTTGATCAGCAATAAGCCTTGAAAATTGTATATAGTTTTGTCGATTTCCACAAAAGACTGATCGTTAAATGTGCAAGTTGCAAAGAAGAAAAATACATACTTGCACTATGCTTGCACCACTGTTTGTCAGCCTCGTGGAAGTCCATGCCAGGTCGTGGGATGCTGTCAAACCATGTCACGTTGTAGAAGCTCGTATACAACTTATAGCTCCTTATGCTATGCTAGCTTAGAAACGTATGACCAGACCACTGATCTCAACAGCCTGCATAGCGCTTCTTATGGCGAGACTTTGATTCCATATTGCGGTTATATGGAACATTGGATCCCAAGAAGCTGTCTGTTTTTACCAAAACCAATGTTATTTCGTTGAGATTTTGCGAGCTTTTCCGGTGATTTTAATAGATCTGTAGCGTCGCGAGGTTTAATACATTTATTTAATCGGACTCGAAAAACACAACTCCCAAACTCGAAATCCGAAACTAGAAAAAGTAAAATTGATAGCAAAACACGTCTAGTCGTTGTCGTCGTTTGAAGTAAAGTCCAGTAAACAAAGTCAGTCGCAACAATCCACTCCCCCGGAGACTTGGATTCTTCTTGCCCCCGGGGGAGTGGATCCCCACAGATCTCTTAAATTTGGTTGGTGCTTGTGTCATTAATAGAATCTCTGTTAAGGTATTTTGATTGTAACCATGTGGCCTGAGTAGACTTCTGTTGTTAAATGTATTACGTTTACAAGATTAACATCTTCGCTAACAACTTCGCTGTCAAATTTCGTGAATTACCCATATACCAGGAACATTAAGTTATACACGTAAACGTGCGTGGCTTTTAATTGCACGAACAGGATTGATCAGACGTCTACCGTATTGGCTTTCTGCCGTATTTAGTGCGACCAGGAAGGCGAAAATCTGGTTTCACTTTATTTCACACTGACTCAATACGATGCGCTATGCATTTTATTGAGATGTCAGATTCGCGTGGTTTCGAGTAGTTTTTCCGTCCGGGCCCAGAGCTTCTTGCCGAATTCCTTGTCACGGGCAGACCTCCAAGGCCGCGTCTCCTGCAGACATTGGGAAGGAGGCGTCAGGAGAGACCAGCGCTCCAATACACGAGACACAGGAATCTTGGTTCAGGCAACACCCGCTGGTAGAGCAGTTCTTCACTATTCTATGAATACTTCTACTTTTTCTGTAGATTTTTTTAAAATTATTTTCTTAAATCACATTTAAAAAAATACATTTTTACTAGCGGTGAAATTAATTTTGTCGCATAAAGCTAACTAAGGACTTCTACCCTAAAATACAGTTTTAAAAACTTCGAACTGTCAAATAGTCGGAAAAAAAGATACGAATAGATAAATTACAGGCAAATAATAGAGAATATTGATCATCATCTACGGCAAACCCCTTTAAATTCATATTAAAAAACTAAATAAAAAACGACAAATCGTAATATTTTCTTCCTCAAGCCGGGACACGGTTTATAATCAAAGAATTGTGGGAGAGTTACTTGATAAACGAACCTTGCAGTCGGTGAAGTATTTGCCGGTGACGCCCTCGACCTCCTCGGACACGGCCAGGTAGATGCTGGTCTGAGCGCCCTCTGCAGGAGTCTACCAACAAAGTGTGAGACGGCGGTTCTTGCATTTCTTATATTGATATCACTACTGAACTTACTGACATCAAAATTTGTACGTGCTTCATGAATAAAATGCAGAACCGCAGTTTCCAAAATTAATAATTTGCTGTCGCCAATCACACAAAATGAAAAAGAAGAATGTGTCAAAATCACAGTCAATCTGAGTCGAAACTATTTGGGCAAGATCGGGGAGGCTATGATTTCGGAATTTAAACAAAAACGAGCCGTTTAAGTCGTGCTTCTAAAATTAAATTATTTTAAAAATTTGATTGCATTAAGTTTGCGTGCTTTAATAGTAAGGTCTATTTGCATACCTTCCAGAAGAACCTGCCGCCCAGCACTAATAGCGTCCACAAGCCGGTGAAATGGTCGAACACATTGGTACACACGGCTCCAGGATGCAGGCTGTTCACCGTAACTCCTGCAATAAACCGATAACGTTCAATCAAAATTCTTTCAATTGACGTCACGATACCAACTCGCTAAAGCCAGGTAGAGCGATTCGGGTTGTGATTTCCCTATCTTCCTTTGTTATTTAGCAGAGCTAATAAATATTTTTTTCCAAACTGATAGTACGTCCAGTGGGTAACTGACGTCATTTTTATCTGAATGGATAAGGTCTTTTGTTAGACGCTAAGCCTTTCTTTGTTCAACTAGAATTGATTTAGGGGAAGAGATGAAAATGGCTTTTAAATAGCAGCGTGTACACCAACTTGCTTCTGATTGTGGGAACAGATGTGTCGTCTTACAGAGAACTACTGTGCTCAACGGTTTTAGAGATTTGTGTTGTCATTATGGGTTAACATTTAGTCCAAATATAATCTATGAAATTTCGACTAATTTTATGTATGGCTATTTCTTGCCCCCCTGCTTGCCACGCAGCTGAAAAGTCCCAAATTCCAGATCTTTTGTGAACAAAGTATGACGTCCGATTGACTCGAGACTTCACATTGTGAGTTAGAATTTTTCACAACTATCCACTGAATGTTTTTCAGAAATATAGTGATTATTGTAGGGGCAACTAACTGCTTTTACGTGGAACGCTGCACGTCATTTTCCTTGTGACGAAGCTGTAAGCTTTTACGTATTAGACCTTGGGAAAATAATCTTCCAATTTTACTGCCTCATTTACAGCATGAGAAATAAAAACCCCCTCGGAGATTATGCTTGCACAACCCGAAACATGGTTAAATAAAAAGTCAAGAAAAAAAATCAATGCTATTCCGTGTTTCTTGCAGTTTTATCAATACTTCTGAATTCGTCTCTGTTCACAGATCTAAAGCAATGTTGAAATAAAAAAATTGCATGAAAATGACTGATATTTTCGATAATATTCATTCGTTTATTCGTGAACTTGATGAGAGCGGCTTAAAACATGACGCACTATCAATTATTTTCCTTGATTGAAAAGTGCCACAGAATCACCAATAACTACAATAGAACTTTGATTCAAAGTAACCTTCAATCTGCTGAGAAAGATGAACCAAACAGTATCAATTAAATTACGAAACCGGGAATTAGAATGTTTTTTTTCATTTTGTTGGTTAATCTTGGTCATGCAAGAGTCGCAGAACCAGAAGCTTATAAGCATTTTTAGTTCAAGACTATTTATTTCTACGTGCTACAATTCTTATTATTTCCATAATCTCTCGGACTCAGGCTTGGGGGGACGGGGACACCCCAAAGTTTCGATAATGTATATCTTCGTGGGAAAGAGTGGTATGGCAAGTTCGCATTCAGAGAGCAAGTGTTTTACGTTGCAGTCACAGGTCATAGCTGGCGCGGTTCGGTCCTGTTTAGTGACGAGATGTAAATTAGGTGAGATTGACGTGTTTTCCGTCATGACTTCATATACTGGATTCAAAAAGCTATCACCAATAATTGTATTGGTTGACACTCTCTTTAAACTTTAAAGGCAAGCGAAAAATACATCAAAATCAAGTGGTTCAGGTTTATCAGTGACTAGTGCAAGTGATGATTGGGATGAAGGGAAAGTTGGCATCAAGTAAATCGGGAGGCGAATATGATGATGGTGCATAATGAAGGAATGCATAAATCAACAACTCTTCATCCCTCATGAATCATAACGTGATTGTAGCGAAATAAAAATAACCTAATTAGAGCGTTTAGGTGAGTAAATTCATTCAAAATTTTATGTCAATTTGTGGCCCAGTTTCAGGTAATTCGATCTGTGTGGGGGGGGGGGTATTTATTGCCCCCTTCACCTCTTTGTTTGCCCCTGCTTTATTTCTGGCGCCGCCACTGGCTATTTGGTTTAATAAAACCGATATATTTTTTGGTAAGAACCGTTTAACAAGAAAACGTCTCGACGAGCTAAGAGATACCATAAATTGTAAACCAAATTTTTACCTCTACAGCGCGATAAAAAAAAAGGTTATTTCATTAGCGTTAATCCCTTGTCCTTATTAAAAGTTTCAATTGGGAGCAACATTTTCCTCGCAAGTGATTATATCTCGATGAAGCTGCTATCTACTGATCTATTCTTCTGTGGGGTTGTGTGGTGTTGTGGGTTGATATGATCATATCAGCAATACTAGTCAGCATAAAATCATTATAAGGACATTTTTGGGGATATTTTTATGGTCTCCCGTTATAAGACATTTTTGCTCAACCTGTTAGCTGAAGCTGGCAGCTTCAAATATGAGCAATCCCCTATACCTCCTCTAGAAAGTGCAAAGTTTCTATATCCAACCCTACTAATACCAGTATCTTTGATCCAACCTATGCCCTCAGGCACAGACAGGCGACACTTGAACGAGATTACAACGCACCCGATCCTAGCAGCCTCTCGGCGAGCTCTGACGCGTTGTAGATGTTGGCCACTTTGGTGAACGAGTAGCGGAGATACTTGGCGAAGCCGTTGTTTGTCTTGACCGGCCGGAAGTCCAGCCGGCTCAGGTCCCAGGAGTTGTGATAGTGCAGCACAGACGAAACAAAGATCACGCGACTCGGCGCAGACCGGCGTAGCAGCTCTGCACGGTTAACATAGAAGCGAACAAATGCCTTTTCAAAGAAAATACATCCCTGTCCCCACTATAGTTATACTAATTCCTTCTTGATCGCCGAACGGTTTGGCATGTTGGAAACACCGAAGTTAGGCAACATCGCGCTGAGTCGGGTGTTTGATGGGTGACCATCATGCACATGATCAGTTCTGTTCGGGAGAGAGGTTGGAGGGTTTGAAGTTAGTACGACCACTTCACTCGCCTTGCTTAGCAACCTCTCGACAGCACGGATTAGCGGAGGAATCCTGTTGTTCGAGTTGCACCGTCCTTCGGAAGGGGGGTAAAGCCGGTGGTCCCCTCGGTGCTTTTCGACAGGAGTAGGCTACGTGCCGGCACCGGGTTTGCCCTCCTCCCTTCTAACTAAGGTTAGGTTCATCATCACCATTTCATTCGCCGACGCCATTCAGTGCCAAAGGGCCAGTTGTCGAAACAGTAGGTACGTCGTTAAACACCAATAATCAATCAATCAATCTTGATCACCAAAACCTCAACTCTGTCTGTACTCACCTACAAGTAGGTTGGTGAGCAGGAACGGTCCGATGTAGTTGGTCTGGACCTCCAGCTGCAGATTGTCTGCAGTCTTCTGGTTGTCCATGGAGGCGACGCCGGCGCTGTTGACCAAGACGTCCAGTCGGCTTTCCGACGCCGTCACGACGTCGGCAAAGTGGTAGACCGAGGCCAGCGACGCCAGGTCGAGTTGGTGGACTACGACGTTGGGGTTGCCCGTGCGCCGGATTATCTCGTCTGCACGGGAAATGGGGAATGCTCCTCTTATTCTTGATCTAGGGCTCCGCTTGCGCTCATTTTAATCGTGTTGGGGATGGGTGTTTTTCAATGATGCTCATCGAACAAATTTGGAGGCTAAAATGTTGGAATCGAAAAGTATGTTGTGATGGTTTTCATGAAAAAACAGACTTCCTATTGGTTGGACAATTGTCAACGTCAATAAACCTCAACAGTTTTTTCTAGCTCTGATTTAAAATGTTGAATTTGACTTGTGAGTGATAAATTATTTCCAAAAACCCACAGCAAATGTTAATAATCGTGAAGCATTTTATCTGTCAGTGTTTACAGGAAGAGAAGATCTTAAAAATGCTGGTGAGAGAGAACACGAAGTCCTGGCGTGCATCTCGAAGCGTTGCGTGCGAGCTCGAGGCAACATTCGCGTGTGAAACTGGTTGCAATCACTTCATAAAAACACTACCGCTAAACTTCTTGATCACAGATATTAATAGTTGCGGTATTTTATCGAATGTAATAAAAAACGATATTATTATGCAGTATCTAGACTTTATTTAAACACTAGGCTATGCGAACAATCATATAATCGTGTTGTGGGTGAGCGTAATATTTACGCTCACCCACAACGCGATTATATTGCGTGTGCGCATAGCCTAGAGGCTTTTATGAACAATTTAAAATGTTCGGCGTTTATTTAGCAGCTTTCTTGATGACATTAGTTACCGGAAAATATCATGAATTAGTCGCCGAGAAATTATTCGAAAATTTAAAAACGAAAAAATCGTTTTAAAGACAAACTATTCCCTTGATTTGCCTCAAAATAACACCGTATATTCTTTTTAATATGTTTAACGCACGCAGTGAAATTTGTCAACATCAGTTGAAGATAAAGTTGTTTTAGTTGCAAAAAATAACTAAAATGCTAAAAAATTAACGTCATAAAAGCGCCATTTTCAAGAAAAGTCCAAGACTTAAAGAAATGAAAAATTCACACAAACATGAAATCGTGATGGTGAACATATCTAGAAAGTTTAGTCAAATTATATTCATTGGCTTGGTTTCTAGAGTGAAGAACGTGATGTTGAAAAACTGAAAATTTTCGTAAAAATTAATTTATAAGAAAAGTTGCGAGTGAAATGAGTTGAAAATAGTGCAGGGTCTAAGTTGAGAGAAAACGAAGATATTTTGAAAATTTCATCAAAATCCGTTAAGTCTTTTGGCCAGTAGAGCGCGAACAAACAGCCAGAAAAACAAAAAAAACAAAGAAAAACAAAAACACATAATGGATTTTTTTTAGCAGTGAAGTATAATGGAAGATTTCGCTTCACTCGCTTCGCTCGTTACGCTCATCAACAAGGGAACCGCTGGGTGTTCACACGCATTGAAGGATGAGCAAGCCTTTACTATCAGGCTTACAATACGTGGTTGTAGCCACCAGCCTTTTAACCTGGGTCCTGGGATGTAGGTATCACGTCATGATGATTTAGTATTTTGTGACAAATTTGGTGCCGAAATATTAATTACAGATGGCGCTACAACCAAAAAACTGAAAATTGTATAGGATTTTGTTCATAAACGGAAGAACGGACTTTGCTCAAAAATCTATACAGCATCTCGCCGAGCTCAAAAATTCTTGCCAAATATCGAAAAATCTGTGTCAAAGTCACTTTGAATCAAAGTGCCTCAATATGGCATCAAAGTCTCACTGTACGCAAGCTATCCGTGGCTACATAGATCAGTGGGAAGGAAGACATGATAAACTATAAAGTGGCATCAAAGTCTCACTGTACGAAGCGCTATCCATGGCTATAGAGATCAGTGGGAAGACATGATAAAGTGTCTCAATACAGCATCAAAGTCTCACTGTACGAAGCTCTATCCATGGCTATAGAGATCAGTGGGAACTGGGAAGACATGATAAAGTGTCTCAATACAGCATCAAAGTCTCACTGTACGAAGCGCTATCCATGGCTATAGAGATCAGTGGGAAGACATGATAAAGTGTCTCAATACAGCATCAAAGTCTCACTGTATGAAGCGCTATCCATGACTAGCTACATTATAGCAATTAAGTTGAAATATGAATTGGAGATTTTTGCAATCCATCATAGTGTGTACCTCTGGCTGCGTTGGCTTTTTCTAGATTCCGGCAGGCCATGATGACGCGAGCACCCCTGGCGGCCAGGTCCAAAGCCGTCTCCTTGCCGATACCTGCAGCGTAACAAGTTTCACGATGCGAGGTTCATTGGGAAGAATGGGCATAGGTGTAAGGTGGACATGAAAATGAAAGGAATGGGAAAGATAAGGATTGTAGAAAAGGGTTTCGAGGAATGGAATAATTTAAGAGTGAGTGGAGGGATGATGGAAAGTGTGAGGAAATTTGAGGAAGGGGTGAAAATGGGATGGGATGGTAGCTATAGGTGAGGGACTCCGACAAAATGGCATGTAAAAGTATAAATCTGATTAAAATAATTAATAATACAAATAAAAAAAATATGCATTCCATAATTGTATACGTAGCGTGTCTAAGCACGGATCTTTTGCCTAAGCTGTAACCTATTATGATCCACATGAAATTCGGATGTCCGTGTAGAATAATTGATAAATGCTTAACCCCGGCAAATCCAAGTCCGCCTCCCGGTATGAATATAATTTTGGAATTGAAATATCGTTTCTTATAATAAATATCTTCTGTGCAATGCAACGAGTAATTGCAGTTTGGCGTGAATCAACGCTATCGCAGTATATTTCTTAATGCGTATTCGAATTGACTAAGGAATTCACATAACATTATAAGAATTGTCAAACAAATTTTGGGCAAAATCTGGCCCACTGTGATCAAAAGTTGACAAATAGGCTAAGCTATATACTGAAATACAAAATTGTACGCGTACTTGCACTGGCTCTAACACTAGTATAATAATATAGTTCACCACTAAAAACTTGTACAGACCTCACCAAATGGCGCATGGATTTCGTAATCCAGACATCTCAATTGATAGAACAATCGGCCGGCAAGCGAAATGTCCCGGGATCGAATCCCAGTGCGTGTCGCACAGTGTCGCACATGTGTGATGTATCTTTGAAATTTATCCATTCTTTCAAATACGCTTTAGCAATGCTTAAAAAATCCTTGCATACCTGTGTTAGCTCCGGTCACGATGACTGTCTTGCCGTTCATAAGTCGCCGGCTGGTGCATCTGCCACAAGTTTTAGCCACGTAGATTTTAATACCAATCAGTAGCAGGATCACACCAACAAATAATAGCACAATAGTGTTGTAAAATATGTACGTTTCGCTAAATAAATCGGGCGTGTCTGTGCAATTCATCTTAGTACTCAAGGTGGGCGAAGTACCGAAGTCCTGGCCTGATGAGAAACACTGCCGGTGTCTCGGTGCCGGGATCAACTCAACGAGTAAACTGCCAAAGTATATATCGTTCGCATCGCATGTCATCGCGATTTGATGTGTTCGCCTCTAGGAGATTTACCTGCAGTGAAAAAGAACTATACCACTGTCGATTAATGGACGCTATCGCTGCTCCCAGCTTCTTGGTCTTCGGGCGTCCTCGGCAGTCGTGTGTTCGGTGTCCGGGCGAGAGGTGGATGGACTCATTACAGCTTTTTACAGCCCATTACCTCGTTATCTTCAATACCAGTTTGAAAGGGGATGCGGATTTTCGCTTTTTAGGTGCCTTGTTCCAACGAAATCATCACATCGTCTGACGCAAGTGCATGTAAATGAAACCCGTGGCGTGTACAGCGAATTGCCGCCAGCTAACAGTAAACATGTCATCTTTGATGAAATATTATTGGCATCGCGCAATTCAGTCTAGAAGGTGTGAAAATGTGATAAAAAATCGGTGAGATAATTTAATATTAACTAGCAGCGGAGCCCGTGCCTACGGGCTTACTGCACTAAGCACTTTGTGCTTACTGCTAACGTCTTCTACTTTGAGTTTTTTTTTTTTTTCGTTTATTTATAAGGTCATAAGGCAAACCTTTTTCCCATGAAGCAAACCCTATGCCCATAAGGCAAACCCTATTCCCATAAGGCAAAACCCTATGCCCATATGGCAAAACCCTATGCCCATATGGCAAAACCCTATGCCCATAGGGTAAAACACTATGCTGAAGGCATACCTATATGCCCTATGGGCATACCTACATGCCCATAGGGCACCCCTACATGCCCTAAATATAGGCCCATAGGGCAAAAATACGTGGTCTCATTAAAAAGACAGTATGCCCATAGGGCAAAATCTCGGCGCAAAGTATTTTTGTGGGAACTTTTTGTTGTTTTCAATATATCAACCCTGGAACAGCCCCAGTGAAAAAAAAAACAGGAAATGAGAGTAAATTGAAATTTTTTTGAAATTTGAATTGCAAGACACGGTGAAAATCGCTAGTTTTTTGCATTTTTCACCTTGAAATACTTGAAGGATTCTCACGATATCAACCTTATATAAAATCCCTATTTTGGTAGCTTTCAACTTTTGAGCTTTTGACCTTTCAACTTTTCAAGTTGCATGATTCGCAAATGCACTCCAAGGGTGTGCCAATACCGATTTTTGTTCGGGCAGGGGGGGGGGGAATTGTGTTTGCATGATCTTCGTTTCTATTCCGGTTTCTTGGAAAGCTAGGTACGCAAGTGATTTCAGTAGCAATGCTGATAGGAGCCAATTTCTTGTGAGGTGTCGCACGATTTTAACTGGTGTTTAAGTTTAGGCAATAAATGAAGTCTTTACCACTGCAAATTATTTTAATTATTTTAAAGCTTCAAATTGCTGAAAAAAGCGCAGCTAACAAAACAAATTTTATTATCACATAATCATGACATGCATATTATGTGGGCAAATTAGGGTCATAAACACCACTCGAACCAAGGCCTGCCTGCCTGCCTGCCTGCCTGCCTGCCTGCCTGCCTGCCTGCCTGCCTGCCTGCCTGCCTGCCTGCCTGCCTGCCTGCCTGCCTGCCTGCCTGCCTGCCTGCCTGCCTGCCTGCCTGCCTGCCTGCCTGCCTGCCTGCCTGCCTGCCTGCCTGCCTGCCTGCCTGCCTGCCTGCCTGCCTGCCTGCCTGCCTGCCTGCCTGCCTGCCTGCCTGCCTGCCTGCCTGCCTGCCTGCCTGCCTGCCTGCCTGCCTGCCTGCCTGCCTGCCTGCCTGCCTGCCTGCCTGCCTGCCTGCCTGCCTGCCTGCCTGCCTGCCTGCCTGCCTGCCTGCCTGCCTGCCTGCCTGCCTGCCTGCCTGCCTGCCTGCCTGCCTGCCTGCCTGCCTGCCTGCCTGCCTGCCTGCCTGCCTGCCTGCCTGCCTGCCTGCCTGCCTGCCTGCCTGCCTGCCTGCCTGCCTGCCTGCCTGCCTGCCTGCCTGCCTGCCTGCCTGCCTGCCTGCCTGCCTGCCTGCCTGCCTGCCTGCCTGCCTGCCTGCCTGCCTGCCTGCCTGCCTGCCTGCCTGCCTGCCTGCCTGCCTGCCTGCCTGCCTGCCTGCCTGCCTGCCTGCCTGCCTGCCTGCCTGCCTGCCTGCCTGCCTGCCTGCCTGCCTGCCTGCCTGCCTGCCTGCCTGCCTGCCTGCCTGCCTGCCTGCCTGCCTGCCTGCCTGCCTGCCTGCCTGCCTGCCTGCCTGCCTGCCTGCCTGCCTGCCTGCCTGCCTGCCTGCCTGCCTGCCTGCCTGCCTGCCTGCCTGCCTGCCTGCCTGCCTGCCTGCCTGCCTGCCTGCCTGCCTGCCTGCCTGCCTGCCTGCCTGCCTGCCTGCCTGCCTGCCTGCCTGCCTGCCTGCCTGCCTGCCTGCCTGCCTGCCTGCCTGCCTGCCTGCCTGCCTGCCTGCCTGCCTGCCTGCCTGCCTGCCTGCCTGCCTGCCTGCCTGCCTGCCTGCCTGCCTGCCTGCCTGCCTGCCTGCCTGCCTGCCTGCCTGCCTGCCTGCCTGCCTGCCTGCCTGCCTGCCTGCCTGCCTGCCTGCCTGCCTGCCTGCCTGCCTGCCTGCCTGCCTGCCTGCCTGCCTGCCTGCCTGCCTGCCTGCCTGCCTGCCTGCCTGCCTGCCTGCCTGCCTGCCTGCCTGCCTGCCTGCCTGCCTGCCTGCCTGCCTGCCTGCCTGCCTGCCTGCCTGCCTGCCTGCCTGCCTGCCTGCCTGCCTGCCTGCCTGCCTGCCTGCCTGCCTGCCTGCCTGCCTGCCTGCCTGCCTGCCTGCCTGCCTGCCTGCCTGCCTGCCTGCCTGCCTGCCTGCCTGCCTGCCTGCCTGCCTGCCTGCCTGCCTGCCTGCCTGCCTGCCTGCCTGCCTGCCTGCCTGCCTGCCTGCCTGCCTGCCTGCCTGCCTGCCTGCCTGCCTGCCTGCCTGCCTGCCTGCCTGCCTGCCTGCCTGCCTGCCTGCCTGCCTGCCTGCCTGCCTGCCTGCCTGCCTGCCTGCCTGCCTGCCTGCCTGCCTGCCTGCCTGCCTGCCTGCCTGCCTGCCTGCCTGCCTGCCTGCCTGCCTGCCTGCCTGCCTGCCTGCCTGCCTGCCTGCCTGCCTGCCTGCCTGCCTGCCTGCCTGCCTGCCTGCCTGCCTGCCTGCCTGCCTGCCTGCCTGCCTGCCTGCCTGCCTGCCTGCCTGCCTGCCTGCCTGCCTGCCTGCCTGCCTGCCTGCCTGCCTGCCTGCCTGCCTGCCTGCCTGCCTGCCTGCCTGCCTGCCTGCCTGCCTGCCTGCCTGCCTGCCTGCCTGCCTGCCTGCCTGCCTGCCTGCCTGCCTGCCTGCCTGCCTGCCTGCCTGCCTGCCTGCCTGCCTGCCTGCCTGCCTGCCTGCCTGCCTGCCTGCCTGCCTGCCTGCCTGCCTGCCTGCCTGCCTGCCTGCCTGCCTGCCTGCCTGCCTGCCTGCCTGCCTGCCTGCCTGCCTGCCTGCCTGCCTGCCTGCCTGCCTGCCTGCCTGCTCACTTTTCCAACTGTTTTGCGTCGATATCACCCGAACACTGACTTCTGGATTATTATCAATTATACTGTCACGAAAGGTGTTCCACCTTCGTGGGACTTTTGTTCCCAACCCTAATTATCCTTCAAATACCTAAACATCCCTTGATTCCTACAACCCTCCCCAAGGCCAACACAGTGCCTATCCTATCAGAATGCGATAACATCGGGCATTTCCCTACTTATCCATAACACCCATCCTCCAACCCCCAGGTGATGCACAGGTGGGAGTGCTGAGTCAGCCTCTCGGGCTATCATTTAGTAGCCCTGCTATAGCTACTCAATCTGCTGCAGTAGCCAGCCAAATTATATTTAGCAAGTCAGCAAATCATCGCGTAGACAATTTGTGCATGTGCATCGCCACCTCGGTCAAATCGGTCTCAGACGGCGGACGACCAACGAAGAAGCACGTACCAACGAGGAAGCACGTACGAATCGAGGAGGGAGAGAGCGCGGACAACTCCTGGATGTCGGACACCGAACATTTAAGTATCGCTTAGCTTAAGTCACATACTGTATTTCTGGTGTAGTAGTAATTAAGGTGGCCAACCTCAATAATAAATGGTTTTCTGGTACAATTTGTCACGTAACACCCGGCAAGTCACGATCCCTCTCACAGCCAACCCCCAGTTCTAGCGTTCCAGGGATGGTCCCTGTGTGAACCAAAGGTTAGGTTCGTGACAAAATGGTGGAGGTGCCGGTCTCCCAGTTTGTATTCTTGGCTATGTATTCTTGAGGCTGGTTGGCCTAAGTGTAATGTATTTAGTTTTGGATTATTCATAAGTTTCGTGTTATTTTAGTGGGATGATGGTCGATTTTATAATGACGTATCACCTGTGGAACGTTATTTTCTGGTTAGTTTCGCCTGTGGAATAATTGTTATGTCTCTTAGAAGATGGCCTATATAGCTGTGTCGAATCACGTATTGAATTAGCAATCGCGTCAGTGTCTCGAATTCCACGTAGAGTATTTGAGCCTTGGTAGGTCGTGCACTCGAATAAAAGATATCGATGATGGCAGCGCTTGTGAAAATGCCTACAGTGAAATTTGATAAATTCAACCCCGATGATGATGAAATTTTGGAATGGATAGACGATTTTGACCGCCGAACGTTGGCAAATTTTATGACAAATGATCAGAAACTAAGATTCTTGCCATGTTATTTATCAGGAACTCCTTTAAAGTGGTTCGTACTACTGGAGAGGGAGAGTACCGAGAACAAAAACCTCTATTCTGGGATGAAGTAGTTGAGCAATTAAAATTTGATTTCCGTAGGATTAAGCATTTGGAGCTGAAGACTAAACTGGAGAGCAGACAGCAAGGACCAGATGAATCGGTTGAGGATTATTTATACGACTTGTTATACCTTTGTGGGAAGATTTGTATTTGTTTATTATGCTTTTGACGAGTACAGAGTCTTCGTATGAGCCTAAATCTAATTAAATATACTTTGGTTGATAGTGACTAAAGAGTATAGTTAAATTATGTTGATAATCAATATAAATCCGAATATGCGGGAAGCTGATCAAGTTGATCATGTTTTGAAAGGAATTGCATCCGAAATTTTTGAACGCATCGTCATGTGTGATAATTCAACCATTGCTTTGCTCAAGTCTAACATAAATAAAGCAAAAGTTGCGGGATATATTTTGGAAAATTCTGTAATCGTGCGGACAAACCACACGAAAGTTGAAAATTCGGAGCCCGATAGATATTACAAAGAAGAAATTAAACTGCTGGAAGGCTTGGTTCAAAATTTGAGCGAGGAAATTGATTTACAACGCGATTTGTTAGCAAAGGCTCATGGTCAAAATCTTGGCGAGGAGTCGTCGGATTTGGAGGTTTCTGACTCAAGACAGCCGCGGCAAGGGAAGCGACGCCGTTGCTCGAAAGGGTTGCGTAAAAAATTACCCGTATGCTATTTATGTGAACAGAAAGGTCACGGGATCGCTGCTTGTCACTACTTAGATTTGGCTCGGGATTCTTTACTAAAGAAGGAGGTAGCTGTTTCGGATTTCAAAATTGGTGATAGCTGTGCATCGACGGACAGTTCTAAAAAAATGCCTGAAATTATCGTTGAAAGTGAAGATTTGAGGCATAAAAATCCGAAGAAGGCAAGTGAAATAGGTAAAATCAGCTGTATGCGAGATTCACGCGTAGACGAGAGCGCTGGGACGGACGTGGATATCCGATGTCAAACAATGACGCGTTGCACCGGGTTGCGCCGATTCTACACAAGGAACGTGATAAAGCTTGCAGCGTTGAGACCTCTAAGAAACAATCTATTGGGTTTTCTAACGAAAAACAGAAGTTGATTTCCGATTATAGGAGTTCGAACTCAGAAAATTTGGTAAAGATTCGTAAATCTGGGATACAGTTATTACGTAACGGCTCTTAATCGTTCTTTGTTTCTCCGATCCTCAGCGTGTGAAAGTGTCACACAAGTGCGTATGTTAAGGAGAAGTTATGTAGGATATATTTGTCTTTTACGTGATAGTTTTAGTTAACACCGGTTACATTGGTGATTTCACATAGGTTTAGTTTTTACCTATATGGTAGGTCTTTGGTAAAGTTATCGTAATTTGTTGCATCTCATTTATTATAGGTACTATTTTTGGTATAATTAGGTTGGATCGATGGAGTTCAACATGTATTGGAGGTTGAAAGGTTCCCTCAATGTATAGGTAATAAGCATAACTGGTGGAAATAAATCCAGAAAATGCAAGGGAAACGCTTACGGAAGCGCTCGGAATATTTCTTGGTCGTCTTTTGTGTGTGTATGAAGTGATATCTATTATCTAGACTGGAATGGACGAGTGCATACAAATCGTGTGGTCACGTGTATGTTGTTAACTCACCTTGCTTGAGAGGCTCAGCAAGTGTTCCTCACTTAATGTCTAAAGGTCAATAGGTTATTGACAGTCTAATCGACGACACAGGCCAAGAGTATAGAGACAGGATCATTCAAATGATTGCAATGTTGAGTGCACAAGTGGCGGCGCTACGGGGGTGCATGGGGGGGCAAGTGCACCCCCAAAAATTGGCTTGCCCCCCTGCTTGCCCCCCCGCTGAAAAGTCCCAAATTCCATATCTCTTGTGAACAAAGTAGACGTCCGATCGACTCGAGACTTCACATTGCGAGTTAGAATTTCTTTCAACCATCAATCAATTGACTGTTTTTAAGAAATATAGTGATTATTGTAGGGGCAACTAACTGATTTTACGTGGAACGTGGAACGCTGCACCAGCAAAATTTTCTGTGTGACGAAGCTATAAGCTTTTACGGATTAGACCTTGTGAAAATAATCTTCCAATTGAACTGCCTAATTTACAGCATGAGAAATAAAAACACTCTTCATGTAATTCGATCTGTGTGGGCCCGTGGGGAGGGGGGGGGGTGTTTATTGCCCCCTTCACCTATTCGCTTGCCCCTGCTTTGCCCCCCTACTGATTTATTTCTGGCGCCGCCACTGTGCACAACGCAATCGTGGTGGAGTCATGAAGGATAGCATTTAAGTGTATATAATTGCTGAATGGATATTTGTTTTTCGTAACGACCAGGCTGAGGAATTCAGGAAATACATCCATGCGCAAGTAATTAAACTGCAGTGCAATGGGCTCACGGAATATGGTGACAGGTGATTTAGAAAGAATCGCTAGGTTTGCGCATTGATACAAGCGAATACCTAAGTGACTAAATGAAGACTCTAAACCACTGACGTTGCACTAAAAGGAATCAGCACTATTCGAGCACGGGCGGACACCACAGCTTGCATGCTGGTCATGTTTGAGTGTTATGTAATATCATGCGGCTAATTTTTGTCGACAACTTTCAGTGAGCTCTGTATGCGAAGAGTTCGAGCATGAAGCTAGGTTTTACTCACTCAAAAACCCTGGCTCCTTATAGATCTAGAGTGTGCCTTTCCACCGAGTACCAGTTTTCCTCCCTAAATTGAGTTCCGTGGGGAACAGTTCTGAGGTCAGAATGGGCAATCTGGGGAAACCACGACATCCAACAATATCTGGATGGGGGGTGACGATTTGCCAGTACATTAGAGGTGGTCTCTAATAATCTAGTTTCATGTGTGTATCTGTTTACGATCCATTATCATGGGTGTTGCGCAGTCGAAGGATGCGAATGATGACTACGCTATTTTGCATAATGCGCATCATGCGAATTGAGGAATGCGGATGATTTTCGGTCGGCAATTAGTGCGTTATGCGCTGATTAAGTTTTTTTTTTTTGGAATAAAGTGACGATTGACTCGCATGTCGTTCATTACGTCTGTGAACGAGAAATTTTTGAAGGAAATTGGTTTTTAATTTGTATTGTTTTGTTTTAGAGTGGATAACAATTTCCGTGACTTGAATGGAGGTTCGATTATTGCCTCTAGTTGGGACCTGGACCGTCGGACTGATGGTCACGTTCTGGAGGACAGAGGAAAGAAATGGAATCCCAGACAATTATCAACAAAAACGACGGAGCGACGTCAGATTACATCTGACTCACGTCAAGACAACTTACGAGTTGACCATAGGCTAGAGAGAGAGAGAAAAATATTAATAGTACGTAACTTGTTCACAAGGAGTCATATCGTTAATACCGGACATGCTCCTAATTCGGTTGATTTTCATGTTTCAATTATTATTATTATTATTTTTTTATTACACGGATGGATACCTCCGAGCCTGAATATTTTTGTCTCTCTTCTAACGGAACAATGTTGGAACATTTAAATTGTTGTCGATATTCGAAAAAGTTTATGTACCTAAAGTTTTATTTTATTTTGATCGTTTATTTTGTCGTAGTAGTAATTGCAAACTGAAAACGCAATTATCATAAGTTTTCGACTATTTAATCTATTTAATTTTTTTTTTTCACGTTTTAATTAATCATGTTAGTGTTGAGATAACTCGGAGTTTAGCGTTAGCTCTACCTCGTCTACCTCGTGTACCTCGTACACGTTTACGTCAGACGGGACATCACTACTCATGGAAGGTGTGTGACTCTGAAGGGACCATCGTTCAAACAGCTGAATCGAGGCGATTTCATGCTGGATGGGGGGTGGGTGGCTGTGCCACCACCAAAACCTTGAATCCACCAAAACCTGGACAAGCAAGGCGGTACACAACTGGGGACAGAAGCCGGCTGTCTATCGGAAAATCGGGACGATTTTCGCTGAGGTGGGGGAGTGTCACGAAGGGTGTTCCACCTTCGTGGGACTTTTGTTCCCAACCCTAATTATCCTTCAAATACCTATAAGCATCCCTTGATTCCTACAACCCTCCCCAAGGCCAACACAGTGCCTATCCTATCAGAATGCGATAACATCGGGCATTTCCCTACTTATCCATAACACCTTTCCTCCAACCCCCAGGTGATGCACATGCGGGAGTGCTGAGTCATCCTCTCGGGCTATCATTTAGTAGCCCTGCTATAGCTACTCAATCTGCTGTAGTAGCCAGCCAAATTGTATTTAGCAAGTCAGCAAATCATCGCGTAGACAATTCCTACCTCAATAATAAATGGTTTTCTGGTACAATTTGTCAAGTAACACCCGGTAAGTCACGATCCCTCCCACAGCCAACCCCCAGTTCTAGAGTTCCAGGGATGGTCCCTGTGTGAACCAAAGGTTAGATTCGTGACAATACTATAGGTTTAATTGGAATAGGCAAGTTGCATGATTCGCAAATGCGCTCCAGGGGTGTGCCAATACCGATTTTTTATTTGGTGGCAGGGGGCGGGGGGGGGGGGGGGGAATTGTGTTTGCATGATCTTCATTTCTATTCCGGTTTCTTGGAAAACGTTAATAATACATTTAAAAAAGAATACCAAAATTTGGGCAGCCCTGAATAGAATAAAAAAATACATATTTTTACTTCGTTCAGTCTCCTTAACAACCAAGAAAACTTTCAACGCGATCCGAATTGGTGTGTCAAAAAATTTTAGGCAAGTGTGCTTGTTACACAAATAATGACCCATAAGCATCAATTTTCTTCCTTGGTTTATGTGGTGTTTATGACCCTAATTTGTCCGCATACTGTGCATGCCATGATTATGTGATAATAAAATTTGTTTTGTTAGCTGCGCTTTTTTCAGCAATTTGAAGCTACAAAATAATTGAAATAATTTGCAGTGGTAAAGACTTCATTTATTGCCTAAACTTAAACACCAGTTAAAATCGTGCGACACCTAACAAGAAATTGGCTCCTATCAGCTTTCCTACTGAAATCACTTGCGTACCTAGCTTTCCAAGAAACCGGAATAGAAACGAAGATCATGCGAACACAATTCCCCCCCTCCCCCCTGCCCAAACAAAAGTCTGTGTTGGCACACCCTTGGAGTGCATTTGCGAATCATGCAACTTGCTTATTTCAATTAAACCTATTAGTATAATTGATAATTATCCAGAAGTCAGTGTTCGGATGATATCGACGCAAAACTCGAGAGAAAAAACAACTTAAATTCTGATGGGAAATGTAGCAAGTCGTTTTATATCAGCACACAGCTCAATAATTGAACTTATATTTTCATAGCAATCTATTGCATGAACAAATTTTGAAATCCACAAAAATCAAGAGGCATGGCTCGCCGTAGATATATGATACATTTTTGGAGGTTATACTTATTTGGTATGATATTTGACTCATAGCATCGAGCTGGTTTCATTTGACGTCATTGCGGAATCGCCCAAATCCAAGTGGTCAATTAACTTATACGACGGACAACCCTAGATAAAGGCACGGTCCACGTCTAGGACTCTGTTGACCGTCAGCAAAGTCAGTCGCCGGTGTTGTTGGGATTTCGTTCACCCAGGGAAGCTATATCTCAAAGATTAACGCATACCTTCAAGGAAATAACACTTCCTGATGGAAAGCTATCATCTTAAAGTCGTGTATGGCGCTGCCAGACGCCGGTTAGACGCCGACGCCGACGCCGACGCCGACGCCGACGCCGACCCGATGGGGTGGACGATGGGCTTCGGCGTGACATCGGTGGTTGTTCTCACCCTCTGGCTGCTCTTCTTCTGGCGCCCTCGACGTCACATTTGGGCGGCCGCTGCGAAGATGCCGGGCCCTGTGGGATGGCCACTGATAGGTCGGTACCTAGGTTCTCGGTACTCATTTCTTAGGGTTGCTTAGGGCTTTGGGGGGACGGAGGGCTTGGTTTTTTTGGCAGCTGCTTTTGGTTTATATAATGTTCAATTGGGCTGGTTGTGTTATCTGCTTGCGTGGGATTCCATGCGTTACTATCGTGGTCACCCACATAACCCTTCCAAATCATGGTTAATAATCATTTGTATGGAATTTGTATGCAGCTTGGAAAATCAAAAACCGGGACACGGAAATAAGCACTTTCTGACGTGTTTCTGCATGCACGGCGGTTTCTGCAAGATGGATGGAATATATGTGTGAATTTAGTCCTAAATGCAAATACTCGTTGCAAGTACGGTTATTAGAAACGAAATCGTTTCTAATAATCATGAATGGAATATGATTATTTACGAGTATTTGCAATTAGGATTAAATTCACGCTAATGAATGAACAGAACAGAAAAACAACAGAACAGACAACAGAAAACAGCAACAACAGAAAAATAAAAAACACTTTTCCAAATTCTTTAGCAGTGGATACAAAAACACATTGAATTTTTACCCTTGGCACTTCCGAAATGTGTTACTTATGAGATTTTTTTTACATAATTTTTTTTCCCCCCATAATTTTTTTGTGTTGTTAAACACAATCGAAGTTGCGATAAGCATATGGCATCCAACATGTAAAAATATCAATAATTTGACATGTTTTGGTCATTCTAGAACATTTTAGAGACAATTCGGGCACATTTCCGTAAAAGTACTCCTCAATTGGGGTAAGTGGTGTACAAATTTCACCCCCGAACCCACGCCCACCCTTCTGCAGGCAACTCGCTGATGTTCTGGGACAGCTTGATCGACACTATGGCCAACCTGCGACGCCTGCGCGCCGACTACGGCCCGGTGACCCGCATCTGGACGGGCCCCACGCTCTGGGTGATTCTGAGCGACGCGCGCGACGCGCAGTGCGTGCTCGGAAACCCGCGCGTGCGCAATCGCGACGGGAACATAAGCGCCGCGATGCGACCGTTCCTCGGCAACGGACTGCTCAGCAACCGGTGGGTTACAGTCTGAGATTGCTATCCTTATCTATCTTCACGGAACTTGCGGTCCTTCCACAAACTCTGGTGAGATAGAAACTACACGAAGTGAGCTGAAAACCGCCAGTATCGAGGCAGTAGCGTGTGGACAGGATGTGCAGGAAAAAAACGACTTTAAAACAAATTGATGACACCCTTCGAAATCTCTTAACATGATATTTTAGTTCGTAGACGATGACCTCTTAAAGAATCCCTAAACTTAAAGGCAAATTGGTTCAACTTTAAACTATCCATTCCTATCACCCATATCCGCGAGAGCAGCATCTGTCGTCCCTCGTAACTATGTGTCATCATCTCGCATTTCCAGGTGCGTCGAACAAATCACGTGACCTGCCAACATAATTTGCCAGCGAGTAGTAGCTGGAACCTATTTTGGAGCACCATCATCATGTTTTTTCTAAATCAATCTTGTACATTATAAGGAAGCCTACGGAGTCTTCACTGAGGCCCCATTCCATGGGGTAGGTAATGCCAGTCATTAAATTCCTCTTCTTGATCACCCTCGTCTCGCCCGACCCCGAGCAGCGACGAGACGTGGCGCGTGCACCGGAAGTTCATCACGCCCGCCTTCCACTTCAAGATCCTCGAGTCCTACGTGCAGATCTTCGCCGAGAAGACGGCCATCTTGATTGTCAACCTGGACAAAATGGCCGATGGCCGTGCGTTTGACTTCTACTTGCCGCTGAGGCAGTGCACGTTGGATGCCATCTGCGAGACGGCCATCGGTGAGAATATGACAGCAGCCAGTACCGCTCAATGGAACACAAAGTAATTGCAGTTTGGTTCAAATCGACTCAAATACAAGCGTATAGGTACCCAACGTCATAATCGGGGTAAGTCGAATATTGTAGCCTTGCGTCATATAACTTCAGTGCCTTCTTTGTGAATCCATAGTCCTGCTCATAGTTCATAGTTCTCCATGAAGCCCAACAACTCAAAAAACTTTGTTTCCATTCCACAGTTGGTTGTGTGTAGAATAATTGGTAGAGATCCATCCCGGCAAGGTGAACGATACAGGTTCCTCTCCGTGTGCGGCCAGAATTTTGGATTGGATATTAAGTTTCTAATAACTAGGCTATGCGAACACTCATAATATAATCGTGTTGTGGATGAGCGTAATTTTTACGCTCACCCACAACGCAATTATATTGCGTGTACGCATAGCCTAGAGGCTTATATGATCAATTTTAAGTGTTCGGCGTTAATTTAGCAGCTTTCTCAATGACATTGAATATTTCAAAACGTAAAAATCGATTTAAAGAAAAACTATTTAAATTATTTGCTTGAAATTAACACAGTATCTTCCTTTTACGATTTATAATGCACACAGTTAATTTCGTCAAAATCGGCTGAAGATAAAGTTGATTTAGTTGCAAAAAACTGCAAAATCGCTAAAAAAGCGTCATAAAAGCGCTATTTCCAAGAAAAGCTCTAAACATACAACAATGAAATTTGTACACAAACATTAAATCGTGGGGGCCAAAATATCTGGAAAGTTTCGTCAAATTATATTGAGATCCTCGGCCTCTAGAGTGGAAAACGTGTTTTGGAAAAACTGAAAAATTTCGTAAAAACTTAATAACATAAAATTTACTCGTCCGAATTGCTTCAAAAACGTGGCAGATCTAAGTTCAGAGAAAACGAAGGTCTATATAAATTTTCATCAAAATCCGTTTTGGCGTTTGGCCGGAATCGTGCGAACAAACACACAAAAAAAAAAAAAAAAAAAAAAAAAAAAAAAAACTTTCCGGATTTTTTTAGCAGTAAAGTGAAGTTGAAGATTTCGCTTCACTCGCTACGCTCGTTACGCTCATCAAAAACGTAGAAATGACTTTTTAAGTACGAAAGAAAAATAACGTGCTAGAAAATGAAAGTTTGAATTTTGTCAACTGACGCTGTACGCACTAACCATCCCGTGCTTGAATTCAAATTACTATATAGTAATTTGAATTCAAGCACGGGTTGGTTTACAGTTGAGAGCTATTTTAATTCTTGTGCTGCACGCAGGCATCTCGATGGACACTCAGCAGGAGGGTGAGAACGACTTTGTGCGCGTGCTCAACGATATGACGGAACTCGTGCACAAACACACGACGCAGCCGTGGCTTATCAATCCGCTCGTCGGCTGGCTGTCTGGCGAGCGGCGGCGTTCGGAGCCGGTCATCAAGGTACACGTCTTCTCAACACTGAAAACCGTCCACTCGAAATTCATACAAGTCCCAATGAAAGTTTGTTTGAAATTAGTGCAAGGCTGAGCACAAGTCGTATAGGAAGCCACCTGCTCGTCATCACTTCTGCATACGACACGATTTTGAAACAATTACCCCTTAATCATTGTCGTCAAATCACCGTTCCCGTAGCGTTGGAAAATGCGCTCTATAGTGTCATGATGCGAGCATCATGCTCACGGACTCATTTACGCACAGCCCCCAGGCACACGTGCCGCGGGCAGGAAGCATTAGCCTCGCTCGGGTGCACATCCGGCACACTCGAGGCAGAGTCATCATAACAATCCTCCCACTACGACACCTCTCCATAGGTGACGCGACGCTGGATCACACGCATAAATTAGTAGCCCAATCGTATATAAAGAGCGCTAATTTTCACTTAAATACACATTCTATTCAATTCACTCATTCTAGTCATTAGTCTTGTTGGAGCCAGATTAGGCATCGGTGATCGTCGGAAGGGACTCGGTATTGTCATCAAACTCGGTATCGTCTTAAATTCACAACTAACCATAACTAGTATTATAGGAACCTATAGTTACTCCTGCCGAGGACTATAGAGCTAAAGGAAGCCGCTGACTACTCTCACGCAGGATTGGCTGGTCTGACTTTAGAGCTCTATTTATAATTAGTATTATAGGAACCTATAGTTACTCCTGCCGAGGACTATAGAGCTAAAGGAAGCCGCTGACTACTCTCACGCAGGATTGGCTGGTCTGACTTTAGAGCTCTATTTATAATTAGTATTATAGGAACCTATAGTTACTCCTGCCGAGGACTATAGAGCTAAAGGAAGCCGCTGACTACTCTCACGCAGGATTGGCTGGTCTGACTTTAGAGCTCTATTTATAATTAGTATTATAGGAACCTATAGTTACTCCTGCCGAGGACTATAGAGCTAAAGGAAGCCGCTGACTACTCTCACGCAGGATTGGCTGGTCTTACTTTAGAGCTCTATTTATAATTAACATTATAGGAACCTATAGTACCTCCTGCCAAGGTGCTATAGAGCTAAAGTAAGTCGCCGACTTTCTCATGAAAGATTAGCTTGACTAAAACTTTAGAGTTACCTAATTCTAATCTCACCTATTATTAAGAATTAACACCATACTAGTATTCCGTAGTTTAATGCTACGAAGGTTATCCGACCAGTAAATCCGAAGTACAATACCGAAGTCCCTTAGTTAGTTTATTTAAACGTGGTTCCATTTTTACTCTTTACCATCCTAAATCTTAAACAAGTCGTTATCCATCGTCCGAGTCACCTTTGGTAAGTGAACACGATATTAAATCTATAATTCTCTCCTCCCCTAAGAATTCATGTATTCATCTGTATCATTTGTTCTCACTTTCAATAAACACTGTCGTATTCCCATTATCTAGATATATTTACTCGGGTTACTCCCCGACGGACCCTAATCCCTAGATCCTCTGAAGTCAGAGAACACTTCACGACAACTGGTAGCAGCAGTGGGATTAGTACATATATCTTCTAGATAAAAATTTTTTTTTTACTCCCCAATTTCATCTCATAAATTTTTTTTTTTGTTTTTTCTTTTGTTGAAATTTTTGTTCTCCCAAAGTTTTGCCATGACGGACAACGACCCCAACCACGAACTCCAGAACCCTAACGTTGATGGAAACCTATTGGCTCAATATAACTTAGGTGGTTTCATAGCCATGGTTCGCTATTTTTCCGGCGACCCGGCCACCACCACAATCAAGGAATTTCTCAGTTCCATTCGCACCGCCAGTGCGTTAGGCTCCTGGTCACCTGAACAACAGCTTGCAGTATTTAGAGCCCGCCTAGTAGGTCCCGCTCTCCAGTATCTCCGAGCTTGCGATTTTCCAGAAGATGTCACTTGGGACACAGTCCGCCACCGTTTTAACACCTGGTACCGTGATACTCCCCCTCTCTTAGATCCCATACATTCATTTTATCAAAGCAGCCAACGCACTTCAGAAACAGCCAAAGGTTTTGTTACTCGACTTAAAATCGCCGGTATCATGGCAGTCAATCACGGTATCGACGCGGCTGATAAAGCAGCCCGCCAAACCCTCATCGACTCCGGCATACTGTCCGTTTTTATCAATGGTCTCCGCGATGATTCGGGTAGCACTTTCCTCCTCATGAATTCCCCCGACGATCTCGATGCCGCCGTAATCTCCGCAACACGCTACGAGGCCAAAATCAGACCTCGCAAGCATGCCTGTCCCGTCACAAGCAACGTTTCCTTTTCACCTTCCCCGTCGCCACAACACGCGCCGCGCAATTCTCGCCCTCCTCAGGACGCACCCTTACCGTCGCCTCCTCCACAACAGCGCCCGCCGCGTGCTCAACGACCAGCCCCTCCTGAGTCAGTACCTAGCCCCGTCGTGGACCCACGACTCGGTACTCTCATCCAAACTCTCGACAATCTCATCAAAACCATCGCTACCAGCTATCTCACTCCTCCGTCCCCTCGACCGCTCGTCCAACGTACTCCCGGCCCTCGTATTCCGGCCCAACGTACAGCGTCCGATTCAGATCTCGCACCCGTATTATGTTATCGGTGTGGACAACTCGGCCATTACGCGCCTCATTGCAGAGCGCCCACCGATCTCGCTCGCCAAAGTCTCCGTTGCGATCACTGTCGTACCAACGGCCACTCCAGTGAGGAATGCCGTCGGGGCCCTACGCCCAATTCCCAAGGCCCCACGTTCCGTCCCAGGCCTCAATCATCCTCCCCTCATAACGAAAGGCGTCCAAATTTCGGCCGTCGCTAGTCCCGACACCCTCACCGGACAGCGCCTTCGCACAGAGGGTTTATTCTAACATCACTCCCTATTCCCGCATGCTCGGCTTGCATAAGCCAGCTATCGAAGTTTTTCTCACTCATCCTGAGCAACCAAACCTGCGTTACTCTTTTCCATGTCTCTTGGACACGGGTTCGGACGTCTCATTGCTCCCTGCGTCGGCCCTCCAAGCCTGTCGGATTCCCTACTCATTTAACTCGACACCCCAGGTTTTTGGAGTCACCGGGACTCCGTTGCCAATTATTGGTTCCACTCCCATCACAATTATAATCGGTACTAAATCCTACACGTACCCATTTCTTATTACCTCCGATGAACTTGCTATAGGACACGGTGGTCTTATTGGTTTCGACATGTTCGACTTTTTCTCCTTTAGCATTGATGGTGTCACATTGGAACTCGTTGATGGCCCGAATCGCGTCCCTTATGGTCTCAAGCGCGCTGGTATTGATACCCCGGCTACACCACTAACGGACCCCCCTCGCGCCCTATCACGTTCCCCTATTCCTGGGCACGACACCGTCTGTCAACTGGGTCACACAGTTTTGTCCTCCCGGCCACGGCCCATCGATATCCAGCCAGTCGCACCACTGCCAGTGCCCTGTGCCTCTCCAATTCCATCTGCCTTGTTGATCCCACAACAAGTTCAGATACTACCGCCGTCATCTCGGCCGTTTTTTCCGGCTCCGGACGTTTTCTCGTCCCCACTCACTAATGCCTGCACTCCAGCCATTAGCGTTCCGCATTCCCTGCCGAACAACGAGTGCTCCTTGAGCCCGCCATTCTCTTGTCCTCCGGATATCGTTGTCCCACAATTGCCTGTCGTTGTCCCCCAGTTGCCTGTCGTTGTCCCCCAGGTCGTGATTTCACCACCGCCGTCAATTCCCCTTAGCGACAGCCCTCTGCCGGGCTCCTTCCCAGTCCAGACTGCGAGTTCTCCTGAGCAGCCACTGCCCAGCAGCTCCATCCAGGCAGCAGCCACGACGCGTGCAGTAACATTTTTATCCCCGGTCCGGCTCCTGAATGCCGTTACTATTCCCAGACGTAGTGAATTTCTTTGTGCTGGTATTCACAAAGCACTTCGTTTCCCAGTGGACGCTAAAACCTCGCCAGTTTCTCCGGGGTTAGACACGTCTTGTCTGAGAGCGGTCCAATTTGAGCCCGCCACCATCATTAAGCACGGCGTCTCCGCGGCTCGATCTATAGCGTATATCCGTCCCGACCGCGTCATCCAAATGTCGTTACTCAATGTTACCAATGAGGACATCACACTTTCCGCTCGCATTATCCTCGGGCATATTCAGCCTTTCACGGAGCCCCAGGATGTTCCTCCTCCAGTGTCCCTCGACGCCTCTCATCCCCTGGTCGCTTCCGTCACGGCTACTCCTCCTACGCTCCCACGGGCGGACCGTCTACAATTCTTGCGCGAACGCATTATTACAGATCATCTCCCCCCTGACGACCAGGACAAGCTTTGGGCCCTCCTCAATGAATTTTCCGATCTCTTTTTCTGTGAAGGCGATTTTCTTACGCGGCACCCTACGGTGACCCACAGGATTGATACAGGAGACGCTAAGCCTATCCGTCAATCTGCTTACCGGATTCCGCATACCCTCCGGCCGGTTCTGGATGCCCAGATAACGGACCTGCTTCAGAAAAAAGTCATCCGTCCCTCCTATAGTCCCTGGTCCGCGCCATTATTACTGGTAGAAAAGAAATCCCAGTCAGGCGCTAAGGAATACCGTATGGTAATCGATTACCGTAAGCTCAACAGTGTAACGCGCAAAGACTCGTATCCACTACCGTCCATTAACGAGACGCTCGACTTACTTGGGAATTCGATATACTTTTCCACTATGGACCTTTACAATGCTTATTTTCACATTCCCATTGACGAACGCGATATCGAAAAAACTGCTTTCGTTTCGCCACGAGGGTTATTCGAATACCTCCAATTACCGTTCGGACTCACAAACGGGCCAAGTAGCTTCCAACGAACCATGAACGCGGCTCTCCAAGGCCTAATCGGAGAGAAAGTGCTCGTTTACCTCGATGACCTCGTTCTCTGGTCTGCCACAGTCGACGCTCACCTCGATAACCTCCGCGCAGTCTTCCTCCGATTGCGGTCAAATAACTTTAAACTTAAACCTAGCAAATGCTATTTTTTACGTTCAGAGTGCGAGTATCTTGGGCATATTATTTCTCGCGACGGTATCAAGACCACTCCTCGCCTCGTCGAGGCCATCCACAACTTTCCTCAACCAAGGACAGTCAAACAGGTCCGCCAATTTCTAGGTTTATCGGGTTATTTCTCTCGTTTTATTCAGTCCTATGCCCACGTTTCCAAGGTCCTCTCCGATCTCACAAGGAAAAACGTGCCCTTTTTGTGGACCCCCAAGCACACGGAAGCTTTTGACTTCCTTCGAAACGCTCTGTGCACGGATCCCGTTCTCAAATATCCACGTTTCGATCTCCCCTTTATCCTGACTACCGATTGCAGTAACATGGCTGCAGGGGCAGTCCTGTCCCAAATCCAGGAGAATAACGAACACGCAATCGCTTATGCCTCCCGGGTATTGAAAGCTAGTGAGCTCAACTATCACGCCACCGAGCGCGAGCTCACAGCGGTCCTCTTTGGCATTAAAACGTTCAACTGCTACCTTTACGGTCGTCGTTTCACGTTAATAACTGACCATTCGGCTCTTAAATTCCTCATCTCCGATGTCAACCCGACATCCAAACATACACGTATGAATTTGACTCTTCAAAATTACGATTTTGACATCGTTCATCGTCCGGGTCGTACTATACCTCATGCTGATGCACTTTCCAGGGTGGTCCTTACCAAACCCGCCACCCCCGATCTTCACACAGCACCAGATTTTACTATTTACGCCACCAACCGCCCGGAACCCTCCCCGAAGGATATTGAAACTCCCATCCCCTACGAACCTTTCTGGGACCGCCACTATATCTACACCCAACAACGCGCTGATCTCACCTTGCGTCCCATTATTGAGAACCTCACCCGACTTCCCGATTCGGTTCCCAAGTTCACCTTAGACGGCGATCGTTTGCTTTACCGACTTCGCAAAACGCCAGACAAAACTGACCGACTGGTCGTTCCATCATCCATGCGCCACCAAATCATGGAGAGTTTTCATAAAGCTCCATACGCGGGACATCCAGGACACCAACGTACAGTGTCTTTAATCTATCCCCGTTTCTACTGGAAGGGTCTTTTCGCGGACGTAAAGGAATATTGCACTAATTGCATGTCCTGTCAACAACGTCAGTCGCCCCCCACCACTGCCCGTGCGCCTCTCCAACGTTTCCAAGAGGTCCTAAGGCCATTTCAGAGGGTAACTTTAGATATCCTGGGTCCATTCCGGACAACGCCTTCCCTCAACCGTTATCTCCTCACGGTGGTCTGCCACTTCAGCAAATTTATCACCATTATACCCTTACCCAACCAGACTGCCGTCACTGTAGCTCGAGCCTTCTTTAAAGAAGTCATCAGCAAACATGGCATCATGGAACAACTGCTCTCCGACCGTGGTACGAATTTTACATCTAAACTCTTCACCGAACTTTGTTCCTTACTCAAAGTACGACGCCTTTTCACTACTAGCTATCATCCAGCGTGTAATGCGGCTATAGAACGGGCACACAAGGTCGTGGCGACCGTCATGTCACATTATGTAACAGACACCCAAGCCTGGGATACGTTCGCACCTTTTGTGTCACTGTCCATGAATGCGTGCGTCTCAACCACAACAGGGTATTCTCCCTTCTACCTCCTTTACGGCAGAGATATAGATCTCCCATTCGAAACGATCATCCGCCCCACGCCAACTACCCATGATCCCCAAAATCACTATCCTACGGAAGTTAGTAACAAATTGACAGAGGCATTTGCCCGCGTACGTGAAAATATTCGCCGTTCCGCCGAACGCAACGAAAAGAATTACAACAAGAAAACTACTCCCGTCTCACTCCAAATTGGCGATTTAGTGCTATTATATACTCCAGTCATCCAACCTCACGTCACAAAGAAACTGGCAAAGCTCTGGCAAGGCCCTTACCGCATTATGGCACAACATAGCCCGGTCAACTTTGATATACAACACGTGTATACCAAAAACAGTCAGAGGGTCCACGCGAATCGACTCAAAGCTTTCCACACGTTCGACCCCACGATCTTTGAGGACGACCTCACAATCAGGCAGGACGCCATCGACCAAGATTCCACCATGACGGACCCAACATCTGGAGACTCAACCAGTATGATCAATAACCCCCCGTCTACGTGTCCCGAGTCTCTGCCTAACAGTGAGATTGTGGATGATCCCCTTCCCAATATGGATCCTGATACACTCTACCGACACCAGGTACAGCCACCTATCATTTTTCCAAACGCTGTGACCCCACTACCAATCCCGCCCCCCTTACAACCCCCAGCGCAGGTTGTGCCACAGCACGTGCCGCCAGCCCCTTTGGAAGTCACGCCGCCGGCCGTCATACCGCCCCTCGAGCAGCCTGCTGCCACACCACAACGGGCCACTCTTCAGCGACTCCCGACCCACCAACCCCTGTTTCGTGACGTTCTAAGCGCGCCTCGAACTCGTCCGCGTGCCCCGACACTTCGCGACTTATGGTCCCGAACCCGAATACCACGACCTAACCCACACCCTCGTTCGGCGCCACAACACACCGCCGCAGGACCATCGCGCCCACCACGGCCTACCAGCACCCCAGGCACTACGCCTGTAGCTCGACACAGGCCCAGCCAACCACCCGGAGCGACCCCTCCAACTCATGGTTATAATTTACGGCAAGATCCACCCCCACGTTCTCGTTTGCCTGACATTTTCCACAGACGCCGAAATCTCCATTAAGGCGAAACGTTTGTTTTTTGCAACCTGTTCCAGACAACACCGGTGATCTACTCGCAATTATGATGAGTGTCCTACTGGTCCTCCTTTTTCTCCTCCATATATTTCTAGCTACCACAGTCCAAATCCTCCCCCATCTCGCATCACTCGACAAAGGCATTGTTTTTCTCCCTCAACCCCCAATGCTTACGCGAGACTCTCACTGGACTATTGCTATCGATTTTTCACTCACGGCTTACCGTACCCGTGTTGTAACGATTCACGATCTCCTAAGCCGCACCACAGCGCTAAACTTTACGGAAATTTCCAAAGAAACTACACTCCTATCCGCTCGTGAAATTAATCAAGTCCTCCTTCACCAGAATAATTTTTTGTTCGAGAAATGTACGGACATTTTATCAACCATCGACAACTATATCTTAACATTAACACCTTCGTCGGCCACCGATTTTAACCACACCAAAAACGAAGAGTTTCCCGTGCTGTTTGCACCTCCCACGTCTCCCGATGTTGCCAACATAAACTCATTCCTTACCTCCCCGCACTATCGCAACACGCCGCCCTCATTTTTATTACATAACCAAATTTCCCATCTTAATTCCAGCACACATGCATATGCTCGCTACGGTCGCACAATTTCGTATCTAACACATACAGCGCTCACCCTTAATTCTCACATCACCACACTCAGCGAATTCCTTACTGCCGCGAAAGCTCCGGCCCATCGCCTCGTTGGTCTTTTATCATCAACACAATCTCTTTTTCGCGACTTTGAGATATTGTTAAATTCCCTGTCAACCGACTTACATCGTTTTGGCTCGGCACTTACTCGCCTAGCATCTCATGTACTTCCGCCGTTTTTACTTTCCCCGGAACATCTCCTCGTCACCCTTCAATATGCGCAACCATTTCTTCCAGCTACGCATACCTTTTTGACCGACCTTACCTTGCCAAGCATGTATTTTTACTATTCTATCGCCACCGTAGATTCCACATATTTCAATAACAAACTTCGTATTTTTGTCTCGATTCCCTTGCGTACTACAACCAACTATTTTCAACTCTATCACGTACGTTCACTCCCCACGTATGTCCCTGACAAGGACATGGCCATTACTGTTCACCCACCATTTGAATATTTTGCCCTCACCCCGGATCGTCTGCTGTATATGCAGTTTAACCACGACGACCTACAACAATGCGCGCTTAATCTCATATATACCTGCCCCTCTCTGGGACCAGTACACACATTCTCCAAAGGCCCCTGCCTACCCGCGCTATTTTCTGGCTACTCATCGCCTAGTGCTCGCTGCGCTACATCTCTCTCCCCGGTGTTTCAGCCACAGATTTTCCTGACACCTTTTACCCACCTCTGGATTTACTCCGTCATCCAGGAGTCTCTGACTCTGAATTGCATCGCCAACGCCTCCAATCAGGCTGTATCAGAAACATACCTTACCCTAACAGGCACGGGTACGTTCCGCATTCCCCCTAGATGTCAAGCAACATCGAAGAATTTTTTATTGACCCTCCCAGCTACCGCGAGTTTTTACTCCCCTGTTACTCGCGTACGTTTACAACAGCCACCCATCGATATCGCCTCGACCAACTCAAGTTCTGCGAAAAATCAGCAACCTATTTTTCCTTCCACAACTCCATCCCCCAAGACACCATATTCCCGTTTGGCAGATATATATTTCCCACAGACATTTTTGACCAAACATGCGTGGATATTTGCAATAATCTATCCACCCGCGCTGCTCTTCCTTGTCGGTTTTTTATACTGGGCTGCTAAAACTTGGGCCCGACCACGTCCCCTTCCTGCCCCCCCATCAATGCTCGAACTTCCCCTCCTGGAATGCCCGCCTTCCACTATTCATACTGGAGTTTAAAGCACACCACCTCCGTTTCCGGTCCTAGCTTATTCATCCGCATTTTTCTGGGCCACTCTCCCTATTTTTTGGCTCTCGTTCTTATGTTTCCAGATCAGCAGCTGGCAACCTGACCTCCCCGGACGTCTGTCCCAACATTATGGATTTCCCATCGCCATTCCTCCTGGTCCTTTTTCTATCCACCCCCCTAACTACCGCCTTAGTCGGCTATGACTGTGTCGGCCGCCGAGCTAACATCACAGCTATCTCTCTCTCCCGGGTCACGGACTGTGTCCAAACCCCCCCCATTGACAGTCAAGAGCGCATTAATATTCAACTACTTCAACGCAAGATGTTTGGCACTATCCACGTCATCGCTTGTCTTCTTGAGGTATCCACACTAATTACCCATTGTGGCATGCACTCACACAGCTCACTCGCGCTTGACGGCTTCACGGTTGGCGAGTTATGGAAAGTTACCTATGAAACATGTCAAAACCTCCATACCACCGGTGAATACACCTCCAATTCAGGTCGTGTCATGGCGGGTTTTAAAGTTAACGCCACACTCCGTCACTCCGTGGTCGACATTGGTATGATCTCTACCGACAATGGTCAATGTCAGGGTGGTTTCTATTCCTATAACAACCGGAACTATGACAATGTCTTAGTCACCCGTTCTTATGCTATCACGCTCCGCGAGGAATATGCGACAATGGATATTGATTCCGCCGCTATTAAAATGTCTTCCGGATACAGCTATGCTCTGGCTACCGATAACGGTTTTGATTCCGAATATGGAAATCTGTTTTGGAATTCCCGTCAATTAGATCTCGCCTGCTCGCCCACATCGCATGTAGTCCTGTACCAAGGTCCTGCTACTATTTACAAAACAGTGGCCGGTGGTAAGACCCTCATGATAAATACGTCTACTCATGCCATGGCCATTGGGATCCGCGGCGACACTCTTATCTGTCAACAGCATGGCTACGATACAGATCATCCCAAACTCAGCGTCGCAGTTAGTCAATCAAACACTTTCTATTTCCGTCCCGCCCAAATACTGGCCTTTAACATCGATATGTTTCTATATACAAATAGTAAATTCGTTTATCTCGAACGCCACTTTGCGGGTCAACTGGATTCACTTTACAAACATTTCTACCTGCAAATGTGTAAACTAAAACATCAGTCCCTTTTACAACTCATATCTTTGGCATATATATCCCCAGATGAATTCGCATGGGCCTATACCCAAAGACCAGGCGTTACCTCCCTCTTGCGTGGCGAAATAATCTACCTAATACAGTGCATCCCTATTCTTCTAGAGTTTCGTAACACTCCTGATTGCTATCAAGAAATACCAGTCACGTATAATAATCAATCCTTTTTCCTCAAACCCCGCACGCGCATTATCGCCAAGCACGGCACACAAGTGGATTGCAACCCCCTTGCCCCTGCTCTGTTTCAAATCAACCATGCTTGGATCCAATTATCCCCAAACCCTATCGAAGTCAAGGCACCTATTTCCCTCGATCCCGAATTACCAGAAAAATGGGCGTATACACAACCAACTAACTTAATGACCGCCGGTCTATACTCCCCGGAGGACCTCGAAAACTACCAACGTAAACTAATGTTTTCTTCTGAAAAGGCCGCCATTACCAATATCCTCATTTCCAAGGCCGGTGGAGCTAACATTCATTCTCAAAATGTCGACATTGGCAGTCTCCTATCTCAGTTTACACTGAATAATATTCACAATACCCTCTTTCAACGACTATATGGTGGATTTTGGCAGTTCTCTGTTTATGTAGCTGGTTTCTCCGGCATCATTTTTATTGTTTTACTCGTAAAAAGTCTCTTTAATATGCTTATCAATGGCACACTGCTCTATAAAACGTTCGGCTGGTCCATGACCTTATTTTCAGCCATATGGGGAACCCTAGCTAAACATTTCCTGTATTTCCAGCTGATAGAGAGAGCAGTACCTAAATCTGACCCCCCCTCGTCCGCGGTAAAAGAAACGACAATACTAATCGACGACCCCCAACCTCAAGCACCACTTCCGGAGCGCACTTATCACCCCATTTATCCCATGGTATCGTAACAGCATTTTTCTTCTCCTTCATAAGTATGCCTTTACGCATACAATGGTGTAAACACCTGGTGGCAGAACTACGTTACCCTCTGCAGACCGCCCTCAACGGTTAACACTGCAGTGACTCCCATCCCCCAACCCCTTTTCTCAAATATTTTCTTTTTGCGTTACGATACTGCCTTTTAATTTCCCGCCAGCATAGTGACAATGCCGGCATACCCACTGAAGTTCAACTCAGCCTATTTTCCCACACGTCGCCCTTGTCATCAGACATCGCCTCGTCACCTGTGCCCATCCACGCAGTTGCTCCACGAACAGCTGGGTCGGCGATCACGGTTCATCTCATCGCATTCGGATATCTCACGTACCAAGGGTGTCCATCACCTTGGTGTCACCAATCATGCATCGCCAGCACATGCCGGAAAGCGACGCACTACATTCTCCAGCGAGATCTTACAGCAGTCTCCCGGATCCTAGCGTGGTGTTCCAACATCACCGCGAGCCGAACAGGCGCTCCCAACCCTTTTCATTGCAACGATTTGCGAACACCCTCGAGTCATCCACGGATGACCACACATCTCACGGTGGTTTTTCTTTACCACACTCAACCTCGGCGCCCTTAAACGCTATGGCAGGCCCTGCCGCGTCTCCCCGACCTCTATCATATGCCTCGATCGTCCCCACACTCCCACCATTACCATCCGAGACGATTCCTGCGGGTTCTCGTTCCCCGATTCCGCGTTCCAGGTCTCCAACGACCCTTTCCCAATATTTTGGTACGCATACATATAACCCGCGTCGCCCCCGTCCACTTCGACGATCGAGTCCAACCGCTACAACGGGTGAGTCTACGGGACTCGACCTCCTGCCCCCGTCCTCGTTTTCACCGCCGATGTCTACCGCCTCCTCTCCGCCCATTGCAGTCGTTCTACCCTCGACGCCAGCATCACAACAACAAGCTACGCAAACTCGTTGGACCACTAATCCCATTTACCAATCACCTACCCCTTCACCCTCTGCCTTGATAACCGATGCCCGTATTCCGTCTCGGGACACAAAATCGACTACCGCGCTACCTCATCCTTTGCCGCCTCAGCCATTTGCGTTCCCTCTTGTGTCCCCATATCCGAGAATCAAAGTGGACACATTTTGGGCTGTGACACAGGCATTTCCGCATCTGGACCCTTATGGCGCCGAAATTGATACACTTTGCCGCTATTATTCCCGGCTGCCTCCCTTGGTCGTTCCCTTTCCCGGCTATGGACCTCATTTTCCTCGCTAGCCTCACATCCTCGTCACAGAGCCCAAGTACGTTTAAGTCACTCCGGTGATGTTTTCATCTCTTTTTCCTTGGTTTGCGAACACCTGTGATTTGCATTTACACATAAGGTGTTGGTTTATTTATTACTTGGTGTCAGATTAAATTTTTTTTGCTAAATCCTATATAAATTTTTTTGTTTTGTGTGTCACACGAAATTTTATTTTTGCATCCAACATTAATTTAGAGCATTACCACATGCTGTGTTGGTTACTTATTGGTGATGGATAAATTTAGGCCATTCGCATTTTTGACGATAGGCCACCCACCTGTGTGTGTATTCCACACTATATAGTGCATTTACATATACGGTGTTGGTTTATTTTGTTTGGTGTCAGATAGTTATTTTCGTGATAATCACATTCCTCGTTCTTGTGCAACGAAAAATTTTTTTTTCACATTAAATTAGTACATTTACATTTAAGGTGTTGGTTCATTCTACTTTTAAGACAAGTATTCATTTATTGTTTTTAATGCACTCTGTCACTGTGTGATGTTAGTTTCCCGTCAAATTTTTGTCGTTGTTTACAAGAGTCCTCTATTTTATTCTCCCCCACACCAATAAATTCATGCATGGTGTGAAATTGTTTTCGACACCAGCACTGGTCTCGCCCGTGCTCGACCCGGCACCCGGTTCCTTATTTAACCACTAGGGACCACCACTGGGATCGTCACGCGGCCACCCTTACCGACCAGACGGAGGAAGTCTTTTCGACCACCCCTAGGTGGCGTGCTCTAACCATTTTTTTTTTTTCCTCAACAACCAGCTAGCGCCACCACCGCGACCGGTTTGACCCTTGCCACCCTTGACGGCATTATAAATTCTCCTTTATTACTTATTAATTTCAACTCCACATCCCTCATTGACCGTGCTACTGTGCAACTGCCACTTAATGGCCCCACGCTCCTGTGAGTAATGGGTCCGGCCAGTTTTCATTGCCTGTCTCATCGTTATGTTTCAATTACCTGTGCTACCGCATTTTCAGTCCCTGCACACGGATTTTATGAAACATAGACCGACAATGTCACATTTTTATAAGTCACGCTCTGTGTGTTAACTATAAGACTTAACACTTCCCCGCTCGGATACCGTCATGTACGGCATCCAGCTGATTTTTTTTGATTTTTATTCCCCGAATGTGGATGTTTTTAAGGTTTTTCATGTTTTTCATGTTTCATGTTTGTTCATGTTGTTTTTCATGTGGATATGTTTTTGTTTTTCCCTCCGGAGCGGCCGGGATGTCAAGTCAATTCCTGCCAGGCCCCTTCGGCAATCTAAGTTATCCCTCGGTTTGCCACAGGCTACCGAAATATGGTTCCCAGCAAGCCGCCATGTCCAGTTTATATCGGCTTAGCTACAGAATGATCGAGTGTCAAAATGACCAAATGTCACTTGGCATAATCGCATATAGGAGCCGTGCCTAGCGTGTGCATTACACACACGCCGCACTGCTGCCTGAATATCTTGTGAAGGTTTTTGCAAAACATTTTACTGCCGAAAATATGTCTTTCATGTAATAGACAGACGACTACGCAGCGCACAACCCGAGGAATGACCACGTACACCAGCCTTCCGACACACTCAAATGCACTACAAACGCTGACGTCTGCTGCTGCATCCATCTGCCTGGCGACAAGGACGCTCCAATTCGGCCGTCCGGGGAATCACGACGCATCGACGACCAAACACCAACCAACAATATACCACAACAGAACACTATCGTTGATCCAACATGCGTCGTTGAACTGATCACCCCCCCCCCCACGCTCAAAACTTTGGCAAACAACAGCAGAGTCAGACCGTTTAACGAGTTGCAAAACCAAACATGCAATCTCCAAACAGTGCAGTGTCAAAGGCATTCAAAAGTGTCGTGTGACTCATTACCCCAACCTCGAGGTTAGTGTTCGCACATCGTCGGTCTTTTCCAAATTCCAACTTGAAAAGCAAGTTATTCCATTTCGTAAATTCATTCCCAAGTAAAATAAATTTTCCAAAACCCTTCACGATATTATGTGTCACATCCACGGGCAAACCGATACTCTAACGTCACATTTAACTGTATTTTTTTTGGTTCAACGTACTCTTGTTTTCTGTTATTCTAATGTTCAAAACATCTTGTTTCAAGTGAACATATCAATTTATTCAAACAGAAATTTAAGTGTGGAACTATTGTCTATTTATAATCGTTAACGACGAAAGTTTAATTCTGTCTAAACATGACATATATTTGTTTTTCTTTTCACATTACCTTTATCAAATTGAACTTTGATACTAATTGTCATTTGATTCGAAAGTTAGTTTTATGACCAGTTATAGTCATAAAATTTTAATTTGGGAATTATTATTTTTTTTTCTTTTTTTGCTTTGCTTTATTCACACTCCCCAAATTCATGTATAAGCCATTTTTTTTTGTCGCTTGCTGGCCCTTTTTGTTCACATGGGCAGCAAGCTATCGTGTTGGTGGGGGTGTTGTCATGATGCGAGCATCATGCTCACGGACTCATTTACGCACAGCCCCCAGGCACACGTGCCGCGGGCAGGAAGCATTAGCCTCGCTCGGGTGCACATCCGGCACACTCGAGGCAGAGTCATCATAACAATCCTCCCACTACGACACCTCTCCATAGGTGACGCGACGCTGGATCACACGCATAAATTAGTAGCCCAATCGTATATAAAGAGCGCTAATTTTCACTTAAATACACATTCTATTCAATTCACTCATTCTAGTCATTAGTCTTGTTGGAGCCAGATTAGGCATCGGTGATCGTCGGAAGGGACTCGGTATTGTCATCAAACTCGGTATCGTCTTAAATTCACAACTAACCATAACTAGTATTATAGGAACCTATAGTTACTCCTGCCGAGGACTATAGAGCTAAAGGAAGCCGCTGACTACTCTCACGCAGGATTGGCTGGTCTGACTTTAGAGCTCTATTTATAATTAGTATTATAGGAACCTATAGTTACTCCTGCCGAGGACTATAGAGCTAAAGGAAGCCGCTGACTACTCTCACGCAGGATTGGCTGGTCTGACTTTAGAGCTCTATTTATAATTAGTATTATAGGAACCTATAGTTACTCCTGCCGAGGACTATAGAGCTAAAGGAAGCCGCTGACTACTCTCACGCAGGATTGGCTGGTCTGACTTTAGAGCTCTATTTATAATTAGTATTATAGGAACCTATAGTTACTCCTGCCGAGGACTATAGAGCTAAAGGAAGCCGCTGACTACTCTCACGCAGGATTGGCTGGTCTTACTTTAGAGCTCTATTTATAATTAACATTATAGGAACCTATAGTACCTCCTGCCAAGGTGCTATAGAGCTAAAGTAAGTCGCCGACTTTCTCATGAAAGATTAGCTTGACTAAAACTTTAGAGTTACCTAATTCTAATCTCACCTATTATTAAGAATTAACACCATACTAGTATTCCGTAGTTTAATGCTACGAAGGTTATCCGACCAGTAAATCCGAAGTACAATACCGAAGTCCCTTAGTTAGTTTATTTAAACGTGGTTCCATTTTTACTCTTTACCATCCTAAATCTTAAACAAGTCGTTATCCATCGTCCGAGTCACCTTTGGTAAGTGAACACGATATTAAATCTATAATTCTCTCCTCCCCTAAGAATTCATGTATTCATCTGTATCATTTGTTCTCACTTTCAATAAACACTGTCGTATTCCCATTATCTAGATATATTTACTCGGGTTACTCCCCGACGGACCCTAATCCCTAGATCCTCTGAAGTCAGAGAACACTTCACGACAATAGCAATGTCAACCAGAAGCCAACATTCTGCGCAGGCTCTGTGCGACTTCTCGGCGGCGGTGGTCCACCGGAAGCTGGCCGAACACCGCGCCGGCGCCGGTGCAGCGAGGACGGCGACGACGTTGACGGGCTCCTCGAAGAAGATCGCCTCGTTCCTGGACATGCTGCTTGCCGAGGGCGGCGCCAGTCTGTCGGCGGAAGAGATCCAGGACGAGGTGACGACAATGGCGGCGGCGGGGCTGGAGACGACGGCAACCACTATGAGCTTCACGCTGCTGTTGCTGGCGCTGCACCCGGAGGAACAGCGAAAGGTACTGTGCCACAATGTTGGCATCGTTTCGCTGGCTTCGTTAGCAAGCTACAATTTATTCATCTCAAGTTGGTAAAACATTGCGATACATATTTATATATATATATCAATTTCTATAATTTCTAGTACCGATTTGACGGAAACAGTAGAAATCATTTGTTGGGGCTTGCTTAAGAGTATGTGACAACACTGCGGCGAGCAGCTGTAGTCATAAAGCAGAGTCAAGTAGAATTCACATCACATGGGACGTTGTGCTTCATCATCGAAATGCTGCCAAGTCAAAACCACACACCCAAATTCAACAGCAATTGTATGATCTCAAATTAAACAAACGTTGGGTAATCACTTACCTACATCATTTTTTATCGATCCTTGCATACCTTACATACCCTTCTCTATTTCTTCTCCAATAATTATTACTTAACAAACTATCTAAAAAAACAATGTAAATTGCAATTGCTTCGCCGTTGATCTCACTTCAATTAGCCCCCGGGTGAAAATCTCTGGGGTTAAGAAATCTGTACGATTGCGCAGGTGCAGCAAGAGCTGGACGAGGTCTTCGGCGACGGACCCGCAATGGCAACGCCTGAACTACTGAATCGCATGCCCGTGCTGGAGGCAGCCATCAAGGTAACACCCAAGTCGGAACCTTCTCGTTTCCTTGCACACCTCTGGGCACTGAAAACCGTCCACCTGAAATTTTTACAAGTCCCAATTTCGTCTTGCTTGAAAATAGTATAGGTAGCATAGGTATATGCTGAGCACATGGCATATGAAACCACTTGCTTGGGTAGCTGCCTAATGATGGAAAACCAGTTTTCTTATCAGTGGGCCTTTTAACAATTCATATGAACCGTGCATTGCGAATATTCGTTCACCAGAGTAGCCCTTTTGGCATGATCGAGCTCCAGCATTTGTCACAGAGTTGCCGGTGAAGATTTAGACGGTTTGGACGAATTTCAATATCCTTGCTGTAACTACACTACATTTACTATTGATACCTATTAATAGTTAAATAACATTTATTCAATGGTAAAAATACTAAAAATGACAACCGTTTGAATTTCCTCCACTGCATTATAATAATCGACGTCGTTTGTTATCTAATCTCCCGTACTTGATATAATATATCCGACCCGCCAGGACAAGGTAGCATCTAAAAGGTCGGGTCTCGGAGCCAACCATTGACTTGATCCAAAGATAAGATAAGCAATTAAAAGGAGAGAAAATTAAATCGTGGCATGGAAACAAACTTTTTCCAGAATACTGAAGAAGTGATGAGATAAACGTGTTTGCTGTAAAGAGAAGAGGCAGGAAGTTTTCAAATTATTTCTGCATCTTCAAAATTACAAGTTATAGGCCATTGGGGGGTGCTGAAATGGTGTGCAAGACTCACGAGATATCATATTTGTGAGCTTGGTCGATCCTCATTTCACTGGGCAGGCATTACTGATAAGGAAAACTGGTTTATCTAAACGAGGTATAGGTTCAGAAAGCACATGGCATACAGCATGGTGTGTACCCGACTTACCTACACTATTTTTCAAGCCAACCTCCCTCGGGACCATTTTCAAGAAAAGTGCTTAACATCCAACAATGAAATTTTTACACAAACATTAAATTGTGAGGGTAAGCATTTCCTGAGAGTTTGGTCAAATTATATTCAGATGTTTGGCCTCTAGAGTGCTAAACGTGTTTTGGAAAAACTGAAAAATTTCGTAAAATCTTAATAACATAAAATTTACTCGTCCGATTTGCTTCAAAAACGTGGCAGGTCTAAGTTCAGAGAAAACGAAGGTCCATGTTAATTTTCATGAAAATTCGTTTTGGTGTTTGGCCTGTAGAGCGCGAACAAACACACAAAAAAAACAAACAAACAAAAAAAAACAAAAAAAAAACATTCCGGATTTTTTTAGCAGTAAAGTGTAATTGAAGATTTCGCTTCACTCGCTACGCTCGTTACGCTCATCAATAAAATTTAGGTTAGTTTTTTTACAGTTTTAATGTAATAAATATTTTTGTAAGCCTATAGGTACATTTTTTTTGAAAATTTATGGATAAATTGGAGTGGTTTTTATAGAAAATGTATTCCAAACTGAGCTATCCGGCCGAAAAATATCTCCTCTTCCCTGGGTGAGGAAAGAGCTCTCGGTTGAGAAGGAGGTGAAGCGACCGTCATTGTACGAGTTCTACACAGGCAACTTGTGCAAGTGTATTCGAAGTCCCCGTGACAGAGACACGGCTCTGGCGTTTTGCACCTAACCTCATTCTCTAAAGAAATATAAGGGATGAAAAATTGGTTACGCTAGTGGAAGCTCAAACCAGTAAGCAAAATGTTGGTGGGTTAGCTAAGCAGGAAAAATGCACGACCGAACCGGGATACGATTCTGGGACCTTCCGCTTCCCGGGCAGTTATCGGGCTTTTCGGCCGCTCGACATTGCCAATTACGCTGTGTGTGGTTAGGGCTTTCGGTAGGGACCCACCAAGAATCTATATTAACTCATTTACTGTGGCACGACACCTCTGTGGCCTCGCAGGAGACGCTGCGGCTGTTTCCGGTGGTGACGTTCCAGGCACGCGAACTTCCGGAAGACATCCAGCTGCCTTCCGGCTACCTGTTGCCTCGTGGCTCCACGGCCGTCGTGTTCGCGTACTCTCTGCACCGGGACCCGAAGTTCTTCCCAAGACCCGAAGAGTTCATTCCCGACCGGTGAGCCATAGGCACGCTTGAGCAAACAGAGAACTCAACTCATTTTCAGATTGCCTTCGAGCAAGGCTAGGTTGGGATATGCAGCACGAGTAAAATCATTTTGTTGTATCTATGTATCAGTTTGGAAGAAATGAGGAGCTTGAAATAGCTCTGCATCGGGCATCTTCAACGAAAGTAATCGTGACTACTGTCTGAAATAAACCAAGTTTCATTCCATGTAATCTTAGCCATGTAAATCAAATTGTTTAAATGTTATAAGTTATATTTGGTTTGAATGAGCTTATGTCACTATCTCAATAAGAGCTGTCAGAAAATAAGATGACACCAGACAAACAACATTGTGCGTGGCATCCTTTTACCACACAGCTATCAGGCCGCTAAACCTGATGTTGTGTGCCTAATCAATTGCCTTGATCGATTGATCCAGCAATTCTTTACGATGCTACACATGAAGGATGCAGGAAGTTTCTCAAATGCCCATCTGGCATGGTATCCGAGGGTAAAATCTGGAGACTAAAGGCGAGAGATAATTATATTATTCCATGTCTCCCAGCTGGCTGGACCCTCCAGACTCGCGCCACCCCTACGCCTACCTGCCGTTCAGCGGCGGCGCGCGCAATTGCGTCGGCCAGAAGTACGCGATGCTGCAGATGAAGTCGGTGCTGAGCGCCTTGCTGCATCGCTACGACGTAGCGACGCCACTCACGATGGCGTCGCTACAGCGGCTGGAGATGAGCATCACTCTCACCATCGACACGACCATCGGGTATCAGGTCCAGCTGATGCCGAGGAGCGAGCGGCGAAGGGTTTGACGACGGGACAGCTTGAATCGAGTATCTAGTAATTGCTGTAAAAATTATGTGCTAGTAATTATGTAATTTGCTATCGACCATCCGTGACACGAAAGGGAAAAGAATAAGATTTCAAAATCAGAGTAAAATCTATTTGGGCAACGATTTTGGCGGCTGTGGTAGCCTTTTTGTCAACTTTAAGCTAAAGCTTTATACTGAAATGAAAAATTGTACGTGCTTGGCGCTTGCACCGGCTGTAAGTCACTTGAACTTAATATAATTTGACTAAACTTTCCTCATATTTCACTCCTCACGACTTGACTGTTGGGTAAAAATAAAAAATTGTATGCTAAGAAAATTGATTTTCTGTAATAGGCACATCAAGAAAATCTGCTTGATCGAAGGCAAACCTGATCGACTAGTTGAAGGAGGTCAGTTGCATTAACAATCGTTGCATCAACGGTCTCAACTCGAGTACTAGAGATTGTTCATTTGTTCAGTTATTCAACTGGAGATAGGAAATTGTTCAAATTACACTCTTCCACAATGCGATGTTGCGATTGTTTGCGAATCCCTCGTTTTTAACCATCCCGAGTTCAGATCTCTGGCAGTATACTCTGAAGCGGCTTTGCATAGGTTTTTGCCACGACGGTAAACGCAGCAAGGCGGACGGATTTTATATGGGAAGGATTTTTTTTTGCTTTGCATTGCCGTTTATTTCTCAGTGGCTCTCTCACTTCTTGTCTTCGGGGCATAACTGAAATGAACAAATGAACCCTACACCCTCTAAAAAGGCTCTAAATACGATACCATAAAAAGTGCTTCCAGCGATATTATACAACGTAATATTATTGACACCTAATCCAGTATTTAGACTCATATGTTTATGGGTATGAGGACCTTGATTTAACGACACGAGTAGGTATGAGATTCAGATAAACTAGGCTATGCGAACACTCATATAATCGTGTTGTGGATGAGTGTAATATTTACGCTCACCCTCAACGCAATTATATTGCGTGTGCGCATAGCCTAGAGGCTTTTATGGTAAATTTAACATGTCCAGTAAGAATTTAGCATTTTTCTCAATGACATTTGAATATTTAAAAACGTAAAAATCGATTTAAAGAAAAACTATTCAATTGATTTGGTTCAAATTAATACAGTATCTTCTTTTTACGATTTGTAATGTACACAGTTAAATTTTGTGAACATTGGTTGAAGATAAAGTTGCTTAAGTTGCAAAAAACTGAAAAAAAGCTAAAAAAATCGCAAAAAATCGTCATAAAAGCGCCATTTTCAAGAAAAGTACTTAACATACAACAATGAAATTTTTACACAAACATTAAATCGTGAGGGTCAACATTTCCTGAAAGTTTCGTCAAATTATATTCAGAAGTTTGGCCTCTAGAGTGCAAAACGTGTTTTGGAAAAACTGAAAAATTTCGTAAAAACTTAATAACATAAAATTTACTCGTCCGATTTGCTTCAAAAACGTGGCAGATCTAAGTTCAGAGAAAACGAAGGTCCACATAAATTTTCATCAAAATCCGTTTTGGCGTTTGGCCTGTAGAGCGCGAACAAACACACAAAAAGACAAAAAAAACAAACAAAAAAAACATTCCGGATTTTTTTAGCAGTAAAGTGTAATTGAAGATTTCGCTTCACTCGCTACGCTCGTTCCGCTCATCAAAAAATACCAAGTAAACCTATCGTCTCCCAGAAAAAATATACGATTGTCAATGTACCAAGATAAATAACACGGATCTGCAAGATGTAGGTATTTACTTCATTTTATAATTACTTTTATAAAAAAAAATACTATTGAAACATAGGTATTTATTTTATTCTATAGATTTAATAATTATTTTGCACAGTAGGTATATTAAATGTAAAGACAGATAAAAAATAATCGAGTTGTACAACCAAACGTTTTTCATTATAATAACGCGAACTGAAGTTGCCCAAGCCTCAAAATAGACAATGAAGAGCTAAAGGACTCCCGCCTTGCGAAACACAGGCAGCAGGCTCTGCAGAGCTCGTTTATATCGGGCCCCAGCGTACGCTTTGACCAAGACGCTCACTTGACCTACCTCCTTCGTTGCCGGCTGCTCTGGATTGTATGGTACCATCTGGGAAAAGTCTGGAGAATCCTCAGGACTAGCAAGAACCACCGGCAAAACAATAAATGTTATGAGCAGCGCCAACGAGATGTGATCATTCAGTTCCTTCTTCAACTCATTCAAGCTGAAAATGGTTGACGTGTCGTAGTTGATAGACTTCAAAGTGGCGACGAAGCTTGTGTAGTACAGCTCCACAAGCTTGTCCCAGTCCCTTGTTCTCACTTCTTGGTTGGCGCTCGAGTAGATCAAGTTATAAAAATCGTATGTCAACGGGAAGTAGCGAATGAGCTGAAAGTCAATAAATTTCAAGTCCACAAGCTCCATCTCGTCCGAGTATTTGAACATCATGTTGTTCAGCCAGCAGTCGCCGTGACAGAGTACAGAAAACTTGCTGGAAACCGACATCAAATCGATGGCTTTATCAAGAAAATTACTCTCCTTCAGCTTATCAGCGTAGCTCTCGTAGCCTTTCCAAGTGGCCACTTCCTTCGCCAGGGCGACTTTGTTTCTGTCCTGGTAGAAATGGTTCTCGGCGCGTTTTGCTGGCGGCAGCATCGTGTCTGGGAATCGTTGCCGGATAGACGGATCCTGCTTGATGAGGCCCAGGGAGAGCGCGTGGAACCTGGCCAGAGCCTGCACGGCCAGCGAGCTGTGGGCGAGGTCGAGGCCGGAGAGCCGGTCTGCAACGCGGTACCCCCGGCGGGTGAGGTCTTCCATCACGATGGTGTGCGGCCGTTTGGTCGGGTAGCACTTGCAGCCCAGCGGTGTCGCGGCCGCTCCGGAGGACTCTTGCATCTTGCGGTACGCGGGTAGGACGTCCAAATAGACACCGGTCTCTTTCTCGAAGATCTGGCTTTCTTTGATTATTTGCAAAAATATCTCGCCTTCTGGCAGGCTTTTTACAATGAGAAAACGATGGTCAAGCTTTCTACCTGGAACAAGAAAAAATAGCAACACTGATTCGGTCATCGTGGTGTGTATTATTATATAGTTGCGAGGGAGCGTTTTCCTATATTAATTTTTCTTACGTCTTAAGAAAGTCCAAATACTCTTCAGTGGGACGATTTTGACTAACGATGCATTCGCCTAGTCGAAGTATAAGCCGAGGAGTCCCAAACTTCGCTTGCAACTCATCTATTTGTCAGCAGGTGGCGGATCTCCAATTTTAAGTCGAGCTGTTTTAGAAGCATGTGCGGCAAAGAGAAGGGTGAAACGAATCACCAACGAATGGGAAAGAGTGAAGTCGAGGAGACCGCGGTAACTGTCACTTGCAGCCCCTTTGAGATCTAATAAAATAACTAGAACTTCGCGTTGCCGCCGGCGTACTTTTCTCAACGCAGAGCTCTGCTTTGTAGAGCAGACTGGCGAAGTTCTCGCCCTTCCCGACGGCCAACCGGACGTCCATCCTGCGCACGATCAGACTCTCGTCACGCTCGTCTGCTCGCAGTAGCTCCTCGAAGAAGGCGGCGTTGAGCCACGCAGGAGCGTCCGTGTTGGCAGCCATCGTAACGCGCTGACGAGGAACACGAGGCGTTACTTGCACTTCTTTGGTCAGAAAGTTCCGTTGCACATTTCTCCTGCGCACTGCGTCGTTTTCTGGGTCTTTCATCAAGGAACAACGAGGGGGCGAGGTACGGAACCAAGTACAGAAAATCAAATACACTGGCGCAAGACCCTTTTCTTTATGTATCACGAGTATTATAATGTAAATGTAATGATTTATTAGATGTTGACGTTATTTGCCTAACATTAGCAGAGAGATGTCAAAGTCATACAGAGATTAAATAAAAATCACACCTTCAATACATCGGTAAATCGCTATGTGAAACGCTTCACTCGATGCGTGTTTCCTGCCTACACAGCTGTTGTTGACGGGTAGACAACGAGACCAACTTTTATGAAACATTCTAATTCAAAAATCACGTGGGATTTTAGATGAATTATTGATTTCTGAAAACGAAGTTGAAAACTGAAGAGCGGACGAGGGCTGCGTCATGCGAAATTAATTATAAGCACAATATATCGCCCAAATCTGCAAATCTGCCCTACCTTCAAGTGAACAGAAGAGAAGACGGCTTAATCGGCAGAGTTTCGGCGTCGAATGACAACAACTTGGAGCTTGAATGTCATCGAAGCTAGCTTGCAGTGTCACCTCCGGTTTATGAGACCATAATAGGACATGAAGCGGTCGTTATCATTACATGTAAACGCAGATGATATCGCTAACAGTGATATAATATTTATATCTAACTAAAAAAATATTGGCGAAACGAGAGGTATAGAAAGCGCATAGGAAGAAATATCTTCGTTTGTTGTCTGTGTGTTTGTTATTGATAGTTTCTGGGAACCTTTAACATATATCGACTTAATTTTTCTCTAATTCCTCAAATTATTTTCAATCGGCATTATCCAACTCACGTGAATTTTTCTCCGCAAGTAGGTATGCATTTAAACTGCAGATTCTCATTTAAAATCCCCAAATTGGGTAGCCTTCAACATTTCCGTTGTAACAACGTTGTACGAATGTGTACTGGCTACCGGCTCGTGCATTTCACACTCCATGATCTCATTATCCGGCTCCGGTTTAACTGGAACGAACATCTGTCCTCTTCTGACAATGTAATTTTTTTGTTAGAATTCTGACAAAGTAATATTACAATCTTCAAAGTCAACCAGTTTGCAGCTGTGTCTTTTATTCAGTGGGGGAGATATTATTTGATGACACAAACCATTGAATCTGGTGGAATGACCAAAACGGGCAAGCATTTAGTTTGGCTGCGAACTCTATGGTGCTGATGCTGTGATTAGCCGTGATAAAACAATGAAAATTGTTAGTATAATATATTAATATATTGTTAATATATATTGTTAGTATAAATAATTGTTAAATTGTTAGTAGAGACAAGGCCATGATGTATGTTGCCGTGTCATACCAGCATAATAACAACAGCTCAACGTAAAAAACTTGAACATTATAAAAACATTGCTTTGTTTTACATTAAAACTATACTTACATTACTTGTTTTTGTCAGTATTTTTACCATCAAATAATTGACTTTAACTATTAATAGGTATAAACAGTTAGTGTGTTTAGTATAGTTACAGCAAGGGTATTGACATTCGTCCAAACCGCCTTCCCCAGCAACTTTGTGACAAACGTTGGAGCGCGATCATGGCCAAAACGGCTTCTCTGGTGACTGACTTTTCGCAATTCACGGTTGATATGATTTGCTTAAAGCCCCACTGATAAGAAAACTGGTTTTCCATCATTAGGCAGCCTCCAAGGCAAGTAGCTCCATACGCCATGTGCTCAGCATCTACCTGGCTACCTTTACCATATTAGCAAGCCTTCATTGCGACTTGTTAACATTTCAGGTGGATGGTTTCCTTTGGTTTTTGGTGTTCTTTGGTAATTACTTACCAACAGCTGCCATGCTATTTATTATGGGCATAAAAATGATCTGCTTTGATTATACTAACGGCTAAGTTATTACCTACTTTTTTAATGAATGCTGCTGTCTCACCAAATCTTAGCACGATTTAGTTTTCACAAAACCATTTAACTGAATTGAATGCAATTAAGTCCCAAACTAGTTTTTCGTTTTTCTGAAATGGCTAAGTTTGTTGTGAATCAGCTTTCTCCATAAGGCTAATTTTTAAACGCAATAAAATTATTTCAAAATTATTAAATAATACTTTTCATCTGTGATGACAAGTCAATTTAGATGTGATTGCAGCTTGAGTGTCCTGGCCTTCTGCCTGCAGCTCATCACAAATAAATATGAGCGGTGGCCAGTGACATTCTATAAATTTCTGAAGGACTAACACGATTAGCTGATATCAGACTTGCTGATTACGCCGTGCAGTGGTGCACCATCACGTCCATAGCTATTACCATAGAATAAAGACCTCCTTAGAATATGAGTTGAATTACCAAGCGAAATAATGATTCCAAATTTTTACCTGTGCGATTCTGCTCATTTTTTTCAAACGAGATGAGATGAGAACTTTTGTCAGTTTTTTTAATTGAACAAATGAACGCTTTTGGAGGGTCGTATGTCTCGCAATCTTCATAATGAAACGCATGAAACACTGATGCACTGATGCAACCCTTGAGGTTAATATTATGAATCTCAAGGGTTGACGAACATTTTTGTATGCACTTGAAAGACGAGTTTCAGAAGAAGTTCAGCACCTTATTTTTGACAATCTTGAAATCGGGAAATGGACCGTCCAGATGCGTAGCAAAGGACTTCAGCCTGCAGCAGAAACTAAATTCCAGAAATCGAGAATTTCCACACTTTCCACTCTTCAATCTTTTCCTGCCTCGAAAGAAGTGGAGTCCATGATTCTCCGATGTGATTTTCACGCACCCAAATTATTCACCATCACACCTAATGATGCCTCTGCCCATTGCAGAAGTACCCATAAAATAGAACGTCTTAAACTTAAACTCCCTTAGCTATAAAATTCCACACAGATTACTAATATTTTACGGGATCTCATATCAGCTTAAGAAATCCGGACCCGAATCTTTCACCGTGCCAGGGTTAAGCTTTACCAACTATGCTACACGGACATTAGATTTTCGAATTGTAATTTATTTATTTTGGGCTGTTTATTATCTGTTTGTAGCTCATTACCTACTGAAGAAACATTGTCGGGGGTAGAATGTAATAAGAACTTGTACATAAAGCCTAAAGGTATGATAATATCCTTCCATGGAGATGGAGATTGAAACAGAAGTAAGACGGAACATGATACATTTTTGGATTGGATATTTCGTAGCTGATAATAAGTATCGAATAAAACCAGTTTTTTTGGAGATGGAGGAGGTGCCAGGATGACAGGTGTTGCAAATCTTAGATAGCTCTTGCCAGCGACATTTTGTGTATTCTTGTTTATTTGTAATGTATACTTCTGTTGCACCTATGAACCTTTACCGTTACAGCAAGTAGGATTAAAATTATAAAATGGCCAATTTTGCTGATAATCCTCCGGCCGGGCCCATTAGTCTTCTTAGTAAAAATCGGGTCGTAAGTTTAAAAAATGTAAAAATTGGTCGAGTAATTGGCGGTTTTGCTCTGATGGGATTGACTTGTGGTCCTGAAAAGGACCTGGGTCGACGTTTCGTCCGCGATGGCGGACCATAAAACCATAAAAAAACAGTGATAACAGTCATCAAAAGGTCAATTTAATAAAAGAATCCCTGATTATAAATTATTTAACACGCTTTCTTGTAGCTACATAGACAATGAATGCATATGAAGTCGTATCATTACCATATATTTTGTTTCATCACTAGAAAACTATCTTTTAAAAGCTTGTCCTACATTTTCTGCACTCATTTGTGCACCTGGTTACGCCACTGTGAAGTGATTTTAAACCGAGATAATTATTACATCATTGTCTACTGCATGGTGAGCCATGACATTGTTCAGCATTTAAGTCTCATTCCGCTGTTCGATTTGGATGCAGCCAAAGGACATCATCTCCTAGTTTCTTCTCAAGGTAGGTCAACACGTAGGGCAGGTAGGGCAACGGAAAGCATTCGAATTTACTAATTTCCAACATAGATATATTGTTGTTTAATTGTACTTTTATTACAAGGCTTGTAAGTATCCTAGTCTCAGTGCATTCGCATCCAAAAAAATATAATATCTTCCAATATCCCAGTCAAAATGTCTAAAAAGAATTTAAGTGATCTAAAATAACCATAATAATAATGATAAAATTGAAAATAAGTTGCTTTTTATTCGATTGATCACCTGCATTATGAATGAGTTAATGATTAATTAATTAAACACTAAATTGTTCTTGGATATAAATTGTTCGTATATGATTAAACAGCCGCTCGTAGTAGGTACCTACTTTATTAATAGGCAGTTGTTTGGACAGAAATATTGTTATTTTCACTGTGGCTCATTATAATACCTAGGTGGTTACAGGCGATATTCATTATCAAGGTAGTTAAGCAACAGTCAAGAGCCAAGCCAGTGAAGCAAATGTTCAATAACATCTACAGCTGCAAAAGGTACCTATATATTTAGAGCAATTTTAACATCTTCTTGTTCGTAACATTTTTTAAATCATATATGTGGAATAAAACAGAAAAACAGTAAAAAATCATATATTTTTCAATTGAACTTTTACCCCGAGCTTCCCTTTATCGGATCCGGAAGGTAGTAAAGCACGCGGGCTTCAGCCGCCGGGGCACAAGATCCCCGCTTGGCTCGATGAGCAAACGCCTTCGCAAAGTCGACGTATCTCTCAGTGTTTGGAATCAGCAAGCGGCACAGCAAGAAGGAGAAATGTGCGACGGAACTTTCTGACCAAAAAAATGCAAGTAACGCCTCGTGTTCCTCGACAGCGCGTTACGATGGCTACCGACACCGACGCCCCTGCGTGGCTCAACGCCGCCTTCTTCGAGGAGCTACTGCGAGCAGACGAGCGTGACGAGAGTCTGATCGTGCGCAGGATGGACGTCCGGCTGGCCGTCGGGAAGGGCGAGAACTTCGCCAGTCTGCTCTACAAAGCAGAGCTCTGCGTTGAGAAAAGTACGCCGTAAGCAACGCACGGATCTAGAAGATTTTATTTGATCAATCAAGCAGCTGTGTGGAGGGTCACAGATGACAGCTACGTCTGGCTCCTTGACTTCCCTCTGAACCAATTGTCGGTGATTCATTTCACACTCCTTGCTGTTGCTACAGCTCTCTTTCTTCAACATCTGCCCTCATCTGCCCCCCGCACTTGCGAAATGACAACTGGAAGTTGACCACGGAGCTTAACAGTTTGGGCATAAGAGAAAAAAACTCAAATTAAAATCGTTGCTGGTGAATAGCAGACCGTTTAGGTTGACTGTCCGTTTCTTTCATGGCCAAATTCCCCACAATCGGATGTTTAATCGACTGGTCTCTCTAACTAATTATTAAAAATTGGTGGATATATTACTCGTTGGAGACATTTTTAAATTACATTTGTTCATGGTTGTGTCCATGTATCTTGCCCAGTTCCGGTAGAGTATGTCAGAGTGAAATAAAGTATACTGTGTTTATGGAAGAGTACCTAGTGAGACTGTAACAAAAAAGCAGAATTAGCAAGAAAGTTGGACACAAACGTATACAAGGCTTTTTAATGCAACATTTAGGTACACCAAAAGGTATCAAATAAATCAACTTTGATTTTTTTCTCCCATTCCAGATGGAGAAATTGAAAGCCGTTCATTAATTGTAAAATGTCTGCCAGAAGGCGAAGTGTTTCTGAAATTAATCAAAGAAAGTCAGATTTTCGAGAAAGAGACCGGTGTCTATTTGGAAGTCCTACCCGCGTACCGCAAGATGCAAGAGTCCTCCGGAGCGGCCACGACCCCGCTGGGCTGCAAGTGCTACCCGACCAAACGGCCGCACACCATCGTGATGGAAGACCTCACCCGCCGGGGGTACCGCGTTGCAGACCGGCTCTCCGGCCTCGACCTCGCCCACAGCTCGCTGGCCGTGCAGGCTCTGGCCAGGTTCCACGCGCTCTCCCTGGGCCTCATCAAGCAGGATCCGTCTATCCGGCAACGATTCCCAGACACGCTGCTGCCGCCAGCAAAACGCGCCGAGAACCATTTCTACCAGGACAGGAACATAGTCGCCCTGGCGAAGGAAGTGGCCACCTGGGAAGGCTACGAGAGCTACGCTGATAAGCTGAAGGAGAGCAATTTTCTTGATAAAGCAATCGATTTGATGCCGGTTTCCAGCAAGTTTTCTGTGCTCTGCCACGGCGACCCCTGGCTGAACAACATGATGTTCAAATACTCGGACGAGCAGGAGGTTCAGGACTTGATATTCGTCGACTTTCAACTCACGCGCTTTATCCCGTTGACGTACGACTTCCATTACTTGATGCACTCGAGCGCCAAAGAAGAAGTGAGAACACGGGACTGGGACACGTTGGTGGAGTTGTATCACTCAAACTTTGTCGCCACTCTAAAGTCGATCGACTACGACACGACAACGACTTTCAGCTTGGACGAGCTGAAGAAGGAACTTGATGATCACACTGTCTTGGGGTTGTTTGCGGCGTTCCTTGTATTGCCGATTGTGCTGGCTGGTACTGGGGATGCTCCGGACTTCACTCAGTTGGAGGTTTTTGACCCAGACGTTCCTGTAGAGAATGTGCGGGTGGGAGCTAGCGTCATGACGAAGGCGTACGCAGGAGATAGATTTAGGAGGGCTCTGCAGAGCATGCTGCCAAAGTTTCACAGTGCAGGAGTTATTTAGCTAGCTGCCAATGAACATGAACACCAGGATGGTGATTTTCGAGGAAATGCGATATCGATGTCACACTTTTTCATGTCAATGTCTGTTGTCAGACAAATATTTTGCTTGCTAGTTGTTCTTTGCCCAGGGTTGTTCAATGATTTCTAACACTGTTTGAACCTGACCTTTTGAAGACAACCTTTTGAAGACCTTGACAAAAAAAAATGTTTGAAAATATGTCATTGCGTTATCAAACTATTTAATACATTTCCAGTTCTGTCTTTTGAAATTCTTACAAAATAAAGCAAACCTATGTGACATTCTACTCTATTAATTTCGTATTTAAGTTTCTAGTGAATCATGGAACATAAGAATAGTTTTTCAAGTTCTTCTGATAATATCTCGAATGTTTTGAATATATTTCAAACCTACTTGATGCAAGCCAAATGAGTTATGAAGATAGGCTATCTCTTGCAACTGGAGAGTACTGGAGAGCAACCAAAGTTCATATCAGCTCACATGAACTTACACGACAATAGCTTGCATTATATCTCATTCATTTTCACCTTGGAACAAAGCCTTATATTTTTAATTTTTCAGCCTCATTTTTTTAGACAATGAGGGCTAAAAAATATCAGCAGAAACAAACGGCGCTGCAAAGCAAATGACTTGCAATTGAATTTTTTCAATTAGAATCTCACTGCAATGTAAGAAATGTGAGATATCCCCAGGCCACTTCAATGACAAAACCGTAGTTTGCACCGAGACCACAAGCACTCTGTGTTTGTTTGCAGCGCGAATCAGCGCGGCGTCTCTTTGTCTTCGCTTATTAGAATATACTTTTAAGGTAAGAATTTTAAACCAAAATAACACCTGAACTAATTGTGGTTAAAATTCTAGTGCAATGAATGAGATTATTAAATATAAGTAAATTAGTCAATATGGAACAAATCATTTATCATTTTAACTTTATATACAAGGAGAAATACAATTGAGGTTTCTAGATTTTCGAAAACAAGCCCAAGATAAGTTAGCTGGTAAATATTTATTTATTTTGTTTATTGCCAGCTTGAAAAAAAATTTCAATGGTGTGAAATATCACATTAAAAATAATGCTGTACTAGTCATACACGGTATTAGAGAATAAGACAAATAAAATATCATAGCTATAAGAAATAATGCTTGTCATTGCTATAGCCATACTGTATTATATTTAAAAAATCCGTAGAAATAGCAGTTTAATTCTAGTCGTTTAATAAAATTTAGCATAGATAGCATTTTAAAATTTGAGTGATATACCACAGGTATCTGTGTGGTTTCTGACAGAATACTGCATCATATCTCGTCTGATATCAATAGACTGTGTTGACTGAATCACAATTCTGGTAACCATCCTCAGAATGGAGCCGGACCCGGAAGTGAAGTCGTGGCTGAACGGAGAATACGTTCAAACTCTGCTGCGAGACGATGAGAACGACCCGGGTCTGGTCGTGGAAAGCGTGGACGTGAAATTTGCGGTAGCCAAGGGCGAAAACTTTGGCAGTTTTTTGCACAAAGCCGATGTGTCTGTTCGGAAGGGTGAGTGGGATTGGTTGTGTCTTAAAATACCTGGCAGACAGTAGCATGGTTGTTGCAAAATAATTCAATGTGATTCAGCTGTGAACATGTATGTTATCAGGATTGTAATCAAGAATACACTTGAGATTTTGCATAGTCATGATTCTCGATTGGATTCATTGTAAGGTGAAGGTCTTGAGATAATTTTCAAGTGCTTGCACTTTCTGAATGTCACTATTCTATATAAGAACGAGGACTAATTGTATTTCCTGCATTAGCCAGCATTTCAAGAAAAAAAATTTATGAAACAACTGGGATTTTTAACTGACTACAATTTCTCCAATTTCACATACCTAATTCAACAATTATAACATATAACACCCTGACCGACTCACCTTATAAACAGGGAAGATCCAAGTTACAAGAGTTCGAGCATTCCAAGAAAAAAATATTCTCGATGTGTTTTTCAAGCCCACCAAAATTGTGCAAATAATCTTACTTACAAGTCACATTTGTCTGGTACGAATGATACTGTCAGTCTTCTCCCGTTTCGCCCATTCAAACTATCAACCTAAGATTTTCACAACCGTAACGCTTGTTTTTTTTGTTTTAAATAAACATAGCCGGAAAGCTCGAGCACCGCCACCTAATGGTCAAAAGCCTTCCCGTCGGCGATGCTCTTCTCACCTTCCTCAAAGAAAGCCAGATCTTCGAGAAAGAGACCGGCGTCTACTTGGACATCCTCCCCGCGTACCGCAAGCTGCAAGAGTCCTCCGGGACGCCCGTCACCCCGCTGGGCTGCAAGTGCTACCCGACCAACCGGCCGCACACCATCGTGATGGAAGACCTCACTCGCCGCGGATACCGCGTTGCAGACCGGCACTCCGGCCTCGACCTCGCCCACTGCTCGCTGACCGTGCAGGCTCTGGCCAGGTTCCACGCGCTCTCCCTGGGCCTCATCCGCGACGGCCGCCGACTTGCCGAAGAGTTCCCCATCGTGTTCCTGTCGACAGAGAAGCGATTGGATACGCACTACACCCAGGACCGCAACGTGGCGGCGCTGGCCAAGGAGATTGGGACGTGGGAGGGATTCGAGCGGTACGGTCCGAAGCTTTTGGGGTGCGGTTTCCTCGACAAGGCCATCGACTTGCTGGGGATCCAGAGCAAGTTTTCGGTGCTGGCACACGGCGATAGTTGGCTGAACAACATGATGTTCAGATATACGGACGGGAACGTTGTTAAGGATGTGGTGCTGGTCGACTTTCAGCTTTGTAGCTACAGGACGTTGGCTTATGACATGCATTATTTCATTTATTCCAGCGCTAATGAAGATGTGAGAACTAAAAGTTGGAATCAGCTTGTTGACATTTATTACGATTGCTTTGTGGGTACTTTGAAGTCGATTGGGTTGCCGATACCTTTCACGTTGGAGGAACTGCGCAAGGAGCTGGACGATAAGTTTGGCTTAGCGTTGCTCGCGGCGTATCTGGTTCTGCCCGTTGCGCTGGCCAGTCCTGAAGACGCTCCCGACTTCTCATTGATGCCGGAACACTCTGCTGACAAAGTCCTAGAGGAACAACCGGGGGAGAAGTTTAGCATCATGGCCAAACCCTACGCAGGGGCTCGGTTCAGGAAGGCGCTACAAGGAATGCTACCGGAATTCGAACGCGCAGGACTTTTATAAGTTGAACATTGTAATAAAATGTGCATTTAATTCGATTTAATAAATCTTCTTGACTCCTTGTGATGTGTAAGCAGTAGAGTATTGAGGGAGTGTGTGCTCAGTCACGAGTTCCTAGCCTTCAATAAACTAATCACTACCCCCACCACTGTATACATTTTAACATGCATTAGGTTCGAGTATTTTGAGTATAAATAGAGGAGCTTCTGCCCATGTGAATGAGAGCTCTCCAACTTCTCTTTGGATTCGTTTCTTCCTAACAGATTTTAAAGATGAAATACACTGGTTCCCAGCTTCTTTTTTCTTTGTAGGTCATTAACTGTTCGATAAATCTTTTTACTTTTAATTTTAATCTAATATAATATCTCTTTTAATATCTCTTTTATTCTAATTGGTTACCCCCGACGATCCTCTCAAAATAAAAAAACTAGCGGTTCTAAAATCAAGGTTAGTCGGACCAGCTCTACTGTTTCTACGAGCTAACTCACACGCCCAGGACGCAGATTGGAACGCAATAAAACAACAGTTCCACGATTGGTACCGAGAAGCTCTCAGCAACTCGATCCACTACACGTGTAGTGAAATATCTTTCACTGCATACAAATGTTTACTACACCCCGCCCAATTGCTCATTCAATTGTCATCAAATTACAACCTATCCAAAACCAGCTCATCAATTCAAACAATTGCCCATCTCAAAAGGCAACCACAATATTCAACAGTAAATCATCAGACACTGAGGTTATCAGGGTCCGACTCCCAGATAAAACTATCAAACTACAACTTATCAGACCATGGGCTACTATGGGTTTAGGGCAGTGTTTGCCCAGATCATCCAAATATCATCATGCATATTGTGCAAAACCACGCAGCATACTTTGACCGATCTACGCACTCGCGCCTGATAGAGAAGCCTAAAATCTGGGTAAATTGATTGATTTGTGGGTTTAACGGCGCGTCTGCAACTATGGCTATTTGCGCCGGTCAGATGATTAAAACAAGACAATGACAAAACATTTAACAACAAAACATCACATAGATAAAACTATCGATCAGTTGGTTAAAATATTGTCATTGGTTAAAAAACAAAAACTAGATAAAAAACTAGTTACTATTTCCTGACGCATTCTTTAAAAATACCTGCGCCAGGAATTTAAGACTGATTTAAAAATTTCTCTAACCTAGATCAATTTATAAAATTGCAGCCTTAATTTAAAAATAAAAAGACAACAAAGACAATAAAAAACAACTCTCCAACTAAAAACAAATAAAATTGAGTCAAGTTAGATGTGTAAAATATTGTCAATAGTTAAAAAGCAAATAAAAACAATGCTAAAAAACCAGTTGTCATGTCCAGACGCAGTTTTTATAAATACTTGCGCCTGGATCATAAACTGCTTTAAAAACTTACTAAAAACTAGATAAGTTTAAAAAAGTCAGTTTGAATTAAAAATTTAATTATTCGGCCTATCGACACGGCATTGTCTCCCAACGCCTCTGGCAAACTTCCGGGAATCTGCAGGTGGTTGCGCAGTTGCCTGTGAACGGCACACTCGACAAGGAGATGTTTAATCGAGAGAGGTTGATCACAGGAGGTGCACATCGGTGGCTCTTCTCGCTTCAGGATGAAGACGTGAGTGAGCGGGCTATGACCGATGCGCAACCTCGTTGTTACAACCTCCTCGCGTCGAGTGTGTCGGGCAGAAGATTGCCAGGGGTCGATAGTTGCCTTGATGGGCTTCAGTTTGTTGACTTGCACAGTGTCCCATGTCGCTTGCCAGCACTTCTTTGTTTCGGCCCTGAACGCGGCTTTAAGATCGCTAACAGGGACAACTGTGAAGTCAACATCGGCTTTTCTTGTGGCGTCTTTGGCTGCTCTGTCGGCCATCTCATTGCCAGCAATTCCTGCATGGCCTGGAAGCCAACAGAGCAACACTTCTATGCCGACCAAGCACAGTTCGCCAAGCTTAGCCTGGATGGTTTGCACAAGATGGTCCGTGGGGAATGCCTGACATAGTGCTTGGAGGGAGCTCAGAGAGTCGGAACAGACAAGAAATTGTTTGCGATTGGCACGCTTGATATGTTCAAGGGCCTTGAGAATCGCAAACAACTCTGCTGTATAGACACTACAGAGAGGACTGAGCTTAAAGCACACGCTTGTGTTGTCGATGACAAAGGCACACCCCACAGACTCATTGTCCTTTGATCCGTCAGTGTAGATCCTGCTGTATTTTGAGTACTGGTCGCAAATGCTGAAGAACAGCTGTCGGAAAACGGCCGGGCTCGTCTGGGCCTTGGTGTGCTGAGCGAGTTGCATCAGGCACACAGGCTGGGATGTTGTCCAGGGAGCCACACGACCGATTCCGACAGGAAGGACAGGTGGTAGGTCCATTCCAAATGCGGCCAGGAGCTCTTTTGCTCTGATGCCAACAGGTCTGGTTGCTTTTTGCCTGGTGTTGTAGAGAACAACATTTGGCGGAGCGAACACAGACCTGTATGCCGGGTGTTTTGGCATGCCACGTAGCTTGGCTACGTAGCTGGCAAGGAGGTAGTCACGCCTTATCTTAAGCGGAGCCTCCCCGGCCTCACAATGCAGACTGACGATGGGACTTGTGCGAAACGCGCCAGTACACAACCTGATACCAGCGTTGTGCACTGGATCCAGGATGCCGATATATGATTTCCTCGCCGATGCATAAACAGTGCAGCCAAAGTCTAATTTGGATCTTATGAGAGAGCGGTAGAGGCGGAGCATGGACGTTCTGTCAGCTCCCCAGGAGGTTGTTGCGTAAGACCACGCATCATACTTTGACCGATCTATGCACTCGCACCCGACAAAAAGGCCTAAGATCCGGGTAAAAATACAGCTTACGAATTCAGTAGAAGTCAGTGAGAAAAGAAGAGTAGACAATTGTTCCAACTACCTGTATACACTAGCTTTCTGACATCGTTTCGGCTCTCGGAGAAGTACGTCCCAGAAACTTCTGTATTCAGATAATAGACACCTCTATCAGTCGCCCGTACGCTTCAAGGTCTCTATTGTAGTTTTTACTCTCCAGAGACTTCTGGTTTACGAGTCTGACACAGCCAGTAGGCGAGGAAGTTTCAACTAATCGTACAAACTAGATCTCTAACATCGTTTGAAGTACGTCTTAGAAACTATTACCTACATACTATTAGTAAAAGCTCTATCCGTTCACCGTGTTATTCAAAGTTTCTGGTGCGGCCCTTGTACTAAGAGCTCCTGAATCACGAGCAGAACTCGTCTACGTTCCTTAAACAAGTTACATCTTTCTTTAAGCAGTGTTCTTGCTGTAAATCGTGTTACTACTTTCAACCAGTGATACTTAGTGAGTACCAACATCCGAATCCATGTAAGTCAATCACTAATATTACTTATGTTGTATTCCCTGGACGTACACCACCAGAGGATTTTCAAAGCCGCTGTGACAGATCCCCTCGCTGACCTGCGAATTCCACAAGAGGGTCTACTCCACAAAACAGTAGACGGAAAACCTTCGTAAACTAATCATTCATGTTCTTCTAAAATCCCAGTTTAATCAAACCCATCTTCCGTTCCTTTGCCTTTTAGACACAGGAGCCGACGTCTCAATCATTCCGGAATCAATAATACAAGAAAGCATTATTCCATATTCTTATATTTTATCACGACCAGTGTTTGGTGTTACATGCGCTCAGCTTCCTAAGAAGGTGAAGCCGCCATAGCACTTACAGGCCTTCTGAGGAGAAGAATAGCGTAATTTGGGTTTTAAAGTGAGTTTTAGATCGATTTGCTTTCAAAACAAACACTGGAAACTAGAAATGTCAAAAAGTCACAAGTCCCGAGCTACCGCGCCAGAATGATGCATCATATTCGGCAGACGATGGTGTCGACAGCGCTTTGAGCTAGTGGGAAGTCAACGTTTTGTGGCTGCGTTCATAATCATACAGGTGGGGTTGAATCATACCACAATGCCCGACTGAAATACATGCATAAGCGAATTCATTTTACCTATCAAGGTATGATTCTCCGATCAGTGTTAGCTATACTGGACCACAATGCCAACATAGGTAGATCAGTGACAGGCAGGGTTGGGTTTATACGTGTCTAAAACCCTTTTATACGTTAGACGTATTATACATACGTATTATACGTAAAAAACGTATAAAACCTACGTATAAAACCATTTTTTCCGGAAACTGTTCAATTTTACATCTCCTGCAAACATTTGAATTTTGGTGTCCTTTGGATCACCTTCAGTGATGAGTTGAAATTGAAATTGGTCGTACGTTCACAACCCTCTCCGCAACCGCTTAACATTCTTAACCGCTTAACAATCAAAAAACTTTTCAAATACCACCCTTTAAAAGTATCAGAATCAAGGAATTCAAACATTTCGTCAGATGAGTACTGAATTTTTCTACAAAATTTTTAGGAACTAACTTCAATCAAATTTTTATTTTTGCAATATAATATAAGTACTTATGTATTCATCCCAGTGGAGGTTGTTAGTGATATTTACTCCCAAATATTTGCACTTGTCTACATGTTGCAGAACTTCATCACTTAGCGTTAGCTTATATTGATAAAATTGGACATTTTTTTTGTTTGTAAATTTGATCAGTTTGATCAGAATGTGTATCAGAGAGAGGACAGAATCCAAGATAGAAAAAATGTAAAAGTATCAGTGATTTTGATTCTCCAGATACTATTTCTAGAACTTCTGTATAGTAAAACATAGATTACGTATTATACCTAAAAAAACGTATAAAACGTCCATGTATAATACGTATGTATAATACAGTATAATACGTACGTATAATACGTGTTTTATACGTTACGTATAATACCTACCCAACTCTGGTGACAGGCGAATCGGTGCGATATTCTAAAGCTACAAAAAAATGGGTGCTGATGTAGTGAAATATCGTTCACCACATGCAAATGTTTCACAAACCCTACCCTCTTTTATTAAACCTAATGTAGGTATAGATACTTGTTTTATATAACATCTAATCAAAGAACCTCACGCACACTAAAAGCGTGATGTAGCTAAGCTTTTAAGTTCCTTATTGATCAGAATGACCCAGAATGAGAGGCACCTGTCCAAATCAATCTACCAAAAAGCAATTGAGTGGACATCTAGAATGACTGTCATAAAGCTCACACACTTGCACGTGTTAAGTAAAGCCTAAGAATCTGGGTATATAAGCAGCCTTCTGATCCAGTAGAAACCAGAGAGGAAGAAGAGTACAATCTGAGCGCTTACATCCTGGATCTCGGAGTTTGAAATCGGTATTAAGTTACTGTATTAACGCCTTAACAGCTTGTAAGATAATTCGAACTTTCAATTTAGCCTTCTGAATTTCTGGTGCTGAAATCGGTTTTAAGTTACTGTATTGCACAAGAAATCAGACGGCAAAGTCTCCAGTCTGTACCTTGTAAAACGTTTAACGTTTTACAACTATTGCCTGAAGGCCTGATTGTTCATAGCTAGCCCTGATCTGGCAGTCAACGTAGCTTAACAAAGCTCTCTATAAAGTGCTTCAATTTGTTCAGTTAATAAATTGTACTGTGCACATCATCTTCTGCGGTATCCATGTAAGTTGCATCCGAGATATCATTGTATTTTTGTGAATTAGTACTAAACCAATTTAGAGAGAGTTTCTGCTTTATCGGATTACCTCCCGACGAACCTATCCACACGCCTCCGTTCTAAATACCTACATAATCCCTTGTTTCAAATATAAATTCGAGTCTTTAACTGGACTCTGGTGGCAGCGACTCTTACCTTTTACCTATTTCCCCTTGTCTGGGTAAAATCAGAAAACCCATGATACTTCTATGGGAAGGAGCAGAGTTTGGCCAGATCACCCAAATATAATCAAGCATGTTGCGTAAGACCACGCATCATACTTTGACCAATCTATGCACTCGCACCCGACAAAAAGGCCTAAGATCCGGGTAAAAATACAGTTTACAAATTCAGTAGAAGTCAGTGAGAAAAGTAGAGTAGACAAGTGTTCCAACTACCTGTATACACTAGCTTTCTGACATCGTTTCGGCTGCCGGAGAAGTACGTCCCAGAAACTTCTGTATCCAAGTAAAAGGAATCTCTACCTGTTCACCCGTACGCTTCAAGGTCTCCATTGTAGTTTTTACTCTCTAGAGACTTCTGGTTTACGAGTCTGACACAGTCTACTCCAGGAGGCGAGGAAGTTTCAACTAATCGTATATATTCCAAATCTCTAACATCGTTTGAAGTACGTCTGCAAGGGTAGGCTTGGGCACCCTCTGGCGACAACTCTGACCATCCCTGACCCATCGCCCTAAGCGATGGGTGGTCCAGGGACGAGAGTCGCCAGAACACCCCCACGCCTCCTCTTGCAGCCCACATGGCCATGTTACGTCACCATGGCCATGGTCACGTGGGCACCCCCGAACCGTATAAAAGACCGAGCGCTCGAGGGCCAAAGTGTCAGTAGGTTCCCTTAGGCTACAGTGGGTGGACGAGTGAGTCCCGTAACCCTAGAGTGTACTAAACAGGGAATAAACAGACCGAAGTTGTATCTACTGAATTCGCTTGCATTTACTGAAGAAGAAACCCATCCCTGTTAGGCTTCCCCTCGCTACACGTCTTAGAAACTATTACATACTATTAGTAAAACCTCTATCCGTTCACCGTGTTATTCAAAGTTTCTGGTGCGGCCCTTGTACTAAGAGCTCCTGGATCACGAGCACAACTCGTCTACGTTCCTTAAACAAGTTACATCTTTCTTTAAGCAGTGTTAAGTCTTGCTTTAAATCGTGTTTCTACTTTCAACCAGTGATACTTTGTGAGTACCAACATCCGAATCCATGTAAGTCAATCACTAATATTACTTATGTTGTATATATCATCTTTATTGTAATTAAACTATATTAAGAGAGTTTTCTGTTCTATCGGATTACCCCCCGACAAACCTCCCCACTCGACTCTGTTTATTCCATTTCCATATTCAGATTTACTTTATTCGAGTCTTTAACTGTACTCTGGTGGCAGCGACTAAAACCTATTACCCCTTGTCTGGGCAACTAAAAAAACCAATGATAAATGCATTCTAACAATGTGCACAGCGTCCATTAGAACCGGATAAGGCATTTGTTAACCGACCTAAAATTGCTGGTCTAACAGCAGCTTCTTCTGCTCTCAACGTGGCCGGAAAAAATACACGAACACAGTTGTATGACAACGGCAACATATCCGTATTCATTAACGAAACACGCGAAGAATCAGGCGGAAATCTTTTAATTATGTATCCACCAGACACCCTGGACGATGCCGTTGCCTTTGCTACAAAATTCGAACAAAGAAATTCTACAAAAAATAAGAAGGCCTACGCCGTAAACGTCGCGGCCCCTCCAAACCCTCCCACCCACAAACCACCAGAGCAAAAACAGACACCACCTTCAATACCTTCTAAAGCACCCCCAACTGATCCAAACCTTTTATCTCACATCGAGACGATGGAAACATCAATAAAACAATTACCTATCTCTCCACGAGATTCATCAACACAACCCAGGAACTCGCAGATAAACATGCCTTACCCAGTACTGACGCTTACGCGCAGGTACTTCCCTTAACGGAAGGGGCCATAAATAACACTTCTCTATGTTACAAATGCGGAGTGTACGGGCATATCGCCCCTAACTGCACCAACCCTCGTAATGTGTCAAGACAGTCGATGAGATGCACGTATTGCCGTGTAAACGGCCATAGAGACTAAGAGTGTCGGTACCGCGCGAAAGTCGCACGAGGGACTGCTTACTTCCCTCGCCCGACACCGCCTCAGGATTTCATGAACCGCTGCGACAGATCCCCTCGCTGCTGACCAGCGAATTCCACAAGAGGATCTACTCAACAAAAATATCTCATACAGACAACCTTCACTAGGCAATCATTCACATTCTTCTTAAATCTGAACTTAATCAAACACATCTTAATATCCCTTATTCTCAAAATTCATCACATCCAGTGTTTGGTGTCACAGGCACTCAACTACCTATCATAGGTGAAGCCACGATAGCACTCAAAATCGGTTTTAAAACTTATCAATACCCATTTTTAATGATGTCAAACACCATCCCAATGAAATGCGGAATTATCGGGTTTGACATGTTTAATTTTTTCTCCTTTAGCCTTGATGGCCCTTCCCACAAATTAATTGACGGTACAAACCATATTTCTTAAGGCAATGTCGGACGTGCTTCCACTGCCAATGTCATTTCCTTCGTCCCAAATCTAATCCACCCTAGTGTATGGCTGCGGATAACGTTTCGGAAACACCCTATTGATAAGGTGAATAGATCAGTCACTACTAGCGCTGCTTCTACAAACCACTCCTTATCTCCAGCTGTTCCCAACACTGTTTCCTCCACGGCCAAGGGTGACGTTCAGCAAACTTCCCACATCAAATCTCCTTTTCTTTCATTTAGAATCACTCCGTTGGATGCCCCTCGGAAACTCATCCCGAGTATACCTACCAAAGATATAGCTGCAGCGATTATCACGGATCGGCACTCATCGGCCGTCTCACAAGCCGATATTCCCTTAACTGGTGGCGACTCTTCAAAATCACCCGTTAATGATTCCAACATCACAAATAACCGTCGTAATTCTAAGTTACCCTTTTCTCTCCCTCGGGTTCAACTACTTCATTCTGTTTTAATCCTTGGGCGTAGTGAATTCCGTTGTGTAGGTGTCTACCGGAATCATGTCTACGGCTCAACTTTAATTAACAAAATCTCTTCCCATGTGAATTCCTCAGAACGCTCGATCCTTTTACCGGTGACCCCATAGGACGACACCCAACAATAAAACACCGAATAATCACAGGTGACGCAAAACCAGTCCGGAAAGCTCCATATCGTATACCGCATGCCCTTCGTCCTATTTTAGATGAACAAATAAATGATTTACTCGAAAAGAAAGTTACTAGAAATTCAACATCCCCCTGGGCATCGCCTCTCTTACTAGTAGAAAAAAGAAGAGTCCAGAAGGCAAATAGGATTACCGTATGGTAATTGACTATCGCCAACTGAACCTCTTAACTAAAAAAGATAGTTACCCGTTACCTTCAATAGTAGAGACGCTCGATCTACTACGAAATTCCAAATATTTTACAATCTTAGACCTATACAATGCATTTTTTCACGTACCAGTACACGAATATGATATTGAAAAAACTGCCTTCTGTACACCTGACGGTCTTTACGAATATTTAACACTACCTTTTGGACTATCAAACAGTCCAGCAACCTTTCAACGTCTCCGAGATGCAGCAATGACAGGTTTGACAGGAGATAAGGTACTTATCTACCACGAAGACTTAGTAATTTGGAGTGCAACTATAGAATCTCATCTTTCTAAATTGCAATCAGTTTTTGAACGTTTACGTTCGAATAACCTAAAACTCAAGCCACAAAAATGTAACTAATTTCTTGAAAACTGAAGTCGAATACTTACCTAGGCCATATCATTACACCAGAAGGAGTAAAAACAACACCTCGAATCGTGGAAGCAATACCTAACTACCAGGTACCTAGCAACGTTAAACAAGTGTTATGAAGCATTCTTTAGGCATCCCCTCTTTTCTTCACACAAATATCATGTTTCACGTCTTAGGGCAAAAGCCACCCCCATATTGTAAACCTCACATCTGTTAAGTCTTCACCCCCATTTGTCAAGTCACATCTGTTACCCCCACCCCTGTGTAGATTTTAACATGCAATAGGTTAGGGGATTTTTAGTATAAATAGAGGAGCTTCTGCCAAAGAAAGTCAGAGCGGTCAGAGCTCTCTAACTTCTCTTTGGATACATTTCTTCCAAAGAGATTTTAAAGATGGGAAATATTGGTTCCACTCTCAAGGGAAATATTGGTTCCCAAGGGAAATAATATTGGTTCCCAGCTGATTTCTTCTTTGTAAGTTCTCTTTAATTATTCAATCAATCTTTATACTTTTAATTTTACACCTGATACCCTCTTTATTTCTAATCGGTTACCCCCGACGATCCTCTCGCCCCGAAACCGCTTTCCTAGTTACCGATCTCCTTCATCCTTATTATTCGAGGCTCTTGCCTCTGGTGGCAGCGAACTATCCCCAAAAACATCAGCATACAAGTCCGCAGTTTCCTCGGTCTTTTCGGATATTTTAAGAAATTTGTACCTGACCATGCTGAGGTATCCCGTACTCTATCAGATCTCACAAAAAAAATACACCTTTTATAGGGACCACCAAACACACAGAGGCCTTTGACTTTCTACGAACCGTTTTATGTAGAGATCCAATTTTAGGATACCCTCAATTTGATATAGAATTTTTAGTAACTACAGATGCATTTAATTTTGCACTCGGAGCAGTCTTATCTCAAATAATCGATGGCAAAGAACATGCAGTTATCGAGATCGATACAGCAATGATTAGAATGTCGTCTGGTTATACATATACTTTATCCGACGAAAAAGCATTTGATGCCGAATACAGTTACCTATTTTGGTAATTTAAAAACTTTCAACTCAATTGTTCCCCAACATCTCATGTCGTCCTTTACCAAGGGATGGCAACAATCTTTAAAACTGTTACAGGAGGACAAACATTAATGATCAACACTTCCACAAATGCTATGGCCGTTGGTTTACTGGGAGAGACAATAAGTTTCCATCAACAAGGTTTTGAAACAGATCACCCTAAACTAACTACTGTAGTTAGCCGTACTAATACGTTCTTCTTCGAGCATACTAACATCTTGGCTAACAATATCGACATGTTCCTGTATACAAATTCAAAATTCGTGTATCTAGAACGTCATTTTGCTGGCCAATTTGAATCCCTATACCGACATTTCAACATCCACTTATGTAAAATAAATAATCACGCACTCACACAACTCATCTCATTAGCATAAATTTCGCCCGTAGAATTCGCTTGGGCATACACATGCCTGCAGGAGTGACAGCCTTACTAAGGGGAGAAGCAATCGACATTATTGAATGCATCCCTGTTTCTATGGAATTCCGTCATGGGCCCGACTGATATCAGGAAATCCCTGTGTCATACAATAACAAATCACTGTTTTTAATACCAAGAACATGTATTATTGTGACACATGGAACCCAAGTAGATTGTAACCCTCTAGCACCCTCGATATCCCAGATCGGCATTACATAGTTTCAAATTAATTCTAACTACCATTCACGAAAAATGGGTATATAATCAACCAGCAAATCTCATGACTGCCGGGTTATACTCAACTCAACTCAACAACATTATACCCAACATTATGGCACCAAACAGACATCAATACCGACCGACTAGGTATAGGAAATGCCATCTTCCAAAACACAAGGGATTTATTTGCAAACAACTACAGACGACAAAGTGGACTTTAATACCACTAACACTTCCTAAATTCATACCTATCCCACTAACCACAAGACTGAATCCACCACCACGTTAAATACACCAACAAAAAAATCACTATTCCTCTCGATAGATTAACATAACAACAACAGTGATTTTCAAAACAAATTGCCAAATAATTTTCAAACACACACACTAAAGATATGGACATTGGTAATCTATTATCATCCATAAGTGTTGACAATTTACATGTCACTTTACTTGAAAAAAAATATATCTTTCACTACATGCAAATGTTTCATACACCCTTTCCTCTTTTATTAATCTTACTGTAAACTAGTTATGTATAACATCAAAGAAAATATCACGCACTCTAAAAAGCGCAGAGAGGTCACCAAGTGCAATTCGTTCAGAAGTAGTAACCCAGGCTATATAATTTCATAGCTAGACCAACATGGATGAAAGAGTCGGCAATTGTTTCAAACAACCAGCAATAACATAAAGTTGACATATAAAATGGGTATGTCATATATATTCACACTTTATAACCATAAGTTTGATTCAATTCCTATGCATTCACCCAAGTTAAAAAGGCCTACGAATCTGGGTATATAAGCAACCCTCGAATCCAGTGCAAACCAGAGAGGAAGCAGAGTGCAATCTGTACACTTGTATCGTACATCACGGTGTTTTGTTACGGCTTTTAAAGTAGCTGTGCAAATTACTCGGACCTATAACGCAAGTATCGAACACGATTTTTTAACTTATATTCAAGATTTCGGCTTCTTGTTACGGCTTTTAAAGTAGCTATGCATCTTGCCCAGACTTTAGATACGCGTAAGCTTCCCTTATGGAAAAGCCATCACCATCCAGACCTGGACCTTATCTGATGAATACAGAACAGATCTAGTTCAGGTCTGGGATTTTGTGCTTGTATGGTTCCAGATCTGGATTTATCAGGCGGCCAGATCTGGTGGTTATTCCAGATCTGGCAATGATCTGGACTGGATGGCTTCCAGGTCTGGAGTTAATACAGCTTGGTGGCCAGCTCTGGGACAGATCTGGAATTTTTCCTAGGTCAGGGCTATCATTGAAAAGATGTAGAGTCCAATCACAAACATTTTTATTTTTATTCTATATAAATATGTACGAATAAGTATATAATTTATACAACTACAACTTTCACCATGGCATACCATGGCATATATGGCATATATATTATAATAAATGAGCGGTTGTTTTTGTTTAAAAGAAAAGGCACAAAAATTTACGAACATTAGTCTAAATGCAAAAACCTATTAGGTTGAATATAAAAATATACACTGCAAAAATTGTATTTACAAAACTTAGCAATTGCCCGCCAAATTTATACCGCATTCACAAGCGGCTCCCCAACAATATCGACCATGCAAATCGCATGGGCCGGATGCCGCAGACTGCATTACGTCTTTCATCAAAATTATAGCTAAAAAAAATGGTAGTGCAGCTATAGTAAAATTAATTAAAAGAAAAGTCATAAGAAACACGTAATATCAAAAGATTACAACAAAAAAGTCATAAGAAACACGTAATATCAAAAGATTACAACAAAAAAGTCGCAGGTAGCACGTAGACATCTGGAAGAGAATAAATGCCGTGCATGAATTTTCACACCCAAATTTTAATGAACTTATACATAATACCTATAGATTGAGCTCCTTGTGGTTGGGTCGCAAGCACACGTATGACCCAACTCGAATGACCTTGCACAAAACATCGTCTGCATATATTGCATGTGCTAGGTTGGTTTCTGTGATGGGAATGATATGATCTAATTTTTTTGTGGTCTCTCGATGCACAAACATGTTATTGCCAGCATTGAAATGCTTGACATTTTCGGACTGGGCATCATCGTTTCTTGGTGGGGTATTGCTTTTCGCATCCCTACTCTTTTTCCAGTTGTATAAAGTGCGTCGAGGAATCTGCAATCAAAATATATCAAAATACTAGTTGTTATTATAGGTTATGAATTCTGAGTTTTTCATAGTTTCACCATTGTTCATATTGGATGTATTTGGATAATTACCTCGCTATTTTCGGTCATATATCTTTTGTACCGTGATTTGTTTTCTGGCACATTGTCCATTTTGCAAAGCAAATTACCGTTTTCGTGGGATAATAATATAATTTACACCAGCAAAATCAAAGATCCGACACTATCTCTGTCAAATGTCACAGTCAAGTGTCAACTCGGGTCTCGAACCAAGAGAACCTTGACATACAATTTGTATAAAGGTAACTTAACAAAGTTCCTTTATAACTTTTATAAATTTAACCGGTTCATAATTTAACGATTTTATTCGAAAAAATCACGTATTCTCTGATGCAAAATATTATATTTTTATATCTGTTCACCAAACCGCATCAAACAACGATATATGAATAATAATATTGTTCGTGAAAGCTAACGGCACACGGTCCAATTATTTTAGGTTGGCATCATTTGTAGGTGCGCGCGCACAACTCGCTCCGTCCCGCTCAAACTTGGGTTTGTGGCGTCTCTTCCAATTCAATCTCAACGGTTCGGCATATTTTCAATGATGTGGGTTTTAGTTGAAAATTGCGATATGTCTATCGATATCGTTTGCGACACTACTGTCGTAACCGATGCCGATCTCGCCATCGGCGAAATGGTAACGGTTCTGTACCCCGACCCGAAGAAAAAGAAGAAACTGGTGGAGTACGCAGCCAAAATCATCGACATTTCGGGTAAGCCCCAATTTGATAACCTTTTGAAAATTTTGGCAAACTTTGGCAAGATAAATAGTACCATGAATGATGTACGTCCTAACTTTATTTCAGAGGACAAAGATTTTTTGGAGGGGCAGATGACAGAAATGCTGGCCAATGCTGCGCCGGCAGTTGACGAGCCCAAGGTGGTTGGAAGAAAACTGAATTACACCAAGGCTTCGAAGAAGGTTAGTGTCCTATTTCACTTAATATGTCCCATATTTCACTTATTTCAATTAATATGCCTGTTTACATTTTTTTCAATGCTTTCCTTTTGCACGCAATTTAGGTGCAAGGGAAGGATAAGAACGAGAATGCAGCGGCAGCCGCTACGGCAAAGTTTATCCTGGGCCAGATGGAGGAGATCAAGGAGAAGGCCGAGAAGAAGGTCGATCCAGATGCAGAAACCAACGCCTTCCCTGCCTCAGACCTGGCCGACCACAATGAGCTACGTAAGATCCGGAAGGAGAATGCCCGTCTTAGGAGAGAGAGGGACGATGCGCTTGGTTAGTACTACTCTTGCTGTTCCATCGCTCAGTAATATAGCATATATATATCATTTTGTAAGAATTGCTGCTATCTGCATGTGGTCCTACATTAGAAATTATACATATTCTGTAACATCTGAATCCTATTGGTGGACTTTCAGAAATAAGGGCACTGCTGACAACGGCTCAGCAGTTGGTAGACAGGCTCAAGTCGAGCCCATCTTCCAAATTCAGGGAAGCAAACGTCCCCGAGGACGAATTAACCTGGTCGCCAGGTTCTGGAAACACAGTTGTCGCCGTGTCGGAACCAAAGAGAGTTTTTGGCAGCGAAACTCCACGCCTTGAAAGGCAGAATGCCTTCTATGGCGTGCCAGTGTCGCCGAACTGCAGCCAGCTGTCTCCAGCCGTCTTGCCAACAACCAAGAGCCTGAAGTTTTCCAGGATAGACGATCAGGTACGTGGACATGTTTTTGGGCAATATTGGCTCTCTACAATAAACCAACAGAGGATAGGGTATTTTCGGGTCTTTCTGACTCGGTTCTTTGGGTACAAATATTAATCTTAATTGCAAAGTTTCAAAAATTCTATCTAGTTTTCATTGTTAGTTTTAAACTTTTAATTGTTGCTGTTTCTTTGTGTCAATCAGTGAAAGTGGTTTGATAAAATGTATGACTGTTTATTTAAGTCGTGTCAGCTAAATTAATAAATATGGCCAAAAATATAAGTTGTTTGTTGAACAGGTTTCCGAGCTGATGCCTGGCTGTGGAGTTTACGTGCCAGCGAGTGCCATTGCTGCGGTTCGTCGCAGCGCCAAGAACCCAAGCAGTGCTGCCAGGCAGCTTATGGACTCAGTTTTTACTGAAGATGCACTGACGGTGTGCTCGGTGAAGGGGGGGCTGGCGAAAGGGCCACATATCGGCAAGCCGTCGGTGCGCCGGGACGCCCTTGATTTAGCTGGGGTCGAGGCCATCCTTGGTAAGTAGATTAATACTATAATGATTAGGTGAAGTGATCCATGTGGTCCCACTGGAGCGTGAAGTGGTACTTGTCATTCTCCGTTACCAAAACCTTGGTCATGTCCCAAATCCAACCTGGTAGTAATTATTTATTATGTCAATTTTGGAGTATTAATATCTGGGGTGTCTGCCAATTGCATTCGGAAGGTCCCATGGTTCAATCCTGGTGGCCGGCTTGGTTAAACTATAAAGAGCGTGGCTACGTGCAGGGTAGGGGTTATCATCTCGATGCCGGCTATATGTATGCGTTGTGGTTTTTTTGTGATTCATACGACATTTGCTATGCAAATTCGCCATGAACAGCTCGAAAAAATGTACCCATCCGAAAAAGAGGCTTGTCTAGCCATTGTGCACTGCTGCGTCCAAAAATGTATTTATTTTTCTGATGCATTAAACGTTCATGTTTCAGCATTTGTGGCTGATCTCTCCAAGTCAATGGGCTGGAAAGACTTCACCGTTACAAACATCATCCGGGCAATGGGAACGAAGTTAAGTGAGCTCCGGTCGCGGTCGGCGCCTGCAGCCTCCAATTTAGATTAAGGTCTGGGCCGCTACTAATTCTTTCTATGTTTTTAATTATCTTTCCATTGCTAAATGTGAAATTCATTGCCAATTTAAAAGGTTACCTATTGTATTACCTACTTAGACCACAATTTATGCTTCATTAATAAGTAGTAATATTTTCACTTTTTATTGCGCTCTTGGGTCCAACTACTTAAATCTCATTTTATTTAACTATATTAAATAATGGATGGATGGGTAAAAAACACCACTCATAATATTATGTAACCAAATAATCAGCCAATTACCACCGATAAACTTACCCAGATACTATGCCAATGTTAAAGCGGCCTCGGCAAGTGAAATGGCAAGCTGTCGACTCACTCGCTCTACCGATCATCACATAAGGTCTTCTACTGTGTGAGCACTAATTACATTGCCGCTTTAACATAGGCACGGTATATATGTGCAAGTCTTATCTGTGTGGCCTTACCAAATAAATATTGCACGCTTTTGTGATGTCTTCTATAATAATTATGGTGACCGCTGCACATATATACTCTTACACTTGGTATTTGCTCTGATTTGCTTCTGAGAGAGTGTGAAGTATATCAATCAATAGAACATTCCGTTGAAATTTTATTTGAAACAAAATCTGCGGCCGAGAATTCGCACTTTCACTATTTGGCGCGTGGGCTTGGTGTGGCGTCATCGCAACCTAAACCTTCTGTCAGTATAGGTTTAGCGCACACAAACTTTTCATAGCCTTGGCAAGCGGAATCGCGACCAACCACGTGCTGCTGTCATCAGCAGTGTATGCCTGCGATGACGCCACACCAAGCCCACGCGCCAAATAGTGTAAGTGCGAATTCTCGGCCGCAGATTTTGTTTCAAATTTGATTGATATTCATCGCACTATATGTACTCTAAACTATATGTAAACTAAACTATATAACGTACTAACGAACTAACGTAAACGAACAAACGAAACGAACTACGTAAACTATATGTACATTTAATATAACTTGTTACTAAGGTTAATTATGGATAGGAATTACCTGTGTACTATAAGATGCAAATAATTTAAAAGTATTAGCCAATTTTCATGCCAAAAATGTATAATGGTTACCAATATATTTTATAACGATCGCCAAACTCTATGTTGCCAAAAGTAATTTATTCGATGTTACAGAATAAATTTCATCATATCATAAATAATCTTTGTTATATTTTTTGAGTAGGTGAGTGTTCCAAAGATTCCATTCATCACCCATACAAATTCCCAGACCCAGTTCCAGATCTAGTACCCATCCAGGTCTGGTAAGTCACCCAGATCTGGTAAGTCACCCAGATCTGGTCAGTATCCCAGATCTGGTCAGTATCCCAGGTCTGGTCAGTATCCCAGGTCTGCCCAGACCTGGAAAAGTGTGCCAATTTTAATACAAGTCCAGATCTGGAAAAATGCATGACTTTCAGATCTGGACTAGGCCAAACTTTTTCATAAGGGTTACACGATCTGTCCACTGTACTTAGGATTTCGGCGTCTTGTTACGGCTTTTCAAGTAGCTGTGCAACTCGCCAAAATCTTGGTTTACTAGCGAAAAGATCTGTTCTACAGCATTCATAACTCGCCATTCGATCAAGTTCTCGAGAGTGCTTTTGACTTCTAAATAATATCTGTGTAATATAAATAGTGCAACACATCATCAGCAGTATCCCTTTGTAATGAAGTTTCTCTAAAACCATCCCCTCTTTTTCACACAAATAATATGTGTAGTGAGCCCGGAACGTATGTGCATGAAATCATTCGCATGACACTGATAGATATATATCGACAACCTGAGAGCGTCTAGAATGAACCTGCAGACGAATAGCTAGCGAGTATGCCACGTGTCCAGCGAGCATACCACGGGTACAAAGTATCGAATATAGTTTTTATATCGAAGAATGTTTAGAAGTCTGATGGTTTATGTGACAACCTAAATGAATTGCGCAAGAATAAGAAGACGCCAGCAAGATAGCTCGCGACTCCAACAAGGCAACCGTAGAACCAGCGACACTTCAAAACGACAGCGGCATCTTCTTTGACACTAGAGGATTTATGTATCATCTCCTGCACGTGTGCATGCATAATACTATATAAGGACCAAAAATTATCTCAATAAAATCATATTGATCCAGTTATTCGATCTATACACATCATCCGTACAAAATCCATCCAGTACTCGGACGGCCGCTACAACATGGAAAATCGTAAGTAAGGGAGGATTATAACTGGCGGTCTTCTGCCAGAACAAGAACCTGGAAAACTTCCTCTGACCCGCTAGGGCTCACGACATATGTATCACATCTTAGGACAAAAGCCACCCCCATATGTTAACCCTCACATCTGTAAGACTTCACCCCCACCACTGTGTAAATTTTAACATGCAATAGGTTAGGGAATTATGAGTATAAATAGAGAAGCTTCTGCCAAAGTAAATCAGAGCTCTATAACTTCTACTTGGATACGTTTCGTTCAAGCAGATTTTAAGGACGGGATATATTGGTTCCCGGTCTCGCAGGAAATATTGGTTCCCAGGGATACATTGGTTCCCAGCTTCTTTCTTCTTTGTAAGTCATTAACTGTTTAATAAATCTTTATACTTTTAATTTTAAAACCCGTTACCCTCTTTTATTCTCATCGGCTACCCCCGACGATCCTCTCATACCGAAACCGCTCTCCTCATTCCTTAGTTTTCGAGACTCTTGCCTCTGGTGGCAGCAAACTTCCAAAACATCATCATACAGTCTCATCCAGTGTGTTACTTATTTTAAAAATAAACCAAATTAAGAGAGAGTTTCTGATCTATCGGATTACAAAAATTAATTAACTTAACAAAGATTACATCTCGCCGCATTTCACCCCAAATTTTGACAATTTCCCATGCTAAAAACATATTTAAGGGGACGAATTGCTCTTGATTTCATCTCCAGTTAAAATTCATCTCCCGAGCATTTCACACAATGGCTCCACCGCGTGTTTCCAAGTCCACCCGGGGCAGACGACAACGTTATTATAGGTGTCACTCCACCACACATCTCTCACGGAATTGTCATGTAATGTCCGGACCATCAATGTCAATCCCCTACACTTCCCCATCACACCCCTACCTATTTCATTGTCAGAACGCCTCTCAAAAATAACACTACCTATTTCTATTCCGGTTCATCGTCTAACGGAACGACAGCAACGTTCATTTCAATTAGTACATCTTCTGTTCGATGACACGGACTCGGAATCGCCCCAAGCATCGCCCATAGCTTCGCCCCAGGCTTCGCCTACCGCCCAATTACCTCGTACGCCCTCCCCGACACGTACAATTCCACCCAACTTCTTTGAAAATTACCAAAACTTTCTATTCAACTGACAAAGCAACCAGTGCTCGTGCGAATCAAGATATAACTCGCAAGATCTATCACCTCTTGCGGGACGAAACTGAATTCGCCACTCTCAACTCCCGAACTGATTCGCAAGATCTATCACCTCTTGCGGGAAGAACTGAATTCGCCACTCTCGACTCCCGAACTGATTCGCAAGATCTATCACCTCTAGCGGGAAGAACTGAATTCGCCACTCTCGACTCCCGAAAATATCACACACACTAAAAAGCGCAGAGAGGTCACCAAGTGCAATTCGTTCAGAAGTAGTAACCCAGGCTATATAATTTAATAGCTAGACAAACATGGATGAAAGAGTCGGCAATTGTTTGAAAATTATTTCAAGTTGAAATCTAGAATGGGTATGTCGTATATATTCACACTTTATGACCATAAGTTCAATTCAATTCCTATGCATTCACCCATGCTAAAAAGGCCTAAGAATCTGGGTATATAAGCAGCCCTCGAATTCAGTAACCAGAGAGGAAGAAGAGTGCAATCGGGGCAGACGACAGAGTTATGGGTGTCACTCCACGAGACATCTCTCACGGAAATGTCATGTAATGTAACTCAGAAAATATCCTACAAGTGCGTTCGGATTTCCAAACTTCCAAAGTTTAAGCCGATCACAATTAATTATCGTTTGAAAGTTGCAAGCCAAATCAGTGAAATAGACTAACTTAGGATAGAATATGTTCTTACAACATTCTATTATCATTGGGAGATAAATTCCTGAGGTTGGGTCCGAGATTCAGGGAGAGAGGTGCCCAAACGGACACGGGGAAATACTCCTTCTCAAATAGGACCATAAGGCAGTGGAACAGACTGAACCCAGAACTGCGGACCAAAGCGAAGGAACTGTCGAGCAAAATGTTCAAAGTTCAAAGTCACAATATTGTTCCTCACCGTAATAAATAAAATAAATAATGTTCCTGTAGATTATTATTATTATCATATTATATTATATTATCATTATTATTGTATTATACTACCTTACCACCGCTACTTAACTGTGCACTTCTAAGAGAATTGAAATAAATGTAAGCAAGCAGCCATAGAGGAGTTCCGAAAAAAGACTACAAAACAGCTGAAAGAAAAAACTGACCAGGAACTGACCAGGAACCACCACCGCTGTACATTCAAAAGTAAAACTACAAGGACACCATGGAATCCTTGCTCTGGATTGCATCGGGAATAATGGTTAAGCATATTATAATTTAATTTTTATTTGGACCACCTCCTGTCAGAGGCGCCCCAAATCTTAGTGGTGAGGGGTGGTGTAGTGAATGAAGCTTTCCCCTCTTTTTTACACACATATCATGTTACACATCTTAGGGCATAAGCCACCCCCATATTTTAAACACTAACCCTCACATCTGTTTGCCACTACCCAGACCACTGTCTGAATTTAACATGCAATATGTTACAATATTTTTAGTGTAAATAGGGGAGATGCTGCCCATGTTTAGCAGAGCACTATTGACTTTGCTAGATCTAACATCTATCAATTTTAAATAGGGATAATACTGGATCCTGGCTCTCAAGGATGCCACATGCCTGCATCACACATATGGCAGGGTTGATAGTGTCCTTTCCATGCTCTGGAGCCTCAAGGATCTGGTGTGATAAGTGCCCAATGATGAAGGTGGCAGCTCTCGTGGAGATCAGATGGAAGTTGACAGAAATCTGTATAGGCAGGCTTTTTTTTAAATATTTGTAATCTTTAGTCTTTTGTGGATATGGCTTAGTTTTAGCCCATTTTTATAAAATGTGGAAATGTTAATTATTTAAGTCGTAGAAACTTCTAACAAGCTAAAAATGACATACCTAATATAGAAATGCTTTAACATGATTGGAGAATAAGATCATGTGGGTTGAGACAAGGGTGGTGGGACCTGAGGAGAGATGCTTGTTTTGGAAACAGAGGTGCCTGAACAGTGGACGGGTCCGCACATAGTGAATTCTTTTGTGTTGGTATCCACGGGATTCACGACTCAACTTTCTACAAAACATTTTGTTTCCCTCAAATTCATATAAATTCCCCGGGACACTCAATTATCCTTGAGCCACAGCCTCGCAGGTAATGAGCTTGAAATCATTCTAGCGGACGGCTCTAATGAACTAGTCGACCGCTCATTGCAGTTACAAATACTAAACGTAACAATCAATGATATTTCCATCTCAGCCAATACTGGCCAAACATATGAATAATGCTTCTATAGGGAAATAATTGAATACTATCGCATCAGCATCACTAAACAGATTTCTAGCTGTTCCAGCCAGCTTTTCAGGTGTCAACATGCTACATGTCCACACCATGTCGTGTGGTACACAACCGACTCGCTGGTCATCCCCGACTAGCAGGGTGCGACAGGTTCCGCCTTCTCCCCAATTACCTCGTACGCCCTCCCCAACACGTGAAATTCCACCCGACTTCTTCGACAATCTTCTGAACTTTGAACTCGACTGACAATACAACTAGTCTTTCATGAAACCAAGATCAATGACAAGAACTGGACTTTGGTGGCAACGACAAAACCTATTACCCCTTGTCTGGGCAACAAAAGAAAACCCACGATAAAAGCATGACACTGAGGTTATCAGGGTCATGGCTCCCAGATAAAACTATCAAACTACAACTTATCAGGCCATGGGCTACTATGGGTTTAGGGCAGTGTTTGCCCAGATCATCCAAATATCATCATGCATATTGTGCAAAACCACGCAGCATACTTTGACCGATCTACACACTCGCCCCTGATAGAGAAGCCTAAAAGCTGGGTATAAAAGCAGCTTGCAAATTCAGTAGAAGGCAGAGAGAGAAGGAGGAGTAGACAGAGCGTTCCTAAATACCTGTATACACCAGCTTTCTGACATCGTTTCGGCTGTCGGAGAAGTACGTCTCAGAGACTAGTTCCTCGGTCGGGCCACAAGACTGTGGAACAACCTACCAAAGGACAGCATGGTAGAGTTTCCTACCCGACAACAACTTGAAAATATCTGTAAATTTGGAAAGAAAGACTGACGAACAGCAACTGGAAATGGATGTAATACCATGATAGGTTGATATGTGCCTTCTCCTAAGCTGAAAATAAATTAACACTTAGAAAACTAGGTATCCTAAGCTAAATTCATGTGCCAATACTCATACCAATTATGTATTAATTTGGATAAATTCTTACTTAGCTAATTTTTAACTAATTGTCCCTCTATTATTGTTCCTTTATAAGAATTATATTTGTATTTGTAATTCCAAAATAATATCCTATACTTATCAGAGTTATACCTATTTATAATGTTAAATGTCCTAGTATACTTATTTTATAATTTTAAATGGCCTAATACTTATTTTATAATTCTATCTCTAACCACCGGTATTGTCTGTACCTAAGCTACGTATTAATTGAAATTGAAATTGAAGAACCCCTATCTGTTTGCCCGTATACTTCAGGATTTCCAGTACAGTACAGCCCAGTGGCGGTTCGTGGGTCAAAAAAGAGAGGAGGCACAAACATAATTACTAACCTAATGAGAAGTGGTGCTATTTGAAGATCAGTTTGAGTTCAGACAAGTGACATTCCGGCCAGAACTCACGTCTAGAAACGCATAAAACCATATAAAACGTTTGACCACATTTCCCTTGATCACGTACCGAAAGGTAATTCAGAAACTTGAGATTTGCAAGCAATTTCGGTTGTTTCGTCAATTTCCCTCAAAAGCAATCACAGTACCTACATTATTTACTTCGTGATTTTAAGCAACCGACTCGATTTGTTCGTTTTGCGATATCTTGGAAACACCTTCGCGTAAAGCGGGGTCGTATTTACATAAAATGGTCATACTGTCCTCTAAATTCCCCTTATCGGCCGAGGTTTCGCTTTCGTCAATCGTCATGCCCTCGGAAAGCCTCCTCCTGCTTTGCCAGAAAGCAAGTTATGTCAATCAAACGCTCGAGGATTAGACGATTCTTAGAAACTTGAAGATTGTGGAGTTCGTTTTGAACACGTGCAGCATCATTTATTGCCTCGTCGACTCTCTCTCAGTCTGAATAATATGCTCAATGCTCGTCCTGTGACGTTTGATTGATCTGGGAAGGTTTTGTGACACCTACGTAGCCTGTGGAATTCCACGCGAGTGTTTGTTGTTGCAAGCAGGGAACATGGCACAAGACCAGCAAAACAATGCAATATTCTCATTGCTGCCTGCCAGCCAGCCTCAGTCATCTTCGATGCCACTTGCCAGAAAACGAACGATATCTAGTACCATCTTCGAAGATTATTTTGAGATAGGGTGTTGGCTTACCAATAGTTTTGATTTTGACACGTTCTACGAAGTCGCGTTTGCTTACTAGCAAATTTAGAAAATCATCAACCGCATTCATGATGTCGCAAAAGGATAGCACCAGCACACGTATTTACTTACAACACTTACAAAACGCGAACATTACACAGAAGGCGCGTAGATACATGCAATCACACGACACAGAAATTAACTTTATATTGATTCATCTAAAACTTGTCTGCTTTTAAACAATTAAGAGCAACAAATTAGCATGGAATAAAATGGTACCGGTTGCACGGAATTGGCAATGACATGTAGGTTTACTTTGTTCGGGCCTCGGGTAACTTCGGCCCAGAGCCTCTGGTTCCAGCCGATTCCATCGGCTCTGCCTTGCTCGCGCATCGTAAGGAGGGGAACGTGGGGGAACCAAAGATCCTAGGGGAAGCGTGGACTCCGGCAAGACGTGAGATCGTCCGAGAGAGCCACGTTTCAACACCCCCCCTTGCGGCTCTAGTGGTACCTCCACACCCCGCACCTATAGTTCATGGTCGCCGGCCTCCTCTTGACGTCAGGTGCCTCCCTTATGACGCGACACGACAATCATGCAGCAAAGACGCGTAATACCCGCAGAGACGCATAGATGTCGCTGAACGAACGCAAGTTGAGAACGCCACGACATTTCAAATTTCAAATGTAAATAGGTAATTCAAAGACAACTAGTAATACAAAACTTTTTTCTTTCCTCTCTTTCCTCTCTTTCTTGGGGCGGCACGGCCTCCTCGGCCTCATGCACTAACCGCCCCTGGTACAGCCTCTGTACCAGGGACTCCTGAATTGCGAGTAGAACTCCGTTAGCGTTCTTCAACAAGTTTTACATCCATCTTTTAACCAATAATTGCTTGTAAATGTGAGTAACGGCATCCATATCCATGTAAGTCAACCGTCATCATCAAATTGTGACAAATTATCTATTATTTGTCATAGATGGTCATAGTTCATAGTGCATAGTGCACAGAGTCACATCATCACATACAGGTTTCTTAACAATTGTTATTATCTTTGTTGCATATGAACCTTATTATCTGTATTATTGACAGGTCAGTCTGGCTGGCTAGTTTATAAGCCGCCAGCAATATTGGGCAGCCAGGGAGCTACTTGTGATCGAGCCTCTGGAATTGACTGTGGCTCCCAATATTTTAGTAAGACACTTTTGTTTAATACTCAAATTATTTCTTTGCCTGCAACTTTAAATGTAAAATCAATAGCTAAGCTTCACTTTGATTAAATCTTAACTTTTCTTAACTAAACTTCAATTTCTTAACTTATAACTTTGTAACTACAGGCATCTACCACATGCCTGTGTAACAAATTATCTAATTATTTGTCATAAATTAGTTCATAGTTTTCATCGATTCATCGATTTCTTTTCTTTCAGTATCGATGGGTTATCGCATGAGCTTGTTGATGGTGACAATCGAATTCCTTACGGATACAAGAATCACAATGGCCCTACTTGCTTTAACACCACCGTTGCTAAAGAACAACTCAAATCTTAACAACATCCTTCTATTCCTCCACCTCCTCCACGACCACCATTAGTTCAAGGAACAGTAGAACTCGCAAACGTAGTCCAGACTCAAAAGCACGGCTTAAGTGATAATCTTAGCTTAGAAAGTGACCCAGTGGTTCGAAACACTGATAACAATCAATCTTTGCCTATTACCCTAGCACCGCCATCTCTTTCCTTGACTTCTGACACAAAATCAAATCCCATAAATGACGGTTTTAACCAAAAAAACTCGAGTTATGCGCAATTGGAACAAACGGTTTTCCTGTTTCAAAACTTTCATCTGTCAAAGCTCATCAAAATCCACCAAACACCCATAAATCTACTAATCATCCTAATTGTTCAATTGTAAACTCTATTAATCCTGTAAATATTTTAAATATTTTAAATGTTTCCAAACAAGCTGATTACAAGACTCTGGGTCAGAAAAATCGCAAACAATATTTTAAACAGTCAACCATTATTACTTCTCCGGTTAGACTGAAAAACGCAATCACAATTCCTGGACGCAGGGAATTTTTTTGTGTTGGTTTTCATGAATCTCCTATTCATGAATTACCAAATTCTCCTTTATCTCCATCGAGCAACTCTCCCTCGATAAAATTATCCTCTTTATCGACATATTCCGACATTCCTTTGGCTAATTCTATTTTATTTTGGCCACAAGAAATTTATTCTCACGGCATCTTTGCCGCAAGCTCTCTCTCCTCCGAGCGTAGTGATTGCACTTTACAAATTCTGCTTGTAAATGTGTCAGAATCAGATGTTTCCTTACCGGCTAAACATCTTATTGGTTATGTTAAAAGGTTCGATCCCAAAGACATTATGGATTCTCTCTCCTCTACTTCTGCTCCAGAAGTTTTCTCTATTTCAACCTCTCCTCCTCCAGAATATCTATCCCTCTTCAAAAATTATCAAAACACCAACAATCCAGATTCCAACTTTGTCAAAACCTCTTTTCCAACAACGATTAAACCCCCCCAACAACTTCAACCTTCTACGAGTCAACCTACGACGCCTTCTACCAGACTACGGGAGCCTTTCTCGAGATTTTACCCCAGAATTCGAAACTCGTCTCCCCTCTACAAGCATCATAATCGTCTACTACGAGATTTTAGTTAAGTTATTTCTTTTCAATTATTATATCAAAGCCTTAATCCTCCATTTGTTATTGTATACCACAATTATTATTTTTTTTCTCTCTCTTTCACTTCATTGTTGTTTTGTCGTGACTCTATTATTAATTAGTAATTACCTATTTACATTTACTTACCAAAAAGAGGAATGATAAGCATTGCTTAAAGGGGCATTTACCTCTTAAAATTACTTTTTTTCCATCGATTCTGAACTACAATATGAATCGAAAAACTCCCATGGTCAAAGAATTGCAGAAAAGGGTGAATTTTTAAGAATTATCAAAGTTTTCGGTGTTTTCGCGCGGCGAGAATTGCCAGTGTGCTGTATTTTCTTTTCGTACAGTCGCTCGGTTTAGCCTCTCTCTCTAGCACGTGTCTTTCCTCCACCTCTCCTCGCGACCTGCAAGGCCAGCCCGGCACCAGCGTGGCTTGCAAAGCTCTCGCTTCCCCTCGTTCGCTGCGACATACGCACAACGCTGCTGTGTGCATGCTTGCCGGGAACCTTCTACCTTCTTTGCCTCTACCCTTTAGTGCACTAAATAGAATTATTAATAAGTGGGATAAATGGTTCGTTAGTTTTACGATAATAACTCGTGAACCAGAAGTCAGAATCAGAGGTCATAAGTAGAGCCACAATTATATGGTTCCACGAAATATCACGAAATGTTGAATTACTCCCATTTTTGCACAAATGAGCACGAATTGTGGTATTTGGAACCTACACCTGATGTTTTTGAATCGCGACATATCGCGAAATTTGTGAAAATCGGCAAATAACACCACTTTTTAAAATTTGGCGCCAAATACAGCAAAATCGTCAAAAACTTCGATTTTTTTTTTTTTTTTAATTTTTAGGAAAACATTGTTTTTAACGTCCGTGTTTTTATATTAATTGTCTCAGAGTCTTTTTGATAATCTATTGATAATATAACCCCCCCCCCGCCTTCCATATGAATTGTGGTAGGTAGGTACCTATACTTGTTGTTTCAATGCATGTTTCAATGCTTCACATGTCTTAATTGGGCCACATCTTGTCCACACACAGTGTTGGGCTCATAAAGTAAACCTGGTTGGCCAAATTTGGCAGAATGAGCTGGATTTGCTGAACACCGTTGTGTCAAAGGTTAAAAATGCTTTCTTGAACACAAGGAAAAGGAAACACCAGTACCTTCAGTAGTACCTTCAACAGAAATATGGAAATAATTCCCCTAAAGTTAAATTATTTCCCATGCCTGTCCTCACCAGATGGAATTCATGGTTTAAATCAGTGGTGTACATCAATGAATACTTAGAAGACATCATGCAGTACATGAAAGAACTTGAAGCAGAGAATGCTGGGGTCACCTTTTTGAAAACAATGAAAGAAGGAACTCTGCAGATTGTAAAGGTGCAAGCATGTTTTGTTGCTGAAAACAGCAAGCTTATGATAAAGCTGATAGATTTTTTGGAAGGAAACAAGTATCCAACAGCAAATGTTCTTTATTCAAAGCTAAAGGACCTTTGCACTCAGTTCAATCTCTTGGCTAAAGGAATATTTCCTGAAGAACTGCGCAGCTTCATGGTTGCACTTCCAGTAATCAAGAAAGCAGAAATTGAAGAAAACCTGAAGGTCGTGGCTCATCATGGCTTCACTAAACTCAAAGACTTGATGGCGAAGGATCCGTCAAAGAAAGAGCTGACTGCTATCGATAAAATCTTCAACCCTAAAAACTTATCTAGGCATAACCTTGAAGATGGTATTATCCAGCCTTCTCTTAAAAATTTGCCCCTCTTTCAAAAGATCATGAAAAGCAACAGTCTGTTCCTGCTTGGTTATGCTGCACTCCAAAAATTGGTTAGAGAAGAGCTTGAGAAGCCCACTATCGAACACGTCAACTTATGCCAATTGATCTGCGCTATCAAATCCGAGTTTCAAGTGTTTGCCAAATTTGCTCTTTCTTGTGTTTGGTTTACTTGCTCTAACGTGGATGCCGAAAGATCTTTTTCTCGATACTCCCTTGTTGTCAGCGACAGAAGGAGGAGCCTAAAGCCCGAAAATGCTGAAATTATGACGATGGTGGCATTTCAGTGAAGGATGGGAGTGTGTTACAAGTCTTAATTTACCTACTAAACTTGTCAATGATGATGTTGCATGGGCAAGAATCTGCAACTTAGCCTAGGTAAAATATGTACCTACTTCTTTTGCCTTTGGCAATATACGGTACTGTTGTAACTTGTAAGAAATAAATGTTCGCAATTGATACTGAAATGTGAAATTTAAACAATTTTTTAAAACCCCAAACCGCGAAATTTGTTGTTCATAAAACCACTAAAAGACGAATTTGTGAATTTCAATAACGAAATTCAAGAAAAAATAAAACCATATAATTGTGGCTCTAGTCATAAGTCACGAAATTTTAGAGTGCATGAATTTTCTGGTAGGTAGTGTAAGGAAAAACAGCGTGTAGGCCGGCGATACAAAACACCAAATATCTTACTTGGCTATTCGTACTACTACTACTAGCCCATTTAGATATTTGATTTCACTCTGCAAGATTGCTGGAATACTATAATGAATCGGCTTAACTAGCGGGAGTAACAAGAAGCGTAATTGTTTTCGTCGAAACCGAGGCGATGTTAAAAAATATACGAGTAAACAAAAATGTAACACCAGTGGCATTTTGCTATCGTAGTTCTAAGATTATTTGTTACTAGTGGCCAGTGTCAATGCATGTGCGCGAATGATAGGTGTACAACACAGTGTGCACTGTGCAGTGTATGCTACTGGATTGCGTTCCAACGAGCAATTGTTCTAATATCTGCTTTGTCTTGGCACTGATCTTGCATTCGGCTTATTTTCCTGGTTGGTGATTAGCTAAAAAGTGGACATATGTGTGTTGAGGTAATATAATCGCTGCGATTGTGACATTTTGCGGAGATTGCGCGACGTCGACCACGTGACTATCAAGCTGATGGCGACAGACAGGCACCGTGGGATCGGTCTCCTCGTGCGCACTGTCTTCCCAGAAATACACCACGAGTTCGACGTGTGGCATCTTGCTAAGTCTTCAGAAGAAAATACGGGCTGTAGAAAAGAAGACACCTCAGCTCGCACTGTGGAAGGCAGCGATTAGTCATCATTTGTGGTGGTCACCGATGACATGTCAAAACAACGCAGATGAATTGGTCGAGCGTTTCACCTCCTTATTACACCACGTGGTAAACGTACACTCGTGGACAGGCTCGACAACATACCACGAGTGTGCCCACCCCCCTCTCTCTACAGAAGAAAGCAGGGCCAAGCAGCGGTTCAACCACAGATCTGAGGCCTATTCTAAATTGAAGAGAATTGTTGAAGATAAATCTTTTCTCAAAGATATAAGACACGCCAGCAATTATTGTCATAATGGAGGACTCGATGCATATCACAGCACTCGCCTCAAGTTCCTACCCAAGAGACTCCACTTTGGCTACGTCGGCATGCGCATGCGATCTATTATAGCAATATTGGACCACAATAACAACGTGGACAGAAAAGCAAGGTCCCAAAAACCTCAATATTCCAAAGTGTCCGGGAGGTGGGTGCTGAAAAATGTATACGAGCTTAAAACATCAGAATGGAGACGAGACTTATTATCAAGAGTGCTATCGCAAGTGGTGGCGCCGGACTCGTGTGTTTTGCCAAGGATTGAGAAGCCGGATGATTTGCCGGCGAACATCGCCCCTCAACCCCGGCCATCCATCGAGGAACTAACTCGAGGGTATCACACGCGATATCCTGGCAAGGAGTCTCCTCGTGACATTGCGCACGCTGGCCCATCCTCCGCTGAATAGTGTTCGTCCTAATCAGTCCCAAGAACTATTACCATCATTAATAATAAGTTTAGAAAAAAAGAACACAGTATAGTGATTCTGATAGTGGTCTGATTTGATTGTTCTATTGGATTACACATACAAACTTAAATATTAACAGTGGGTGTTTCTTTTTTATGTATAATATAAAAAGAAGCTCGAACCATGTGTCAATCTGCTAGACGGTCTCCTCAGCTGATGGAATAAATCCTGTGTAGATGCCAGAAGATTCAGGAAATCGCTGCCGAATGCTTTTTATAACACACGCGGGAATGATCACTCGATTGTTTTTACCTTAAAAAATCTATGTAACCTTTAGTTTTTTGATGATATTTCCTAGTTTTAGCCCATTTTTATAAAATATGGAAATGTTAGATATTAAGTTGTAGAAACTTCTAACTGGCTGCCAATGAGGTAATATAAAAATACGTTAACCTAATTGGAGGATGCGATCCTGTGGGATGCGGGACCCGAGGAGAGACGCTGGAGCGACGCTGGACGAGTCCGCACGTCCTTCGACGTGAAGATTCGCGTACAACCTCCTGGGTGTTGTGGGTGCCCGCTACATAAGTCCACGCCTCGATGACTACGTCGCGACACCTCTACGTGAGCCAGCCTACAACGAAAGCCTCTCGCCAACTTCGTTGCGACGCCTCTACGCGAGCCGCGAGCCTGCAACGGAAGCCCCTTGCTGACTACGTCGCGACTCGCGACGCCTCAACAAGAAGCGTGCCAGCGGTCGAACCACGCGTCCACAAAAACCCTGTCTCCGACGTCTGGTCTCCGACACCGTCTCCAACGTCTAGTGCGACACCGCGGTAGTATCGCATAGTTTTAGTTAATTTTAAAATACATCTTAGCGCCAGTTAGGAGATTAGTTTGTATTAGATGTTAAATTAAAATTAAATATATGTAATTTTTGATTGAGCGTCTGTTTGTTTCAAATATTGTGATTCAGGCTTGAGTGTGACGTAAACGGAGGGTGGTTGCGTTATAACTTCAATTGCTAAAACTTAACTTCATTTGTCTCGAGTATTATTTATTGTAAATTGCATGCGTGTTGCATAATTTAATAAATTAACCAATTGTCCATTTAGCAAAGTAGATTATTCGGAATACATCCGACAAACCCTTACTAAATCCTGTAGTGAATCGTATCACTTGTACTGTACTTGTACTCAAGTTCTAAAAACGTACCTACTCTAGTTCAACAAGTGTATTTAATTGCTAATATTAATTATTTTAAAACATAATTCGATAAAACCATTGTATACCTTGGTATGACACAAAGTATATTTGATACACCATGTGGAATGACACAAAGTTAAGTTATAGTGCCTGATCTTTGGAGGATTCAGCATATTCTGAACACCCCCTTAGGAATGCATCTTGTCCTGAGCCCAGGAATTCCTGGCCAGTATGACTAAATGCAATTGAAAGTAAGATAGCGCTTGAGGTATGTTTGGGATTGTTGGATTAAAATAAATATCAATTTCAGAAATCATTTCCAACTTTGGCAAAAGTTTTTGAATCTGAAGAAATGAATTATGTATTGCAGGAATGTTGTTAATTAGCTTAAATCTAAGTTTATATTATTTTGAATAATTCAAATAACTTCCCTGAACTGCCTTTTTCTGTTTCATGCGATACAGAGGCACATTCACTATTTTGCTAAATATTATTCTAAATCATGCAAGGGTTGCATTTTTCAATTTTTCAGTTCTTCATATTTTCAGTACTTCAAGATTGTTCTTCGTGGAATTCGCCAAGGAATTGAGAAGGAGGAGTGGGATTATGTTTTTCTATTTTTCTGTTTTTCTGTTCTTTGCTGCTGTAGAAATAATGGTTCACTATATTGTGACAAGTCTGACTCACCAAACTGCAACAGCTGCCAGCTAGAGGGTAGTCCCTGTCCCTTGGAGTGCAGTATCTTGTCACTTGGAATGCCATCCCTGTCTCTTGGAGTGCAGTCTGATCCTCTGGGACCAATTTGACCAATTCCGACTGATGAACAACTGCAAAATGACAAAATAATCAAAACCTAATCAAGTAATCAAGTTTAAAACAGCATCTACATTTATCAACCTGATTGGATCTGAATTATTGTCAGCCCATTATAATTTTAATAAATTAATGACCTGTTGTCACACTCTGTGCCTGGCGAAATTTGGTTTTTAGGTGAGAAATCAAGAACAGTATTTGGCAAACATGAGGGGGCTTTGGATATCTCGAGTTTTCTTGACAAAAAAGCTTATCAACGCTTTGTTGCTATAAAAAAGCAATTCACTCAAAAAACCTTTGGCAATAAAAGAACACATTAATTCTTGGTTTGTTTGGTGCACCCAATTTGGGCAGCCTATTTATAATCAAAATAGAAAATTCTTGGAGATTGCTCTGCCCCCATAATAATCATCTGCTGAATCACAGATACGGCCTAGGACGTCAATAGAGCTGGTGGTTAGGAATGAGAATAGAAAACCTGAAACACAAGCTAACTTCGATTAATTACACGGCAGTTATACACGCTTATAGTTAAAAACGAAAGTTCCAATCGAAATAAAGCACAAATCGGAATCCGGTATGAATTTAAGTTAGGGTTTTAACTGCATATATTTCGCAAACAATAGGTAAAATGCTGTGGTAATTACTCAAGAATTGAAACGCAGTCAGCAGGGCTCCAGCCTCCTAGTCAGTGGCAACGTCTTCTTCAAGCTTAAATCATTGAATTTGGAGTTAAATTCAATGCTTCTTTCAGGTTAAGTACGAATTCGCTCGCTGCCGGCGCCGCTGACACACTGGGCACTGGCCACTGCCACTGGCACCACCGGCCAGCAGAGCAATGACATGTCTTGGCCCGTCTCGCTGGCCAATCCGCACCCTCGTCTCAACACCGCGTGCTCGGCAACCAATTAGAAACAATGACACACTTTGTACCCATGGGCCTGCAGAACATGAACTGCTTGTTTATTAAACATCCCCTCCTCTCCGAACTCCGAAGTCGGGATTCAGCATTGTACTCATTTCGTTGTCATGATACTTTTGTTGTCATGATAACATAAAATAAGATAAGAAGGAATAAGAAGAACCTAATTGATGAGCGTAACGAGCGTAGCGAGTGAAGTAAATTTTATGTTATTAAGTTTTTACGAAATTTTTCAGTTTTTCCAAAACACGTTTTCCACTCTAGAGGCCAAGAATCTGAATATAATTTGACGAAACTTTCCAGATATGTTGGCCCTCACAATTTAATGTTTGTGTACAAATTTCATTGTTGTATGTCTAGCGCTTTTCTTGGAAATGGCGCTTTTATGACGCTTTTTTAGCGATTTTGCAGTTTTTTGCAACTTTATCAACTTTATCTTGAACCAATTTTGACAAAATTTACTGTGTGCATTAAAAATCGTAAAAAGAAGATATTGTGTTAATTTCAAGCAAATCAATTGAATAGTTTCTCTTTAAATCGATTTTTAAGTTTTGAAATTGAGATTGTCATTGAGAAAGCTGCTAAATTAACGCCGAACATTTTAAATTGATCATAAAAGCCTCTAGGCTATGCGCACACGCAATATAATCGCGTTGTGGGTGAACGTAAGTATTACGCTCATCCACAACACGATTATATGAGTGTTCGCATAGCCTAGTTATTCTATGGTCATACGGCATAGTATCATGGGATTTCTATTTGTTCAGACATAATATTATGGATGATGGCTGATGTAAAGATAATGGATCAAAATATCGCATGTGATGCTCGATACAAATGATTAGAACTTGCCACCTATTTAGATAGGTTAAGAAATAAAATATTCTATTGCCAAATATTTTTTTTGTTAAAAAATATATTTTGCAAGAGAATATATATTATTTAAGTCTATAAAAAAAAAGTTCCAGTTTTCTCCCATCCAAACGCACTCGTCAGGAATTATTCTACTAAACCTCTGCACCCCCACCCCCTCCCAGGGGTGCGAGGCAGGCACCAAAACTCTTAGTCTTGTGCCTTAATAAGCACATATCTAAATATAGGTGGCATGTTGTAATAATGTGTATCGAGCAACATGCCACTGGGCCATAGACTATAAGGTACAGGAAATATGTAGAACAGAGGGAGGAAGTTCGAGGATAATCCGATAAATTAGAATCTCTCATAAATAGGCTTATTAAAAATTATTAACAAGCTACAATAATATGCCGAATGACTTACATGGACGTTGCTGGAAGAGTTCGTGTAATCAAAACCAGACACACACTTTCTGATGATGACACTGGTGATGAACGAATCTGCACGAACAAAACAGTCGTGGACTTCACACAAAATCTCTTGCACTGAGCTATCTGAGTCTTTGCCGATGTAAAACTCCGTGAGCCGAGTCAATATTGAAAACACAACTTCCCTCTGTTTTCAACAGAATTCGCAAGCTGCTTATATACCCAGATTCTAGACCTTTTTATGATGTACCTAATCGTCCAATGTCTGGGATTACGTGAAATCAAGAGAGCGTCCTGCACGCATTCAAGCAAACGGTGATATGAAAAACGAGAGCCTTCCGTGTCCAAGAAAGCAGACAGCGAGTTGTGGAAATCGTTTTCCCCGCAACGAATTGTCATTGGCTCGAAGCATCGAGGATGCATTCCAGATGGCATGGCAAAGAGGGTATCGTTGCTATTCACAAAGCTAGAGCGAAAGGGAGGGATGCTGTAGGAGTGTCAGACCTTTTTCTTAGTCTATAATTTACGACCAGTTACTCTTCGGCGAGAAATTAGACGCCGTCGCCGCCGTTGGGAGCCTTGCTAGGAAAACACCCTCATCCTGAACGGACGTCGTACACAAAACAGAAGATGAAGAGGGGGTTGATTTTGAGAGAAGTCACTCATGTTCAAGATGAGATCTCCAATTTTGTCGGTGTTTTTAATGGAATCGAGAAGAAGAGGACTTCTCTAGCGAAATTTTTACAAAATCGTAAATCGGGTGCTTTGTGGGTCTATACGGCGTACACCCACCTTATACTCCAAAAATCTAGGGTGTGCCCACTTCTCATTATAAGGCAGCAGTTAACTAATAGAAATTACAAAATTGAACTCATGCTTGCTCAGAATTTCGTCGATAATATTCGTAACTTTACGTTACGATATCGATGAAATATAGCTGGCACCAGTCGCTGCATTCCCACTGCAAGCAAACTATAATTCCGGGCAATCTACGATTTGACCCGTTCAGATGACCTTCCTGAACATTGGCCAGAAAGTCGTGCGAAATCGGGACGGCGCGTCGCTTCGTTTCACCCTTGTTTAGGGGTAGTTTTCATACAATCGTAATTATTGAGGGTGCTATGGGAGATATCAAAAAAGTTCTAGCAGCAATGTTGTAGCTGACTCATTCACTAATAACAAAAAAAATCAAATTTGGCTTAGGGGTGACCAATATATCAGCGATATAGTATGGTACCAAATCTGAAAAATCGAGTTTTTGCTGGTTAAATGTCCCAAACGAGCATTTAAAATTTACTGCTTATACTGCTTATACAGGGGTGACCAAACCAAATGTGATCATTTTCGCTGTCATGGAAATAACATGCGGTTTCAATGTCTGGAATCGATATTATTATGTTGAACTTCCCCTCATGAAAGTTCTAATTATTCGGCTGCGAACGTGGGTCGAAATTCATAGCATTGGCATTGAGCGTTGGGTGAAATACATTCACCCAACGAAGTCACAAGTCGCGGGCGACCAGCGACGGTCGGCCGGTAGTTTGTTTCAGACGGAAATGCGGCTAAGTCGATTAGCATGGGCTCTTATGGGACTACGGAAAATGTGTTTGTGCTGGTGATAACGCGTATCAAACCTAACTAAAATCGCGATAACTTCCTTAAATAGCTGTGAAAGACTGAAGTGGCTAAATTAGGCTTTAGTCAATGCTAAACCAATAAAACCTAATGTCCTAATGCAAAGAACTAGGAGAAGATCTTACCGTCCAGGTTCATGCACTTTCAATTATGCTAGGGCTAAGAATGAACATTCCCTCAATCAAATGTATGACAAAATCTGATGAATCTATAGTGACGCTATGCTGCAATCAGACACCAACAACTCGACTAACCCCATGATTATAACGTTATCGGGATATTGCAAAAGGCTCCAAGATGTGCACATTGTTTGCAATTCGCGGGATATTTCACAGCTCAAATTCCTTGAAGACCACCAGACAAGGGAAGAGAAATCCCAGACCCAACCAAGCCCTCTGACGACGCCATAAAATGTCGACTTTGTCGGCATTAAAAACATCTGCACTTGTGGCTCGGTGTGGGAACAAGCTGCTTTTCAGCCTCCCCCAGCGCTGAGGGTGCGTCCGGAGCAAGGGTCATCTGACCCGAGCTAGGCTTACATAAACTAAGGGTCACAAAGCGCATTCAAAACTGAATTTCGTGGAAATATCAGGGAAACGAGCGCAAAAAACTCTTGCTTGGAAAAAAACTAGTCCATATACATAATAGAGTCCACACTATAGAATGAACCATATGAACAGTGCCTATAATTAGATATGTTATCGGTTCAAGTTCGGGTGAAGTTGCGACAAATACTTTACTAGGTTATATGAGGGTGCAAGATGGTGCAAATATCAGAGTAAGGAATGAATTCCCATCCCCGTTTCCCTATAGATTGCATCTATAACATGGTACGAATCACGATTGTGTCCGCTCTGGCCATACAAAAGCCACGTGTAATTTAAAATGATTACATTTTGATTACTTTGAGCCGATGACTTGCAACACATGTTGAGTAGCAGTCACACTGACACAGGAGGTGGTTTGTCCGGCATAGAATTTGTCCGCATAACCATTAAGAAGTGTGATTATTGGCAAGCAATTAGGTTTTCTAGCCCATGCATGAATGGTGTAGCATGCAAATGTTTGATCATCATTAAGCCGACTGCTATCGACAGGAATGTTTAGAATATGCATAGCAAACTTCTACATCTAGTAGATTTTCACTAAACTGACAAGACATCGCCCTCCCTGCACCCTCACTCTTCTACACTTTCAAACACAAACAGGCGTACCTGCTTACATTTCGAACAATGCAATACAGGATGTACAAATTTTCGTTGTGATTATGTACATCTTTGGCTGAGATTGGCAACATGACATAGGATTTGTATCAAAAGCCACTTCGACAGGACATTTGAATTGTTGTTTGTAATTAACAATTAATTAGAGTTTTTTAGAAACTGGGCCTAGTATTCCGCCTGCAATTATCAGTAAACCACTCCGTTCTTCAGTCTTCTCTGACTAGAGGATGGGAGCATGGAAAATGGGAAACACATGAATCAGATTTCATCAGTTGGACTGGTGTAGCGGTAAGTAAATTTTATTTTCGAGTTTAGTACCTAAATTGGTTTATTATGTATTTACAGATTGACAAAATATCACTAACAGCAAGGACAACCTTGTAATGATTGGCTGACAACATTAATGCTAACAACAAATAAGTGTTTTGGTTAGAGGCAGAGAGATGCTCTGAATTAGTGTAAAAAATGGCACCTGGTCGTAAATCGTAGCAAAAAAATTGTTGGGCCAGACCTTCACTAATGTTTTGATCAAGAACTTTACTTGGACAATCGATCCTCGAGTTCAAGTCCTTGGCACACTTGTCAACCCTGGAGTTTACTAACATTTCATATAGGGGTATGTTAGTATTTTTAATATTGTACATGTATTTATTTTCTTTTTAGCTTGGGGACGAGAAACTAGAAACTAGCCCAGTCTAAATTTAGTAATGAACTCAAGGGTGTAACTAAATCCTTTACTGAAAAGTTAACTATCTCCTTTCAACTCATTTCCCCAGATTCATAATCATATCAATAGCGGGTGAAAATACGCCCGTCCACCGTTTCCTTAGGTACTGGAAACAAGGGAAGCACTATAGGCCAACTAAAAAATTAGTTTTGTCTTCAATACAAAAAGATAAATTTGTGCGTTCCTCTCGCATGCCGGAAAAACCAGCATTCAAAACTCAGCCATCCGAGTATACTATTCATTATTCCAGTATAAACAATGGCAAGACGTTGCTAAGGAAGCGTGTACACTTCTGAGATTTCTTTAAAGAGAGCAAAGATTCCAACAATCGCGGTTAGACGGAATGTGTCCCCGGTTTCGACGAAAACAAAGACACGGGAAGAGGACAGACGTGGTTATCACCAGCAAATCCAAAGAAGCTCAAACTGCTTCAAGTTCGAAGCACTCTCAGCTGCCATTCAAGACAGTTCATGTTGCAAGATCAAGTGCAATCAGCAAGGCCTGGCAGGCCTTCAGCAGGCAAGGGGACTTCTGTAAGTCTTCTAACAGAAATAATAGGTAAAATAAATAATTAGCACTGGGCTTCTTGGCACGCTTATATGCTGACCATAATATGTACAATTTGGTCAGCATATAGCTGAGATGGCTTAAAACATATCCTACCAGGAACTGGCAGCATAGAAGCTTGTCATTCTATGAACTATTTAGTCAGCACATGGGTGAAACAGGTTTAAACATATCCTGCCAGGAACTGGTAGCATAGTAGCTTGCCATTCATTCTATGTTCAATTTGGTCTGCACACAGCTGAAACGGCTTAAAACACACCCTGCCATGAACTGGCAGCATACAAGCTAGCCATTCTATGTTCTATTTAGTCTGCACACAGCCGAGACGGCTCAAAACAGATGGCTCAACGAATTAATACGTCTCGGAAGTCAGCGTGCACGGATCGGAGCCCGAGGAGCTCAGTGGGGCCGGCGCGACGCCCCCGCCGCCTCCAGGTAGTCGGGGTACCGCGCCGCCTTGTACTCGTCGACCAGCTCCTGCACGACCTCGCGCGACGAGTCAAACTCTTCGAGGCTCTCGCTGAACATGGCCTCCTTGCGGAACTGCTCGAGGAACGCCTCGCGGCGCCGCAGCTTGTCGTACTGCTGCAGGCACCGGTCGAACAGCGTCGAGATGTTGGTGTGGTTGGCGAGCATCAGGCCCGAGACGCGGTGCGCCGACTTGACGTATGGCGACTGCCGGGAGACGGCCACCTGCGCGGGAGAGAGGCAGCCGTTAGCGTTGCTTGCGTGGTTAGAGGTTAGCGTTGCTTGCAAGGTTAGAGGTTAGCGTTGCTTGCGTGGTTAGAGGTTAGAGGTAAGTGTTGATTCGAGTCTGAATGCAAATACTCGTTGCATGGGCGGTAGATGTCGATTATTAGTTACGAGATATCGTGTCCGTACTGGGATTTGAAACCGGATCTTCGCCTGTCTGGGGCACTGCACTTATCTAATAATATTAATAATAAGTAACACTTTCGCCCACAATCCGCAAGTACAAGTGTAAAAGCCAGTACTTTTTCACTATCCATGGCCAAAAGTTAATAATTGGTACAACCCTTTATCAACCCTCAAACTTGCACAGTAGTAGAAATTTCGTTTAAAATCACATTAGAACAAGCATTGCACATAAGGAAGTTGAAAGGTTCACCCTAAATTTGCTTTTCTTTTCACTGTCCACTGAAAGACAATGTCAGATAAAAGCGGGGCCCTGGCTAATCGAGATGGCTCTGCACAAAAGGATAAGTGAATCCAGCGCAAGAGCCAGCGTAAAGCTTGGAAACGTCTAACCGAACTCTACATTCATGGTGCGGCGATCGTAAAGCTCGCAATGCTCCTGGTCGGAGAACGCCGCAGCACAGAGCTCGCTCTCGCGTTTCGAGCCGTTACCTGGATGCTGGCTGGACCCCACGGGATGAAGTTGGCCAGTTTGCGTTCGCGGATTCGCAGCAGCGACTTGTGGACCTGCGTCGGATCCACTTCACCCTGGGACAGGCAGACAGACAGATTAGAAACAGGCGACAGAGGGGAATCGAAAGACTTCAAATTTCATGCATTTGTGTGTACAAGACTGCTGTACAAGGGTTTGACAAAACATGTGACCGTGTAAAAGGGGTTAACAGGGTCATAGGCGGTTGTATACAATACTGCTGTACAAGGGTTTGACAAAGCATGTGACCGTGTAAAAGGGGCTTAACACGGTCATAGACGGTTGTATACAAGACTGCCATACAAGGGTTTGACGAAACATGTGACCGTGTAAAAGGGGCTTCACACGGTCATATGCGGTTGTATACAGGGTTGGGTTTATACGTGTCTAAAACCCTTTTATACGTTAGACGTATTATACATACGTATTATACGTAAAAAACGTATAAAACCTACGTATAAAACCATTTTTTCCGGAAACTGTTCAATTTTACATCTCCTGCAAACATTTGAATTTTGGTGTCCTTTGGATCACCTTCAGTGATGAGTTGAAATTGAAATTGGTTGTACGTTCACAACCCTCTCCGCAACCGCTTAACATTCTTAACCGCTTAACAATCAAAAAACTTTTCAAATACCACCCTTTAAAAGTATCAGAATCAAGGAATTCAAACATTTCGTCAGATGAGTACTGAATTTTTCTACAAAATTTTTAGGAACTAACTTCAATCAAATTTTTATTTTTGCAATATAATATAAGTACTTATGTGTTTATCCCAGTGGAGGTTGTTAGTGATATTTACTCCCAAATATTTGCTCTTGTCTACATGTTGCAGAACTTCATCACTTAGCTTATATTGATAAAAATGGACATTTTTTTTGTTTGTAAATTTGATCAGTTTGATCAGAATGTGTATCAGAGAGAGGACAGAATCCAAAATAGAAAAAATGTAAAAGTATCAGTGATTTTGATTCTCCAGATACTATTTCTAGAACTTCTGTATAGTAAAACATAGTTTACGTATTATACCTAAAAAAACGTATAAAACGTCCATGTATAATACGTATGTATAATACAGTATAATACGTACGTATAATACGTGTTTTATACGTTACGTATAATACCTACCCAACCCTGGTTGTATACAAGTCTGCCGTACAAGGGTTTGACTAAACATGTGACCGTGTAAAAGGGACTTAACACGGTCATAGGCGGTTGTATACAAGACTGTTGTACAAGGGTTTGACAAAACATGTGACCGTGTAAAAGGGGCTTAACACGGTCATAGGCAGTTGTATACAAGGCTGCTGTACAAGGGTTTGACAAAACATGTGACCGTGTAAAAGGGGCTTAACACGGTCATAGGCGGTTGTATACAAGACTGTTGTACAAGGGTTTGACAAAACATGTGACCGTGTAAAAGGGGTTAAAACGTTTCGGTAAAATCCACGTTTCAGTTGTGCAATGTCCCACCTGTATGATGTTCAGGATGGAGATGTAGCAGTGGTCTGAACCGCGCTCATACGCGGACGACACCATCATGTTCTTGGGCTGCAGCAGCCGCCGCATCACGTCCAGCACGGTGGTCTTGCGCACGCCCAACGCCTCGTTGTCGGACGCCAGCGGCGTGTAGCCGGTCATCAGGAAGTGCAGCTTGGGCGTCGGGATGAGCGGCGCGATCAGGCCCACCTGGCGGCAGAAAGCGCGCGTTGCGAGCCCGTCGGGATGTACGTACGGCCAGTTGGCTCACACAGCTAGTGGTTAGCGTTCATGTCGATATGATACGGATGAAATTTGCAAGAACTTATTTAATTTTGTTTTGGAGTGTGTAGGGCTTTTCAAACACTCCTATGTATATATATATATTTATTATATTATGTATATAATCGTGTTGTTGACTTGAGCGTTATTTTTACGCACAAGGTTATTCTTAGACTAAATAGACTTTTGGCGTTCAATCTTTATGTGTTTGCTTTTTTTGACAAAATCCCGAACAACGGCAATAATCAAAATTTAAATGCTATCATATTTCTCTGGGTAATAAGTAAGCTGTTTTGAATTGTCAGTTAATATTCTTAATTACCTACTTTGGAGTTTAAACTGTAGAGAGAAAATCAGGAATTGTAATTGAAAAAAAGAAATGGTTTGAACATTTTGAGTAGGTATAATGGTTAATGGTTGTGGTAGAATTTTTAGTGAAAAAAGTAAAGTTGGTTATAATGAATTTCAAAGGTCTCTCAAAAATTTTAATAAAATTTGGACCAGCAATTTGGGGAGCATAGAGCTTGAATAGTCAACAAAACAAACAAGAAACTTCACTCAGCAGTAGGTAAGTGATCTAGATGGCACGGTCTGCTCACCAAGTCGTTGTTCATGTAGGAAGGGTAGCGAAGCGTCGTCGTCGAGACAGACATGATCTTCGACACGAGCGAGTTGATCTGCGTGAACGACGGGTTCTGAATGTGGAGCCTGCAACGAACGAAACACAACATCGATACGAGCGCATTCAGAAATGTTACCTGCAAATTGTCGGTGGACAGCTGCATTTATTCAAACACTAAACAATGAGATGCATTAGAACAAACAACAAGCAATGCGAAAAGGTGGAAGGTTTAGCTGGCGAAAAAAGTGAAATTTAGAAGGATGTTTGTGAAACCTTTACATTTTATGTTTTGCGTTAAGTTAACTATGGTAAAACTGTAGAATAGATTAGGGACCAGATGGCTTGTATAAAAATAGCTATGATACCTAACCTATCATTAGTTCTGTCATTTTCTGTCATCTGTATTCACTGAAAAATACAACAATAGGTCTTACAATAGGAAACGACATGCAGAATGGTAACATCCGTATCATACTTTTTAGACAATCGCCTTCCAACATGGATAGTTTTTGTCCAAGGTTGATTTGGTGTTTTGTATGAAAAGATGTGAACTAATATGAAATTAGTTTAGAAAAAGGTGGCTAGCTAGGAGTGTAAATAAGCAAAACCCAACACAAATGACTAGGTAATCAATTACCACCCTAGTACCTAGTATCACTCAAGTATACACAAGAAGTATACAAATATATAAAATTGTTCAAGCATGTAGAACTGTTGAAGTACGATTGTATGGTTAGTATGCACAAGTATGCAAAATTGTAAAAATAGCAAATCTGCTAATGAATAAAAACTACTACTACCTACTACTACTACTCCTACTACTGTTTCGTCACCTGCCTCAGTGTCACCTAAAAATAAAGGTTGCTAGCTAGGAGTATAAATAAGCAAAACCCAACACAAGTTACTAATCAATTACCACCCTACCTAATGGTTCTTCACTTGTCAGCAGGAAGCAGTGACTCACCGATCGGTGGCAATCTGGTTCAGCGCCGTGTTGTCTAGCACGACCACACAATCGGCGCTCTGCGTCAGACGCTTCAGCGTCAGCAGCGAGTTGTACGGCTGGACGACGACGTCGCTCATCTCTTCCTGGTTCGGGAACACGCTGTATGTCTGGATCAGCTTCTTCGGGAACCGGTCCATCAGCCGCTCCAAAATTAACGAGCCCGTTCCCGAGCCTGTGCCGCCCGCGATGGAATGGCACAAGACGAAGCCTTCGAGGCTATCCGAGCCGTCAGCTTCGCGGTCGATGATGTCGAAGATATCTTCCGACAACGACTCGCCCTGCGAATAGCCGCTGGCCCAGTTGTTACCGGCGCCGCCGCCATCCTTGGACAGATAGATGTTCTCCGGGTTGTAGAGTTTAGAATACGGCGAATTCATTATAGAATGAATCACTCGGGGTTCTAGATCTAGAAGGACTGCACGAGGTATGTAATGTTCGTCGTCAGCTTGATAGAAGAACACATCTTTTCGGTCTCCACCACAATGAGCGAAATCTTCTAAGATGCCATCAGGTCTGATGCCGTGTTCTTCGCAAAGCCGTTTCCAGAATTCAAACCCAATTTGGTTGCCACACTGGCCAAGTTGTAGGGTTATCATTTCGCACGGCATTTTGACGGGTTTTAGACGGCACACGATTCGGAACTAAAACGTAATAAAACGTCGGACTCACAGCAGCACTTTTCCCTCCATTTAGCAAGCAAGCGCGGAAACAGCTGATGGATGGTGCTGTCACGCACTCGATCAAGCCAACTGACCGTAAACGTCAAACATACGTCCTTGGTCAAACCTCGTGCACCGGCGCAGGCGTGCGGCGTGACGCGAGGCGTTGAGTTGCAGTGGGTACTCAATGGTAATTTCCCTTCTTCTGCTGTGACAGTGATACAGCGGGCTTCGAAACAGTAAGGACGTGCCCAGAAGCTTGCAATCTCGGACTTGGTAAGCAAATTGTATTCAGTCGATCTGTTACATTGAGCGTCTTAATTCTTATCTAGGTACGTTTTATGATCCTTAACTTAATTTGTATAACGCGCCTTCTGCAGATTTCTACTAAATTTTAAACTTTTTAATCTTTATAAAAAAATGACCTGTTCTACGTGAAAGTTACTAACACGCTAAGAAACATTGGAATCGAACGGCAACTATATTTAATTTTTTTATTTAATTTAGTTTCTCTATTTCTTATTCCACCGAGGAATCGGAAATTAATAGTTAAAATTAAAGTTAAAATTACCTAATGTAGCCGGTGTAACAGAATATTTGTACTGCCATTATAGTTCTACTCCCAGTAATCTCAGTTCATGTAATGTTTACTGCCCATGGTAATCGCGTATGTACCTACAGTTTTGAGATTACTGCCCTTTTAGAGAAGGCTTTTGGGTGCAAAATACTTGTACTGTCCCAAAAACACCGAACATTATTTTTATTACTGACCAAAACACAGGGTACCCCAAAACAAAAATAGCAGTAACGATAAAATAGCGGGAGTGTAGCAACTGGTCGAATTTTCGGAGAGAAAATTTCTTAAAATACTTTTTTTAGTGAGAATATTATTACTCCGCTGAACGAAATAAAGTGCACAGGGGCGCCGACTCCGTGGGTGCCTGTGTGCCGAAGCAACTTCCGGATAAACCAAATCGACTTCTTATGAATTAAATTGGGAAATTGGGATTTCGCTACTTAAACTTTAACTCTAAGCTTTCTTTGGAGTTGATATTTTTTACTCGCAGCTGGCTTCTGTAAACAATATTATCCCTAATTTGGCAGCCGAAACAAATTCCCGAACAGTCACAGCGAGTGTAATTGCCTTGCGAGGCTTTGGGGTTGGTCCTTCATGAGTTCGAGGAATTTAAGACATGAAAATTGCAGACTATGAATGAGTTCGCCGGTGCCAGACGGATTCGGAAATTGGAATAGAATTTGTCACGAGCTATATTGTGCGTGTGTTTTTTTTATAATGATGTTAGCTACTCTTGCAAATGCATTCCACGCCATGCTTAAATATTGTACGAAGTTCATTCAGTATTCACCCGAGAGCCGACCGGGATGCAATGTTCACTGCAGTGTTGTTTTCAATATGATAATGTGATATGTGCAGCAGGAATAGACAGGGCGAGCTGCCATATTCAGGATTTATTGCATCTTCTGTGCTGTGAATGTGCTAATCTGCTTCAGATGAGTATTGGAATAATTTAAGGGGCGACAAAATGCTTTTACGTGGACCTCTGTATTTTCTGCTAAAATAGGTAGGGGTTCATTGTCCATTAAGTTTTGAAAACGGACGGATGATAACGACTGTGCTATGAAATCGGTATTCAATTTAATAGAGTAAACGTAGCATTGAGAATAAACACATTTGCTAGGCGCGTGTTGGAATTTTGAAAATTGCTATTACATGCTTTTAACACAACCATTTTTCCCCGACTAGAACCTAAAATCGTGATAAGTTGGGCAACCCTCGGACTTTTAGATCTCGGCGCCCCTGAAAGTATACCAAGTAACCTAAATAAATGTATTCGAAGAAGATGCTCTTCAGGTTGACCCAAAGCAATGAAGGGAGTAAGCCATGGGGCATATTATTATAACTCCTCTAAAGTCAAGAAACTGAATATACTGACACCTTTCAATGAAATCTAACTTTATGCACTATGCAGGGTGACAAACAATGAATATTATGCTCCATGGCTGTGCTGCAAGCCTGTCGAATCCTGTAGCACGCTGTGATTCAAGCCCGTAGCACGCTGTGTTTCAAGCCCGTAGCACGCTGTGTTTCAAGCCTGTAGCACGCTGTGTTTCAAGCTCGTAGCACGCGGTGTTTCAAGCCCGTAGCACGTTGTGTTTCAAGCCCGTAGCACGCTGTGTTTCAAGCCCGTAGCACGTTGTGTTTCAAGCCCGTAGCACGTTGCGTTTCAAGCCCGTAGCACGCTGTGTTTGAAGCCCGTAGCACGCTGTGTTTGAAGCCCGTAGCACGCTGTGTTTGAAGCCCGTAGCACGCTGTGTTTCAAGCCCGTAGCTCGCTGTGTTTCAAGCCCGTAGCACGCTGTGTTTCAAGCCCGTAGCACGCTGTGTTTCAAGCCCGTAGCACGCTGTGTTTCAAGCCCGTAGCACGTTGTGTTTCAAGCCCGTAGCACGCTGTGCTATGTTGACCTTGGCCATTTTTAGCACATTTTCACCATCTAATCGGGTCTGCAACCTTGTGACTTTTCACCCGTCTTTCGATTCACAAGCAAAGTTCACTGCTGTTGTTGGTGTTGTTGCTGCTGCAACACCAGAGATTTGGCACACAGATCTTCTGGCTTGAATTTCTTCGTGTTTGTTTTTCGAATACTTAAATTTGCAATCGTCTGCGCAAAAGCTCCAATCAATTAAAATAGCAGATAAAAAGTGTTCTCATTTGAATGGGTCACATTTGGTTTTATACTTTAATGATCTGAATAACAAACTTGATCTTTCACACCAGCCAGATAAGAAAAATGCAGAGCAAATTATGTGTGTCGGCTAGCCATGTCTGACCCGCTTTATGGGGTCTGGACGTACTAAAAGTTTGGAAAAATATGTCAATAAGCTCTGATAAATAATAAAGGAAGATAGGGATATCACAACCCGAATTTGTCTACCTGGCTTTAGCAAGTGGGTATCATGATTTCATTTTGATTGAATGGAATGGATCAGTTTAAAGTGACACCAGACTGTTTTTTCTTCTTGGTGAAACTGTAATTAAATGATGAAAATCCACGGTAAAAAAAATATATTATTATGCTTACGCACTTTCCCATATTTAACTGTCAGCAATTTTTTACAAGGGAATTGCCACTTCTGTTAACAGCTAAATTACGTAAAAAAAAACATGGATGAAGAGCATAAATTTTATGAAATTATTAAGTATTACACTGTATATTTTGATATAAAAAAAAAAATAAGCAATTGTTCTGAAAATTTTTACAAAAATTTCAATCGAATGCTTATATAACAAAGAGTATATAATAGTGTAGTGGTAGTGTATAGTAGTATAATAGTGTAAATAGTAATAGTATACAAGGTCCTTGTAAGGACCGCCACAACGTTTACACAGAGCGAAACCGTACACTCTCAATTCTAAATTGTATATATTTTTGTTTACAGAACGGAACCCGATGCAATGTCAATAATAACATCAGTTATAGCGGGCGCCTGCCTCCTGGTGGTCGCAAGTAAGTACAAGCGCCCAGTTTCTCTTGGATATCACGGCTTGTTGTAGACATCACACTTTAAATAGGTACCTACATTCATGACTTCTAATATAAAGTGAAGAGAAAATAAACAAATTTATTTAAATTTACCAGTACAATTCCTTCCCTGGTTCTCTACGAAGATCTGAAGCAGTGATCCTTCGGTCAGATTCCCCAGGAAGACGGTCATTCCCTGGAAGTCGGTCCTGAACACCACTCCCTTCAAATCCCCGTCCACGTAAACCTGAAACAAGTCACTTTATTATGTGATTCGGACTTTAGTGAAAATACTCGTTACATGTATACGGTAGATTTTACCGCTCGGATACAATATTTGGAATGGATTCGTTGGATTTGTTTCTAATAATAAATAGCTAGAAAAAGTTGTAGTAGATGGTTTCTCGGTTGTGCTCTGATGAGATGAGTTTGGTGGTCCTGAGAAGGTATAGAATAAGGTATAGAATAAGAAAAGCGGGAAGACCTAGAGAAAGATGGATTAATCAAGTACGAAGAGACGTGGAAGAGAGAGGTGAAGACTGGAAGAGAATAAATGAGGTGGAAAAATGGTGGAAAGATAGAGATAAATGGAAGGAATTGGTGGAACGAAAAGAAGAAGAAAAAGAAAAAGATGTGCAGGAGAGTTCAGTTGAATAAGAAATAAGAAAATAGTTTGGCAGTCTATTTTTGTTTTCTTGGTGTTGCCTGTATTTTTAATTTTCCACCTGTGAAACAAATACTTTATGGAGAAATAAAATTGATATTTAAAAAAAAAATTAAATTAAATTCTATACGAAACCGCCCCTATTTGCGTTCACATAAAATAGCTTACTTTCACAATATGGGAAACTCTCGGAAAAATTGGGCGACAAAGCAGAATCACCTGATAAGTTACTATTTCAAATTTCAACTGTCAGCTCACGCTTGAGATTGAGCATCAGTGGCAAACAAAGCCCCCTCGATATTACGTGATATGAAGTAAGCATGTAGCGTTGAGATGGCTGAGGATGCTTAAATTTCTTCCCTTGCCGCCTAGCCAGCTTGACAATGCTATTTCGATGGAGTTTCTCGAATTTTAACTTGTAACAGATGATAATTGGTCACATGCATCACATTGAGGCAGGACAAGTCTCTGATCCCTGGCCCATGTCCCCATATCAAAATAATGACCGGAATCTAGCAGTATCTAGCAGATGGCTTCATTCCGGGTTTCATTTTTAGGCCTAGATGGCGTTATTTCAGATGACGTTATTCCAGATGGCGTTTTTCAGCACCCCCAAAATGACGTCATGATACCCACTCGCTAAGCCAGGCAGAGCAATTCGGGTTGTGATTTCCCTGTCTTCCTTTGTTACTTAGCAGGGATAATATTTTTTCGAAACTGGTGGTACGTCCAGTGGGTATCTGACATCATTTGTCTCCGAGTGGATTAGGTCTATCGGCCGAGTATGTCTTCTGGCTGATGTTTGAATCGTTGCCGGCTTGCAGGCGGCTCGAGCTGGCCAGCGGTCGACCCGGCGTTTCGGCAGATCCGCCAAGGAGGCACCCACACGGCGATCTGCCGTTTTGGGCTCGCCCTGTCCGACTGCCAGATCCACGTTTACGAGCCGAGATTCATCAACCAAACGCTTGACTTCAGTCGCGGCGTCGAGTCTGCCACGTACGCAGTGACTTACGCCGACGGCGAAGACCGCGCCTCGTCAACTTACGCCGGCTCCGGACTGGCCAGTGGCGAGTGCGGCGTCCACTTCTCTAGGGTGAATTTCGGGATGTATCTGGTCCAGTGCGCGGGCCAGCTGGCAGCGAATGGAAGCTGGGCCACCGGCTTTACGCTGCTGCAATCCACCAGTGAGTATTTGTGTCGAGCCGATGCGGTGCATCGCACTCGCGTGGTTGTGCAGCACAACGCGACGATACGGTGCATCGCACTCGCGCGGTTGTGCAGCGCAATGCGTCATCGGGCGTTTTTTTAATTGTTTTTATCGTTGGACGGGAATTTTGGCCGTCGGTTCGGAAAGTGTGCAGACGGATTAAATCGGTGGAATTTTTGAAGAGGAATTTTATTGGTAAATTATGCCAATGATATTATAACTTAAGCTAAGAAAAACAAATTTGTTTATTGAATAAAAAAGGCCCAGGAGCAATTCTCTTGGCATCCTAGTAAAATAATGAATTCTATGGCTGACCAAATTAGTCTTTGCCTTCTTAAATAATAATAATAATAATTTTAATTTATTTATCATTAGTTGATTAGTAGGGAGTGTGTGCGCTAGAAGAACAGTGGTGGAATAAGCGAGAGGTGTGGAAAGCCTTGGTACAGAAAGCGGAAGCAGAAAGTGTGGGGGAGGATGGGTAGAATGACAGGCTTGGCAAGCCGGTTCTATTAAGACCCTTTTGCCCTTGAACCTGGTGGCCTTAAAGCAACCCCCTGACCCACCAAGTGTGGAACCAGGGTCACAGATCATTAGTATTATCATTAGTTGATCTTTTTACAGTGATAGGATAAGTCATGTTATACATAGTATATTATATCTAATCTTATTTACTTGACTAAAAAATTAAAAAAAAAAAAAAAAAAAAACACTGTTAATATTATATTGAAATTGTACCCGGGTAAATAGAATGTGCCCAAAACAATAAAGAATTACATACATACATACATACAACAATAAAGATACCTACAGACAAATTTGTGACAGGTACAGATTAGTGCAGATTATCTCAGTTTTAGGTATATTTCTATCTATAGTAGGTACTGATAAAATTCTGCTGATGAATAGAAACAAGAATTAATTAAAAATTTCCTTCTTAGATTGTAAATCACGTTATAAAATTTGTAACCTGTGTGGAAAGGACCTTTTGTCTTACAGTTTAATAATTCTTTTGTGCCTTGTATTGTAGATGTGATTTAAAATACTAATGTCACTTAGGTTATCAACTGCAAACATGATGCAGTGGAAGATATATAAGCACAGAAGTGTCACAATCTGTAATCGTCTGAACTCTGAAGCGTGGTTTACATGAGTCCTTATAAAATATTGTTGCACTGGTTGAAGCCAGCTCCTGCCATGCACTGCCTACGAGCTTTTGGAGAAAAAAAGCTTCTTTGGAAAGCTTCTTATGGATATTCATGGCCCTTTCCGTAAATAGAAAGTGATTTGGCCAGTAAAGTTCAAACAAACATTCAAATCAACAGAAACCAACGCAAGAAATTACCCTACCCGTGTAAAGTATCATTCCGTTTGCACTTGTCAACAATCCGAACGACCATGATCCCGTGGGTGGATGACGTACAACTCGGGCTTTGGACTCGCTTGTTCGAAAGTAAGGGGTGCCGTGCCTTCCGCTAAACCCGCCTTCCGCCTGCTTCCAGTCTACAACATCCTGCCCGTGAACGTCGCGACGCCGCGCTACATCCTGGCCGCCGCCGGTTCGGACGTCAGCGTTCAACTCGACGCCGGTTGGGGAACGATGGACAGCTGCGGAATTATCACTCCGTCGGCCGGGTGGGAAGCCGCTTACGAAGACGGCGGCGTGGGGCACGCCAAACGGTACCGATTCGTCGACGCCGGCATCAGGCGCGGACAGTGCAACTGGACGCTGACCGCGTTGCAGACGGCAGACGCGGGCTTGTGGAAATGGTGGGGCTGGAGGACCGATGCCGTGTCCTACCAAGTGGCCGTGGTCGCTGTTGTCAGTGAGTCGCTGATTTGTTAACTGCCATTTAATTGAATGTCTCCGAAATCGAATGTTTCCTTTTTGTCCAAAATGCTTCGCGTTTATTTCTTTTATTTCCATTTGTTTAACGGGTATAGAAATTGTTTAACATGGGCACAAGGATATACCTCGGTGGATCCACCATCCACAACAATAAATCTTATACGCTGTAATCCATCTTCTTTTCCATCTTCTTCCCTTTGTTTGATCAACACTTTCCACTTTTCTTTGTTTTTCCCGCAATATTTCTTCTTCAACAAACTTTTCCCTTTCTTCACCCCTCTCTTAAACATCTCTTCTTACCTGCACGATGCATCTTTCTCCAGGTAGTCCCACTCTTCGTTTTTTGTATTCAACATCAAAAAATATTTTTCTTATAAAAGGATAAGGATCAACAAAGCGGAACTGGAGCTGATAGATCCTAAATGAGCTAAAGTTCCTTTAGAAATGATACATGGAGAGAAAAAAAGGGAAAAGCCAATTGCCACTGGTAATATTCTATAAATATTTATTCTGTATTCTGCATTCCTTAAACCTAAATAAATAGTAAATAGGTTTAAAGGCTAGCGTAGTGATTGCCACTTATGCTTTAAGCATCAGCTTAGGTCTGAATCAGAACAAGGGTTTAAAAAATTACGAACATCATAGAGAGAGGCACCGAAAGATTTCCCAAAAATGTAAGCCTGTAAATCACCATAGACTTGCCATGCGGATAGCGAATAACGAATTTGAATCGAGAATTTTGTGTCACGTACCTACTAATCCTCGTTTTCGCGCCCTTTGCAGCGTTGCCGCGCGGCTGGCCCGTAGTGCACGTCGCCTCCCCCCAGACGCTGTTCGCCGGCGACGTAGTCGAGGCCACATGCTCCGCGCCGCCCGCCGTTCCCCCCAGCGAACTCACCTGGCTGCTCGACGGCGTTATTATTCGGAAGGACACGGCTTACGAAACCTTGGAAGGCGATCTGGCCACCTGGACGTTGCCGTGGGAACCGAGGCCGGTGAGGCAGACGCTGCGCCGGCTGCTGACCACCGCCGATATCGGCAAGACGCTGGAGTGTCGCGCGAAACACGTGGCCGAGGTTGATGCACGAACGGACGGCGTCTTGCTCGGCGTTGTGACTAAAGTTGAGCTGGTCAGTGGAAATGTGGTTGAGTTATCCCCTTGAGCATCTATCTATGTCTGGTAAGAAAATACTTTAAAGTGAGTCTTTGAGTTTGATGTTTAATGAATGTTCACAATATTGTTTGCTGATGATAATAAGAACCCCTTGACTTAACATTTGACCAAGTTTTTTTTTGTAGCATCAAACTAGATAACAGATTAGTTTTGGTGATGATTTTAAATTTTACTTGTAATACACCTATTCCATTCAATCAAAATTTCTATCAAAATGACGTCATGATACCCACTCGCTAAAGCCAGGCAGAGCAATTCGGGTTGTGATTTCCCTGTCTTCTTTTGTTATTTAGCAGAGCTAGTAATTTATTTTCAAACTGGTAGTACGTCCAGTGGGTATCTGACGTCAGTTTTTTCTGAGTGGAATAGGTCTAATAATTCAATACTGAGAACAACAGAAGTAAAAATATTAAAATAATATTAAAATAATACCTATTGAAGAGTAAAATGTCTATAAAGGTAGAAAATGGGTAGGTTTTTTAACGGGCTCTGCACGAAAAGAAAATTATGTTTTATTTGCTTTATGTTCAATGTATTTGCCACATAAAGAAACATAATATATAAAAAATATGCCAATTTTCTTGATGTATAATAATTTCTCGATTAAAATAGCAAATTTCATCGATTTTAGTAAGAGTAGGTACCTAGGTAGTAGGTACTGAAAAAAATATCATCTGTGTTGCCAGTCACAGAAAAATTGTGGTCCTGATCACACGTGGTCACAACAAAAGAGGAACCAAACTAATGTCTGTATACCAGGCTTGTGTTCTTGCAAAAAGCAGAAGACTCTGTCTAACAAATGATGACGAATGAATGATGATGAATATAAGATGTGTAACAAATTATCAATTATTTGTCATAGTTCGTAGTGCATAGAGTCACATCATGTTGTTTTCATAAAAGTATATAATTGTTATTATCTTTGTTCTATAACTTATGAACCTTATTCTCTAGATTATTGTTATCACTCTGGCTGGCTGTAATGCTACATACTCTTGGTCGAGGCTCCGGGATTGACTGTGGCTCCCAATATTTAGTAAGACACTTTAGTATACTACAGCTAGCATGTTTTGTACAATTATACCATTCCAGCCAGGGTCATGGAGATTTTAGCTTGTAGGGTGAGGTAATTTCAGGGTGAGTATGAAATTTTGAACAGGGGACGCATTGTTTGTGAAAGAAATCATAGGAGGGCACAGCCATCAGCATATCAATGAGGAGGTTGTCAGAGGAAGATTGTGGGAATTGGGCAAAACAATTAAAATTTTGACCTTGCAAAGTAAACTATAAAATAAAAAGAGAAAAAAATCCCTATACTACTATTTATAATATATATTTAAAAATTTGCTGGCTCACAAATTTGTTATCCAGAGTGTAGCAACATAGAGTTAGTTACCTGTGCCTATCTATAGCATTCAGTTTTAAAAGTCTTCGAGCCACTAGGCCATATTATGATCATTTTCCCTGACTACATACTGCTCTGACGCTACTGAACAAAAGTAAACGTCAAATAATCTCAAGGAAACTGATTGGATTTCTTATTCGGAACAATTCGGAACGCAAAAGTATTTAGAAAATTATGTTCAAATTAGTAAATTATGTAAGGAAAATGAAAATACTCAGACAAAGTAAACTAAAAAGTTTACAAATCTGTTTTAATTAAATAATAAATAATTGGGATTTAGGAATATTTTATGGCGTACCACACACGTAAATAGGTATCTGAGTCTTTATTTCACATTTCATTAATTATAAAGGCAGGACAAGAGTTATACAGTCATCTTCATTCACTGGCAGATGAGGCTCAGAGATTGCAAAGGAAAACAAATTGTTCTCCCGGAGACGTCCGACTTGATAGGTTTACAGCAAGTTCCGTCGCGTGAAGTCGGCTAGAAACAAGCAAACAAACAAAAAAACAAAAAAACACTTTGATTGGAATGGAGCTCCTTTGCTAGCTAATGTTTCAAGAAAACTTTTTTGCATCGATATCAAATCAATTATCATAGGAAACTAGAAAAGGGCGCTTACTTTGAAAGAGAGAAATTTACGACACCTGGTGTTGTCCAACGATGCCCGGGAAGTATTCAACCCGACCAACTCCCATTCCCACCAGCCTCCCAATCGGTAGAAGCGTCGTGACTTCAGTCTGTAGATGGAGACGGGAACTGCAGAACCAATCAAACAACGCTGTTACCAGGAGCTAGACGCAATGCTTGAATCAAGTGCGGTGCAATGCTTGTATCTTCCTTGGAGGGACAGGGGACCTGCAGTAATTGCAATGAGATCTAGGAGAGGGTGAAGAGCACCCACCCCATTGATAAGCAATTTTATAACCTACATGCAAGTTATGATAATAAATACGGTTTACTTTTGCAGATGCGGTGTTGTTAAAATCAGAGGAGCCACAACCAAGTGCAAGTTTGTATTGTATTTTGTATTTTTATTATGATCCCGTTGATCGGTAGGTACATTGTACATAATATGGGCATCGTCAAATAGTAAACAATGCATTTTAAATATAATAAAAAAATAGTAAAAGAAAAAAATTAAAAAATATATAGGTATATATATAAAATTTTTGTCGAGGGATATTACTTTTCGACTATCCACGGAGGTACCTTGACATTGAGTACTGTCCATGTGAATATTACGTATATATATATAAATATATATTGTCCCAACGATGTCGCAAGTGGAGGGCGTCGGGCGTCCGGTAGGCTTAGAAACAGCTGTGACTAACATGAAAATTCCATGATTATGGATAACTAAACCTTACGGTTTTATCCATCCGATGAATATCTGGACGAAAAAAGACATTATGATTGATTTGTGGCCAGCAAGTAGGCTATTTGCGCCTGCCAGATTTTTATCGAAGACAGCAGAAAACCACGCTGGCAACTTTCAACAAACCTGTACTGGTTAAAATTATCATGAAAACAATGTGAAAAAACCAAGTTGTTGTCTAGAGGCACTCGAACTGGTGAACAAAACCATGAAACTTCTGACGGCTAGATGTCCCGTGTAAGATGAAATCATGGCGGCTTTTAGTGGAGTTCCCCACGATGATACAACGAAGAAGAAACCTGGCCAGAGCAAAGCGGAATGCACCGCAAAGGAGCTAAAACCGCTAGAAACAGCTATTAAATCGATCTTTTGGAACGAAAGGACTACCAAGTTGTCATTCTTTGCTGTGAGGGCTAGATGTCCCGGCTAGACGTAGACTAAGCGTGCAGCGAGCAGTATCCCGGTTACACGGCGTTGAAACGGGACTTCATATTCCTGTCCGAACGGGACAGAGTGCATTTTCAGGCATTTAAGTGGTTGAGGGTAACTAAGCGACCGAAAGTACGAGACTCTCCGCTATTGTCGGTCCGTCTTGAATCTTCAGCTTCGTGAAGACTCCTCCCAGCTTGGAGGACATGGATTCATTTCAATACACTAACTCGAAACTTGTGATGCAAGAAAGAAATCTCTTTCTACGTACCCAAGCTGTCGGGGGACATCTAGAGAGACTTAACAGATCATTTGCAACCAAATTTGCAACCCGAAACGTGAGACATCGAGTCGTCAAACATCTCTTGCATATGTCCTAGCGGAGCAGTTTGCTCGGTCCACACCCAGACCCCGGCACCCTGTCAATACGGTTATGCGACCGAATATCGGTAACTCTCCGTCATCGTCGGTCCATCTCGAACGGCGTGAACGCCACACGCAACCGAGAATGAGACGACAAGAAATCCAGCATGGAGACGTCGCGTTCTGAACGGGTGAACAAAACCATGCAACTCCTGAAGACAAACGGCAAGATGTCCCGTGTACGATGAAACATGGCGGCATTAGTGGAACTTTACGATGACACCACGGAGAATAAACCTGGCCGAAGCCAAACAGAATGCATCGCAATGGAGCTTAAACCGCTAGAAACAGCAATTATATCGATCTTTTGGAAAGAAAGGATGACCAAGTTGTCTTTCTTGACGCATTCTTTGCCGTGATGGCTAGGTGTCCTGGCGAGACGTAGACTAAGCGTGCAGCGAGCAGTATCCCGGCTTCACGGGGTTGAAACGGGACTTCATATTCCCGTCTGAACGGGACAGGGATTTACGTGGTTGAGGGCAACTACACGACCGAAAGCATTCTTTGCCGGGAGTTCAACGGGTTGACGTGAACATGGCAAGCAGTTCCCTGGTTTCTCGGGGTTGAAACGGGACTTCATATTCCTGTCCGAACGGGACAGGGTGCATGTTTGGAAATGGAAAGTGATTGCAAATGGAATTTGCATGAGGGGAGTGTTCAACACTATGGCCAAGAGAGAGAAAAATGAAAGGTGCTCCAAGGGAAGACAAGGCAAGTGATAGCCTATTACGATCGTTCTGCCCGAACAAAGTTTTACTTTGACACGAAAACGCCAGGCACACTGGGGGATTAATTCGTCGCCCCCGTTTAAAATTCGCGTGGGTCACCCCGCTCGGGTAGAAGGAACTGAGAGCGGATATGATCAAATCCGCGTCACCTTGACAGATTATCGTACATCCACCGGAAACACTCGCGACTCGTTACCTGACTGAAAAATTAACGATAAACTAAAGACAAAAAAATTATTTTGATACACGAAGCATTTACAGTGAAGAATGAAATTTATTCGTAGCATAACCAATTAGTACTACCCACCGGCAAACAACCTGCAAGAGTATAATATATGTGCATCGTTTCTAAGTGCCGTCAAACGGGACAAAGTTGGACGTGCCGGTGAATTTCCGATGTGCACATAGGGGCAGAGAAAATGCCCCTCGAACTTTATTACCCTGTACCTTGTCGACCCACGCTATATTGACGAGGCCTTGACGAAGGCTCGAGCAAACTCCGATGCGTCGGTTAACAACAGAGAGAGCTGATCCGAAGATCCGAAAACGGATTCTTCATGGCCGTGGTAGCATAAAGTTGTATGTTTTCGACCACTAAGTCGATGCAAGTCAGCATGTGTGTAAAATCTGCGTAATATTTACAAGTATTCATTTCATGGGGTGATATTCACCAGCCCATATGAACGGACGATCCACAACAGGATCAAGATACAAGATTGTCACTAACTATATAACCAAAAGACCACCAATCGGGTATCGGTTAGGTCTACTGAGACACGTAAATGCCGTGCCTACCGTGCTGTAAGTGGGAATCACTACGAACACGGTGAAAATACACTTTTTTTGCCCAATTGCTTGATGTTCGCGCAGCTTAAACACAACCGCCACCCGGTGTCCTCTGCTACCATCGAGACTGAGAGAGCTGCTATCATCAATCCCGCGCCGTCACCTAGAAGGATAGCCGTACATCGATCCGAAACTCTCGCGGCTCCGTTAGGGAAAAACGCAAAATTTCGGAGATTTTACGGAGTTCGGCATAGACCCTGCGCTGTGCCGAGCCGGGAATGGGTAAGTCAACCCTCGTCAACGATTCCCTCGTTGCTCGTCGTTATCCTCCCAGATTCCCCCGGGGGAGAGCCAGTAAAACAAAGATTCTTTGGTTGCTGTTTGCACAAATCGTCGCTGGGTCCAGCCAATGTCAGGAACACTTTGGCGATGGCAGCAAAAGGCTGAAAAGAGAATAAACGGACTCATTCGTTCCTTACAATAGCGAGCACAACACAACAATTGGACAACAATTGGAGCAGAATGCCACTTTGTTAAATCGAGGATAATATTATACTCTAGGTGCTGAGCCAGGGATTGGCAAGTCCACCCTAAAATCTCTTTCTTCTCGTCAAAATTAAAATAAACACGCTGGGGACGGTCGTCGGATGGCATTTCAGATAAGTACACTCCGTGTGACCAGCCAGGAATGGGTAAGTCTACCCTGATCACCCATTTTGCACGTCCGACCAGATCTGCTATGCAAAGGAGTGCTTCCTTTGTTTCAAGGACTACCCCAGAAAGAGAATTGGACAAAAAAAAATGTCGACACTATCTTGCAACCAAAATAGCACATTTTGGTTAACCCTACTCTCTGTGCCGCGCCAGGGATGGGGAAGTCCACCCTAATGTCTCAAGTTTTTGTTCAGGCTGTTATCATTCTATTATTGGGTAAGAATAGAAAAAAACAAAAAAACGTAGTAAGTGATTCGGGCTCACCAGTTTACAGCGATTGGATCCAAATACCCTAAATTGGATATTGGACAATATTTCCGATTGCTCTACGCTTTGCGCTGAGCCATGGGGATGGGGAAATCCACCCATAAAATCCCATTTCACTCATCTAACACAAGTACAGGAATGATTGCTTATTTTGATTATATAATAATTATTATTTGGATAGCTAAATTTTTTTTAAATATCGAGCCAGAATATTTGAAATCACACACACAAATAGTGATTTTAAAAGCAAGACAGAAGAATTTCCAATAGACCGTGGATTTTAAACAACTGACAATAACAAAAAAACTGAGAAACCATGGCCTACTGTTATAACATGTATAACAGTAGGCCATGATGCAACACAAAAGAATTTAGATAATGTATTTCAATGCATTCATTGTTATTTTACAGCAATATATGCAAGTGTTTTCTGTAAGTAAAAGAAATAAAACCCAATAAATCAACATAAAACAAAGACAAGAACTGGGTGCTGAACCTGAAGCTGTCAGAACAGCGACTCGAGACAACAAATATCCTGAATGTAGGAACCTTAAAATGTAGCTAATATAGCTAATGGGTGGGGTGTCCTAGTTGGGTACGTACGTTTTAATTACATGTTTACATAAGGCTTGACATTCTCAAAGCGCAGGACCAGGGATGGGAAAGACTTGGCTGGTGGCTGGGATTTGATTGCGCAGGAAACTCGACTCAGGTTTAAGCAAAGGCGAAGGGAACAAAAATGACGAAACGACATTGCAACCAAAATAGCATAATCTGGCTATTGTATAATATTAGGGATAACTCAACGCTGTGCCCTGAACCCGGATTGGGGAAATCGACTCGAAAGACTCAAATAAGGGGCATTGCCCAAGACAATCTTGATTAAAACCATTCTAGAATAAGCCCTAAGCTAAGAATCTGCTCAATACGCTGAGCACGGAACGGGTGAAACCATTCCGATTTACTATGCAGCTTAAAATTTGGCACAAGTTACTACAGCAATTAATGCCCCATTTTGATGTCGGATGGTATTTGAGATAGCTCGGCTCACTTTGCCAAGCCAGGAATGGGCAAGACCACTCTTGTTACCCATTTTGCTCGTTCAATCGGGGCTTGTTGCGCAAGACTCGTGCTGAGCCCGGAATTGTTCCAACGACACATTTCGCTTGTTTCTTGGACAGAAAACCCCTGCTAGGAGCCGATCCGGGCATGGGGAAGACTACGCTGGTGGCTGGGTATCGATTAGCAGATGACAATGTGCAGCGAACTTGGCTTGGCTACGATGGCTCTGGTTTGAGCCTAGGAGAAGCCAACTGAAATGTTGTCACAACATTGCAAAATGGCATACATTGGATGACTTCACACTGTGAGCAGTCTGGTGCCACATTTGAAATCACGAGCAAAATGTACTATGCGATTTTGAGACATATCAAATTAACAGTTTTAATTTAAGAAAAACAACTCTTTACTCTCGAATAATTTGCAGCTACCTAACGCTCATCAACAACGCGTTGCTAATAAGAAAATATCATAATCATGCATAGATGTTAAAACTACAGTAACAAGAAGGAAATGTAATACATAATGTTGGCTTAAAAGAGGGCATCTGCCAGCACAAAGTGTTCTTGTTCTTGAAGCTTTTCAAGAAGCCTGGAAACTTTCCACTTGGGTGATTATTTCTCATGGAATAAGATTGATGCTTTAATGCCTGGTGAAATGAAAAGATTGAGAGCAGCAGTCTCAGCCGTGGGAAACAACTCGTACTTTGGTTATGAAAAGGATTTGGGCATTGTAGCGGGAAAAAAAACTACAAATCTCTAGCCTATGTGACAAAAGAAATCCTCGTCAATGCTTTAGTAAGGATACTCTGAAAAACTACAAAGGATGGACAACAAAACCTTCGCAGACTCGTAGATTCAGAGCTTCGAGCAGATTCCAGAATGGACCACGCTTATGTATATAACTTGTAGGCTTAGCGCTTTGTGCCAAGTCAGGCATGGGTAAGACTACGCTTAATTACTAAGTTTGTAAGCTTAATGCTTTGTGCAGAGTCTGGGATGGGAAAGACTACGCTTAATTACCAAGTTTGTAAGCTTAACGCTTTGCGCAGAGTCCGGGATGGGAAAGACTGCGCTTAATTACCAAGTTCAGCGCTCTGTGCCGAGTCCGGGATGGGTAAAACCACCCTGAATTCCCAAGTTTGTGTGCACAACGTTTTGCGCAGAGTCCGGGATGGGAAAGACTACGCTTAATTACCAAGTTTGTAGGCTCAACGCTTTGTGCAGAGTCTGGGATGGGAAAGACTGCGCTTAATTACCAAGTTCAGCGCTCTGTGCCGAGTCCGGGATGGGTAAAACCACCCTGAATTCCCAAGTTTGTGTGCACAACGCTTTGCGCAGAGTCCGGGATGGGAAAGACTACGCTTAATTACCAAGTTTGTAGGCTCAGCGCTTTGTACAGTCAGGCATGGGTAAGACCACGTTAAGTTCCCAAGTTTGTAGTGTAACAAGTCCGGGATGGGTAAGACCACGTTATTCCCAAGTTTGTAGGCTCAACGCTTTGTGCAGAGTCAGGCATGGGCAAGACCACGCTCAATTACCACGTTTGTAGGCTTAATGCTTTGTAACGAGTCCGGGATGGGCAAGACCACGCTCAATTACCACGTTTGTAGGCTTAATGCTTTGTAACGAGTCCGGGATGGGCAAGACTACGCTTAATTCCCAAGTTTGTAGGCTTAATGCTTTGTGCTGAGTCTGGGATGGGAAAGACTGCGCTTAATTACCAAGTTTGTAGGCTCAGCGCTCTGTGCCGAGTCCGGGATGGGAAAGACTGCGCTTAATTACCAAGTTTGTAGGCTCAGCGCTCTGTGCCGAGTCCGGGATGGGAAAGACTGCGCTTAATTACCAAGTTTGTAGGCTCAGCGCTCTGTGCCGAGTCCGGGATGGGTAAAACCACCCTGAATTCCCAAGTTTGTAGGCTTAATGCTTTGTAACAAGCCCGGGATGGGCAAGACTACGCTTAATTACCAAGTTGGTAGGCTCAGCGCTTTGTGCCGAGTCCGGGATGGGTAAAACCACCCTGAATTCCCAAGTTTGTGTGCACAACGCTTTGCGCTGAGTCAGGCATGGGAAAGACTACGCTTCATTATGAAGTTTGTAGGCTTGACGCTTAGTGCCGAGTCCGGGATGGGCAAGACTACGCTTACGTCTCAAGTTCGAAACGTGTAGCTCGTTTAAAGGGAGGTTGTATGGCTTGTGTTGAAAACAAGAATGCCAACACAACATTGCAAAACAAAGTTGCGCAACGGACAGCTCCGTTCATGATCTGGACCAGGAAGTCAACTCCAATGACTCACACAAATATAAAACTATTGTTATTATTATTATTATTATTATTATTATTATTATTATTCAGTCTTGTCAGTTGCAAAACAAAAGTACAGCTGGTGTGCCCAATAAGTGGCACAACGCTGTATTGAACAATTGTACACTGTCTTAAAATTTTTAACAAACAAGATTTATTTACATGCTCTGTTATTTCACAAACCAATAAACAAAGAAAAAAAAAACATGTCTTTTATAATAAATCAAAAAACGGATCAAATTAATTACTATCAAACTCAAGATGGAAGTGAACCGACAATCGAAGGATGAGCTGATCTATGAGCTGCGTATTCGGGTGATCACGGAAGTGACCGCCGTAGAAGAAATGAGCTACGGAAGCTTGAATGCAAATGCTACAAGTGACCCAAGACAACTTTAAACCAATTCATTGCCAGAGCATATTTCTGACTATCACCAATACATTTCAATTCATTTTGTATCCAAATCATTTTCAATGCATTGCTTCCTTCCACAAACGAGGGAGGAATGCCACAAAGTTACAATTCTACTCTACAACACTCAATAATACACTTCAGCAAGTTTTAAGTAGCAAGTATTGATCTTAAATGTTAGCTGAAAACAGCACAGACAGCAGCATGCAACTGCTGATGCACAATGAGCGGACCCAGGAATGGGCAAGACAACTCTGATGACTTTGCCACCGGCTTCTTTCCTTGTTGGCTGCGTAAAACTACTCAGGTAGGTACCGAGCCGGGCATGGGAAAGACTCTGCGGGCGGCTGCAATTCGGCGATTTAGCTCGGGGCAAGGAAACCCGTCGCTTGCTAGGTGGAGACACAGATCACATTGCTGCAATCTTAGCTCGGGGCAAGGAAACCCGTCGCTTGCTAGGTGGAGACACAGATCACATTGCTGCAATCTTAGCTCGGGGCAAGGAAACCCGTCGCTTGCTAGGTGGAGACACAGATCACATTGCTGCAATCTTAGCTCGGGGCAAGGAAACCCGTCGCTTGCTAGGTGGAGACACAGATCACATTGCTGCAATCTTAGCTCGGGGCAAGGAAACCCGTCGCTTGCTAGGTGGAGACACAGATCACATTGCTGCAATCTTAGCTCGGGGCAAGGAAACCCGTCGCTTGCTAGGTGGAGACACAGATCACATTGCTGCAATCTTAGCTCGGGGCAAGGAAACCCGTCGCTTGCTAGGTGGAGACACAGATCACATTGCTGCAATCTTAGCTCGGGGCGAGGAAACCCGTCGCTTGCTAGGTGGAGACACAGATCACATTGCTGCAATCTTAGCTCGGGGCAAGGAAACCCGTCGCTTGCTAGGTGGAGACACAGATCACATTGCTGCAATCTTAGCTCGGGGCGAGGAAACCCGTCGCTTGCTAGGTGGAGACACAGATCACATTGCTGCAATCTTAGCTTGGGGCAAGGAAACCCGTCGCTTGCTAGGTGGAGACACAGATCACATTGCTGCAATCTTAGCTCGGGGCAAGGAAACCCGTCGCTTGCTAGGTGGAGACACAGATCACATTGCTGCAATCTTAGCTCGGGGCGAGGAAACCCGTCGCTTGCTAGGTGGAGACACAGATCACATTGCTGCAATCTTAGCTCGGGGCGAGGAAACCCGTCGCTTGCTAGGTGGAGACACAGATCACATTGCTGCAATCTTAGCTCGGGGCGAGGAAACCCGTCGCTTGCTAGGTGGAGACACAGATCACATTGCTGCAATCTTAGCTCGGGGCGAGGAAACCCGTCGCTTGCTAGGTGGAGACACAGATCACATTGCTGCAATCTTAGCTCGGGGCGAGGAAACCCGTCGCTTGCTAGGTGGAGACACAGATCACATTGCTGCAATCTTAGCTCGGGGCGAGGAAACCCGTCGCTTGCTAGGTGGAGACACAGATCACATTGCTGCAATCTTAGCTCGGGGCGAGGAAACCCGTCGCTTGCTAGGTGGAGACACAGATCACATTGCTGCAATCTTAGCTCGGGGCAAGGAAACCCGTCGCTTGCTAGGTGGAGACACAGATCACATTGCTGCAATCTTAGCTCGGGGCAAGGAAACCCGTCGCTTGCTAGGTGGAGACACAGATCACATTGCTGCAATCTTAGCTCAGGGCGAGGAAACCCGTCGCTTGCTAGGTGGAGACACAGATCACATTGCTGCAATCTTAGCTCGGGGCGAGGAAACCCGTCGCTTGCTAGGTGGAGACACAGATCACATTGCTGCAATCTTAGCTCGGGGCGAGGAAACCCGTCGCTTGCTAGGTGGAGACACAGATCACATTGCTGCAATCTTAGCTCGGGGCGAGGAAACCCGTCGCTTGCTAGGTGGAGACACAGATCACATTGCTGCAATCTTAGCTCGGGGCGAGGAAACCCGTCGCTTGCTAGGTGGAGACACAGATCACATTGCTGCAATCTTAGCTCGGGGCAAGGAAACCCGTCGCTTGCTAGGTGGAGACACAGATCACATTGCTGCAATCTTAGCTCGGGGCAAGGAAACCCGTCGCTTGCTAGGTGGAGACACAGATCACATTGCTGCAATCTTAGCTCGGGGCGAGGAAACCCGTCGCTTGCTAGGTGGAGACACAGATCACATTGCTGCAATCTTAGCTCGGGGCGAGGAAACCCGTCGCTTGCTAGGTGGAGACACAGATCACATTGCTGCAATCTTAGCTCGGGGCAAGGAAACCCGTCGCTTGCTAGGTGGAGACACAGATCACATTGCTGCAATCTTAGCTCGGGGCGAGGAAACCCGTCGCTTGCTAGGTGGAGACACAGATCACATTGCTGCAATCTTAGCTCGGGGCGAGGAAACCCGTCGCTTGCTAGGTGGAGACACAGATCACATTGCTGCAATCTTAGCTCGGGGCAAGGAAACCCGTCGCTTGCTAGGTGGAGACACAGATCACATTGCTGCAATCTTAGCTCGGGGCGAGGAAACCCGTCGCTTGCTAGGTGGAGACACAGATCACATTGCTGCAATCTTAGCTCGGGGCAAGGAAACCCGTCGCTTGCTAGGTGGAGACACAGATCACATTGCTGCAATCTTAGCTCGGGGCGAGGAAACCCGTCGCTTGCTAGGTGGAGACACAGATCACATTGCTGCAATCTTAGCTCGGGGCGAGGAAACCCGTCGCTTGCTAGGTGGAGACACAGATCAAATTGCTGCAATCTTAGCTCGGGGCGAGGAAACCCGTCGCTTGCTAGGTGGAGACACAGATCACATTGCTGCAATCTTAGCTCGGGGCGAGGAAACCCGTCGCTTGCTAGGTGGAGACACAGATCACATTGCTGCAATCTTAGCTCGGGGCGAGGAAACCCGTCGCTTGCTAGGTGGAGACACAGATCACATTGCTGCAATCTTAGCTCGGGGCAAGGAAACCCGTCGCTTGCTAGGTGGAGACACAGATCACATTGCTGCAATCTTAGCTCGGGGCGAGGAAACCCGTCGCTTGCTAGGTGGAGACACAGATCACATTGCTGCAATCTTAGCTCGGGGCGAGGAAACCCGTCGCTTGCTAGGTGGAGACACAGATCACATTGCTGCAATCTTAGCTCGGGGCGAGGAAACCCGTCGCTTGCTAGGTGGAGACACAGATCACATTGCTGCAATCTTAGCTCGGGGCAAGGAAACCCGTCGCTTGCTAGGTGGAGACACAGATCACATTGCTGCAATCTTAGCTCGGGGCGAGGAAACCCGTCGCTTGCTAGGTGGAGACACAGATCACATTGCTGCAATCTTAGCTCGGGGCGAGGAAACCCGTCGCTTGCTAGGTGGAGACACAGATCACATTGCTGCAATCTTAGCTCGGGGCGAGGAAACCCGTCGCTTGCTAGGTGGAGACACAGATCACATTGCTGCAATCTTAGCTCGGGGCGAGGAAACCCGTCGCTTGCTAGGTGGAGACACAGATCACATTGCTGCAATCTTAGCTCGGGGCGAGGAAACCCGTCGCTTGCTAGGTGGAGACACAGATCACATTGCTGCAATCTTAGCTCGGGGCGAGGAAACCCGTCGCTTGCTAGGTGGAGACACAGATCACATTGCTGCAATCTTAGCTCGGGGCGAGGAAACCCGTCGCTTGCTAGGTGGAGACACAGATCACATTTGCTGCAATCTTGCCAGCAATAAAATACTAGATGGATAAATAAGACCTCTTATCTTGTTTGTAAATGCAGATAAAAATATAGAATAGTGCTCAATAAGGTGGTTATTGAATGCAGGAAATACACCGGTGAATGCTGCTTTCACTAGAATCACTAGTGGTCACCATTTGTTGTCATTTTCACTATCGCTTACATTTGCAGGCGACTTGGCGAGGGGAACTCGTCTTCCCAATTAACATTGCCGCGTGCATTAAAAGTTATATGTTCACGTAATAATTAAACCTATCAGAAAATATGTGCTTAAGAAATTAGGGCTTATGTTAGACTAAGGTAGGAAAATCAAGGGAAAGGTCAAGGGAAAATCGTCGTAAATCTTCTTATGGATTTTCAGTTCTTCTAGATTTTCAGTTGTTCAATTGTTCTTAGGGAAAAAGACAAGGAGATCTGAAGTCAAGGGTATAATCTTCATTGATCTTGCAAGTTCTTCTAGATTTTCAGTTCTTCAATAGTTCTTCGGGAAACTAGACAGAATGTAAAGGTAACGAAACAACGAAATAGGACTCTGATTTGTTCATAGTACGAAATCAACTTTACAGAGAAATTGTGTGTCTTCCATGGACGCTTCGACCTTCTCTTACCGTGGCACCGCCCCAGGAAGACTGACTCCCTAGAAAGTGGTTTAAGTGTCGAGGCAGACTTATTGGTCATTGGTCAAGTCAATTGGTTGAGCCCGGCGGCCCTTCGACATCTCGACACCGGCGTGGACCCCACGAGGTGTGGTCTGACCATTTGGACCCTCGAAGTGTGGTCCAGGCGAAGTGTGGTCGGAACACTGGAGTTGGTGGCATTACCAAGGAATTGCTGAAATAGACAAATATAAGTCAGCAAAGTAGCAAATTTATTGCCTGTACTGTAACTTAACAAGGATCTTAAATCCTTAAGTAAACACTGCATTCAGGCCATGATTTGAACTGCAAAATGTCCAAAACTAAATGTATTTTGATTAAAAACATTGAAACATTGAACATTGAATTAAAAGAGTGAAGCTTCTAGTGTACCTATAGATTCTAAGAATCAAGAACCAATCTAATAAGTATCAAAGTTCTGATAAAAAGTATAGCCTCTGTTGGTAGTTATGTTGCTGGCAAGTTAATATTTGCCTCTTATCTTATCATAGGTTGGTGATAAACTTAGCTAATGCATGTTATTTTGTGGCGGTAGACTTCAGTTAGGCAACCTGCAATAAGATACCGTATCACCGGGAGCCTTGCAAAGAAATTGTTAGAACAAATTACGAAATTAATGAGCATGTATATTGATGGACATAATATCATGATTTCTAGCAATAGGTAATTATTGGCAGGAAATGGAATTCAATTGCGGTTGCATATTATTGACGGCATTACAAGATTATTGGTTGCGGAGCTATTGTTATCTGCCCCACGAGCAATATTAACAGTGTGGTTATAATATTTCTTATCTTGGCGGTTGGGTGTGGAAATTGCAAGAGATTGACTTGTGGTGGAAAACGGCACGTCAGCATTTGTGGCTATTTGTGCCGGTCACGTGTGTTCACTGAGACAAGAAACAATTGCTCAATCAACTCGGAACAAAGCGACTCAGTTGAGTAAGTTGAGTCAAAATTGTCATGGATAATAAAAAAAACAATTAAGATAATGCTAATTTACAAAGTTGTCATTTCCAGACGCATTCTTTGTAAACACTTGCGCCAGGAATATAAACCGCGATCATTTATTCAGTCTAATCGAAAAACCGAATGTCTCTTGTCAGTGTAGTCGCCAAAAGATGTTTCATCGAGCGAGGCTTATCTTTTGCGTTCAGAAATACATGGGTGTCTACGCTTTCGTGGGTCGTGGGGGAGATGGACTAAACCACCGTGTTCCCGATAAATTCCTCGTTAAAGTGACGGCAGTCTGTCGAATAAACACTAGACGTTAATTGTTACTACTTTTATAGTGTGACTAATGACTAATGTGTTGTGTTTATTTATTAACTCGTGATTTGAACGGAGTGCAGCTTCAGCTACTAGCAAGAATATAATAGGTAGTAAACATAAATCATTTCCTGAGAACTGTACAATATTTCCAGTGTACCAGCCACTTGCCAGAATGAAAGAAAGAATTGGGTCTATGAGTTTCGTCCACTCTTGACTATGCATGGACACGCGCTGAAATAGAGACCTCCGCCCAGCTGTGCAACTCTAGAAGCTTTGAGTTTACCATCTCAAGAACAAAATTGATGATTTTTGTCTATGAGACGGGGCGAGGGAAGATTGCAAGGGTGCACAATTCAGGCAATGTGGTATTGAAAAATTGGGAGTTACATTTTGATCATCTGCAGAAATAGGTGTCATGACTCAGATAGATGTTTAATTTTGTCTGTGTGTTTGTTCGCACAATGCTGAAGAAACGCCAAAACCGATAAGGACGATAATTTTGTGGGAACTTTCGATAACTGTAAGGCTAAGCAAAGCTCAACATCACGTTTCTGCTTTCGCACTCAGAGGCCAAACTATTTAAAATAATTTGACAAAAATAATCTTGTGTACAAATTTCATTGTTGTATGATTTTGTATGAAATGTATGATGAATGAAATTTATTATAGTTGTATGATTTTCATTGTTGTATCTTGTTTAACACCCTTCTAGGACCTTTTAGGAGTTTTATCAGTTGAACCTAAATCAATTTTAGTTTTAACGATGTTGACAAATGTATACCTAGTGAATTTGATTGCGTACCTACGTTTATGTGTGCATAGGTGATGGTTTGTGAGGATTTATTTTCAAAGTTACTATATTTGGCACTAGGATTTGATTTTAGTTTCTTGTGTAACTTGCGGATTGTTGCCATTACTGCTCTGGTGTTTGTGATTATATTAGCATGGTTTCTCGGGGTGATCTTTACCATTCGAGGTGTGCTGCCGTATGTCAACAATTTTGTGTGGAGATTTCGATGTAGGATAGCAGTACAGGATGTAGAATAGTTTTTTAGCCTCACGAACCTTACCTATACGTATGGTGGTAAAATCCAATGTTTGCTGTCCTTGTCCTCTCCTCCACGTGTAGATAAGAATTATTTAGCCTCAGATAACGTCAATTCCTGCCCAAAGCAACTTGCTTGCTTCATCTGGTTTATTTGCTCTCTCCGTTTACATGGCAGGCTGATAGTTTACTTTATAGTTTTATTTGCTTTTCCATGTTTGCCTTTAGATAGTGAGTGACGCCAGTTGCATTTTTTCGCCGGATCAACCGATTTTTAACGAAATGTAGGTCCATAGAACTACCATGGAGTAAACCTTTCTTATATTATAACTTTGAAATGATGAGCAAAATTTATCGTGTGATTTTAAGTCTATTTGGAAAGGAGAAGTTTTCAGTGGAATCGTTAGGTATTAATTCAAGAAAAACGACTCTTGACCTCAAATAATTTGCAATCGCCCATCCACAATTCGTTGCTAATGAGTAAATATCATAACCATGCATAGATTTTTAAATTACTGTATATCGAGATGAAAATGTAGTACCTACATATTGTTTGCATATTATTAAGAGAGCCCCTGCCAGCGAAAAGCACTAGTTGGGGCCTTTGACAATATGGGCCCTTTATCTCCCAACATGATCCGAAGTATCATTGACTCCACTAACCAATATAATATTTACAATCAAAATTAATAAATTACAAATAATACATTCCATATATGTGACGAACTCACAGAGAATATACTGGTTACCTGGTGGGCTAGTCGATGATACAAAATTGTAGGCGCCACACTAAACAATTGCATGGGGTTGGGATTCAATACTGACATGGACAAAACCATCTACATACCATCCAATTCAATAATTGAATTCCATTGAATTCAATGCAACAATTGCCAATAATTCCTCATGCACTTCAAAAATAGATGCATTGTATTGTATTGTTTGTTGTCACTCATCTAGTACAAGTACATGGTATATTGTAATCGAAGTCGATCCCGCTTACCTAGTGACTACATGTGGCCCGTTTGCTTCTCGGGAGGCAGCAATCTGCGACAAAATACATTTCACCCCTCGTCAGACGAAGGATCCTGAGCGAATGACCGACTGGCGACTGTTGCAAGCAAAGACATGCATACTCTGCTTGACACAGCGCCGCCAACTTTTTAGCAGTGTTGCCCGATTGGGCTACTAAAAACTGAAGTTTTGAACCTTGGACATGATGTAATCTTACACAATCCACGATGTAACTGCCAATTTTCAAAATATATTTTCGCTCCTATAACAAAAATATTAAAATTCTATCAAGTTTGTAATTTATTACTGGTTTTTATACAGTCGCAAAAATACAATAAACTTGTTAAGCATATGGCAATTTGTTCTAAATCTCGTTTATCCCAAGAAATTTAGGAGGTAGGACTTTGGAACAGAGAACGGTATGCAGACAATCAGTCTGTACATAAAAGTCTGTTAAGGCCCATTTACAACTAACTTTTCCGTTAACTTAACGTTAACTTAGCCGCTAACTTTAACTTATTACAATAATGGAAGTTATTCTAAGCCAATCAGATCGCGAACAGTCCGTCAGTGTAGCTCCACTCCCGAATTCAAATGAACTGTCAACTGTCACATAACCTCTTTACTCCGTGCTTATCATTTCGCCATGGATCCTTGCGATATTATCTTCCTTTTAATCGGCTACACATATTTATTGCAAAGGAATAAACAGGCAACCAAACGCCATCGTCGAAGAAGATGGTGGGTTCACCCTATAAACCAACTGCGAAGCGAACATGGGGATTTTCACAATTTGCTGGCTGAAATGCGACTTCAAGATGCAGATCAATATTTATTTTATATACTCGAATGACACCGCAGAAATTTGACACCTTGCTGAGTTTTGTGCTAAATTGTACGCAAGTGCTAAAAAATTACAATTTTACCTACCAGGCAATCCCATGTGCTCGGAAATGCTCTGCCAAAGATTCTCTCGTACAAATTTATTTTTGTATTCTCCATCGCTCTTATTATAAAGTGCTGGGCAGGCCATGTAAGCCATAATTAGTTTTTCATCTGGATTAGCCATTTTGACTAATGAAAAGACTAAAAAATTAAATTACAAATATCGAAAACGAAACGAGTTCACTGCCTCCTTGCACATTCTAGATTCTAGATTCTTCACGCAGGCGGTGGACTGGACGAATCTGATTGGCTGCCGCTTAAGTTTTTACTTAGTCGTAGCCGGAAAGTTTGGCTTGGTCAAACTTGGCGACAAAGTTACGTCTACGTTAAGTTCATAAGTTAGTTGTAAATAGCCTTACGGTAATATTTAATACAAACTTCCCGCTTAAGTTTAAGTTAACGTTAAGTTAACGGCAAAGTTAGTTGTAAATGGGCCTTTACAATTTACAGTTTACACCTATCAATTTCCTTTATTTTCTTTGAAGCATTTTCTTGTTGTGACAGTAAATTAGTTCCATTGCTTATCTTGTAAAGTCTTTTTGTGTTCTTGTCCGATTGGCAATAGCCACATTTACTTTTCCTCTGAGTTGGATCTAAAAAGCAAAGATTAAAACAGGGTTACTTAAAACAGGGTTACTTAAGTTTAATCTCTGCTTTGTAGTCCGGCCCTTGGATTGTTCAGCCCCAGTGGCCTCTACTTTTGTTTTCAGCTCAAATCGTGAATTTTGAATAAGACTAAATTAGAAAGTGATATTAATTCATGAAAAAAACCATAAATATTAAAGTAAATACATGTCTAGATTCTTGAATCATTGCTGTCGGGAAAAATTGACAACAGTTTCCTGCCACTAACTGCTAAAGCTGTATTATGTAACGCAACCCATCCATCACGCCGTGATAATGTTCAACCACGTTCAACTTTTCAAGCCACTATCCAACACATTTAATTCCGCTATCTGAAATGATGATTTATAAATTTACAGTGAACTCTGAGGCAGTGCATAGATTGAAAAAGACTGACTCCCATTGCAAGACTGTCAAATGACTGTCAGAAGAAATTAAAGCACCACAGCCATACAGCTTGAAATAATGTTACTTAAACTTAAATCATCTTATTTAACATCTATGGGGCTATTTTTGCCACTGATGCTCAATCTCAAGCGTCCACTGAAAGATGGCATATAAAAGAGCATCTTTTCTAGTGAAAACTTCACTTGTTTAAAATAACTACTAGCTCTGCAGTCAGGTTCTTTGTAACCCAATATTGCTGTGCATTTACCATATAAGTAACAGTAAAATATTTGGTACAAGGGCTTTGCTCACTCAAAACACGAATCAATGAGCGTTCAGGTGACATCTGCAATTGTTTACATTAACTTATAACTTTTCCGGCTGTTTTACCACCAGCGCTTTTGTCAAGAGCTACCCACATAGTAACAGTACCTACGATAATTGATCCTAGTCATCAGAACCAACGTTGCCGCCTTCGTCATAAACGCTGTCCTCGCGTTCGCTGTCAGTCGATTCCTCGACAGCCTCCGCCGCCGCCTCCTCGTCTTCCGACTCGTCGTCAGGCACCAGCATCTTGCACGTCTGCATGCCACGGATCGTGAGCAGGCCGTGGACCGCGTCGCCGGCGAAGAACCGGTCTTTGTACTCGTCGAGGAACTCTTCCAGCAGCGGCTGGGCGCCCGGCATGTGCGCCAGCGCCGTCGTCAGCGACTGCATTAACAATATTAAATGGTGCTTGTGTGTTAGTAGTCACCATGAAAAAATTTGTGTTTAGAAGCCAAGTTAAAATCTTGGTTGGAGATTGTGGATCAACAAACTATTGAAATGTAAGTTATAAGCACTTATTAGGAATGGAGTTCCTTACTGTCCATGCTATTTGATGGTTCTGGGAGGACTTAATTATTGCCAGAAGGAGTTGCTTTGCTTTTCCCCATTCATGACGTAACAGACAACGACGAAACTCGGACAAAATGTACGGAGTAAAATTCGGCCGATGTGGTCTGTAACGGCTATGCACTGAAAAAGTAGAAGAATTTACGGTATGCAAGTGGCATTTTGATCTGATTTGCTCTTGAACTGCTCTTCGGCTTCTACGAAATAATGGCTTTTCTGGGTCTGGCTTCGTAAGTATATCTCTCGTTTTTGATAGCAGCGCATTCTGAAAAAAAAATCATGCTTAGCTCTGATTTCTAACACCATGATACATTAGTATATGCAAGTAGGGTCTAAAAATTTACCCATTTCTTGAGATCAAATTCATATTCCATTGAAATTGGACAATGGTTATGAATATAAAACTTTGAAACAGAAAAAGTCAATAATATCTGAATGCAAAGCAGCCAAACATAAGGTAGGATAGGTTAGGTTTGGAGAAGTGACTCTCACTCTCTTTCTTTGCTCTCTTTGATGGAAACTGCTATATCCACGATTCGTCCACGCGGCTCACATTCAAAACGAGCATCTCAAATGTCTTTTGTTTTGTTTAAATTTAACTTTAATTCAACTACAATAAACTTAATTCAGTGAACAATAGCTTCAATTCTTTATGAGATAAATGATATGAGATTCACGCTGGAGCTGGAGCTGTCATATTGACATTTCGTTGTTTCGAAAACAAGCATGACCAAGGCCCGATGACGACACGACCGAGCACATGCCGTCGCCACGCCATTGCGTAAATTTTCGAGCTGGGGAAGGTCGCGGTTTGAACCAACTTTTTTAGATTTATTTGGTTTACATTAAAGCAAAATATGCAGAAGAAAAAAAATCTTAATATAGGAGGCTACAGCGGATGGAATAATGATGGAGACAACAGAAGATCTAGAGATGCGAGTTATGACGCTGGTAAAGTTTATTTCAACTGGCTATACCAGCCACATGGCTAAATACCATAATCTCTTATTATCCAGGATCATTTAGTACTACCTAATCTGTAGTACATCTTATTTGTTGTAATGTTTCCTCTACCCATTAGTGTTCAAGCTTTTTTTGTAATCAGATCACAACTATCGCGGTGATGACTGGACAAGAAACGTATCATTCAAGCCAGGCAGCAGCAGCCGAATATGCAAACAGAAACACAGTCAACAGATCGATTTTGACCCAGCGCGGCTTGCTCATACCAGAGAGGGAAACATAGACATGTCCTCAACGATTTTTAGACCTCCAAACCTTAGAGGGGCCAGAAAGTAAGCGATTCAACATTCACTAGCTGGTAGCAATAGGCATCTGTATTTTGGGCTACAGACTAATGTAGAGGATAAAAAAAACTTGGATAAGTACCAGACAACTTAAAAGCTCAAGAAAACTTAATATTTAAAATATTGTCAGTGTGAAAGTGTAGTAGCATTGAGTATAAAGAATATAAAGAAATACTCAACGGTAGTAGGATTTTATTTAATACTTTATAAATAAAACATAACATAAAACAGAATATAAATGCAAATACTGGTGGCTTGTATGTAGATATAACATTATCTACTGTAAATGCAACGACTATTTGCATTTCAGTTCAAATCAACTTAAATGAAAACGGTCTTATCCTGAATAATGAACACCTGATCCAAGGCTGTCGCAATGGTGTGAAGCTCCTGACTGCATTGACGTTACCGAACGATTTGGCATGCTGGAAACACCGGTTCTCGTGAGATCACCGAAGATAAGCAACATGCGCAGAGTTCAGTGTTTGATGGGTGACCATAATGCACATGATCAGTTCTGTTTGGGAGAGAGGTTGGAGGGTTTGAAGTTAGTACAACAACTTCACTCGCCTTGCTTATCAACCTCTCGACAGCACGGATTAGCGGAGGAATCCTGTCGTTCGAGTTGTACCGTCCTTCGGAAGGGACGTAAAGCCGGTGGTCCCCTCGGTGCTTTTCGACAGGAGTATAGGCTACGTGCCGGCACCGGGTTTTCCCTCCTCCCTTCTAGACTAGGTTAGGTTCATCATCACCCTTTCATCCACCGACGCCGTTAGACCAGCGCCACAGGACCAGTTGTCAAAACATTGCGTCGTTAAACACCAGCAATCAATCAATCTGCGTTGACGTGTCTCTTTGCCGCCAGCAATCCGAACGGCGTTCGCGGCCGCGGGAGGGGCGGTTTGCAGGGGAGGCAGGTGCGCTGGGTTTCCCATCACTCGAACACTCTCGAGCGAGGGCCGACCAACTGGTACAAGATCACGGTGAGTCGAACGCTTTCCGTTCTGCTTCGTCTACGTCTTAGGCCGCTTTGATCAATTCCGGATTAGGTTATAATCAAAATATGGCCCCCATTTGCATTTCAACAACTTATGGAACTAAATTTGTTAAGGTGACTGTTCCTAGGTAAACGTTAAGCTGCAATTTGTGAACATTTTGATGGAAAACGTTAACACTTTTACACTTTCCGTCAAGGACTCCAGTATAAACTTTCCAAATAACTTATACCTCATGTAGTGATTACAGTGTTCAAGTTTCCGCGTTTTGTTCTAACCATCTTTCTTAAAACGGCACTTTTATGAAGCTTTAATAGCATTTTGCAGTTTTTTCCAACTACGACAATTTTGGCTAAGCCAATCTTGACGAAATTTTCCAAGCACATAAAAAAATCTTAAATAGTAAAGTTTGTAAGCAAGCATACACAAAAAGTTTTCTTGCAAATTAGATTTACATTTCGCCGGTAATTCTCAACATAATTACAAATCTGGAGAACGGTTTGGCACTTTGGAAGCACTGGTTCTCGTGAGATCACCGAAGTTAAGTAACATCGCGCTGAGTTTGCTGTTGGATGGGTGACCATCATGCACATGATCAGTTCTGTTCGGGAGAGAGGTTGGAGGGTTTGAAGTTACTACGACAACTTCACTCCCCTTCCTTGTCAACCTCTCGACAGCATGAATTGAAATCTGAATCATTAAAAATAACCCTCATCCAAAATGAAGCCCTTGGCATATATCGAGCTAGTCGGAGCCTTGTTTTCAGATCCCGCATAGTGCCAAATTGGGTCGTGAATTAGTGCTGCTCAAACTGCAGGAGTTCATTGCGCCAGCAACGATGGTGCCCTACGTTGTAAGTTTCCGTCACGTTATTCTTGCTCATTTTGCTGTATTATAAGCTCACGCTCATTTTGCTGTATTATAAGCTCATGCTCATATGGCTGTATTGCTTATTTTGCTGTATTGCTCATTTTGCTGTATTATAAGCTCACGCTCATTTTGCTGTGTTGCTCATTTTGCTGTATTATAAGCTCACGCTCATTTTGCTGTGTCGCTCATTTTGCAGTATTATAAGCTCATGCTCATTTTGCAGTTTTATAAGCTCACGCTCATTTTGCTGTATTATAAACATACAGTTCCTTTCATTTGTGTTGTGGATGAGCGATATTTGAATGATGCTGATAGTAATTTAAAAATCTTAGGACAAGTTGTAAAATGTCCGGTTTAAAAGTTATCTTCGAGTCAGGAAGAAATTAGAAGTACTTGATGGGTTGTCACCACAAAGATGACTTTTTATCTGGAGGTAAGCAGAGTTTTAAGACATTTTGAAACTGGTCCTAAGAGATGTATTCATCACAAAACAGCTCTACGTTGCCACAGAATTAGGAGGTTGCCAAGAACTACAACGCAATGCTAATTACTGCTACGGGCAGATAAAAGCTACAAAAAAAATGTAACAAAGAGGTAGATAAAAAAAAATTAAGTTCTGGATATAAACGTAAGGTGGCGGATACAAAATCCGTTGCTTTCTGAGTCATATTATAATAGGATTCATAGTCCTGAAATCTGAATTTATCTCCATGGAGCCCAACAACTCAAATAAACTTAATATCAATTCCACAGTTGGTCGTTCGTGTAGCATAATGGATAAGTGCAGTGCCCCGGACAGGCAAAGACCCGGGTTCGAATCCCGGTACGGATGTAAATTTTAGAATTGATATTACGTTTCTAAGATAGGCGTGCGCAGGGTAAATCGTTAGATACGGCAAAGCTTAAGACAATATGACCATTGGTGAACCGAGGGGGGGGGGGGGTATATGATCCGTGTCCAATTTGGCGTTAAATTTCGTTGGCGTAACTAGAAATTTTTCGGTTTCGGGACAGGATTTCTCTCGTTGGGAAGCGGTACAAAAAAATTGAACAGTGTTAATATTTTTGTATACCACACATTTGAATGCGAATTACCATGTGATCACGAGGGGGGGAGGGTCAGAACTTAGCAAGATAACTGTGACAAAAGGGGGAAAATTGGGGGTTTGGGGCGCAGCCCCAAGAAAAATTTGGTTTTAAGGTTAATCTTGGAGCAAATCTACGCGTTTGAGGTAAAACTGCCGCCTGAGAATGGTGTGTGCAAAACTGCATTTTCACGGAAATGATTTCGAAAAAATTTCGAATACATTATGTCTACTTTCATGCTAGGTTGTATTTTTTTATGTAATCACAGCTAAAAATTGAATTTAATTCGCTTCTAAAATTGAAAAGCACATCATTTTCTATAGATAGAAATGAAAATTCTAAAATATTTTAAGGAATATTTAAAAACTTAAGGGCAGCTGAAACCTTAGATACGGCCTGTGCCGTATCTGCCGCACCGCTGCGCACGCCTATGGTTTCTAATAATCATTGATATCAAGTTTATTTGCCAACTCAAATAAGGTTAAACGGAGATTTTCAGAGCCAAATAAATAGCAAATAAATAAAAGAGCAAATAAACTTAATTAAAAATTTCGGGTATTTCGGGAATTTCGAAATTTTGTTACCAACAATCAATGTCAACCGCACATGCAACGAGCATCTGCATTTAGCTTAAAATTCACGCCGACCGGCTTTCCCCGCTCCAAGTTCAAGACTTCCGGTGACGATGCCACGTTCTTCGTCGACAACTTCGAGACGGCGTCTTCGCTGCTGGCCGCCGACGGCCGCGTCTACGCGCCGGACGGACGCAAGCTCCACGTTCGCGCCGGCTTCAACTTCCCGCCCTGCCGCCTCAACCAGCCGCTCATGGAGACGCTAAAGCACGTCATGGCGCGGCGGTACAACGAAGCCAGCAACGCGCTCGATCTCGCCAGGTAAGAGCGGGACGTAGGCAAGCTCCGCGTTCGCGCCGGCTTCAACTTCCCGCCCTGCCGCCTCAACCAGCCGCTCATGGAGACGCTGAAGCACGTCATGGCGCGGCGGTACAACGAAGCCAGCAACGCGCTCGATCTCGCCAGGTAAGAGCGGGACGTAGGCAAGCTCCGCGTTGGCGCCGGCTTCAACTTCCCGCCCTGCCGCCTCAACCAGCCGCTCATGGAGACGCTGAAGCACGTCATGGCGCGGCGGTACAACGAAGCCAGCAACGAGCTCGATCTCGCCAGGTAAGAGCGGGACGTAGGCAAGCTCCGCGTTGGCGCCGGCTTCAACTTCCCGCCCTGCCGCCTCAACCAGCCGCTCATGGAGACGCTGAAGCACGTCATGGCGCGGCGGTACAACGAAGCCAGCAACGCGCTCGATCTCGCCAGGTAAGAGCGGGACGTAGGCAAGCTCCGCGTTGGCGCCGGCTTCAACTTCCCGCCCTGCCGCCTCAACCAGCCGCTCATGGAGACGCTGAAGCACGTCATGGCGCGGCGGTACAACGAAGCCAGCAACGCGCTCGATCTCGCCAGGTAAGAGCGGGACGTAGGCAAGCTCCGCGTTGGCGCCGGCTTCAACTTCCCGCCCTGCCGCCTCAACCAGCCGCTCATGGAGACGCTGAAGCACGTCATGGCGCGGCGGTACAACGAAGCCAGCAACGCGATCGATCTCGCCAGGTAAGAGCGGGACGTAGGCAAGCTCCGCGTTGGCGCCGGCTTCAACTTCCCGCCCTGCCGCCTCAACCAGCCGCTCATGGAGACGCTGAAGCACGTCATGGCGCGGCGGTACAACGAAGCCAGCAACGCGCTCGATCTCGCCAGGTAAGAGCGGGACGTAGGCAAGCTCCGCGTTGGCGCCGGCTTCAACTTCCCGCCCTGCCGCCTCAACCAGCCGCTCATGGAGACGCTGAAGCACGTCATGGCGCGGCGGTACAACGAAGCCAGCAACGAGCTCGATCTCGCCAGGTAAGAGCGGGACGTAGGCAAGCTCCGCGTTGGCGCCGGCTTCAACTTCCCGCCCTGCCGCCTCAACCAGCCGCTCATGGAGACGCTGAAGCACGTCATGGCGCGGCGGTACAACGAAGCCAGCAACGCGCTCGATCTCGCCAGGTAAGAGCGGGACGTAGGCAAGCTCCGCGTTGGCGCCGGCTTCAACTTCCCGCCCTGCCGCCTCAACCAGCCGCTCATGGAGACGCTGAAGCACGTCATGGCGCGGCGGTACAACGAAGCCAGCAACGCGCTCGATCTCGCCAGGTAAGAGCGGGACGTAGGCAAGCTCCGCGTTGGCGCCGGCTTCAACTTCCCGCCCTGCCGCCTCAACCAGCCGCTCATGGAGACGCTGAAGCACGTCATGGCGCGGCGGTACAACGAAGCCAGCAACGCGATCGATCTCGCCAGGTAAGAGCGGGACGTAGGCAAGCTCCGCGTTGGCGCCGGCTTCAACTTCCCGCCCTGCCGCCTCAACCAGCCGCTCATGGAGACGCTGAAGCACGTCATGGCGCGGCGGTACAACGAAGCCAGCAACGCGCTCGATCTCGCCAGGTAAGAGCGGGACGTAGGCAAGCTCCGCGTTCGCGCCGGCTTCAACTTCCCGCCCTGCCGCCTGAACAAGCCGCTCATGGAGACGCTGAAGCACGTCATGGCGCGTCGGTACAACGAAGCCAGCAACGCGCTCGATCTCGCCAGGTAAGAGCGGGACGTAGGCAAGCTCCGCGTTGGCGCCGGCTTCAACTTCCCGCCCTGCCGCCTGAACAAGCCGCTCATGGAGACGCTGAAGCACGTCATGGCGCGGCGGTACAACGAAGCCAGCAACGCGCTCGATCTCGCCAGGTAAGAGCGGGACGTAGGGGCTGGCTAGAGGTTCCGTGCTGGTGGCACGAGTGTAGGTATGCGTCGGGGCCGTTTTCTTTATGCTGGCGACGGCTTCGTATGTACAAACAATGCCGTGGTGAACGGCAGGAAAGTCTCGCCGCTGTGTATTTGTGCTGCAGTTGGTAACAAATAACAATTGATTGTTAACAATGCACTGTTTTGACAACTGGCCCTGTGGCACTGGTCGGTGAATGAAAGGGTGATGATGAACCGTACCTAGCCTAGAAGAGAGGAGGAGAAACACGGTGCCGGCACGTAGCCTACTCCTGTCGGAAAGCACCGAGGGGACCACCGGCTTTACGTCCCTTCCGAAGGACGGTACAACTCGAACAACAGGATTCCTCCGCTAATCCGTGCTGTCGAGAGGTTGACAAGCAAGCCGAGTGAAGTTGTCGTACTAACTTCAAACCCTCCAACCTCTCTCCTGTACAGAACTGATCATGTGCATGATGGTCACCCATCAAACATCTGACTCGGCGCAATAACTTCGGTGGTTTCATGAGAAGCGGTGTTTCCAACATGCCAAGACCATTAGGTGTACTTATTTGTAGTACTTTAAGAGTAGTACTTGTGAATTTGTGACCACTGCTGACCAACTTGTGTTCGTGACAATAGTGGATAGCTAGGCGGGAAAAATGTGCGTGTTCTGTTCGGGAGAGAGTTCGGAGGGTTTGAAGTTAGTACGACAACTTCACTCCCCTTTTCACCCGTTAAAATCACTAGCGCGCCCTGCAGAAATGTCAGCTCACCCACTAAATCAACTCTACCCTGCTTCAAACTCGAAGAATTCCAACCGCACTTTCCAGACATCAACCGCGCTTTCCCTCCGCCTCTGCAGACTGCACGCCGACCCCGGGCTGGCCGGCCACGCCGACTCGGCGGTGGTTCTGGCGAGGCGCGACGTCGCCGCCGCCGTCTTCGAAATGGTCGCCGCCAACGCGCCGGCGCTGGCCGCGCTCAACATCTGCGGCAACGACATCGCGCAAGTCCGTTGCCTGGCGCTGCTCGCCGCCCAGCTGCCGGCCCTCGTAGTCTTGCACCTCGCCGACAACAAGGTTCTTCGGATTACCGCCTTAAGACTCGTGTTTTTTACTTATTGTGACACGTTAAGGCTTCGATCACATCTTCGATGTGTATCGTGCACTTGATCAGTTCTGTTCAGGAGAGAGGGTGTCAGGTTTGAAGTTGGTATCACGTGAGATCACCAAAGTTAACCAACATTGTGCAGAGATCAGTGTTTGATGGGTGACCATAATGCACTTGATCAGTTCTGTTCGGGAGAGAGGGTGTCGGGTTTTGAAGTTGGTATAGAACAACTTCACTCGCCTTGCTTATCAACCTCTCGTCAGCACGGATTAGCGGAGGAATCCTGTCGTACGAGTTGCACCGTCCTTCGGAAGGGACATAAAGCCGGTGGTCCCCTCGGTGCTTTTCGACAGGAGTAGGCTACGTGCCGGCACCGGGTTTTCCCTCCTCCCTTCTAGCCATAGGTTAGGTTCATCATCACCCTTACATTCACCGACGCCGTTAGACCAGCGCCACAAGGCCGGTTGTCAAAACAGTGCGTCATTAAACACTAATAATCTTCTTCATCTTAATCATCGACTAGTTCTACATCCCTGGCATTGCTGCGCTTGTCACAGATCCGTGATGTCTGCCAACTCAACTGTCTGAAACCGCTGCGGCTGGTAGACCTGGTGCTGGCAGGCAACCCGATGGTGGAGAGGTTTGCAGATCGCGGCTCGTACGTCAGGTAATGTCTGCGACGGCAGCGGAGTCTGTTACTGCTCACCTGCCCCGGCGGGCTAATAATCGGAGAGGGCTAGGGCTAGACGTGTGGGCACAAATAACCGGATAATTAGGGCGCCATGTGTTTTTAATACAGAAAATTAAACAAAATCCACAAAGTTCTTCAAGCCGTTAAAAACACAAAAACCGGTAGCAACAAAAATTCAAAGTTCTCATAAATAAATCAGGAACAGCGGCAAGTGATAGCAATTGGCCTGCGCACACGCGACTCCCGAATTTGCATCAACTCGTACGACTCGCTTCAAACACCGTGATCGGCGAACTGATTGCTCATGGTCCATGGTACCTGGCTCCAACCTAAAATTAACAGCGACCCCTACCAGTGAATCTTCAAATCAAACCGACCGTGACAAGTCGGCGGTACGGTAACGATTTCGTCGGCTGTTGGAGGGTCGATTTTCACGGTCACGGTTCTCCCCAAGGATTCGGCAAGAGTTATATTAATTTCGTAGAAGACAAACTTTGTCCAGAGATTTTATAAAGAATTTATATCATGAGAAAAGCAATTTGTTTTGTTGCATTGACACGTATTCTGTTCGAGCTACGTGACGCGGTCAGATATCTGATAAATACATGATGCCAATTGGTTTGTGACTTCCCGTTTTCCTTGGTTATATGAGTGGATGGAAGAAACCGATTCCATTCAAGCAACGTGACACGGTCAGACACCCGCTAAGAACCAGCCAGTTGGCTTGTGATTTCCCTGTCTTCCATGGTTAAATATGCAGAGGCAATACACCGATTCCATTCAAGCAACGTGACGCGGTCAGACACCCGCTAAGAAAAGCCAGATGGCTTGTGATTTCCCTGTCTTCCTTGGTTGAATAAGCAAAGGCAATACACCGCTTCCATTCAAGCAACGTGACGCGGTCAGACACCCGCTAAGAAAAGCCAGATGGCTTGTGATTTCCCTGTCTTCCTTGGTTGAATAAGCAAAGGCAATACACCGCTTCCATTCAAGCAACGTGACGCGGTCAGACACCCGCTAAGAAAAGCCAGATGGCTTGTGATTTCCCTGTCTTCCTTGGTTGAATAAGCAAAGGCAATACACCGCTTCCATTCAAGCAACGTGACGCGGTCAGACACCCGCTAAGAAAAGCCAGTTGGCTTGTGATTTCCCTGTCTTCCAAGATTGAATAATCCAACAACCAACTCCATTTAATCAAGATCACTGGGAGCCGTGTTGCTTTTCTTTGAGTATTTGTTGCAGTTGGAGCCGGTTGTGTTTTCCAGGGAAATGCAGGCCCGCTTTCCCAAGCTCATCAAACTGGTGAGTATTTGCAGCCAAGACACGTATTACATCCAATCAAAATTTTATGAAAATGACGTCATAATACCCAATCGCTAAAGCCAGGCAGTCGGGTTATGATTTCCCTGTCTTCATTTGTTATTTAGCAGAGATAATTAATCTTTTTTCCTAATTGGTAGTCCTGTGGGTATCCGACGTCATTTTTCTCTGAGTGGAATAGGTCTATTTTCGGAAACGTTGGCCGAAATGTTGGCTGTAACTGCCGAAAAGTCTGTTTTCTCGGACATTGATTCAATAGACATTCCACTAGACTGTGGTTCATATTTACTATGGTAGGGCCAAAGATCCTATTATTGTATAGGGCTACACATATACAGATTTTATCTGACTAAGACTACATTCTGACTGTATGATTTTTTGTAAAAAAAACATAGGAAAAAGAAGAACAAAGACTTGACCAAAAAAGGCGTGAAAGCCAAGATATTATTCAGCGTCTAGAATATAATTAAAGAAACATTCACCGACATTTAGCATCCATGAATCCATTTCAATTGTTAATTTTTACAAATAAATATAATTTAAACATCAATTTTGCCAGCTTTAATAAAAAAATTCCAAGTCACTGACAATATCTAGGGTTTAAAATCAAGTCCCATAATTATCCAAACAGCAACGAAAAGGACCACAACCACGCTGTTGACAAAAACCCTGAAAGCAATTACCAACAAACAACAACCAGAAATCGCCACTTAACCCAACACTAGTAAGATTGTCAACCACTTGACTAGTCTTGATTCTCATCCACATCTTGGCGTATCTAATCTTATCCCAACTTTCTAAGACCGCATCGAGATCGTAAATCCGAACGGCGTTCGCAGGACGGCACCGCCATCCCGCCGCTGGTGACGTTCGAGGACGAAGAGCCGTCGGCGCCGCCGCCGGTCGCCGGCTGGCTCGCCGATCCGACGGGCGCCGACTTCGTCCGCCTGTTCGTCGAGCAGTACTTCCACATCTACGACGCCGTCGATCGTTCGCCGCTGGTCGAAGCCTACCACGATGCCGCCGTCTTCTCGCTCGCCTGCGCCAACGTCGCCGGAGGCAAGGCGGCGTGCAGGTTGGTTTGGTGGCGGCGATGCAATGTGCACGGGAAAATTGGGTCGGTGCCGGGATTTTTATTCGCACTTTGCCGGGATGCAGCATTATACAGTTTTGCTACACGGACAACCGACTGTGGAATGGATGTTATGTTTATTTGAGTTGTTGGGCTCCATGGAGATAGAAACAGGACTATGAATGAACATAGAAGGCGGTGAATCTAGTGACGCTATGCTGCAATCACACGCCAACAACTCGACTAACCCGATTATAACGTGGCTCCATGGAGATAGAAACAGGACTATGAATGAACATAGAAGGCGCTGAATCTAGTGATGCTACGGTGCAATCACACACCAACAACTCGACTAACCCCGATTATAACGTGGCTCCATGGAGATAGAAACAGGACTATGCAAGAAGATAGAAGGCGGTGAATGTAGTGATGCTTTGCTGCAATCACACGCCAACAACTCGACTAACCCCGATTATAACGTGGCTCCATGGAGATAGAAACAGGACTATGAATGAACAGAAGGCGGTGAATCTAGTGACGCTATGCTGCAATCACACGCCAACAACTCGACTAACCCCGATTATAACGTGGCTCCATGGAGATAGAAACAGGACTATGAATGAACAGAAGGCGGTGAATCTAGTGACGCTATGCTGCAATCACACGCCAACAACTCGACTAACCCCGATTATAACGTGGCTCCATGGAGATAGAAACAGGACTATGAATGAACATAGAAGGTCGTGAATCTAGTGACGCTATGCTGCAATCACACACCAACAACTCGACTAACCCCGATTATAACGTGGCTCCATGGAGATAGAAACAGGACTATGAATGAACATAGAAGGCGGTGAATCTAGTGACGCTATGCTGCAATCACACGCCAACAACTCGACTAACCCTGTTTATGATGTTGGGTACTCTTGTATTAGTATGATTTGAACCTTAATAGAAACACTCGTTGCATGAGCGATAGATGTTTAAAAGAAGAAATTAAATATCCATTCAAAATTACACAAATTTTGCAATGGATAGTTCGTCTAGTGATTTGTAGGGTTTACGGGGATTTGAAACCTTGCCAGGGATAAGCCCTTACCAATGTTACTGCACGGACAACTGACTTTTGAATGGATTTTAAGTTTAACTTAATACACTTAATAATCCAAATAAATTTAATATCATTTAATTTTTAAGTCGGTTGTCTGCGTAGAATAAATAGACCTTTTCCATTCGGGGAAAGATGATGTCATGTAAAATAGATTTTCTCAATCCCCGTTTGTCAGGAGTTTGGCCGCCTACTTCCCGCTTAGCCGCAACCTCCTCAAGACCGGCAACGCTGCGCAACGCGACAAACAGCTGATGCGCGGTCCCGTGGACATCGTCTCGTTCCTGCGTTTGTTGCCGCAGACGCTGCACTACGCGCGCTCCTTTGCGGTCGACATGCCGATCTACACGGTGAGTTTGCGACGGGATCGCTCGAGTAATCTTACGGACGTTGTCTCGGCTTGATGCGTTCGTAGCCGAAGGCGTTTGCGGTAGATTGGATCGACTCGGTGAGTTTATTATTAGAAACGAAATATCAATTCTAAGATTTGTATCCGTACCGGGATTCGAATCCGGGTCTTTGCCTGTCCGGGTCACTGCACTTATCTATTATGCTATAGGTACAGACAACCTACTGTGGAGTGGATATTAAGTTTATTTGAGTTGTTGGGCTTCATGGAGAATTGGAGATAGATTCAGGACTATGAATGAACATAGAAAGCGGTGAATTTAGTGACGCTATGCTGCAATCACACGCCATACAACTCGACTAACCCTGATTATAACGTGGCTCCATGGAGATAGAAACAGGACTATGAATGAACATAGAAAGCGGTGAATTTAGTGACGCTATGCTGCAATCACACGCCATACAACTCGACTAACCCTGATTATAACGTGGCTCCATGGAGATAGAAACAGGACTATGAATGAACATAGAAAGCGGTGAATTTAGTGACGCTATGCTGCAATCACACGCCATACAACTCGACTAACCCTGATTATAACGTGGCTCCATGGAGATAGAAACAGGACTATGAATGAACATAGAAAGCGGTGAATTTAGTGACGCTATGCTGCAATCACATGCCAACAACTCTACTAACCCCGATTATAACGTGGCTCCATGGAGATAGAAACAGGACTATGAATGAACATAGAAGGTGGTGAATCTAGTGACGCTACGCTGCAATCACACGCAACAACTCGACTAACCCCGATTATGACGTGGCTCCATGGAGATAGAAACAGGACTATGAATGAACATAGAATGCGGTGAATCTAGTGACGCTGTGCTGCAATCACACACCAACAACTCGACTAACCCCGATTATAACGTGGCTCCATGGAGATAGAAACAGGACTATGAATGAACATAGAATGCGGTGAATCTAGTGACGCTATGCTGCAATCACACGCCAACAACTCGACTAACCCCGATTATAACGTTAGGTACGCTTGTATAAGTGTGAATTTAATCCTAAATGCAAATACTCGTCGCATGTACGGAAGACAATGATTATTAGTAACGAATTTCGTATTACGAATTCGTATTATTAGTAATTCAAAAAATGAAATCCGTGCCGGGATTCGAATCCGGATCTTTGCCTGTCCGGGTACGGATGTAAAGTATGATATTTTGTCACTAATAATCATTGTCTACCGTACATGCAACGAGTATATGCTTTTAGGATTAAATTCTCAATGTTAAAGAGTATCTTTGCATGTTAAAATTGCTTTGTGTAAATTAAATTCACCCCGGTTTGCCACCAGCGCTTTGTCACCCAAGAGTTTCCTACATTCTACTGCCTATTGGGATAGTTGCCGACACACTGACCAACGTAAGCACGTTGCTTCTCGCGGCGCTTGACACTGCGTCGGCAGCCGGGACTGATCCAGGTGAACGTGAGCGGCACGATGCGCGAAGTCGGCACGAGCCAGCAATACTTGCGCAGCTTCGGCCGGGTGTTCATCATCGTGCCCGTCGCCGCCGGCTTCTGCATCGTCAACGAGACGCTGTTCATCACCAACGTCACCGACGAGCTGGAGAAGGTGCGGAGGACCGAGTTTAGTAATGTCGAGCCGTCGACGAAACCGTTCTCCAAGTCTAGTTGAAAGCTAAGACTTCAATTATAATAATATCTTTTCCTTAATTCCAAATTTTCATTCAGGTGGAATAATTCACCTGAATCTTGGGCCTCAGGTGATACAAGCGGGTGGCCACTCCAGATGCTTCTCTTGTTTCTTCTTCATCTTCCTCTTCTTTGTCCTCTTCTTCTTCTTCATCTTCTTCATTGCTTTCCTCCATTCTCTCTACTAATTCCTTCCATTGCTCTCTGTTCTCCCACAATCTAATATCATCCACATCACTCCACTTTCCATGTCTTTCTACTTCCTCTATTATCTTCTTTCTCCATTTTTCCCTAGGTCTTCCCACTCTTCTTCTTCCTACTGCCGTCAAACTCCCTTCTTGTAATTTGCATCTCATCCATTCTCATCCATCCAATAATAATAATAATAGTAGTTCCATATAAATGGGTCAATTTACAATTATTAAGGCCTCGTTCTCTCTCTTAAACATTGCCGGATGGTCAATCCTGCTGCTAATGTTATTGCGTCCTCTTCTTCCCCTTCGTCGTCTTCTCCCTCCGTGCTCTTTTCTTCCTCTTCTATTATCTCCACCGCAGCTTCCTTGCACGCCTATCTTCCCACAAATTCACCAACTCTTCTTTCTCCAGCTCATATTCCTTTCGAATTCAATGAACTACTTTAATGTTTTTGATTTAAGCCAACCTGCTAAGGTTTATTAGGAAAATTTATGTGTGTTGAAAAATTAATACAAGGAAAAGGGACTTAGGAAAATTTGTTTCAAAAAATTCACATAAACCTACAATGTCATTTGAAAGTTGGTTGGTACACACACATTTTTATAGTAGGTATATTAATTTAGTAGTAAGTTATAAAGTAGTACCTACTAATAGTTTAGTAATGAACTGTTTGCCAAGTTGGTCAATTTATATCTTGTTCATGCTGCCTGCTTTCTCAAGAGTTGGTAAATCTTATTTTTACAGCATTGAAAACCTAGTTTGATACTTTTCCTTTCGTCTAACTAAAGTGCTCAAATTAGCAACAGAGATTCCAGAATAGAATGAACAAAATACACCGTTAAACGAATCGTATTCTGTCAGTTGCCCGAACCAGAAAACAAATGTCTAACTGCCGCTTCTTCCGTTGCAGACGGCTTTCAAAGCTCCGCCTCCCTCGTTGGCTCCTTCCTCTACAATTCCTACTGACGACCCCGATGTGAAACAACGTATGGTCGAAATCGTTCATCAGCAAAGCGGCATGAACATCGTGTGGGCAACCAAGTGAGTTTTTAGTGATGCACCTTTGTTATGATTGTAGTATATATCCTAAAAGTTGGTGGAGAGATTTTATGAGCAGAGCTGAAGGCCCTTAATTTATCCCACCAAACACTGGTGTAACAGCAGTGCTAGTGTTGCTATTCTGCTGTGATTTTTGGCACTATGCAAGGCGAATACTGATGCCAACAATCGTAGCAGCGTAGCAACACTAGCAACAGCAGTGACACCGGTGTTTGCTGGCATTAGGCAAGGCACATAGTAATGCCAACAATCGTAGCAGCGTAGCAACACTAGCAACAGCAGTGACACCGGTGTTTGCTGGCATTAGGCAAGGCACATAGTAATGCCAACAATCGTAGCAGCGTAGCAACACTAGCAACATCAGTGACACCGGTGCTTTCTGGCATTAGGCAAGGCACATAGTAATGCCAACAATCGTAGCAGCATAGCAACACTAGCAACAGCAGTGACACCGGTGTTTGCTGGCATTAGGCAAGGCACATAGTAATGCCAACAATCGTAGCAGCGTAGCAACACTAGCAAGAGCAGTGACACCGGTGTTTGCTGGCATTAGGCAAGGCACATAGTAATGCCAACAATCGTAGCAGCGTAGCAACACTAGCAACAGCAGTGACACCGGTGTTTGCTGGCATGGCAAGGCACATAGTAATGCCAACAATCGTAGCAGCGTGGCAACACTAGCAACAGCAGTGACACCGGTGTTTGCTGGCATTAGGCAAGGCACATAGTAATGCCAACAATCGTAGCAGCGTAGCAACACTAGCAACAGCAGTGACACCGGTGTTTGCTGGCTAATGCATCTGTTATTTTCTAATTGCTTGTAGAATCATGAAGGTAAAGGGAGTCGCTTGGTTTTCGGCGCAAAACGGGTCAAGTTAGCAATTCTCACGTTGTCCTAACTCTGAGTGTCTTTGGTTGCAGGTGTTTGGAAGAAACGCAGTGGAACTTAGATTTGGCGATGTCGACGTTCACGCAGCTCAGCAAGATGAACAAGATACCGGGCGAAGCTTTTGTGTAGACCGACTGATCTTGCATTGAATCTCACACTGAGAATGCTTGATAAGTTCATGGTGCCAAGTGATATTTTTCAATTAATTTTAGCAGCCAGGGAGACTGACCTGCAAAGAGAAATGTGACAAAGCAATGTATTTAAGCAAAGCTTTGTATGCCGAAAGTATTATTTTTTTTCTGGGGATATTTTGTGATGCAATACAATGTAGTAGAAGCAAGTACCTGAGCCACGAGTTTTTTCCAAATTGTTTTGGATTTAATTTTAACAGTGCTGTTTACAATTTTTTGGTAACAAAAAACTAATCTATAATATGTATCTAAAGTTTGGTGCATTGTCTCAGTAATGTCTTCCTAGTCCTAATGGAATCACATGGAAGTGTGAAGTGTGGACCCACTCTGATATTTCAAGTACGTATATAAAAAAGAAAAAAAAAACTAAACGTTTTTTAAAAAATTAGGAAGACCCATCTCTTGCCTGTTCCTTGTTAAAGTACGTGCCTTAAAATACATACCTTAAACATTGACATAAAAATCAAAAAACCTCTCATTAAAAAAGAATTGATATGGATTGTAGTGCTGCCTGGAAGCCCCCGCTTCTCTTTTATATTTACAAGATAATTGAAACTAAATATGTGTACTTATGGTACTTTTACAAAATTCTTTCACTATCTTTGACACATTTACTGGCGACTTACTGGACTGACACATTTACATTTAATTTGTGAAATCGGTTGGTAGCTGAGGTCTTCTCGGGACATGCGAAGTCAAGTAATCGGAAGGGTTGCATCCCTTGTAATCATGACCGAACAATCGTGAATTGTGATGTTTTGCGATGCATATATTTGCATGTTAACGGTATATTCTACGTCCCTCATCGACTTCCTTTAGGGGAATGCAATTTTGCAGATGACAGTCGCATGTCGCAGTCGCTTGACTTCGCATGTCCCGAGAAGACCTCAGCTACCAACCGATTTCACAAATTAAATGTAAATGTGTCAGTCCAGTAAGTCGCCAGTAAATGTGTCAAAGATAGTGAAAGAATTTTGTAAAAGTACCATAAGTACACATATTTAGTTTCAATTATCTTGTAAATATAAAAGAGAAGCGGGGGCTTCCAGGCAGCACTACAATCCATATCAATTCTTTTTTAAGGAGAGGTTTTTTGATTTTTATGTCAATGTTTAAGGTATGTATTTTAAGGCACGTACTTTAACAAGGAACAGGCAAGAGATGGGTCTTCCTAATTTTTTAAAAAACGTTTAGTTTTTTTTTTCTTTTTTTATTTCACATGTTTTTGTATAGTATTTTTATAAATTACATGTTGGTGAGGTATAACTTACACCAGTGATGTGTAACCATTTTTGCCACTTTGCAATGAAAATAATACCTAAATTATCAAATGTTGCATAATATAATATTCAGTATAGTTTTAATAAGTTTTCAGCAATTGGGGAAGTCAACAGATGATCAATACAGATGATCGACAATAATCAAGACATCTCAAATCCTTACTTCAGGGCACTGATGCACTGCATGTAAATGAAGTCATAGTAGAATCTTTTCCGTGTCTGAATCAACATCAGCTTTACAGGGCAACGAAAGCATTGGGTACGACGGCTCATGGCATCAGAATTCTTGAAAGCGTTTTTTAAATTAATTCTGTAGTGATGATAACATCTGTATAGCATATTTAGATAGATCAAATTCGATACTGGCGTTTTCAGAATCATTTTCATGCAAGATAGGATAGTGGATAGTTTTGTTTTGCTGAGCTGCCTCATGCCACAAGCACAATATTGTTTCATATGGTTTGATTTGCTCGAACAGATTGTTGATCAGTTGATCCTTCCTTGGAGCTTTGATGTGTTAAGTTGGCACAGTTTCTGCGTAATGTCGATCAAGAAACCAAAGTCGCACACTCATTTTAAACACGGGTGTTACCTCGTCCTTCATTTCCATGAACAACAGTCAACTCAATATCCGATTTCAACGAATAAACGCGATACAACAGCATATCTCTGCTGGGCCAACGAATCTCAGAATTAGTCAGAATACGCAGCTTAGATGCGCTCACACGCTCGTTAGCAGCGAAAGGATTATAATCAGTGAAAATAAGTTTTCATTATTTTTAGCTGTAAATTAATTTAAGGCAGAAAACATTACACCAAAGAAATTCACTGAAATACCTTGCAGGCCCCGGGTTGCACGTATCGCTGACTAACACTGTCATGATTTAGGTGCAGATCTTTCAATAGCTATGCTGTGGGCCTCTATTTGGAGTAGGTAGTTCAGAAGTATAGTTAACATTCTGATTTCAAGTTTGCATGGTACCTAATATATTTTATTTGTTTCATTTAGGGAGATTTGTTATAGAAGGAGATATTATTAACAGAAACACTTGCACCAACTTTAGCACCAACAATGACTAGGATGTATCAAAATTACTTCCCAAAGCGTTGAGTCTATTTAATTATTTATTTATTACTTTACAATTTACATATATTATGTAGGTGGTAAAGTTACATGCTACATTATTTATTTAATTCATAGTTAAGGCTTTTCTGATTTTTCAATTTTTCTTCTGAACTCTTTCACATCCATTTCTTTATTCTCAAATATTTTCCTTTCCAGCAAATTCCACTCTCGTCCCGTTCTTATCACGAAGCAGTACTTTCCAATGTCTTTTCTTGCTCCATTCACTCTTACTTTTCTTTCATGGCTACCTTGGCATCCGTACCTCAAGCTTTCCATCTCAATTTTTTTATTTAATTCTTTCCATCCTCCTCTTCCCATTAGTACTCGAAAAAAGCAACATTCCCTGTCCACTTTTCTCCTCCCTTCTAGTTTCATCCATCCTAACTCCTTCACTATTAGCGATGGTCTTTCTAAGACTTCTTCCAGTTCTCCTCTTTCGTTTATCACCTTCTTCCTTCTTCTCATTTTTCCGGTCACCCTTCTTGCCGCCATTGTTTGTACCTTTTCAATATCTTTAATTTCTCCTGTTCTGTACGGATCCCACACTGCTGCTGCATATTCCATCATGGGTCTTATCATTGTGAGATATGCCTTTTCTTTAATTTCTGTACTCATCCCTTTTAATTGTCTCATGATGAAGTTCAGTGCATTTATTCCCTTCTTTGTTATTTTTGCCACCTGTTCTTTCCATCCCAAATCATTTTTTAATATTACTCCGAGGTATTTATATGTTTCCACCCTTTCCAAATTTATTCCCTGCATCTTGTAGTTATGTTCTGAGTTTTCTTGTTTACCACCAAAACTCACTGTCTTACATTTATTTACATTTAGACTCATCTTATTTCTCTTAACCCAATCTCTTCAGTCTTTTCAGTCTTTTTGTCTTATTCAGTCTTTTCAGTCTTTTTGCATTATTTGCTTGTCTTTAACGTCGGTTATTTTCCTATAAACAACACAATCGTCAGCAAAAAGCCTTGTTTTCGATTCTACTCCCTCGCTCATGTCGTCAATAAAGATGTCAAACAGCAATGGCCCTAACACACTCCCTTGTGTCACACCTGATGTTACTTCCCTCTCATCCGACGTGCAATTTCCCACTCTTACTTTTTGCGTTCTATTTTTCAAAAAATTTCCTATCCAATTTACCATTTGTATATCGTCAATCCTTTCCCATAGCTTTTCCATTAATAATTCGTGGTCAACCTTATCAAATGCTTTCTCGTAATCCAGAAACACCGCATCTACTCTTCCTCCTCTATCTAACACCTCTGCCAGGTCTGTCACAAAACCTAAAAGTTGAGTTTCACACGAATACTCTTTTCTAAATCCACGTTGCGCCTCTTTCAATCCTCCCAAATCATCAAGTTTTTTCTTTATTCGTCCATCTATTACCCTTTCAACTATTTTGCATATGGCTGATGTGAGACTCACGGGCCTATAGTTTGTCAGTTTTCCCCTCTCTCCTCCTTTAAAGATTGGAACTACCAATGCCTCCTTCCAATCTTTTGGCAGTTTTCCTGTTTTAATCGTTAAATTAATTATTACCTCTAAGTAAGGAATGATAATTTCCCCTGCTAATTTTACTAAGTCATTTGACATCCCATCAAGTCCTACCGCTTTGCTATTCTGAAGCTTTCGAATAACCTGCCATATCTCTTCCTTCGTCACATAATTCTCATCTCCTTTCCTTATTTGTCCCTGCATTGAGTAACGTTCTCTTCCTCTCTGCGTGAATGTTTCCCCATAATGATTATTTAGTGCTTTTTCTTTACTATCATCTGTGTCCCATTAATTTCCCTTTGCATCGCTCAACGTTGGAACAGTCCCAACATTTCCCTTCATACCATGAAGGGTGTACCATACCATTGTGTATGAACTACACCTTTTCAATGCAATGCAATTTAATGAGTCAACTGCAATACTCTTAGCATTGAGGATATTGTATAGCCTAGTCAATACTCTTCGAAGAATAAAATCTTTGCACGTTTTAATGAAATGTGTTGAAAATGTGTAGGTTACAATATTAAAATTATGTTTATACCATTCGATAAAGCGCTCACAACACAGTCTCCAATTTTATGAACACTTGCCATTGAGCACCTGCCCATTTGTCTACTCCTGAAGTTGGTGAAGCGCACAAACATCGAGTATCAACTGATCTATACGAGGTTAAATATCGAAAAACTTTGGGTCTAGCCGCGCAACCACACTTCATCCTAAGCGGACCTGGAAACATACCTACATAATACCTACAAATAATCATTAAGATGTTTGATCTCTTAATTCTACCCTTTATAAGACAGTTGAATAAGTTTGTCAGAATTCTCTTAGAATTGATTTGAAAGCTGTACTCTGGGTTGGAATGTGTGAAGCATAAAGGTTCCAGAGTTCTTTAAATAAAGTAAATAGATTCGATGATTGCACTTGCAATGACATTAGGTCTAAATACACAGTTGCAATGTCGTAACTCAATAAACTAATACACTATTCAATTACACTCAATAAACACAATTCCACTGTAAACTCTACATATAACTTCCAAATAATAAAGTGGAGAGAAGTGAATTAATATAGATGTGAAGCTATTCGATTGTTGCTCACATCAAAATTACACTTGGTCCTGAAACCCAATTGCACTGTCACCTCTTCACGTAAAATCCTATTTAAGTGGAGTAAATTAAGCAAATAGATTCGTTGATTGCAATCACAATTACACAAGGTCCAAGAACAAAGTTGCAATGTATCTTAAAACAATCACGCAAATAAACCATAACAATGTTCTCTTGGCGTCTAAACTTCGTCCATCTTGAAATAGCACGCAGCTGGGATCTGCTGGTAGGGAGCCCGTCAACTTATCGCATTCCTAACAGCTCGTATCCGCGACTTGCGAGTTGTGAATGCGATCACTTGGTAGGTTGCCCAGCTGGGATCGGCTCAAGGTCAGCTGAATTGTCGAGAAGAAATCTTTATTTTTACCATTGAGTCGATTTCCACGCCATTGGATTACTATATTAGAGACCCATTTCGATGATGAGACATAACAATTCTGTGTCGCTGGTTCGCGTGCAAGCGATTGCACTTGTTTTTAACTCTGTCCGTTGCGTACTATCATTTATCTCAGAAAACTATTTTCGCCGAATCACTACGAGCTGTACACTTAGCAGTCAGCCCGCCGGGAGCACGGTCGCCGGGACGTGGGGGTGGGGGACTACGTCATCAGTGACGCGCGCAACTTGTAAGGGGTGGGGGGCTACGTCGTCAGGGACGCGCGCAACTTGAAATGAGCATAATGAGCGTAAAACAATAGAGATTAGGGTCATTATAGGGTCGGATTAAGGGTCTTCCGCAGGCTGACTAGCCTGCGTGATTACCCGTTACCTTACTGTGATATAAACATGTAGGAGATTAATTGTGAGGCTGAAATGTGTTCCTAGTCCTGGAAAAGGGCGATCAAAATTGCTTAATTAATATCCAGAACAACTCCAAACATGGAAAAATATAATTCTAACCTTAATTGGTTGTCAGAAAGCCAACATATTTATTTACTTTTTTATGATGAAATTCAGTTGATTTTGAAAGAAATGCACGGTGAATTGTTGTATTTGAGCGATTGATCTATATTTGGGGAATACAGGGAATTAAAGACCGCGTGAGTTTTAGAATATAGGAGAGCTTGAAAGGTTGAACGAAATGAATAGTTTTGGCAGATTTTCTGATCTAATACCGTTTCCCGAGAAGATGGAAGCAAAAATTTGATGATTCACTTGAAGCTTGTAGAAAAATTATTACATTTTCAATTAGCCGGGCTATTTGGTACAGATATTGTGCCAGCAATCAGAACCAAGTCTTCTTGGTCTATGTCAGCATATGTCCGTCATCAAAATATTTTAACAGGTCCGATCTAATCTTGAATATATTTTTGAGCAAAAATGTCAATCTCTGATAGATGACTTTGAATACAAAGTATTAATGAATGCGGCTGTGTGTATACCAAATTACTATTAAAGCAACTACTACCAACAAATTTTAAAGCTGCCCAAAAACTTTTGTTAGAAATTCTATTACCAATTTTCCTATAAAAATTAGAGAGCCTTGCAAACTTTCAAAATAAATAAATAAAACACATTGATTTGATTTAATAAATTGTATTATCAGATAAAAACACAGTTGAAAAAAGCCTGATATCACAGAATTTTTCATATGAAGACTATCAAAGACATTAATTTTCCCTCTTATTTCAAATATAACCACTGATATTTTGTGCCACGGAAGCTACATAGTACATAGGTAGCCATAGACCCAGATTTAAAATTTAATTAACTTCATTTGTACTAAACCATGAAATGGAAGGCACATTGGTCTTTAATAAAGTATGTAAATTAAACATTATGTGATACAAAAATGAATGAATTTAAAAATAATATGGCCAGTACCAAGCCCATTCCAAAAGACAAGCTAAATCAAATCACTAATAACAATAAAAAAATATATCCCATCAAATGATATTGGATATTATATAGCTCTGCCAGTCACAAACATAATAATATGTAACATGAAATCATAAAAAAATAGTTAACTATGCTTAAATCATCGATATGCAATGTCCCGGGAGGCAATACAATTGGCCCACGAGGTATTTCAGTATTTGCTTTAAATTTAATACCTACATAAATTTTTTCCGCCTCACATTACTTTGCAATTAAAAAGAATAGCAACTTATTTTTTCAATAGCACTAACAACACCACTCACTTCCCTACATGGCACAAGAATGTTTCTGTAAAATTGATTTATAAAAATATGCTACAGATCTATCAACCACAATAACTTCAGAATTAACATGAAAAACATTTTCAATAACATTATTCCGACTATTTTTGTTGCTCTTTAAGACTGACGTTATTCAGCCGCGGAAAAGTTTAAAACGGAGCTCGTTCACATGCAGTGCAAAAGTGCCCCGAAGTAAAAATAGTAGTAAATTGCCGTTTCTTTTTACGCAACACAAAATAACTATGCAATAATACAATAATGTATAAGATGTATGATACCGAATGACAATGATGTACCTTTAATTGTAAATTTTTTAATCTCAAAAGTGGCCCGTGGCAAAACTTAAATGAATGGATGGATAAAATTTCCTAGTCTGTATGGCCCAGTGGTCAATTTTCACATTTTGACAATATGAAGCCTGCTTAGTTTGGAACATATCAAGGCACAGACCACTAGAAGTTTAGGTGCCAGCCTTGCACCCTTAGCATTGGGTGGAACACACCCGCCAGGAATTACACTAACCCTCTGCACCCCCACCCCCTGCCTGGGCCCCTATTCACTACTTTTTTAAGTTTCTAAAGGCTGGTTCACAATCAACTTAGCAATAGACATAACTTAAAATTAGCAGTAACTTAAAAGTTTGACATGGTCAAACATTATGTTTAAGTCATGTCTAAGTTAAGTCCTTATGTTTGTTGTAGACAGTCTAATGGAGATCCATATGTCAAACTTTTAAGTTACTGCTTATTTTAAGTTATGTCTATTGCTAAGTTGATTGTGAACCAGCCTTAATTCTGCAGAATAGGCAAAAATTCGGCTTCTGTGTCCAAAGGAAGTCATAGAAAACAAATGCCAAAATCCATCCAATTGTGCAGAATTAGAAAAAAAAAGTTAGTAAGTGGGGTTTGTTAGGGGTGCAGGGTTGGCACCCTAACTTTACGTGGTCAGTACCTTGATATGCACCAACCTAAGCAAGTATCATGCTGTAATCATTTATATCGAGCTACATAATGCCACCATGGGCCATAGAATACTAGATATAAAAAACAAGCTCTCTCTCCTCTCAATCAAAAAAGCAATTAAACTAACTAATATCACGGTTGAACGGTTCAAATCGCACCGACATCTCACACGACCGCACCCGTTGCGTGCTCCTTCGCCACGTGCTTCGCGAGATTCGCCCCGCGAACGTACCGCCGTCCGCAAGCCCCGCACGGAAATTCCGCCGCCGCCGCCTTCCGTTTCCCCGCCGTCGCCGCCTTCCGTTTCCCCGCCGCCGCCGCTGCCACCTCGCCGTCCTGCAGCCTGACAAATCCGTGCTTCGACGCCAAGTGGCGCTCAAGCGACGTTTTCACGAGGTACGCCTTTCGGCAGACGTCGCAGAATATCAGCTCCTTGGGCGGCGGCGGCGGCGGCAGCGGTCCGACGCTCTCGCCGACGCCGTGCTTGGAGAACAGGTGGTTCTGGAGCGAGTTCTTGACGCCGAACGATTGCCCGCACATGGCGCACGCAAACTTGTTGGCGGTGGCGGCGCTGTGAAAGTCGAGGATGTGGACGCGGAGCGTCGCGTTGCCTGGCGCGGCGGGGGCGAGAGGTTTATTTATTAATCGATCTATTGGTTATTATTAGTAACGAAATATCAATTCCAGAATTTGTCTACCGCACATGCAACGAGTATTTGCATTTAAGATTAAATTCACACTGATCTTGATCTATTAATTAGTTTATGCTGCAAATAAATAGGTACATCGTAGAAGTGTGATCGTTTGCCTTGTACATTTATAAATACTATGGCTTCGCAAACTATCGAGTAATCGGGTTGTGGATGAGTGTTATTTTTACGCTCACCCACAACACGATTATAAATTAGTGCTATTCGACTTGGCACAAATACTTTCGACCATTTTTTTTTTCTGGTCAGTTTCTTTTCGGCATTTTTTTCAGCGAGATATTGAGCTCGAAACCTTTTAATGACGGCGCAATAAACGTATTGCATTCAAAGAATAATTGAGTCTAATACCCACTTAGCAAAGCCATTGGATTTTGAATTCACCATCTTCTTTAAATATTATAGACTCTGCAATTTAACCAATGAAGATAAGGAAATCAAAACCCAAATGGCTTATCTTAGTGGGTATTTGACGTTTATTTTCTTTTAATGGAATACGTCTTTCTGCTCGAAGCGTCTACGCATTCCGCGATAAAAATTGGAACTTGACAGACCCAGAAGTAGCTCCCTACACACAAGAATACAGTAATGCTGAAACACTGAAAAATACCTTCAAAAGAATTACCCAGTAGCTGGCGCTTTGAAACTAAAAGCAATCGTTATTTATGTAAGACTCACCAATGACAGACTCGTCGCAGAGTTTGCACTTGACCGGCTGGTGTGCGGTTATGTCGTGCATTCGTACGCTGTTAAGGGCTGTGAATATCTTGCTGCACTTCGGACACGGGTAGTGCTTGCGTTCGCCGTCGTGGATCGTCTTGATGTGGAACCTGAAACAGTTCGCAGGCCGTTCCTCGATAATCCGTTACTCGGAATCCGATGTTCTCAACTACGTATTCAACGACTCTAACTCTTAATAGACCTGTTCCACTCGGAGACAAATGACATCAGATACACACTGGACGTACACAAGTGATGGAGTTGGGGAATGTCGGTTTCATAGAAAACCGACTAAATACTTATAAATGAACTGAAATTAAATTTATTTGGGTTAATAATTGTATTCAGGATTAAATTAAGCTAATCCATTCAAAAGTCCATGTAGCATAATTGGTAAGGCCTAACACTGGCAAGGTTTCAAATCCCTGTAAAGCCTACAAATTACGAAACAAACTATCCATTGCAAAATTTGTGTAATTTTGCAACGGATATTTAATTTTCTTTTAAATATCTATTGCACATGCAACGAGTGTTTCTATTTAGGTTTGAATCACACTAATACAAGCGTACCCAACATCATAATCGGTGATTGCAGCGTAGCGTCACTAGATTCACTGGCTTCTATGTTCATTCATAGTCCTGTTTCCATCTCCATGGAGCCACGTTATAATCGGGGTTAGTCGAGTTGTTGGCGTGTGGTTACAGCAAAGCGTCACTAGATTCACTGGCTTCTATGTTCATTCATAGTCCTGTTTCTATCTCCATGGAGCCACGTCATAGTCGGGGTTAGTCGAGTTGTTGGCGTGTGATTGCAGCATAGCGTCACTAGATTTGCTGTATTCTATGTTCATACAAAGTCCTGTTTCAATCTCCACAGAGCCCATCAACTCAAATAAACTTTATATACACACTAATGTGTCCGTCTAGCACAATTGCTGGTAATGAATGCTCCATCCCGGCAAGGTGATAGATTCTGTTTCGGTTCCCGGTAATCGGTATCAATACAATTTCGGAACGTTTGGTTTCCAACAATAAGTATTTACGGTGAGTGAATAGGTGCTAGGTTATAAGTTTGCCTATAAATTATTTACGCAAACAACAATTCTTTGATTATTACTAAAGAAATATAAATTTCACAAGTTGTAACTTGTAACAAAACAAAATTTGCAACGGTTATTTATATCTGAAATCACCTACGATAAGACCGTCGTAAAGAACAGTCAAGAGTAACTCACCGGAGGTTATACATGTCGTTGAATCTCTTCTTGCATGCTTCGCACTCGAATGGCCGCTCGTTCGAGTGTGACAGGTACCGGTGTTTCTTCAGGGCGGCAGAGTGCGCGAATAACTTGGGGCACTCGGGGCATAGGAGCCGGGCGGGCCATTTCCCGCATTTCCTCTTGTGAGCCGACAGCCCTGCAACAGAAGCCGATTGTTAGGATTATCCACTGATCGTTGGGATCTGGATAGCGCGCCGTATTGATCGAGTAAAGGTCACTTTAATCTAAATTCTTTAACCCACCCTCTATAGCTCACAGTCAAATCGAAGACAGTACACTTTTTATGGTGAAATATACCAAGAATTATGAACTATACAGTTATTAGATCATTTTCTTTGCCAAATTTACCTTTAAATTTTAAAATTTGATGAAAATTATAAGTTAATGAAGGTGCCCCAAAGTGACTCAATATGCCATCGAAGTCTCACTGTACCTAGTTCAATGAGTCTGGGGGGGATTTGCTGTAGATAACGCTACATTGACACGATTCTTCACTATTCATTTTCTTTTACCCATGGTTTAGGTCCATGATTTTAGAGATCAGTGGGAAAACATGATAAAGTGTCTCAATATGGCATCAAAGTCTCCCTGTACAAAGCGCTATCCATGGTTATAGAGATCAGTAGGAAGACATGATAAAGTGGCTCAATACGGCATCAAAGTCTCGCTGTACGAAGCGCTATCCATGGCTATAGAGATCAGTGGGAAGACATGATAAAGTGGCTCAATACGGCATCAAAGTCTCGCTGTACGAAGCGCTATCCATGGCTATAGAGAACAGTGGGAAGACATGATAAAGTGTCTCAATACGGCATCAAAGTCTCGCTGTACGAAGCGCTATCCATGGCTATAGAGATCAGTGGGATTATCAGTTATCACACTTCAATTCCGAGCCAGTGATACTTTTGAATTTTGATGATAAATTTTACAAATAATGTTAATGCTAAGAAATAGTTGGTTCATCATCAAAATTTATTCAACTAACGGGACAAAAAGTGCCGGAGGCAGTTCTCGGTAAAACGTCGGGAAAAGCTCGAGTTTAGAAGCTTCGCATTCCAAAACCCATAAAAATATTTTTTCTAAAAGCCCGGCGAGACATTCGCTGTAAGGCGCCCACCTCGCTGCGTGTGATACAGCCTCTGGCACGCGCTGCATCGTAACGGCACGCCGGCGTGTTGCTTGGCGTTGTGTTGCGCGAGCTTTTCGTGCGCGGAGAAACCGACGTCGCAGGTCCGGCAGCGGAACGGCAGCAGGTTCCCGTAAACTGCGGGCACGACGCGCTCGTTCAACGTTGACTGCTTGTTAAAATCTATTATTCTGTCTCGATAGAAGAACCTCTTCACATCAGAGCATCACCGTGAAGCCATCTACTACATCTATGGAAACGCGGAGTGGTTCAGAGCTATGGTTATTGGAAACGGATGTAAACGGTTTTGCTCTGATTAAAGGATTGTCGATAGTCGCCATGTCGATAGTCGACGTTTCGTCCGCGATGGCGTGGACATCTTCAGGACTGTGACTTCTGACTGTGACTACAGGACCGCCACAACGTTTAACCAGAGCAAAACCGTATACATCCGTTTCCTACTACATCTATTATTCATTTTTTTAAATCTTCTGCACATGCTATGAGTATTTTGCATTCAGGTTCGTGACAAATTAATGCCTTGCGGGTTTAATTTGCGGAAAAAATATTTCACTGGGTGATTGAATGCTTGGTTCCCAAACTTAAGCTTTTCCTGACTTTTCGCAAAGCTGTGCTGCCTGCTTTATCAACAGTCTTCTAGGCTCGTGTAAAGCAGGCAGCTTTGCAAAACGCCAGGAAAACTTTGAGTTCGGGGGCTTACCATTCTACCGAGTTAAATATTTTTTCTGAAAACTAACGTGCTAAGACTAAGAAAGCAATAGTCGTTGTTTATGTTAAACTTTGTTACTTAAGGCCGAGAATCTCAACGGAAGTTCGCAAGATAATTACAAAACTTCGTCATAACCGGTTTTGTCGCTCGGCCTGTACAATGCTAACAATTTTTTGACTCCAATATCATCTGACTCCTTCCGCAAAAATCAACCCGAAATCATCTCACTGCGATTCCGACGCTCGGCCTTCTGTTTCATCTCGAAGACCTTGTTCCCCGCGGCACCGAGCAGCTCGAACAGCCGTTTCTTCTCGGCGGCGGCGGCGGCCTCCTGTTCGGCACGTATGTCCTTCTTGTGCGCGTACGCCACGTGGCACTCGACTTGCTGCGCTGTCATGAACAGCTGGTTGCACCGGCCGCAGGGGACCGTCCCCTTCGGGGTGTGTTTCTCTCCCTGGAGACGACGTCAGATGGTCAACTTGTGCGTTAAAGGCCGTGTGAAGGTGGGTTTCACACATCTGCTAGCAAGCAGCGAGATGAGAGGCACTAGTATAGTCACAGCGCAACACTCCACTGTAAGCAACCCGCCGCTAGTAAAGCCACAGCGTAACGCTCCACTGTAAACAACCCGGCACTAGTAAAGCCACAGCGCAACGCTCCACTGTAAACAACCCAGCGCTAGTAAAGCCACAGCGCAACGCTCCACTGTTAACAACCCGGCGCTAGTAAAGCCACAGCGCAACGCTCCACTGTAAGCAACCCGGCGCTAGTAAAGCCACAGCGCAACGCTCCACTGTAAACAACCCGGCACTAGTAAAGCCACAGCGCAACGCTCCACTGTAAGCAACCCGGCGCTAGTAAAGCCACATCGCAACGCTCCACTGTAAACAACCTGGCGCTAGTAAAGCCACAGCGCAACGCTCCACTGTAAACAACCCGGCGCTAGTAAAGCCACAGCGCAACGCTCCACTGTAAACAACCCGGCGCTAGTAAAGCCACATCGCAACGCTCCACTGTAAACAACCAGGCGCTAGTAAAGTCACGGCGCAACGCTCCGCTGTAAACAACCCGGCGCTAGTAAAGCCACATCGCAACGCTCCACTGTAAACAACCCGGCGCTAGTAAAGCCACAGCGCAACGCTCCACTGTAAGCAACCCGGCGCTAGTAAAGCCACAGCGCAACGCTCCACTGTAAACAACCAGGCACTAGTAAAGCCACAGCGCAACGCTCCACTGTAAGCAACCCGGCGCTAGTAAAGCCACAGCGCAACGCTCCACTGTAAACAACCCGGCGCTAGTAAAGCCAAATCGCAACGCTCCACTGTAAACAACCCGGCGCTAGTAAAGCCACAGCGCAACGCTCCACTGTAAAGAACCCGGCGCTAGTAAAGCCACATCGCAACGCTCCACTGTAAACAACCCGGCGCTAGTAAAGCCACAGCGCAACGCTCCACTGTAAGCAACCCGGCGCTAGTAAAGCCACATCGCAACGCTCCACTGTAAACAACCCGGCGCTAGTAAAGCCACAGCGCAACGCTCCACTGTAAGCAACCCGGCGCTAGTAAAGCCACAGCGCAACGCTCCACTGTAAACAACCCGGCGCTAGTAAAGCCACATCGCAACGCTCCACTGTAAACAACCCGGCGCTAGTAAAGCCACATCGCAACGCTCCACTGTAAACAACCTGGCGCTAGTAAAGTCACGGCGCAACGCTCCACTGTAAGCAACCCGGCGCTAGTAAAGCCACAGCGCAACGCTCCACTGTAAAGAACCCGGCGCTAGTAAAGCCACATCGCAACGCTCCACTGTAAACAACCCGGCGCTAGTAAAGCCACAGCGCAACGCTCCGCTGTAAACAACCCGGCGCTAGTAAAGTCACGGCGCAACGCTCCACTGTAAGCAACCCGGCGCTAGTAAAGCCACATCGCAACGCTCCACTGTAAACAACCCGGCGCTAGTAAAGCCACAGCGCAACGCTCCACTTTAAGCAACCCGGCGCTAGTAAAGCCACAGCGCAACGCTCCACTGTAAAAAACGCGGCTGTGAAAAACCCAAGACTAGGAAAAGACGCGAGCGAGTCTTACGAAATTAACAACAGTAAACATAGTTCAAAACGTTCCACCGACCATGTGAGCCAAAAGCTGGGCGTTTCCACCGAACCAGGCGTCGCAGATGTTGCAGAGGTAGAGCGTTTGGCCGATGTTCGATGGATCCTCCGCTGTGACCATCATGCTGCCCAAGCTGCCTTCGAGACCGATGAATATCACCTGCTGCTGGACCGATTTCGGGACCGGTTTCGGGGCCTATGCAGAAAGCGTTGTTGTTATGAGTTGTTGGCACAAAAGGAGTTCAAACTTCGTTTTGAAAACTTAGCGATCCATATACACTTTCGCAGCGTTTCGTAAGGCTTTGTTGACTGATAATAGACCTATTTCACTCAGAGAAAAATGACGTCAGATACCCACTGGACGTACTACCAGTTTGAAAAAAATTATTAATTAGCTCTGCTTAATAACAAAGGAAGATAGGGAAATCATGACCCGAAACACTAGAACACTAGACTAGAAACAAAAACCTAATTCACACCACCAATCACAAGCATTCTTTATTTACTAATAGCCCCATTCATCTTTGTACAAAAATGTGTAATACCCTCCCAACAACTATCACCAGTGTCGAGGAACTCTCCACTTTTACTACAAATCTAAAATCTTTTCTCATACAAAACCCTTTCTATACCCTTGATGAGTTTTTCAAATAAATTAGAAAAAAAATATAACACTTATACATATTATTGTAATTTTTCTATATTATTCACTAACATACTATTATAATTCCCATACCAACACTCTGTGTGGTCACGGGCCAGATTTGTATCTGCGTTCTTTAAATAAATAAATAAATAAATTGCTCTGCCTGGCTTTAGCGAGTGGCTATCATGACGTCATTTTGATAGAGTTTTGATAGAATTTTGATAGAATGGAATAGGTGTATTCTGATTGGTTTCTTGGAGTGGTTATCAACTTGGTGACAAAGAAATTTTTTGTTTGCAATTTGTCAAAACCTAGGCTTCCTATCATCTTTGTATAAAGTACCCCAAAAGTAATTCAAAACAGTACTTTGGTGCTAAGTAAACACTTGCCTTATAAGCGAGCTGAGCCAAGGTTGCTTCATGTGAATTCTTCAGCTTGTAGTTGCTGGGACCCTGGATCTTTCCTGCCGACACCAATTTCACAATATACTAAGGGCGGGTTTTACAATGCCCAGTTGAATAGTCATCTCCCGTCAGGAAGAAAACAGAAGCAAATGATAGGTTGTCACCGTAGATATGATTTCTTTTCTGGAGGTCAGCCTCGACACATTTTAAAACAATTACTGAGCTCTGAGAATTAATCGAGTCCCACCATTGAGACGTTGGTATCGTGGTGTTACATTAGTGCTACGATTGATCAGATAACGAAACCGCAGGACATACTTGGCTCCGTGGAGAGTGAACTACGAGGCGTCGCCGCCGAAATCGGGACGGCTCTTGGCACATACTGACGTTTCACAGCCTCCAGCGTAACGCTCCCCAACCTCGTCACTTTAGACAAAGCGTCGACGTTCTTCGCCCTATTGTCTACGACGGCACCGCTCGCGGCTCCCCCAGTACGTTTCTCAACGTTTGTCGCCGTGCCCTTGACGATTTGCCCGCGCGAACGCACTGCAGCCGAAGTCTCCTTCCGGCATTCGTTACGCACGGAGAGCACGTTCCCGTCGTATTTCGCCGTGTCCCGTAATCGCGTGTTTTCGCGATTCGAAATGAGATCAGCGGTTGCGGCGGCATCCGTTGGCGGGCCATCCGTCTGTAACGTACTTCCGAGCCGATTCGACTCCACACTTTTCATCTTTTCAGTTCCCGATTGGCGGTCGGCATCGTCGGCGGCCGTAACCGTCCCGCCGCCAAGCGTCCTGTGCGCCGTTCTGTCGTGCGCCCGGAGCAGGAACGCCGTTGCGAACGCCAAGCCGCAGTGACACGGGAACGTCACGGCTTCGATCGGATTGGGACAGTGGATGATTCGGTTCTTCAGGATGCAGTCGACGACTTTTTGAAGGTCTTCGAGACGCCGGGGCGGTTTCGCGGGGATCGAAAGACGCCGGCATTTCGGGCAAGAGCAGCGGGCGGGGCAGCTGCAAGCCGAGCTGGACAGCAGTGTGGACGTCTGGGTTGTAGGAGCTCGTTTTGCTGGCTGCATTTGTCTATGGCATTAAGGGTGATAAAGTGTATTTAGTTTAAGAATAATAACCTTATCTGCTCAGCGCTAGTAGTCAATACCACTACCAAAATGCTGGCAAATAGATTAGCAGTCACCGATTTACCTTTATTTCTAGCTGTATTAGTATACAACTGTGATAATAAAGTTACTAGTAAAAGCTAGAAGCTATGTGAGTGGAAAATATAACGTTTAGCCACTGTTCTAGTGTTTGATTTAGAAATTTAGAAATAGCATTTTTATGAGATGGTGAAAGGATCGCTGGTATCGAACTGGCAAGTATCGAGTCGATCTGTTGACGGGGTGGTAGGCCACTTAGAGAGAAGCTGACAATAATAATAACCTCAAGACGGGGATGGAATTTCTGTCTGCTTTCAGATGGGTCCGACACTCAAGTAGGTGAAGCTGGAGACGTTGGTTGTTACAGAATGACTTGCCGCACGCTGCACATGCAAAGATGCTCCGAGGGTTGGACGTCGGCTGCAGCGGTGCAGTCAACTCCAACGGGTCTGGATCTGCAATTGCAAAGAAGCCAATTCGATCGGTATTTATTGGTGCCGGAAACGATATGTACATTCAAATATTGAATCCGTAGTACTGTGACTAACGATTTTTATTCCCAGTGCAGTACACTTTTAAATTCCAGTATGGACATATTTTTTGATGTCATGTCACCACAGTCACCACAATTTTTGAAAGGATGCTTGTTTATTGTAAAAAATATCTAGCCTGGCAGCAAAAAGCTTTGCAGTTTGGTCCTATTCCCACTTCTAGGCAATCATTTCAAGCTGGATAGCATAAATCTTAGAAACCAAGAGATTTTGAGGGGTGTGTGATTTTAGTTTTCGATTTAGAATCGCACGGTTGGTCAGTGAATTGTCGATTGCACTTGTTAATGGAGCTTATCAGGATGTGACTGAAAACTTGGTCTTATCAAAGTTGTTCATACCTGGCTTGGTTGTTTTCAGTGGGTCAAAATCATCAAGCTGAGAAGTTGTCAGAGCTGAGGCTTCTACCTTCACATTATATGTGTCCAAAAAAACCTCTGAAAATGAAACAGTTGTACAGAAATGTCATGTTAATTCTGTTCAAAGTCATACATTGTTTATACATTGGAAACTTGGAGCAAGTTTCAAACAAACCTTCAATAGGATGCAAAGTCTCAGATTCAATAGGCTCTTTTTTGACTGTGATTCCATCAAAAGCCGTTGACAATTCCACTTTTTTGTAAGGAGTCTCATAATTTTTGGCCACAAAAAGTGGATCAGTTTCCTCAAAAAAATCGGGTTTGACGATGATTTCTTCAAATGGTGTTGGCAATGCCACTTCGTTGCAAGGAGCGTCATACTTTTCAACCGCAACAGATGGGTCGGTTAACTCAGAAGAGTCAGCTAAGAATGGCTCATATTTAATGTCAATTTCTTCCATCGCTTCACATTAGCAAGATACGATGTATCTACCAAAAGATTGACTCTGGCAATGAAATTAATAACTAAAGCTTAATTTAAGCACAAATTCTCAACAAACACGATTTCATCTGCAATCTACCCTTTTCTACGAGATTGACGAAATTTTCTCTGCATTAACTCATTGTGAAATCAAAGAAAAAGTGTTAAATAAACTTGATCCTTAAATTTCCCTAGTCTGGCGCGGTAAACATGGAGGTTATGTTTCTAGCAATTGAAAAAGAAATACGTTGATTGTGAAAAAGCAAATTTTCAGAAAGGCTTTGATCGCTTTACGCGCTTCTTACTACATCGTAAGATAAAAGTGCAAAATCGTACGGTTGCACAACACGGCACAGTAAAGTCAAAGTCTGCGGCACAATGTTGCTGTCGGAAGGAGAATTTGATCGCACAGCTGATCTGATGAGCGTGCCGAAAGAAAACAAAACTTGATAAGCAGTGGTTTTTGTGAGTAAGTTGGTGTCCTGATGCTAATGCCGCCGCGAAAAAGATGTGATAAGGCATGAGAAATTATGACCATGATTATTGCCCTATAATTTGAGGAACGAGTTTGAAACGAGCGGTTCAAAGTGGGGGGAGTGTAAAGTTTGTAAAGTCATTTTTCGCGCGTACCATGTGAGGGGTGATTGCTCGGAGCGCTGGCTCGGAGCCCTCGGAGCGGAAAATACCTGCGTCACTGAACGCGCCTTCGTCTACAAAACTTCAAGGCCAACAAGAATCACCTGTGTGTGTCCCAAAATGTCTGCGGTCATAGACGAACAAGTGTTCGAATTTTAATCACTTTCATATTTACTATACAATTATGTGACCTTTACACCATCGCAGTTTATAAATGTTTCACCATGGTGCTTAAATCTTTTTGTTTCTTTCTAACACCGTTCAGGTTTAAAGTTGAACCGTCAATTAACAATAATTTAGCCTTTTAATAGGCCTAATAGGCTGCATGCCATTGACCGTGCATTACAGATAACCATTTCCGCGTTGATATTCCGAGTAATCAGCTACAGCAAATAGTTATCTCGGATAGAAATGAATGCAATGTCAGTTAATACAGTGCTAAACTAGTAATTTTTGCGTCGAAATTAAGTTACATCATCAAGTGAAATGGCTGGGAACGCGATCGCTGCCCATGTGTTGATGAAGAAGGGCAAACGCGGGGCTGCCGACTACGTTCACTCGAACCCGCAGCATCTCAGCGACCTGCTCGATTTGATCCTGAACCCGAAGAAGCCGATCGATGAGTGGGAGACGATCGACTGGGTGAAATGGCTGATGGCAGGCGGTAGAACGCCCGACGAATTCACAAGCATCGGTACGTTGCGGCGGTACTAGACCTGAACGAGAATTGCTTCTCGAATTTCAATAATCTCTGCATCTCTCTGTATTGTTTCATATGGTTCATTAACTCTCCTTACCGTCATCTAAGTTGGTCAGATCGACAATGTGGTTATTGTTTGGCTTAATGACTTCATAAAAAGCTCATCATCAATTATAATATTTTTGGGAACTTTACGGGAAAACTGAAGAGGATAGAATTAGGATATCATCTAGTGTGAATAAGGCTTAAAATCCAGATATTTTAAAAAAGTGTACAACCGGTAGTCTGTTGGCAGTTTTGGGACTAAAGCCATCGACCCTGTGACCTTTGAATGTCGTAGGTGGTGCGTTTAGTTATTGACACATGGAGGTTTGATTCATTAGTCAGCTGTCATTTATCATTCCTGATATTATGTATTGCAAACTCAAGACACCTTTATTAAATTTTATAACAGGATAAGAGTATATAGCATTATAACAGGATATTATTTGTGTCAGAACTGTTCTAATAATCAAGAAGCTAGAATTTCTATAGGCACTATGAAAATACCAGGTTCCCCATCCCCCCCAAATAAATGCTGAAGTCCCAGTAAAATTTCCACTAACTGCTGGAATTTCACTACACCTAAGATCCTAAATTCCAAAAAGATCCTACCAACGGTAAGAATGCCAGTGACACTTCTCTCACAACCTGCTTACCAACCACTGAACAGCATGGATTTCTGGAGGAAACCTGATGTTCGAGTTGTACCATCCTTGGTAACGGATAATTTTAAACGACAATGCCTTTGTTGTTCTCTTCATTATCACCTTCGTTATCATCCACAAATGTACCCAAACCAAACCAAGACCAATTTTAATATCCAGCCTGAACCTATGCAAGTCCTTTCTCAGTAAATTAATCACTCCTCAAAGCAGCACTAAAATAAACCATTACGATTGCTTTCGGTTGCAACCTGGCTGGAACTGCACAACGCATAACCCAGCATGTTTAAAACCCCTATATTCCATCATCCCCTAGATATGCATAAAAAATCTTACATGTCAACATGGCCTTGTGCAAAACTCTAGTTAATATTGAGAGTTAGAAATTTCTGTATTTTTTTTCACTTGGGAAATAAACCCAAGACTTTTTTGGGTTGTGTTCAGATAAAACCCAGACATCAAGGGATAACCTTGGAACAGGTATATAATTTGACAACTGGAGCTTAGGTTGCTAGATTCATTAATTTATGTGCGACAGAATATGGTTTACTATGTCAATAAAATTTCATCAATATCATTTCATGCAGCCCTGCGCTATGACAACTCTGTCCGGCTTTATGTCCCTACGGAAGGACGGTAAAACTCGAACAAGAGGATTCCTCCACTAAATCATTTCATTCACCGATGCCGTTAGGCCAGTGCCACAGGGCCAGTTGTCAAAACAGTGCGTCATTAAACACCAATAATCAATCAATCAAAAATGCATGTCACAACCTTTTCCCTGCCTAGTTAACCCACCACCCATTGCCCCTGATGAGAGCTTCTGCCAGACAACACCAATTTCACATTTGCCACAATGCTCATACATTCTTGTTGTAATGTCCTACAAACAGGCAGAAAACGAATGAAACTAACCTAACCCCGCTTTCCGCAGTGCTGCGCTACGACAACTCTATGACGTGCGGCCTGGTGTGGACGGCTAATTACGTGGCGTACCGTTGCCGCACTTGCGGCATCTCGCCGTGCATGTCGCTGTGCGCGCAGTGCTTCCAGAAGGGCGACCACGCCGGCCACGACTTCAACATGTTCAAGAGCCAGGCGGGCGGGGCTTGCGACTGCGGCGACATGTCCGTCATGAAGGAGACAGGGTGAGCGACAGGCCGGGCCGGAGTGCGGTTAGGTTTATAGGAAGGAAAAACAGGCCTTAGTGTGAATTTAATCCTAAATGCAAATGCTCGTTGCATGTACGGTAGACAATGATTATTAGAAACGAAATATCAATTCCAAAATATACATCTGTGCCGGGATTTGAATCCGGATCTTTGTCTGTCGGGGGCACTGCACTTATCCATTATGCTACACGGACAACCAACCGAGGAATTGATATTAAGTTTATTTGAGTGGTTGGGCTCCATGGAGATAGAAACAGGACTATGAATGACCATCAAAGGCGGTGAATTTTAGTGACGCTATGCTGCAATCACGCGCCAACAACTCGACTAACCCCGATTATGACGTTGGGTTCGCTTGTATTAGTGTGAATTTAATCCTAAATGCAAATACTTGTTGCATTCGTTGCAATATCGATTCCAAAATTCCGAATCACTATTACAAGCGTACCTAACGTCATAATCAAGGTAGGCTGAGTTGTTAGTGTGTGATTGCAGCATAGCGTTGCAAGATTAACTGCCTTCTAAGTTCATTCATAGTGCTGTCTCTTTCTCCATGGAGCCCAACAACTCAAGTAAACTTAACATCGGTTCCACAGTTGGTTGTCCGTGTAGCATAATTGCATAATTATGCATCCCGGCAAGGTGTGGGTCAAAATCGAGGTACGGACACAATTTTCCAATGCACTTCGCATTGCCACAGTAATATCTTAATTATTTACCTGTATCACTTAATATCGATTCTACAGTTGGCTGTTCGTATAGCATGATAGAAAAGTGCATTGCCAATGATTATTTGTATTTATGTTTTGAAGCGACAATATTTAACAAAACGAAGGGTGGCCACACCTCAGGCCAATATACCCTACACGCCAGTATTAGCATTTATGTTTCGAAGCGTCAATAATAAATCAAGGTTATCGTTCTGCGTGGCCAGCTTCTGCGAACGTCACGGGCCGAAGGCGACGGTGAGCAAGCCGGCGGCGCCCGGCGACCTGATGTGCACCGCGCACGGAGTCGTTCCGCGCATCATCCTGCGCCTCATCCAGCACCTGCGCGACAACAGGTGGGTCATGCGCAGCCGCCGCGGTCCGCGCAGGGAGGGACTGCAAAGAATAAATGGCCGCATTTTGCGTGTAACAACTCCTAAAACCAAACTTCAATGGCAGAGTTTCGAAATGTCAAGAATTTGAACTAAAACGTAGACTTTTGATGACTGAAAGTGCGGCTGATGACTGAAAATTTAGTCCTGAAACTGATCATTAAATAACCGAGTCAAATCAAGAATTGTTGGCAGTCTTTCACTGCTGAAAATGAATCAATAAACATGCATCATAATACACATTATGATGTACAGGCAGCATATCTTTGCAAAACGTCGGGAAATGTTTGAGTTTGGGATTTAGCATTCAATATCCCAATACACCTATTCCATTCAATCAAAATGACGTCATGATACCCACTCGCTAAAGCCAGGCAGAGCAATTCGGGTTGTGATTTCCCTGTCTTCCTTTGTTATTTAGCAGCGCTAAATAATATTTTCTCCTAACTGGTAGTTTGTCCAGTGGGTACCTGACCTCATTTTACTTTTATTAAATAGTTTTCCCAAAACAAAGTCCCGTGCCTTCGTCAAACACCCGGCCGGCGTAAACAGCCGAGTCTCTGAAGCGCCGTAAAACGTTTAACGCCGCTGACGTCGCCTGTTCCCGCCCGTTCCAGCGCCGGTTCCGGGGCGGACGCCATCTTGCTGGCCGTTCAGGATGCAGACGCGTTCCTCTCGATGATGCACGAGCTGAGCGCGATGGGCGCCGCCATGCGCCGGGTGCTCACCGGCGCTCTCACCAACCCACAGGTACACACTTCACACTTCATCGATATACTAGTTTACAAATTAAAATTTTGTAATATTATTTTTAGCTTTCAACTCTTCCAGTAAGTACACCAAACAATTTGGCATGTTGGAAACCGGTTCTAGTGAGATCACCGAAGTTAAGCAACATCGCGCTGAGTCAGGTGTTTGTTGGGTGATCATCATGCACATAATCAGTTCTGTTCGGGAGAGAGGTCGGAGGGTTTGAAGTTAGTACTACAACTTCACTCGCCTTGCTTGTCAACCTCGCTACAGCACGGATTAGCGGAGGAATCCTGTCGTTCGAGTTGTACCGTCCTTCGGAAGGGACGTAAAGCCGGTGGTCCCCTCGGTGCTTTTCGACAGGAGTAGGTTACGTGCCGGCACCGGGTTTCCCATCCTCCCTTCTAGACTAGGTTAGGTTCATCATCGCCCTTTCATGCGCCGACGCCATTAGACCAGTGCGTCGTTTAACACCAATAATCAATCAATCAACTCTTCATCCGACATTGGCCATGTATTAACAACATCCACGCCCACCTGGTTCCATCCTGAGATCGCAGCTCCCACGAATCCGACGACTTTAACGTGACAATTCTCGCGCAGATGTACAAGCTGCTGGCGGGCGAGACGACTGCGGCGGCGGCCGATCCGGACGCCGACGGCGCCGCCGCCTCGGCCAGCGCCGACTACGCCGTCGACTCGCAGCGGCTTTACGCGGCGGCGCTGGCGTCGGTGCCGAACCCGGCGCCGCCTGACGAGTACCGCGACTGCCCAGCGCTGCAGGAGTTTCTCGTGCATCGCAGCTTCCTCGAGGAGCTCGTGTTCTGGACGGTGAAGTTCGAGTTCCCGCAGAAGATGGTCTGTCTGCTGCTCAACATGCTGCCCGATCCCGACTACAAGGTAGGGGCGGCGGGAGGGTGGAGGCGTGACGAGTTGGGCCGGACGAGACTTTGACTGGGATGATTGGCTGCTATTTACATCTTACAACTTTTAAAACTATATACGTAAGGCATTATTGGATGAGCGAGCGAAGCGAGCAAAACCCTTCAATTTAACAACATAGGGGAAAAAAAGCATTTGGATTTTTTTTTTTTGTTTGTAACAAAAACGAGCAGGCCTACTTAAAGGTCACAGATCGTTACGAAATTTGGCAAAAACGTTCGTGGTGACTCAGCGAGGTGCTGTATGGTTTTTGAGCGAAATATGGTCAGCCGTTTGGTTTTTATGAGCAAAAACCCGTAAACTTTTCAGTTTTTTGGTACTATCTTCGTAACTAATTAACCGATCAGCACCAAATTTGGATTGAATATATGATAACAAGTTTAACACATTGCCTAAGTTTCAGATTTGTGCATGAAGTATTTTGCTAATTAGAAAAATAAAATGACTTTATAATAAATTAATAATAATAAAAATACTTGATCATTAAAGCACCGTTTTCAACAATATGATTGTCAAATGTTTTCCGTTTGGATTGTCTCAGGGAGATTACGGCTCGCTCATCCTGCAACGAGTGTAGGCTCTACTTACCGTTTACCTAGTTTCAAACACTAGAACAGTGGCTTAATGTTCTAGTGCTGGCATATCTTCTAGCATTTTAATAGTGACTTTGTTCTTGCACTTACATGCAGTAGGTACAGTTAGAAATAAATGCAGACGAGGTTCTTCTTTATTCCTTGATTATATATAGGCTTTATTTGATTTGCTTTCATCCGGCCGTCACAGGAAAGGGAATAGAAGAATGTGTCAAAATCAGAGTCAAAACAACCGGGGCAAAATCGGGGCAGACCTTGACGAATAGGCTAGGCCATGCTGAAATCCAATATTGTATTTGCTTGCACGGGCTTTAGCACAAGTACTTGATACTTAAGGCTCGTGTCGCTTCCAAATCTTGATGATGGGATAGCTGAGCAGGAAAAATGTGCGTCCGAACCGGGATATGAACCCGGGACCTTCCGCTTGCCGGGCGGTTGCTCTGACCAACTGAGCTATCCGGCCACACAAGATTCCTGCCTTCGCTGGGTGAGGAAAGGGCTCTCTCGGGAGAGAAGAGGAAGAAGCGACTCGTAATGCTACGAGTTGCCTGATTGCATGATTTGCCTGTGTAGTACTCGTACCATTACGAGTAGCTTCTTCCCCTTCTCTCCCGAGAGAGCCCTTTCCTCACCCAGTGAAGGCAGGAATCTTGTGCGGCCGGATAGCTCAGTTGGTCAGAGCAACCGCCCGGCAAGCGGAAGGTCCCGGGTTCATATCCCGGTTCGGACGCACATTTTTCCTGCTCAGCTATCCCATCATCAAATGCCTTCTGGTGTGGGCTTCCACCAAAACATCACTGATTTCTCTTCCAAATCTTAGCACGTTAGTTTTCAGAAACTTTTATGGGTTATTGAATTCCATGTACCAAACTCAAATTTTTCGCGGCGTTTCTGGGAAAAGCTCTACGGGCCGAACTACACAACCGATTCTTATGAAATATTAAGGATATCTTTGTTTAATCTCAACCTAGACCCTGTCTTCTATTGAGCAAATTATATTCACAACTTTATTCAAAACTAAGTTAATATACCAAAACTTTCTGGCCTTTGTTTTCCAAATCACATTTCTCACTCTGGGGAGTCCTTATTTTTTTACACTCTAGCTTGAAGAACACTAATATACGCTAGCTCACAACGCCACCGTTCGCGTACCCCTTGTCTCAACTAACGTCCCACGAACGCTTGGCGCCGCTTGCAGGAGGCGCTGACGCAGGCGTTTGTGCTGCACTACTCGCGCATCTCGATGATGCTCGAACGCTCGCTCGATCCGGACACGCTCTCGAACCGCGTGGTCCACGTCTCGGTGCAGCTGTTCTCCAACGAGGCGCTCGCGCTGCGCATGACCGAGAAGCTCAACCTGCTTCACGTGATGGTCGTCAGCCTGAAGTACATGATGGCCAACATCCTCATCGACCACACGCTGCACGGTGAGTTGGCTTGCTGGCGGCCGATGGATCGACGTCCTAGGGACAGAGTCGACGCGGTGTGTCGAATTGACGAGGTTCAGCAGTGTCCAGGGCTGGTGGACTGGAGAAAGCTGCTTGCTGGCACTAGTCCACCCTCAGCTCGCTGCTAAGGTTAGCTTCATCATCAGCTCGCTGCTAGCCTATAGGTTATCTTTACTTTCAGTAGACAGCTAAGTAGTGCAGAGACAATGTGTGCAAAGTGTGTCAAAGGGTTAAGAGTTGGCCGACACTGGGTGCTGTTGGATAGGAGCAGACTGCATGCTGGCACCGGGTTCACCCTCAGCTCGCTGCTAGGCTAGGCTAGGCTTGTCATTGTGTGTTATGCTTGTGCCATACGCTTGTGTGATACTGTTATACTTTATTCGGGAGTCGTACGGGCGATATATAAACATTATAAAACAATAGGTAAATGTTCTGTAACTAATTTAATGAGAACACTTGACAAGGATGGTTGAGTTGAACGATAACCAAAAACGATAATATATGAATATAATATGATCTGGCGTGAATGTAAGAGGAACAAGATCGTACTGGTCGAGAGCGGAAGACGGCATGATCGGGTGAATTGTGATCAGGAAGTAGAGTCATGTGAAGAACTGGGGAACTAGGAAGTAGTCAAGATCGTAACCGTGGGGCAGAACTGGGGGTGTGATGTAGGGGTTTGAAATGTAGCCGTGCGGTCCGCTTGCTTTGCCAACTGTCAGCTAACCCGTACCGTTGTCCGTTGTTCTCGGCAGACTCGGCGAAGAACTTCCACCGCGTGGTGGACTGCAGCCGCCAGGTGATGAAGGAGCACTGCTACTGGCCGCTGGTCTCCGACCTGAACAACGTCCTCGGCCACGCGGCCGTCGCCGTCAAGTTCATGTCCGACGACGGCCTGCTCGAGATGTGGTTCGCGTTCCTCTCCATGTTCCAAGGTCGGTGCCCGCCGCCGCCGCCGCCGTTCGGTTGGCTTAGACGTTTGATGATATATAGTGTCAGGGCGCACAGGGCTGTACATCGCCAGTCGGGAGGGTTGTCACGGATTTCAAATCGTGGAAAAGAGCCAGTCTTACATGTTTTGACAGGTCAATTCTCAATCGTAGCTCAATTGGACACGACCGAATTGAGCTGGTCGATTGGCATGTAACATGTTTCTACAAGCGATGCTGGCGGTTATCCTTTTAACGTGGTCAGTCGGTATTTGACGGTTAAATTTTTCTCGAAACTTATTCGTTCAGACTAACCAGTCTGACCCTACCAACCATCCTACACATCGTTGAAGTCGGAGCCGTGCTCAATGCAGTGGCGTTTCATTGTTTCTGTCCGTTTGCTCTCGACTGGTAGTCGATAAAGTTGGTTCCCAAGAGATGGAACCTAATTAAAAATAATTTTTATTGTTGGAACTTCGTTCTAACGTTTTGTGATACAAGTCTGTTGTTAATTTATTCATGAATCCATCGAATCTCACCTATTCCATTCAGTCAAACTTATATCGAAATGGCGTCATGATACCCACTTGCTAAAGCCAGGTAGAGCAATTCGGGTTGTGATTTCACTGTCTTCCTTTGTTATTTAGCAGAGCTAATTAATATTTTTGTGTAAAACAGGTCTATACTATAGCAAGTTGTAATTTCAAATATTATGCTTAGGAAGCATTGAATTTGCCTGTAACATGGTTCAGTCTTGTATAAAATAGATTATCCACAAATTTTTGGCTTGGTGCTCGAATAGGTTTATTGTATAGGTCATTTTTCTCCGAGTTGAAATAGGTCAATTACCCACGCGTACCGACCATAACCCCGCTCTTTGTCCGCCGTGGAACGCAGGCATGAACGTGAACCAGCGCGAGCTGACGGCGCACGTCGAGTTTGAGCCGAACACGTACTACGCGGCGTTCAGCGCGGAGCTGGAGGCCAGCGCGTATCCGATGTGGGCGCTGGTGTCGCACCTGCACGACCCGTCGACGGTGGCGCTGACGCGACGCGTGCTGGCCAGCTGTCTGACGGCGCTGCAGGACTGGCTGGACGCCGTCGACTACACCACGCCGCGGATCGTGAGTCTCTTTTTGGGTTATGGATTCGCTTTTTTGTTTGACGCAGAGGTCCCTTATGGGTACTGTATTGTATTTATTTTTTTTATTTGTGTCGGTTAAACATTTTATCACAATGTTGACAGGATATAGCGCATTAGTGTTTGATCGCAGAGTATTTGGTTGATAAAATAAAATCAAATAATCAAGTCACAAACAATTATTTTTAGTAACATAGGGGCATTTCCATGACTTACCAACCAAGCCGCTGTAATGAATAATTTTAAAATCAGTGAAAAATATTTAAATGCAAAGAGTAGGTCTAGGAAGTATTCAAATAATTTTTGAAAAACGGTACTGCGCACCGTTCGTGCGCAGGAGCCACTTAGCGCTGTTTTGAGCGCTAATTCACGCTTTCCAACACGTTTCGGCTCGTAGTGCCTACACCGCTTAAGTTACATAGCTGAAAAAACTGTTTTTGGAAAGCTGGGAAGATTTACTTTCATATAATTACCAAAAGGGTAACCAAATAAAAAAACTACCCGCAACCTAGAAGCATCCCTTAAAATGAAAAAATGACAAATTGTTCATATTTTCATCTTGACAAATTATTTACAGAATGTAGAAATGACTTCCCTACAAGTTTCGTGGTGGTATTCCAAGTTGTTTGCCCGTTAAAAATTATTTTATCACATCGTTGTGAGTTTTATCATGGCTTTCCGGTCGCGATTGCCAAATGTTCGCGATTGCCAACCGGTAGCGATTGCTAACACGGTCTCGCTCTCTCCGTGCCCGCAGAACGACAGCATGCAGGTGTCGTTCCACCTGCCGCTGCACCGCTACCTCGCCGTGCTGCTCTGCCAGGCGGTGAAGACGCAGGGGCTGGCGTTGCGCGACGTGCTGCCGCCGCGGGACATGCTCTCGCTGGCCATGATGCATCCGCTGCGCGTCCAGGTAGGAACCACCGACGACGACGAGTTTCTCCGTAATCGTAGCGCGTTAGTCTAGCGTTGAGGTTAGCTGCGCGTTCAGGTGGGAAACGCAAACGACAAAGACGTCTTGTTCCTTGCTGTCTTTACACTGGCCTTGATGCATTTGCTGCACGTCCAGGTAGGAACCACCGACGACGACGAGTTTCTCTTCTGAAATCGTAGCCCGTTAGTCGAACGTTGAGGTTAGCTGCGCATTCAGGTGGGAAACGCAAACGACAATGACGTCTTGTTCCTTGCTGTCTTTACACTGGCCTTGATGCATCCGCTGCGCGTCCAGGTAGGAAACACCGACGACGACGAGTTTCTCTTCCGTAATCGTAGCCCGTTAGTCGAGCGTTGAGGTTAGCTGCGCATTCAGGTGGGAAACGCAAACGGCAAAGACGTCTTGTTCCTTACTGTCTTTACACTGGCCTTGTTGCATCCGCTGCGCGTCCAGGTAGGAAACACCGACGACGACGAGTTTCTCTTCTGAAATCGTAGCCCGTTAGTCGAGCGTTGAGGTTAGCTGCGCATTCAGGTGGGAAACGCAAATGACAGTGACGTCTTGTTCCTTACTGTCTTTACACTCGTCTCTTCTCCTTTATCTTACCTCGTTAGTTTTCGGAATGACTATTCAACTGGGTTATCGAATGCCGAGTCCCAAACTCAAACTTATGCTGCAAAGCTGCAATGCAAAGCTTTATCAACGGTCTTTATCAAAGGTCTCAACTCAAGTCCCAAATTGAACCATTTTTTTAAGCTATTTGTGATGAAAGTTTCTGGATTAGAAGTTTATATATGAAGGTTATAGTTAGTCATTTATTACGATTTGTTAGATTTAAGATGTTTGATTTAGAAAAGTTTCATACTTTTCCCGATGTTTCGCAAAGCTGTGCTGCCTCTGTGCTTCTCACAACTCTATGTCTACGTGATAAACGATGGGCTGCGAATTGTGCTTATAGGTGTCATTGGCCTATCTATACGGGTAGACGATGGCACCGATGTAGTGTCAATGTAGTGATTTACTACTGAGGTGTCGTTGAACTAGTCAGGAATCTAGGTGTCCGGCCGGTTGACTTTGTTGACGGGTTGTTGATGTTGTGGACTACTATCGGTGTATCATTGATCTGGGAAGCAGTCAAGACTACGTTGAAAGTGGTTGCGAGAATGTCATTCGCCAAGCCGGAAATCTAGCTCGAGCGTTTATACGCGAACTTAACGACGAACTTGAAAAAATGCGACTGCACCCAAATAGACTGACTGGAAGGTAACATTAACCTGGCGGCTGTCACGTTCTGTTGCTTAGCCGTTTGGGATGCCAATTGCTAATTTCCTCTTACAATGCAATTAGCGAAATATGCCCATGAACATTACCTGCGTACTTATGCTAGTGTGAGTCGAACCTAAATGCAAATACTCATGTATAGTGTTTCATGTGTTTCATTTACGGTAGATATTTATTGTTAGAAAATGAAATATCCATACACAATATTTTGGTATGGATTACGAAATCCCGGTACGGATACAAATTTCGGAGGGGATATTTCGTTTGTAAAAGCTACCTACGTTTTTAATTTCTACTAAAGATCCACTGGGCGTTTGGTGCTTCCAATCATATCAACACGTCACGAAACATTACCAACACTTCGCAAGGCAATGATGTAAGCAACTGCGTATTAATCTGCCAATTCTGGTCACGTAAACGAGGCCGGGTTTTGAGTAGGATGGATCTCGGGAATTGAACCAATCGTACGACCGTTGCAAATCGTAGAACTTTATTGAATAATTGCGTCACAGAGAGCGTAATGATTGACAATGACACAGATATTTTACTGCCGTGCGCCAGACTGGCCGAGATGGTTGCAAATTACATCTCGTGACGACATCTAAGGAACAGTTAAACGGTAATGCTTATCATACTACGTCTTTTCACACATAGAGAAGAATGGCATCTGAATTCGATGCTCAGTTGGCTAATATTTGAAACAAACAAGAGAGATCGATAAAATAGTCGTAATTTTTTTTAACACTGTCATTTTCTAGCCTTCAAAGATTGCTAAATACTTACAGAGTCTGTGAAAGATCTAAAACATTGAGTAGTGTTGATTGCCGTCAAGCTAGCGTTGAATCCAAGCGTCTCGAACCGCGTCCACCCAGCCCTACCTATCAGTCACGACATTCCGTCAAAGATGGCTAAAAACTCTGGGGATGATCTTAAGCATCGAGCTGCGTCAATTGCCGTCAAACTAGTGTCGAATCCAAGCGTCTCGAACCGCTTCCACCCAGCCCTACCCACCCATCGCGACAAGCAGTCAAAGATCGCTAAAAACTCGCACCAACCGGGAAAGACCTCAAAAACCTGCGTCGATTGCCACCGAGCCAGCGTCGAATCCAAGCGTCCCGAACAACATCCACCCCCGACGAGTGGCCAACCTACTGGACGCTAGCCGTTCACCCTCCGCGCCCGCTCGAGGCGGTACGTCGGCTCGGCGGGGTAGACGGCGTGGATGTGCGGCGCGAAGTCGTACGTGAAGACCTTGGGCGCGACGAAGCCGCCGTAGCCGGGCCGGCCTCGGTGCATGAGCCCGGCGCCGGCGAGCAGCGTCACCGGCTCGGGCACGACCGGCTGCGAGCAGATGAATGGCACGGTCGTCTGCGCGGCGTCGGCGTCGACGTCGGTGTGCGTGAAGAGCAGGTACTGGTCGGAGGCCGAGTCGGGCTGCGACGCCGCCGGCGACCTGGGACAAGCGAGTGGGGGAGTGTGGTTAGCGGCAGGAGAAGTGCGGTTACAGGCGGGAGAAGTGCGGCTACAGGCGCTGCGCGTATGTCGTTGCGAGTGAAGGGCAGGCCGCGATGAACGCTCGCTGTGCGGGCAAGTTTGCATTGGGATCGGTGTTTCCAAGGCCGACAACTCGGCAAACGGCTGCGTACTCTCGCATAGCCTTTCTAAGACCAGCAACCTACCTGCTCGTTCGCTCAAATCGCAGGCATGTCTACGTAGGCATCGCAATCTGTGATTTCATGATCGAATACAGCTGCCTCCTTTTGCTTTGACTTCTTGACGGGACAGGTTAATGTTCCACGCTGGATGACTCACTTTGTGGGCATCGGTCAGTGATTCTGTGATTCTTTTGCGTACACTTCAGGTGAATTGCGTAACGCTCACTTTGTGGCCACGTCTAGGCATCAGTGATCCCCAGACCTACAACTCGTCAAACAGCAGGGTCTTTTCGCGTAGACTTTCACAGAGCGACAACTTAACGTCCTCGTAAGTTGACCCACTTTGCGGGCACGTCTATGTAGGCATCAGTGATTCCAAGACCCACAACTCAGCAGACAGCTCTATAGAAAGTCGATGGAATCTCACAGCGGAGCAAGGTAACGTCCCTGCGCGTCTGCTGTCATATCCACGTAGGCATTAGCGATTCCATAGACCCACGCCACGCCAAGCAGCTGCGTCTTTCCTCGTCGACCCCGACAAAGCGACAACTCAACGTCCCCACTCACTTGGTCGGCACGTCGGGTCGCTGCAGCGCGAGCTGCGTGCGCGGACGTTGCAGCGCGGCGTCGGTGTTGTCGTTGCCGATCCACTGCGCGTGCGCCGGCTCAACGAGCGCGCCCGCCGTGAAGTTGAGCGCCGTCGCCGCAATCTCCGCGTTGAGGTGCGTGCCGACGCGACGCCAACGGATTCCTGCAACCGCGCGATCGTTAGCGCCACTAGGCCAGTGTCACAGGGCTAGGTGTCGATACAGTGCATTGTTAAACACCACTAGACCAGTGCCACAGGGCTAGATGTCAATACAGTAGATTGCTTAACACCAAAGACCAGTGCCTCAACATCAGAATTTAATATGCGGCATCGTTAGCGTTAAACGGCATCAGACCACGCTATTAAACGCCAAAGGCGACCAACGTACCGGTCAGTACGTGTCCCTGCGGCGCGACGAGGTCGTCGAGGTCGAACGCGCGCTGCTCCCAGCTGAGCGTGTGGTAGTCGGTGCCCTCGGCGACGTCGCCGTCGGTGATGCGGAAGTCGTCGACGGGCCGCCATCGGGCGGCGGCGGCGTCGACGCCTCCGCGCGGCAACACCGGCGCCTGCTGCACTTGGAAGTGGATGACGCGGTTGCGTTTGACGAGGCGCAGGCCGGTGACGACCCTGGAAAACGGCGGCGTTTGAGTTACGGTCTCGTTGTGACGTTAACCCCTCGGAAAACTTGACATGTTCTTCAATGCTGACTCGCACGTTAGCAAAAAGCAGCCTTGACAACTTGCTGGTAAAAGCTTTTGCAAAGCCCTGTTATCTGGAAGCCTTAGGATGCCGAGGCATCAAATAACGCGACACTTCCTTGCGACGGACTTGCATTTTTGTGTGAATCTAATCCTAAATGCAACTACTTGTTGCATGTACGGTAGACAATGATTATTAGTAACAAAATATCAATTCCAAAATTTACATCCGTACCGGGATTCGAATCCGGGTCTTTGCCTGTCCGGGGCACTGAACTTACCAATTGTGCTATACGGACAACCAACTGTGGAATTGATATTTTGTTACTAATAATCATTGTCTACCGTAGATGCAACGAGTATTTGCATTTAGGATTAAATTCACACAAATACAAGCGTACCCAACGTCAAAATCGGGGTTAGCCGAGTTGTTGGCGTGTGATTGCAGCGTAGCGTCACTAGATTCAGCGCCTTCTATGGTCATTCATAGACCCGAATCTATCTCCATGGAGCCCAACAACTCAAATAAACTTGACATCAATTCCACAGTTGGTTGTCCGTGTAGCATAATGGATAAGTCCAATGCCCCGGACAGGCAAAGACCCGGATCCAAATCCCGGCACGGACGTACATTTCGGAATCGACATATCGTAACCAAGACTCACATGTTCTTGGCGGTGTCGGCGGTGACGGGTCGCAGGCTGAAGTAGCGGTCGCTCCTGGGGCCCTGCTCGTCGCACAGGCAGAAGCAGTAGGAGCAGTGCCAGAAGAGCCAGCGCCACCAGCTGTCGACCTTGACGGCGCTGCACGTGCCCTTGGTGCCGAGCACCCGGCCGTTCTCGTACTCAATCCAGTTGTAGCGTCGGCCCGACTTAGCGTCCTGCGCGGGACGGGCGGGGGTTGATCAGTGTCGACGCGTTGCGACGGGAATCGCGTTGTTTGGCGTGATACGACTATTCCGTCCGATCGAAACGCATGCGGAATGACGTCATGATACCCACTTGGTGAAGGTAGAGCAATTTGGGTTTGCGATTTCCCTATCTCCCTTTGTTATTTAGCAGAGTTAATTAATTTTTTCCAAAGTGGTGTATGTCCAGTGGGTATCTGACATTTGTTTTTCTCTGAGTGGAATTGGTCTGTTGACTAGAGATCATATTTTTATGGAACATATTCTTCTGGTTTTAGCAGTAAAGTGTTAGTAGTTCAAGGTTGATTTCACGGTTACTTACAACTATTCCGTTGGCATCTGGCTGTTGGAACAATTGACAGCAGTTGGAACAAGTGAACGAGAGTTCATTTATGGAACATTGTCTTCCGGTTTTAGTTGTGAATCGCTAGTAGTTCAAGGTTGATATTACGGCTATTAACACTTTTTACGTAAATATCTGGCTAAATTAATGAAGATAGCGGCGACTCTTTAACTTGCTTAGACCCGATTTTACAATTTTGCCAACTCCAGGTTAAAGTGAGAGTTAATTTATTTGTTATGGCAACGGCCAATGGGATGCAGTGGAATTCATTTGTTTCTAGGGGTTAGATGCTTAACCCAGAGTTGACAAAAGTTGTAATACCGGCCCTTACTAAATAGCTAGGAAAAGTCAAATAGAAATACTTTTTAACTGGGTTGTTCAATGCCAAGCCACTAAACTGTAACTTTTATCCATGTTTCGTAAAGCTGTGCTGCCAGTTTTATCAAGAATCTAAACTTGAGTCCTAGGTATGACGAAAAATCGCACAAAACAATCGTCGTATCGACAATCCCAAACCATAAGGCTTCGCGGAAGACGTATCCGCTCGACGGTTAACTCACCGCCTGGCAGACCCACATGTCGGAGTCGTAGTACTTGCAGTCGATGAGCTTGCCGCCGCAGCGCTGCTGCTGGTTGCAGTAGAGGTTGTGGTAGCAGCCGTGGCTCTTGGCGTACGAGTAGTAGCCGCAGTTCTCGCGGCACGTGTTGTCGCCGTTGAGGTCCACCTCGTTCTGCAGGTGACCTGCGACGAGAGGACGACGGTGGTCTCGGTCAGCTGTCGGCTATGTGTGGTTCTCGCTGCGTTTTTAGGATAGTTTCAGCTAGGTTTGGTGTTTCTCAGGTTAGTTTTGACTTGATTTTCTGGGCTAAGTTAGCTTAATTGTTTTGTTTGGTTTATTTTTGTCCAAGGTTCTAGGCGCAAAGGCCTTGCTTGATGAGAAGTTAGTGTCTTCAGTTAGTTTAGATCAGTTTTTGACCAAGTTTATAGTTAGGGTTTTAAACTTTCTGAAAAATGAATTCTAAGCTCCCAAACTCAAACTTTTCCTGACTTTTTGCAAAGCTGTACCGCCTGCTTTATCAACGGTCTAAACTCGAGTCCCAAACCGAACCAGTTTTTAAGCTTATTGTGATCAAAGTTTCTGGATTAGAAGGTTAAATATGAAGGTTAGTCGGTCATATATTATGTTTTGTTAGATTTTGTTGTGTTTTCAGTTGGTTTGTCAACGTTTTTGAGTGGAGTTGGATACAAATCGATATTCTCATGTGCCCCGCGAAGGCCGACGTAACCTAAAACCCGATCGGCTCACCTTGCAGCAGCCGAGTGAGCTGCACGTAGGTCTCGCCCTCGATGTGTTGCCGCGGGTCGCAGCGGTAGAGGTCGGCCTTGGCCGCCGCCATCGCCGCCTTGACGGCGTCGATCTTCTGCAGCGTTCGCTCCTGGTAGCGGTCTCGCATCAGCCGAGCTTCGGTCGAGAAGTTACCTGTCGGAGGGACGGAGCGCGGTTAGAGGGACTATCCGATGAAGACACGCAGTGGCGGTTCTGTTGAACTTGACGTTGTCTGATACCCTGGCTGGCTTGTGATTTTTCTTAATTACTTGGTTCCCAGCGTTATTTCTGCAATCGACTTCAAAATTATTGCTTTCCCCGGCTTCGCTATATCTAGCTTTATGATGTCTTGTTACAATTTAGAGATAGTTACATATCCCCAAGGATTCGGCAAGAGTTATATTAATATTGCAGAAGACAAACTTTTCCCAGAGATTTTATAATGAATTTATATCATGAGAAAAGCAATTTGTTTTGTTGCATTGACACGTATTCCGCTCCAGCAACGTGACACGGTCAGATGTCTGATAAATACATGATGCCAATTGGCTTCTGACTTCCCGTTTAACTTGGTTATATGAATGGATGGAAGAAACCGATTCCATTCGAGCAACGTGACGCTGTCAGACACCCGCTAAGAACCAGCCAGCTGGCATGCGATTATCCTGACTTCCCTGTTTACTTAAGCAGAGTCAACGCACAGATTTCATTCAAGCCTGTCTTCAGTGAGTAAATAAGCAGAATTAGGATACCGATCCCATACAAACAACTTACAGTTTGCAACAGTAAATACTATACTACTGTTGTTTTAAACCAAGACAATATGGATAGCCATCTTCGACTGGTGTCTCACTGTGAAATCTGTCTATGTGACTTTTCTCTTATGGAATTGAGTCCAATTTTGGTATTAGTTAAGTTTCACGAAGCAATTAGATGCCAAGGATAACTTTGACGAAAAATAAACTGTTATAAAGGACAGAATATTCGATGACGGTTTGACGAGCTTCGTGCGTCGACCACGTAGCACCCTGTACGCACCTTTGCCGTAGAGCCTTAGCAGCATCCAGGAGAACTGCATCATCGCGTAGCCCTTGAGCTCGGTGAGCGCGGCGGTGGCGTAGACGTTGTACACGAGCTGCTGCGGCGACTGCTGCATGCTGCACAGTCCGCCGCCGCCCGAGTCCTAAGCGGCCGGGCAAAGCGGGGTTAGCTCGAACATCGTACGATAACAATGTGGGAAACTCTGCCGACATCGCATTGTCGAGCTGGCGACGGAAGCGGTCAAAGCACCTCAGCCATCGCACAACGTAAAACAACGTTACTACTTACTAGCGTTGTCTTACGTAATATTTAGCATTTTTATGCTCTTGCGCTTATTGTTAAGCACGTTTTCTATGATTAAAACTTAGGTATGCTGAAAGTAGTTGAATTTATGCAACGCCTTCAAAGTGCATTTTCAACAATCGTGTAGCGCAATGGCGTTTGTACCACAATAGAGCAGATGTGTGATTTGTGATCAATGCTTCAATAAAACAAACTCAAAACCACTCGATAGTTCCAAGCTAATAACAAATAGGCCGATGTTGTTTTCATTGCGATGAAGATTTACCAAACGATGAGGTAACGGCACTCAATGTTTTAAGGAAGAGGCTGGTCTACGCTTACAGATTTCTCATCAGGCCAACATGGACCAGATAGCCTACCATGTCAACGTAAAACCAAGGACAACAGAAGTTATTGGTACAGCAAGGACACTTCCTAGCTCAACTGTATGTTTTATATCGAGGTGGTACCAGCAGCAAACGTTGAAATATCGAAGACACCTCAGAGATCAGTTAGTAATGGAGAGGGTGAGTGTCTTACGCCAAGGTGGCGGCCTGGCGGTATGTTTTATATCGAGACTAACGGTTTGCCAACGTTGGAAACACCGGTTCTCGTTAGATCACCGAAGTTAAGCAACATCGCACTGATTTCAATTTTGGATAGGTGACCATCATCCACATGATCAGTTCTGTTCGGGAGAGAGGTCGGAGGGTTTAAAGTCAGTACGACAACGTCACTCCCCTTGCTTGTCAACCTCTCGACAGCACGGATTAGTGGAGGAATCCTGTTGTTCGAGTTGTACCGTCCTTCGGAAGGGGCGTAAAGCCGGTGGTCCCCTCGGTGCTTTTCGACCGGAGTAGGCATGCCATGAGTAGTACGTGCCAGCACCGGGTTTCCCTCCTCCCTTCTAGGCTAGGTTAGGTTCATCATCGCCCTTTAATTCACAGACGCCATTAGACCAGTGCCACAGGGCCAGTTGTCAAAACAGTGCGTCGTTAAACACCGATAATCAATTAATTACACGTATATAAGTGACTTGGAGTCAAGATGGCGGCCCAGCGATTTCAAGATGGTGGCCCAGCGACTTCGAGTCAAGATGGCGGCCTAGCGATTCTAAGCGTCTTCGAGTCAAGATGGCGGCCCAGCGATTCTAAGCGACTTGGGATCAAAGTGTCGGCTAGGGCGGTATACCAGCAGCAGTTGTTGGTAGATCGAAGGCTCGCCGGCGGGCAGCTGCAGGCGGTGGAGGCGGGCGAGCGCGGCGGGCACCGAAGCGGTAGCGTCGGTCAGCACGGTCTCTGCCAGGTCGCGCCACGCGCGCGGCGGCGCACGCGCGATGTCGCCGCGCGTCTGCGCGCGTTGGAACCGCCGGAACGTGTTGTAGAGCGCGTCGACGCCTCTGCGCATCGCGACCGGGGATGGGGTTTTATTTTGTTTTAGATTGAGGTTAGGTTTTGACGGTTGTTGAAGTTGTTGGGTATCGTCAATGAGTATTGAGTTTATGGTCGGTGGTTTTGTGGGGGCAACGCGATCGGGGAAGCGACTGGTGATGTCTGAGAGCCTGTATACTTGAGAAAAGTTGCCAAGCAGCGCGTTGGATCCGACAAATTGGCAGTCCGTTGCGTTAGTCCTTCGTGCAGACGTCGACTCTGTGCGCAAAGCAACACAACGTTGCAATCCGTCGTGTGCATCGCCAGTCCGTCGCGTCGGCAGCCCGTTCGTTGTGCAGACGTCGACTCTGTGCCACGCAAAGCAACACAACGCCGTGCAATCCGTCGTGTGCATCGCCAGTCCGTCGCGTCGGCAGCCCGTTCGTTGTGCAGACGTCGACTCTGTGCCACGCAAAGCAACACAACGTTGCAATCCGTCGAGTGCATCGCCAGTCCGTCGCGTTGGCAGCCCGTTCGTCGTGCAGACGTCGACTCTGTGCGTAAAGCAACACAACGTTGCAATCCGTCGTGTGCATCGCCAGTCCGTCGCGTCGGCAGCCCGTTCGTTGTGCAGACGTCGACTCTGTGCGCAAAGCAACACAACGTTGCAATCCGTCGTGTGCATCGCCAGTTCGTCGCGTCGGCAGGCCGTTCGTCGTGCAGACGTCGACTCTGTGCGCAAAGCAACACAACGCTGTGCAATCCGTCGTGTGCATCGCCAGTCCGTCGCGTCGGCAGCCCGTTCGTTGTGCAGACGTCGACTCTGTGCGCAAAGCAACCCAACGTTGCAATCCGTCGTGTGCATCGCCAGTTCGTCGCGTCGGCAGCCCGTTCGTCGTGCAGACTTCGACTCTGTGCGCAACGGATTGCAATCCGTCGGAACCAATACACGGTTTGGCAATACGTCATCTAGTATACAGGCTCTGACAAGGATGCTAGCGTTGGCTCCTAATACTTGGAAAGCTTCTTCTAATACGGGTTACGGTCGTCAACACAGTAAATTATTTTGTCAAGTGACTCGACATGAATCAATTGCAACGCTCGACACTACTCTAAAATGACATCCCGCGCATCGAATCGGGTTCGTATAGAGGTGGAAAGAAACAACCCCGTCCCGCCCCCATCTACCTCAGCTCGCCCTCCGCACGCGCCCACGCCCAGAGCGCGCCCAGCTCGGCGGGCAGCGGCGCCTCGGCGGCGTCCCACGCGCCGCCCAACGCCTCGTACGCCCTCAACAGCTCGACGTCGGCGTCGGCGTCGCCGCGCGTCGCGTTCGCCTCGACTTGAGGCCAGAGCGTCTGCACGGCGGCCATTGCTGTGTAGCGCAGCTGGTCGACGCCTGCCAGTCCCGACGGCTTGGCCTGCGCGACGTCGATGCCGGCGAGCGTCGCGACGATGACGCCGGCGAGGAGTCGGAGGGTGGACATGGTTTTGGTGGCGTGCGGCGTTGGTTCACATTGTTGGCAACGCGCGGACTGGCAAGATGGCGGCGGTGGAACTTGCAAGATGGCGTCGCGTTGACCTTGGCTGGGTGATGATGCGGAACGTCACTCGTACGCAGTTTTTTTTATCACTGTCTAGGAATTGACTGACGCTTCAATGAGACTCGTTTCTGTTACGATTGGACACTGAAACAGTCAAATTTTCGACTGTTCAAATAATCAGATTGCCATGGAACTTTTGAACCATGAAGCACGTGACGGACCAGGCTGTTTAGTGCGTGATGTCTGGGTTTGTCTGGTTCCCTGTTGGGTTGCCGATACGAATTGTAATTTTATGGATGCGCGTAAATGTTGCTACCGTCGCGGCTCCTGAAACGCTACTAAACTACCGCGAACTGCAACTGCAACTGCTGATCGAAGTCCTCGCAAGTAAATGGCGTTGTATCGCGAGCTCTTGTGACTCAAATAATTCAAGGATTATTGTTGTGTACATTTATAGGAAGCGAACTTGTAAACGCGAAAGAATGAGTATACTTTTTGCTGTGATTTTACTATTTTATAAGCATGTAAATGTTGTGATTGATGCCAGAAATCGACTTCCTTTTCTGGCTGCTCGATCATTTCCGGTCACGTGACGTCGAGTCGACGGCAGCCTTGGAAGCAGCTGTTTGTTTACGCAACCGCTTTTCTTATTCTTACCTATATTATAACTTTGTTATTACTTCTAGAATTCGGAAACTTTGCCGATACAATCTCGTGCACTGTTGATTATTCATTTCTGGCCTTGGATTTGCGAAAATGGCGTTATCAAAAAATATTATATTAAAACTGACAGTTCACGTTTGCGTTGAAATTTGAATGTTGGAAGCTGATTCAACATTGAAACAAAGATATCGGATGACTGTGATATATCTTTACCCACATGGCAAGGAATTTGCTCTAACTTATTTGTGCAAACAAGTCATATCGATTGTACTCGGCCGACATATTTAAGCCACACAGTGCAGTAAATTTTTCACTGTCAGCTGTACTTAAAGCGAGTGAAATATCGTTATATTTTGTAGTGGTGTAAATAATGTAGTTCAGCGCACCGACTATCGATCGGAAGTTACCTTTGCACAAGATTGAACAACATTCACAACATTTCACGAAAAACCGGCTCTGTTATTTAAGTTTATCCACCCTTCTTTTGTAATCTGTCAGTGTGTTCGCCTCGATGACGCCTGATCCCATGAGAATCCTCAATGGAAACGTTGAATAGTTTCGCCATAATTTTTTTTAAACGAAAAAAATTCTAAACGTGCTTAGCAAAACGCAAAACTTGCAAACGTGCTTAGCAAACCGTTCACACTTGCAGGCTAGCATACTACGATGATTGTGATAATAAGCATGCATTTAATTAATCGCACTTGGAATTGATTCTGACGACTGGACGGACTGACAGGCTAAATAGCTTCCGCATAACGCAGCTAGTAAAGAGTCTTGATAACCATCAAGTGGTTAATCGGTGTTCGGACATTGTGTTTTGTCTAGCCATGTCTATGGTTATGGTTCTCCTCTGCAAGTTGTATAGCAAGTTTTTAATCTCTTCACAATATACTTAGCGTAGCCGTAATGTCAATTTTACTTCAATTAATCTGTGGCAATGTTTACAAACAAGAGAATTTTTAATTTCAACCAAAGCAAAAATAACGTCTCAGAATTCGGTTGTATGCTAAACAGATGTAGTTTCCCTGTTTCCATGTCTATGGTTATGGTTCTCCTCTGCAAGTTGTATAGCAAGTTTTCAATCTCTTCACAATATACTTAGATTGCGTAGCCGTTATGTCAATTTTACTTCAATTAATCTGTGGCAATGTTTACAAACAAGAGAATTTTTAATTTCAACCAAAGCAAAAATAACGTCTCAGAATTCGGTTGTATGCTAAACAGATGTGGTTTCCCTGTTTCCTTCGTTAAAATAAACCTTTCAAATTGATTTCTACTGACTATTTGACCGATGAGAATTGAACAAGTCAAAACCACCTGCTTTTCTTACAGTGCATCTGACGTCATGTTTGTTTTAATGCGTTTTATAAATTGCTGAGCTTATAGGTCGCTAATTGCAAAAACGTGAACGTACTTAGCACTGTTTTAGCAACAGATGCAGCAATTGTAAATTGTAATTACCTCTGACACTAACTCGTCAGTTGGCTACGTGCCTATTGCAAACGCATGCATTTGGACATAGGTCCTTGCATTTCTTTCCTATCGTCCTTTACGAACCGTGAGAAGAAAGGACACGATATAGAATTTAAAAACACAAAGTACAGCGTTTTTAACAGTCCGAAAATCTAAACCTCCGCGAAAGGAACAATCTCTAAATTTTTAATTCGATTCAAAACGTGGCGTAGCGATTTGGAACCCAGGAAATATCATACGACACTAAGAAAAAAATCACACGAAGCAAAAACGAGGGTGAAATCAATCAAAACGCATCACCTTCGCCTTCAAAAAATAGTAAACATTTTTTTAAAAGTTACTGACAAAATTCCCAGACACTAGCCAGTCGCCGACAGGCCACCAGACAACCCCCTCCACCCCGCACCCCTAGCCCGTCACGCACCACCACACGCAACCTTGGCTTACATACGATGACCGTACCCCCTCGACTGCACCCCTAGCGGCACACGCACAGACAAACTTTCACTGGCGACGCTGCTGCTGCTGCTGCTAGCTAGTTACTGCTTGCTGCTGCTGCTGCTGCTGTTTGCTGCTGCTGCTACTGCTTTCTGCTGCTGTTGCTGCTGCTGCTGCTGCTGCTGCTGCTGCTGCTTGCTGCTGCTGCTTGCTGCTGCTGCTGCTGCTGCTGCTGCTGCTGCTGCTGCTGCTTGCTGCTGCTGCTGCTGTTGCTGCTGCTGCTGCTGCTGCTGCTGCTGCTGCTGCTGCTGCTGCTGCTGCTGCTGCTGCTGCTGCTGCTTACTGCTGCTGTTGCTTACTGCTACCCACTGCTGCTCGCTGCTTGCTGCTGCTTGCTTGCTGCAGCTTCTTACTGCTGCTGTTGCTTACTGCTACCCACTGATTGCTGCTCGCTACTTGCTGCTCGCTACTTGCTAGCACCCGGCACCGAACACGACTGTCGTCATTGCCAGACATACAGTCTGCTCGCAGCACGCTAAGTGTAGTTAACGTCCGCGCCGCGGGGCGCTAGGCGTCAAGGTCACGAGACAAACACAGCCGTAGTCTCAACTTCTGCGTCGACCCTCAAGAGCTTGTTGTGGCACAAAGATGTCGACAATTTTAACTGTCAAATCGAATTTCATCCGCTTCAAATCTTTGGAGTGTCGCATATTAACTGGACCTGACATTCTAATTTCGACGGCACGGCTTCAAAATGTCAATAATTAAACTAAAACGAAGGCTTTTAGAGTATCAAAAACCGTGAATGAAACACATTCATAGGTAAATAGGTGAACTGATGAGTGATGATAAATTAACCAACTCAAATCTAAAATAGTGTAGGTAAAATTTCACATTTCGGTTGTGTGAAGTTGGTAACACAATGCCTGTTTCAAACAACAGCGCTCCGTGCGGAAAATTATGCTCCCCGAGTAAAATTAACTCTTTAAAACCGGTCCATATACCCAAAAAACTTCAAAAAATCACATAACTCGATAAAAAATATGAGACGTTAGCGGCTGTCGATAAGACAGGCATTCTAGGTCGCCGGGAATTAGCATGAAAACAATAGCCGAGCGGCGGGAAATGCCGGTAACCCAGAAACCCCCCCGACCTCCCCCCGGACCCCCCGCCGGTGGTTAATTTGGTTTACTAAACCGCGCGCCCCCGTTGGCGGCCGTGGGAACTCGCACACACCGCGCGCGTTTCACTTTCTTGCGCCGGTTAAGCAGCAGTGCCGCGCGTCGCTTCGCCGGATGGGTGACCGTGGCTGCGGATGAGGCTGCGTGGCGTGCGGAACGCATTTTCTTGCAGGCTCCGTTGGAACCCGTTGTTTTATATAGTGCCGCTTAGGTTCGGGCCTTCGGTGATCCGTCAAGGGTTAAGCAACAGTGTTTCTTGCTTAGTTGATGGGTGGGTGACCGTATTGTAGACATACAAAAGAGTATTTTTTGCCGGTGATAACTGTTAGTACTGCGGTGTAGTAATGTACTAGACTAAAAGTCAACCTGGTCCGCCAGGTTCGTCACCTGCGCGTTTGAGTTTGGGAACTTACATTCATACTCCAGTTTAATAGCATTCTGAACACTGATGCTTAATATTATTAGAAATGAAATATCCATTCCAAAATAGTGTCTTGACCGGCTGACTTTGCTGGGATGGAGCACAATACCAGTTATGCTACACGGAAAAAGCGACTGTGGAATGGAAATTATGTTTATTTGAGTTGTGGGGCTCCATGGAGATAGAATCAGGACCATGAATCAACACACATGGAATGGACTTAACAATCATCACCCAGTTATAAAGGTTTTCTGAAAACCAACGTGCAAAGTAAGAAAATAAATGAGTCTTCAATTGATTAATTGATTATTGGTGCTTAACGACGCACTGTTTTGACAACTGGCCCTGTGGCACTGGTCTAATGGCGTCGGTGAATGAAATGATGATGATGAGGGTGATGATGAATCTAACCTAGTCTAGAAGGGAGGAGGGGAAACCCGGTGCCGGCACGTAGCCTACTCCTGTCGAAAAGCACCGAGGGGACCACCGGCTTTACGTCCCTTCCGAAGGACGGTACAACTCGAACGACAGGATTCCTCCACTAATCCGTGCTGTCGAGAGGTTGATAAGCAACGCGAGTAAAGTTGTTGTACTAACTTCAAACCCTCCAACCTCTCTCCCGAACAGAACTGCATGATGGTCACCCATCCAACACCTGACTCAGCGTGATGTTGCTTAACTTCGGTGATCTCACGAGAACCGGTGTTTTCAACGTTGCCAAACCGTTCGTTATGAGTCTTCAAGACAGTAATAAAGCATCATGTATACCAACAAGAATCGCTTCGAATTGTCGACCGGATGTTTTGCGCGGGGCAAGGCGGTCACCGGCGCAGCGCTATTGTCTTTTTGTGTGTGTGTGTCCCTCGAAAATTTCCCAAAGGTCAGCGTCGAATTTGAATCGGGCGACCGACCGGTCGATAGGTGTCTTTTTATAATGCACCAGTGATTATGCGCTGCATTCATTATCGAAGTCCATAATGCGCTGTGCTGCATGTATATAGCCGAGAAATTTATATCAAATATGTTACTAGGCTGAATTATTAATGGAATGTGCCGAAAATAGTACAGGGTCTATGTTGTAAGAAAACAACGGTATCACCGAACGGTTTGGCATGTTGGAAACACCGGTTCTCGTGAGATCACCGACGTTAAGCAACATCGCGCTGAGTCATGTGTTGGATGGGTGGCCATCATGCACATGGTCAGTTCTGTTCGGGAGAGAGGTCGGAGGGTTTGAAGTTAGTACGACAACTACATTCGCCTTGCTTATCAGCATGGATGGACAGCACGGATTAGTGGAGTAATCCTGTCGTTCGAGTTGTACCGTGCTTTGGAAGGGACATAAATCCGGGTAGGTTAAATTAATCATCACGCATACACTGACGTCATTAGACCAGTGCCAAAGGGCCAGTTGTCAAAACAGTGCGTCGTTAAACACCAATAAACAATCAATTTACAAAGGTAGCAATTAAATTGCATCAAAATCGGCGGTGGCGTTTGGCCTGCAGAGCGCAAACAGACATAAGGCTGGTTCACAATCAACTTAGCAATAGACATAACTTAAAATTAGCAGTAACTTAAAAGTTTGACATGGTCAAACATTATGTTTAAGTCATGTCTAAGTTAAGTCCTTATGTTTGTTGTAGACAGTCTAATGGAGATCCATGTGTCAAACTTTTAAGTAACTGCTTATTTTAGGTTATGTCTATTGCTAAGTTGACTGTGAACCAGCCTTTACATGAAACAATTTCAGGATTAATAAGTGTAATTGCAGCCTGGAATGCGTATTTGATCATTTTGTATGTTTGAGATGAGATGAAATGAGATCTTTTGTCAATTTTTTTGTTACTATCAGAATCTTACGCTATCGGAATCGAGTTATGGAAGTGGTATTGACAAAATAACAAAACTCGCAGTCGTTCATCGAGAAAAGAGTGTGAAATTATCGGGGCGTTGCGTCGCATCTTGGGAGTCGGTTTGTAGTCATCGCAACGCTCGCTGCGTGCGCTCGATGACCGGATACTAATAGACGAGACAGCTGACATCTTCTTGACCTTGACCCCGATACGCACTTGGAGCTGACAATCTCTGTGTTCACCCCCCCCCCCCCTCCAAACCCTCCACCCACAAGCTGATAATTTCTACAGAAGAAATGTGTTTTGTCATTAGATGAAAGACACGACTGGTTCATCAATCTTTAAGATATGTGCACCCTCCACTAAGGTTGAACCCTAAGGGTCGGTCTCATAACTGATATTCGGTGTCGAGGCTTCGTAGAGCCATTTGGAAGAGAGATAGGCAGTTAGGGAATGCTATAGGGATTTGACAATGCCCATTCGTAGCAGCGTATAGCAACACTATAGCAGCGCAGTGACACCGGTGTTTGCTGGCATTAGGCAAGGCACATAGTAATGCCAACAATCGTAGCAGCGTGGCAACACTAGCAACAGCAGTGACACCGGTGTTTGCTGGCATTAGGCAAGGCACATAGTAATGCCAACAATCGTAGCAGCGTAGCAACACTAGCAACAGCAGTGACACCGGTGTTTGCTGGCATTAGGCAAGGCACATAGTAATGCCAACAATCGTAGCAGCGTAGCAACACTAGCAACAGCAGTGACACCGGTGTTGCTGGCATTAGGCAAGGCACATAGTAATGCCAACAATCGTAGCAGCGTAGCAACACTAGCAACAGCAGTGACACCGGTGTTTGCTGGCATTAGGCAAGGCACATAGTAATGCCAACAATCGTAGCAGCGTAGCAACACTAGCAACAGCAGTGACACCGGTGTTTGCTGGCATTAGGCAAGGCACATAGTAATGCCAACAATCGTAGCAGCGTAGCAACACTAGCAACAGCTGTGACACCGGTGTTTGCTGGCATTAGGCAAGGCACATAGTAATGCCAACAATCGTAGCAGCGTAGCAACACTAGCAACAGCAGTGACACCGGTGTTTGCTGGCATCAGGCAAGGCACATAGTAATGCCAACAATCGTAGCAGCGTGGCAACACTAGCAACAGCAGTGACACCGGTGTTTGCTGGCATTAGGCAAGGCACATAGTAATGCCAACAATCGTAGCAGCGTAGCAACACTAGCAACAACAGTGACACCGGTGCTTTCTGGCATTAGGCAAGGCACATAGTAATGCCAACAATCGTAGCAGCGTGGCAACACTAGCAACAGCAGTGACACCGGTGTTTGCTGGCATTAGGCAAGGCACATAGTAATGCCGACAATCGTAGCAGCGTGGCAACACTAGCAACAGCAGAAACACCGTAGCAGCGTAGCAACACTAGCAACAGCAGTGACACCGGTGTTTGCTGGCATTAGGCAAGGCACATAGTAATGCCAACAATCGTAGCAGCGTGGCAACACTAGCAACAGCAGTGACACCGGTGTTTGCTGGCATTAGGCAAGGCACATAGTAATGCCAACAATCGTAGCAGCGTGGCAACACTAGCAACAGCAGTGACACCGGTGTTTGCTGGCATTAGGCAAGGCACATAGTAAGCCAACAATCGTAGCAGCGTAGCAACACTAGCAACAGCAGTGACACCGGTGTTTGCTGGCATTAGGCAAGGCACATAGTAATGCCAACAATCGTAGCAGCGTAGCAACACTAGCAACAGCAGTGACACCGGTGTTGCTGGCATTAGGCAAGGCACATAGTAATGCCAACAATCGTAGCAGCGTAGCAACACTAGCAACAGCAGTGACACCGGTGTTTGCTGGCATTAGGCAAGGCACATAGTAATGCCAACAATCGTAGCAGCGTAGCAACACTAGCAACAGCAGTGACACCGGTGTTTGCTGGCATTAGGCAAGGCACATAGTAATGCCAACAATCGTAGCAGCGTAGCAACACTAGCAACAGCAGTGACACCGGTGTTTGCTGGCATTAGGCAAGGCACATAGTAATGCCAACAATCGTAGCAGCGTAGCAACACTAGCAACAGCAGTGACACCGGTGTTTGCTGGCATCAGGCAAGGCACATAGTAATGCCAACAATCGTAGCAGCGTGGCAACACTAGCAACAGCAGTGACACCGGTGTTTGCTGGCATTAGGCAAGGCACATAGTAATGCCAACAATCGTAGCAGCGTAGCAACACTAGCAACAGCAGTGACACCGGTGCTTTCTGGCATTAGGCAAGGCACATAGTAATGCCAACAATCGTAGCAGCGTGGCAACACTAGCAACAGCAGTGACACCGGTGTTTGCTGGCATTAGGCAAGGCACATAGTAATGCCGACAATCGTAGCAGCGTGGCAACACTAGCAACAGCAGAAACACCGTAGCAGCGTAGCAACACTAGCAACAGCAGTGACACCGGTGTTTGCTGGCATTAGGCAAGGCACATAGTAATGCCAACAATCGTAGCAGCGTGGCAACACTAGCAACAGCAGTGACACCGGTGTTTGCTGGCATTAGGCAAGGCACATAGTAATGCCAACAATCGTAGCAGCGTGGCAACACTAGCAACAGCAGTGCCACCGGTGTTTGCTGGCATTAGGCAAGGCACATAGTAATGCCAACAATCGTAGCAGCGTGGCAACACTAGCAACAGCAGTGCCACCGGTGTTTGCTGGCATTAGGCAAGGCACATAGTAATGCCAACAATCGTAGCAGCGTAGCAACACTAGCAACAGCAGTGATACCGGTGTTTGCTGTTAGGTTCAGCTCGGTACAAAGTAGAAACGTATAGTCAATTGCAGGCACGTGACGATAGCTGCGTTGAATTCGGCGGCGCCGCTAGTAATACACGTGACCTGCCCGTACAGCAATCATCTTCCACTGTCGAGCTTGACAGATATAATTAGCCGCGTCTGTTATCATCTCCTATCCGCTCCGGCCTCTCTCATCCTGTCAGATCACGTCACGGCCGTTCGCTGGACCGAAATTGAACGCGTTTTTACTGTTCGTGTCAACGGATTCAATGTTATGGGCACAGTGCTAAGACAGTTGACTCTATTTGTTATTGGAGACGAAAAACCCGATCGGAAATCTGAGTTTGAACGTGGAAAACAACACCGCCACTTCATCTGATCGAGATGCTTCTCTACCATGTCCGTAGATAGCCCTCTGTTATCTTTCGCTGGAGCTACAATACGAAGTACATATCACTATAGGTTATGTGTCTAATAAACACACATTTTTGATTGGATTTTTCGTTTTAATAAAAGATGCCGTGCTTGCAACGACAATTGCTGTTCAATTGTGACTTGATAGTTCGATTTTGAGACGTGACGCCCGCTAACGATGATTGTCAAAGCAGCAAGACAGGGTAATGTAGCCGAAACGGGCGGGAGCCTTTGCAACCGAGCTATTTTAATGCAGACAACGATTTTTCGTAGATGGTTTCTCGGTTTTGCTCTGATTTGAAGATTTTGGTGGTCCTAAAAAGACCGTGCGCCGTGACCGTGCGCTGCCGAAACGTCGAGACAACTGGTCCTTCTCAGGACCAACAAACTCTTCAAATCAGAGCAATGCCGAGAAGCCATCTACTACATCCACCAACGGCTCTGGAAACCATCACCCAGACTATGATATGTTGAAAGATTGAAGATGTGCGCTGATTGAAATCACATACTGCGTAAATATAAGCAGTAGGATCGTAAGACGTAATAAAATGCGCGTTTGAAACTGAACGACACGCTATAAGCTTACGTCATCCAGCAGCTAATTGACAAGACACAGGACTACGTGTTTTCTGCAATGCTTCGTGTTTTGCGCGTCAAATTTCTGCATGTCTTGTGCACTTGACAATCTCCGAAGTGATTCACCGCCGGCGAGCTATGGGAATCCCACTCACACCTTGCCAATCTCAGTTTAATCTCAATGCGATGTGATGTTATAATGCGCCCATGTGTACCTACTAGATTCGGCGCACTCGGTTACAAAGTTCCTTCGAAGATGATCAAATGGGTGGGACCGATCTGGCAGGTCGTTTTATGTAGTTATTTCAACTGCCAGTAAACAAACAAAAAACACTGTAATATCAGACCTCGCTGTTCGTTCTGTTCAAGTCGTTATGCACTCCATCCCAGCCAGGCTCGGGCTTGGTAATCTCCGTGAGAAGCTGTGTGCTTTTAAAGATACTTCCAAGAATGTCGTTTAAAGCCAGGGCAATTCGCAGACTTGCAGATGTAAACGGATAACATTTTCTGCACATGCTCCCCGTCTCTGACTGTCTTATTGCAATGTAGAAAAATATTGTATTTTGTCGCGAGCGTACTGCGAAATCGTTGGGTGAGTGGATCGTAGATCGTAGATCGCAGCAGTGGCGACGTTGGGGCTAGAAAGTTGCTGAAATTGCTGTCTGTGGTAAAGATCTTCACCAGCATCCTTCTGATCAACCACTGAAGAAAATTGACATGCACTATCGAACCAATTAATCGATTCTAACCTATGAATCGATCTGTACTAGCTGCACTAGCAACCTCCACAAACCTGCAATTGGTGTGCCAACTACACAACCTGTAAGGCATCTCCCAACTTCACTAGCAACCCTCAAGCAAACCTGCAAGGGACACCTGCACAAGGAAGCTTCAACAACATCGCGCTGAGCCAGGTGTTTGATGGGTGACCATCATGCACATGATCAGTTCGGGAGAGAGGTTGTAGGGTTTGAAGTTAGTGCAACAACTTCACTCGCCTTGCTTGTCAACCTCTCGACAGCACGGATTAGTGGAGGAATCCTGTTGTTCGAGTTGTACCGTCCTTCGGAAGGGACGTAAAGCCGGTGGTCCCCTCGGTGCTTTTGGACAGGAGAAGGCTACGTGCCGGCACCGGGTTTCCCCTCCTCCCTTCTAGGCTAGGTTAGGTTCATCATCACCCTCATCATCACCATTTCATTCACCGACGCCATTAGACCAGTGCCAAAGGGCCAGTTGTCAAAACAGTGCGTCGTTAAGCACCAATAATCAATCAATCAGGAAGCTTCAACCGCCTTGGAGGCATCTGCCAGCTACACTAGCAACCTCCTCTAACCTGCAAGGGACAACCTGCAAGTGGTTTGGCATCTGCACAAGGAAGCTTCAGCCGCCTTTGAGGCATCTCCCAGCTACACTAGCAACCTCCACGAACCTGCAAGGCGTTTGCCAACTGCATTAGCACCCCGGCACCGTCACGCGGTGCGATGCTGAGGTGTACGCGCTCGAGGAGGCCGGACACGGCGTCGGGACGGTGCGACACGACGCCCGCCGCGAAGTCCTCGAGCGTGTGCTGTTCGAGCGTCCACGCGGCGGCGTCGGCCGTGGCGGCGTCGGCGTCGGCGTCGGCGTCGGCGTGGGCGTCGGCGTAGCGTTGGAGTTGGGCGGCGCCGACGCCGATCTGGCGACAAGCGGTGGATCAGACAACGTTGCACGTTGGCACGAGACGTTGGTGTTGGCTCGAGGAAGCTTCGTTATAAGCTGTGTCAGACCGAACGGTTTGGCAACGTTGGAAACACCGGTTCTCGTGAGATCGCCGAAGTTAAGCAACATCGCGCTGAGTCAGGTTTTTGATGGGTGACCATCATGCACATGATCAGTTCTGTTCGGGAGACAGGGTTGGAGGGTTTGAAGTTAGTACGACAACTTCACTCGCCTTGCTTATCAACCTCTCGATAGCACGGATTAGCGGAGGAATCCTGTTGTTCGAGTTGTACCGATTATAGCTGTGTTCACCATAGCTTCTAGAAATTAGTATCTGGCGTTGTGAGGGGTTGGTTGGTTGCTTGCTGGATTTACTAGCGTTGCGGCTGCATTTATCTGATCGGTCGATGAAACACGGTCTCCGTTGTTGCGATGCTATAGAAAGAGTTCGGTGCATTTTCTTTATAAGCGTTCTATGGTCCATGGCACCGACAGCTTTGCGCCCTGGCGTGTTAGTTGGGTGAGATCAAGTTTCTCCTTGGTGTTGGGATTGCAGAAAACTGTGGATCTGGTCCTACGGTGTAATTTTGATGCATTAAAAGGTAAAACTAACTTGTCGGCTCAAAGTATAATATACAAGTTGACAACTGATAGGGAAAACGAAATATAAAAGGACTTACTATCTGGATTATTTAACTGAAATTTACATTTTTTATTGCTTACCTCGTTGATAAAAGCACCCATTATCGAAAAAGATTGCGAAAAAAAACAGCAAAAACCAAATTTTATGCAATTTTTCTACTCTTTTCGTCTCCTTTGCCGCCCGTGGCGCCTCACATCACAAGAATGCCATCTTAAACAAGTCGTAGCGAAGCCATCGGGGCTCCGTGCAACGCGCCCGTGAAATCGCCCTCGCCCACCCTAACTCTCCACCCTAGCTCTCCACCCTCACCCGCGTCATCATGTCGGCGAGCCGGTCGAGCCGCATCTCGAGGCGCAGCCGCGCAGGCAGCTCGCGCAGCAGCGCGCCGACCGCGCCGGCGCTGTGCGCAGACATGCGCGCGTCGAGCTGCGCGATCTGCCGGCCGAGCTCGGAGACCCGCGCCAGCACGCGCTTCTCCTTCGTGCGCAGCAGCGGGAACGGCACGGTCCCGTCCTCGTCCTGGCGGGGTCGGGGGTGCCACAAGGCAACGGGTTAGAGTTTGTCAGGATTTCAAGTAAACGGACACTGTTTGTTCGTTGTGGCACGATCCCGTCCTCGTCCTGGCGGGGTCGGGGGTGCCACAAGGCAACGGGTTAGAGCTTGTCAGGATTTCAAGGCAAAGGGTTAAGGCTTGGCAGGATCACGTGCAAGACAGCGGGTTAGGACACTATAGTTCTCGATGTGGTACGGCCTCATCTGGCGGCGAACTAGCTTTGAAACGACACCTTTTAGAAGGCTGAAATGACGGCTCAATGGAAAGGCTACCACTGAGTGACTAATTGTGGAGGTTTCGGGCATCAATCACCGCTTGTTTGGCTCCTAGCATCTTCTAGAATTATAATATATGCAAAGCAAGATGATCGCTTGTATCTTTGACGTGCACCAGGCTTACAGTTATCGTAAGCAAGCTTTTAAATTTAAAGTTGAGGTCTCACGAGATGTGTTTTAAGTGATGGTTAATCTCATGAGAGGCGTTTCAAGTGATGGTAAATCTTTTAAGAGTCGCTTAAAGTGATGGTAAATTTCGCGACACGCGCTTAAAGTGATGGTTAACCTTGCGACAGGCGTGGAAACTCTCAAAGGCGACGGCTAGAGCAGCGTGCCCGTGCTCACCTGGTCGGTGACCTCGCGCAGCACGTCCCAGCTGCGGAAAACGGACACGGCGACCGTGCGTCCGTAGCCGATCACGTCGATTATGTCCTCGACGCTGGTGCCGTCCGTCGCCGGCGGCAGCGCCAGCATCGCCAAGAGCGCGGCGACGGCGGCCAGCCTGCGCGCCATCTCGCACGCTTTCTCTGCACCACACAAACAGGCGCAGGCTGCAGCTGGTCCGGTTCTGTTTCGGCCGGAAATGGTGGACCTCTCGCGAAGAAAGTACCTATAGGCGCGGTCATTGGTTGACGATGCTGTTGTGGAGCACACTTAATCGGGGAAGTGAATGCTTGTCTAGCTTTGGATGCACGCTTTGCGAACGTTTTAGCGTTGATTGGTGCATTGAAGATGAGCGAAATTATTTTGGTTAAAACTTACAATCCTCTTCCTCGCCGTTATTTTTTTATGCTTTTAATGAGTTCCTACCCTGAATTCAACCCCTCTATGATGAAATCCCCTCTAAATGTTTTTTTCCGTGAACTGTGGTGTGTCTCAGTGCTTCTTATGCCGGTACGAGCTAACCCAGGCTTTTTTATTCGTATTTCAGCACATTTTTTGCATAACTCTGTTAGTAAATTCGCTGTTACCTCACTGCCGCGAGTGGAGTGGGGGATCTTACGGTATTGCGCTTCTTTAATAGTGCCTAGTTTTACTCACGAAGACAATGGACAACTAAAGACATGAATCAAGACAGAATCTGTTTACTAATGTATGGGGATCAATGTTATTCTGACGGACTAACAATCTCACCAGCACGAGACCGTGGTCCATTAACCTTGACTTTTACCCACCTGTCCGCCGGTGGCTTGTCGAAGATCAGTTATCTGCGATAAGTGCGCCCTTGTCTCTCTCTCACAAACAAACACACTCACTACCAGCCACCCCCACACAAAACACGGGGCAGCCAACCGTCAACAGCGTTTGGGGTTGACGACCACGTCAATTGAAATCCAAACGCCGAAAACAAAAACAAAAACCGCCCACTTCCGCCGCCTCGATCACCGAATCGAATCCGTGTTTTTTTTTTTAATTTGAATTGTTGTCAAGCTGACAACGCGGAATCAACAACGGCCGCGGGTTGCCAAGGCGACAGATCGACGCGTTGCTAAGTGCGCGCAACGACCTCGTCGCTCGGTTTCCAGCGACTCACTGGCGGTGATCGCGCCGATGACGCGATCTCAAGCGCCGTGCGTTTGCCGTTAGGGCAGCTGTAACGGTCGAGTGCGACAAGGACGGAATGCGTGGAATGCGGGAGTGAGCGAGCGAGAGAGAGTGATGGTGCGGTGGAATGAGTCATCATGGAGGGCTTTGGTGGTGGGGGACGGTTCATTGATAGATTTTCGTTTTTTTTTTTCAAATTGTGTATTGGCAATGGCGTTGTAATAAACATTTTTATTGAAGCGAATTGACGTCTCCTGCCTTAAAAATTGCAATTTTTATGATTGGTTTAATAATGTGAGTCATTTTTTATGTTTTCATTGACCAATTCTGCTGATTTCGGCTAAAAAGATGGAAAAATCAAAAGCTAACCGGCGTGGCTATGTGGGTTGTATCTGACATCTTCATTGCCTGAATGTACTGTCACTGACAACTCTGTTATTTGCAATCATTGATGAAGTGGCGTTGAGACAAGAGTCATTGATCGCTGGGTTAAAGATGAGTCGTTATCCTGCGTTCTTCGGTGATGATGATTGATGGATGGGTTGAGCTGTCGACAAACCTATCGATACTACAGGAAAAAATAGTCTTGGTGGAATACACCTATATTCCATTCAAAAATGACGTCATGATACCCACTCGCTAAAGCCATGTGGAGCATTTCGGGTTGTGATTTCCCTATCTTCCTTTGTTATTTAACAGAGCCAATTAATATTATTTCCAAAATGGTTGTTCGTCCAGTGGGTATCTGACGTCACTTATCTCTGAGCGGAATTGGGCCTGCCAAAAAGAGATTTTAGCAAATATTTCCCTTCATAAAGTCATTGCCACCCAAATTTTCATCGTCTGTGGAACGGATCTTGAAATTTTTATATTTTAGCTTGTGAATTTCAAGTTTTTGAGATGCCTCGCCCTCATCCATTCTGTCATCAATGGACTTTTACTGAGTAAGCTTTAGTAGAAGTCCCTGTTGCTAGAATGGATCGTGTATATCTTTTTCTTCAGCTCGATGACCGACATTTATGCATTGTTTAGCAATATTTTTATCCTTGTATAGAAAAAAAAAATGTAATATTTTCGCGATAACCGGCTTGACCCTCGCACATTTTCCTTATTCCAAATACGTCTTCACGCGTATTCTTCTTTCTTGGCATTCTACCAAGCAACCCTGCTTATCTTTTAGCTGGAATCATCTCCGATGTCAAAACCTTGCCCTTAGCAGCTAACACTTACCAAGGATCCATGAATGATTCTTCAATATACTGTTGCCTAAACAACAGTGCGGTGTTTATGTCTGTTTCCTAAGTGCCCTGCAAGTTTGTGATTACGAACTGATTATTCTTGGTGGGTAATTAGCATGAATTAAACAGGTTCCTGGAAACCAGACCGAACAGGAATTGCTTGAAAAATGCAGAGCAATCACGAACAATCGCAATGCCATGAAATACAAAATTACTAAATTAATCTTTCACTCTATGCTTTTGTTCAACAAAAAGATGTTTGGTTTGTCAGAAAATTAAGTGGGCAAATTATTAGAAACATCAATTCACTATCCTTTATTTCTAGGAAGATCCTATATGATGAGGTCATGTTTAATTCGACACTTCCATCTTGTGAAACAGAATTCGTGTTAACTTTCTGATTACTGAGTGTTGACATGTATTACACACTGGTCCTTCTGTGATCACTGATCACTCAAGTTAAGCAGCATTAGGCTAGGCCGGAACCTAGATGGGTGACCAATCCCGAATTGTCAGAAATATTTCAGAAAAATATTTTTTCTGAGAACAACGGGCGATGTGCCTTTTCGCTCAATTCCTGACGAAGCATGTCATAACGTTTTCTGGACACTAACGCCCTTCTTTCCCGTCCTGTAGGTTGCGTTCTCCAAGGTAATTGTGTATAAGTTATTATGAGTGTTGGCATGTTTTACGCCCAAGATGCGGCTATTCGCTCGATTCCCGACGAAGCATATTACCGACGATGCTAGTCGTCGTGCCGCTTCGCTACATTTCTTCCCGACACTAACGCGCTGCTTTCCCCGTCCGGCAGGTGGCGTTCTACGAGGTGCTGACTGGCATGTGGGTGCGCAACGGGCTGCAGATCAAGGGCCAGGCGATGACCTACATCCAGTGCAACTTCTGCAACTCGATGGTGGACGCCGACCTGTTCCTTCTGCAGGTGTGCGCGACGCAGCTGCCACCCGACGCGTTCCTCGAGACGGTCATCGACAAGTGAGTAGCCGCCGACGATTGGTAGCCGACGATCGGTAGCCGCCATCGATCGGTAGCCTCCAAGCAGTAGTCGTCAAACGGTAGCCACAAATCGGTAGCCGCAAATCGGTAGCTGCCAATCTGCAGTCGCCGATCGATAGCGGACGCTGCCGATCCATCGATATCATCGAGAGCCTGTAGAATTAGTGTGCAACTACTCGTTGCATGTGCGGTAGATATTTATTACTAGGCTGTGAAAACACTTGCATATACAATCTTTATTTCTTGTCTCCTTAAAATCAGGGTTAAGTTTTCATCATCATCTAGGGCATCTCGGGTAACTTTTAATCTGGCTTGCCAAGCCTGGCGATTTCCCAGCATTTTCTTCACTTAAACTAAATTCACTTCCTTCCCCTTCATCAAACTATTCGTCCTTTACTACCAGCGCTTTCCATCCCTTTAACTCTTCGCACTGTCATCTTGACGATGATCCTAACCTAGCCTAGAAGGGAGAAGGGGAAACCCGGTGCCGGCACGCAGCCTACTCCTGTCGAAAAGCACCGAGGGGACCACCGGCTTTACGTCCCTTCCGAAGGACGGAACAACTCGAACAACAGGATTCCTCCGCTAATCCGTGCTGTCGAGAGGTTGACAAGCAAGGCGAGTAAAGTTGTCTACTAACTTCAAACCCTCCAACCTCTCTCCCAAACAGAACTGATCATATGCATGATGGTCACCCATCTTTGCAATGGACATTTTGCTTTCAATAATCAGGTTCTTCCGTGCATACAATGGATTCGATTCGATTCGACAATCGCGCGATCCGCGTGCACTGTCCTTCCGTTACGTAACGTTGTGGTGTTTGTCGCAGGTTCCATGTGGCGGAGTGGATGAGCTTGTCGCCGGTTGCGGAAGCGAACAGCGCGTTCGTCGAGGGCGACCAGGAGACGCCGATGCTCGAGAGCTGCCTGACGTTCCTCGCCACGCTCATGTGTGTTCGCACAAACCTCGGTGAGCAGTTGCTTCGTTAAGACGGGCGTCTTATCCTAGTCTCAGCACATTATGGCTCGTTTAGCGCCACGGAAATAGATCGGCAGCGCGAGTTTGCGGCGCAAGCTGGTGGCACAAATTTGCTGGCATCTGCGCGACGTTTCCAACAATCGTTTAGCTGTGGGATGGTGGCGGATAACATTGTGCATGTCATTGCACAATGTTATCCGCCGTTATTGTGCATGCAACGTTGTGCAAAAAAAATGAAAGCCGGATTAGCTCTTTTTTTGATAGGTTTGAGTCAGATGTTGTCACGGCCGTCCACTTTTAATAAATAGACGCGAACAAGGCTTCCTCGAAATCTTGTCGCAGAAGTGAGGTAAGTCTGGTAGCGCTGAGTTGACAAGGTTGTTCTTAAATAAAACAGACTTTAGAACAACGTAAACACCGACAAAAGGGCCTCATTGCGACAATTTCACGTTTGTTCCTTTCTGGACTGACGGATTATTCCTGGCCACGGCCTAGCCTTTGATATACGACACTAAAACGACGTAAACACCGCTGAAACCATCTGACTCCGTCTGATTGACGGTTTGCAGGCGAGACGGACTCGGCGTGCTCGCAGCTCGAGATGGTGACGCTGCTCTGCATGGGCGACAAGACGCACTCGCAACTGATGGAGCTGATGCCGGAACGCTGCGGCACGGCGCAGTCGCGCGACTTCGAGAGCGTCCTCGCCGATGTCGCCGACTACAAGGCACCGAATCTCGACGCCAGCGGTGGGTGCACGGGTCGAACGGCGCTCGGATGGTGGTGGTAGCAGTCGTAGCAGTTGTAGCAGCAGTTGTAGCAATCTTAGTAGTTGAAGAAGTTGTACGTAGCAGTCGTAGCTATACAACAATCGTAGCAATCGTAGCTATGTAGCAGTGATAGCAGCAGTCGTAGCAATCTTAGTAGTTGAAGAAGTTGTACGTAGCAGTCGTAGCTATACAACAATCGTAGCAGTCGTAGCTATACAACATTTGTAGCAATCGTAGCTATGTAGCAGTCGTAGCAATGTAGCAGTCGTAGCTATGTAGCAGTGGTAACAGTGGTAGTAATCGTATCTACGTAGTAATCTTAGCAACATAGCAGTTGTAGTAATTCATTGTATCATGTTCATTCATCATTGTAATTGTAGCAATCTTAGCAGTCCTGGCAGCGTACCAATCTTAACAACATGGCAATCTTAACAACCGTAGCAACATAGCTGTGGTAGAAATCTAGCAATCGTAACATTCGTAGCAACGTGGCGGTTGGAGTAACATAGCAATCTTAGTGATCTAAGTGATGCTAGTAACGTAGAAATCTTAGCGAAGTAGCAATCGTAGAAGTCATCGATACGCAGCATTGGAGGCAACGTAGCAATCGTAGAAGTCATCGATACGCAGCATTCAATGATTATTTCAATGGAATTTTCAATGGAATTTTTCAGCTATCTGCAAAGAGCAGAAATATTTGTACATTTCTGTGATAAGCTCTTTTCTGTAAAGGGAGTAGGCCATCAATGACAAAGAGCCAGTTGTTTGCAGCATTCTAAATCCAATCAGTTGACAACCAGTTGAGTAAACAAGAATCTACGATTTCGAAACGAAAGTTTGTTTCAATCCTACGTTTCTTTGCATATAATGTATGAAGGTGGCGGAAAAAATATGCATCCACGGCTTCCGTCCGAAACACAACTCGATCGTTCCTGCCGCCACGTTCACCGACGTGGCCGAAACTCGGAACCCTACGGTCTGTAACGTAACAAAGTAAGCGAGCAACGATTGTGCGGTTGCAGGCAACATGCAGCAGGGCATGTACGTGCCGACGGCTGCGGTCTGGACCGAGATGTACGACCCGGTGCACGTCCTGCTTCGCGCCGTCCACCGCCGCGACTTCCAGACTTCGATGGACCGCTTCACCGAGTTGTGAGTAGCCCGTGCCAGCGCAGGACGCCGCGTTGGACTCGATGCTCCACTCGCTGCAGGGGCCTAGCGCCTTGCGTGATTCACTGGCTAATAGTCTGCTAGAAAATATTTTGATTTTCTTCTCATATGAAGTAATATTATAGATATATATGCAGTGAAATATATCCCAATACTATATATTATTGGGAGTAACATACTGCCAACTAGCCTACTAGCAAATATCTTGATATTCTTTGTTGCAACAAAACAATTTGTTGCTGTTTGGCACTCAAGACTTCACAGTTGATAAAGCAGGCAGCAACGTCTGCGAAACATCAAGAAAAGCTCTATTTTGGGAGCTTAGTGTTCAATAACCCAGTTAAATATTGCTTCTGAAAACAAATGTGCTAAGATTCCTTTCCTAGACACCCTGGGAAAAGACATTAGAAAAAGACGTTAGCCACAAGACTAACGTCCTGACGTATTATGAATTTAATCCTGAATGCAAAAACTCGTTGCATGTACGGTAGACAGTGATTGTTAGATACGATATGATAATAGTAACCAACGTCCTGACGCTGTCGTGTGTCTTCCAGCGCTGTGCAGTCGGGCGCGTTGAAGGCGGGCGCAGCGCCGTGGCCACCGTTCCGTCCGCCGGCGCCGGTGCACGACTCGTTCGAGGACCCGCGCCGCGTGCTGCGTTCGCGCGTGTTCCACGCCGCATGCTTCGTCGTGCTGCACAAGGTGAGCCGCCGCCGCCGCCGCCAGGCTTGTTTACATACGTGGCGGTTGGCAACGTCGTTACCGATTGCGGTGGAATTTCCAGAACAACTTTGTTTTCTTTTAAACATAAGCCCCTTTTTCATGGTGGCATGTTTTTTCAAACCCTTGTACAGCAGTCTTGTATACAACCGCCTATGACCGTGTTAAGCCCTTTCCACACGGTCACATATTTTGTCAAACCCTTGTACAGCAGTCTTGTATACAACCACCTATGACCGTGTTAAGCCCTTTCCACACGGTCACATATTTTGTCAAACCCTTGTACAGCAGTCTTGTATACAACCGCCTATGACCCTGTTAAGCCCCTTTTACACGGTCACATGTTTTGTCAAACCCTTGTACAGCAGTCTTGTATACAACCGCCTATGACTGTGTTAAGCCCCTTTTACACGGTCACATGTTTTGTCAAACCCTTGTACAGCAGTCTTGTATACAACCGCCTATGACCGTGTTAAGCCCCTTTTACACGGTCACATGTTTTGTCAAACCCTTGTACAGCAGTCTTGTATACAACCGCCTATGACCGTGTTAAGCTCCTTTTACGCGGTCACATGTTTTGTCAAACCCTTGTACAGCAGTCTTGTATACAACGGCCTATGACCGTGTTAAGCCCCTTTTACACGGTCACATGTTTTGTCAAACCCTTGTACAGCAGTCTTGTATACAACCGCCTATGACCGTGTTAAGCCACTTTTACACGGTCACATGTTTTGTCAAACCCTTGTACAGCAGTCTTGTATACAACCGCCTATGACCGTGTTAAGCCCCTTTTACACGGTCACATGTTTTTTCAAACCCTTGTACAGCAGTCTTGTATACAACCGCCTATGACCGTGTTAAGCCCCTTTTACACGGTCACATGTTTTGTCAAACCCTTGTACAGCAGTCTTGTATTCAACCGCCTATGACCGTGTTAAGCCCCTTTTACACGGTCACATGTTTTGTCAAACCCTTGTACAGCAGTCTTGTATACAACCGCCTATGACCGTGTTAAGCCCCTTTTACACGGTCACATGTTTTTTCAAACCCTTGTACAGCAGTCTTGTATACAACCGCCTATGACCGTGTTAAGCCCCTTTTACACGGTCACATGTTTTGTCAAACCCTTGTAAAGCAGTCTTGTATATAACCGCCTATGACCGTGTTAAGCCCCTTTTACACGGTCACATGTTTTTTCAAACCCTTGTACAGCAGTCTTGTATACAACCGCCTATGACCGTGTTAAGCCCCTTCTAGACGGTCACATGTTTAGTCAAACCCTTGTACAGCAGTCTTGTATACAACCGCCTATGACCGTGTTAAGCCCCTTCTAGACGGTCACATGTTTAGTCAAACCCTTGTACAGCAGTCTTGTATACAACCGCCTATGACCGTGTTAAGCCCCTTTTACACGGTCACATGTTTTGTCAAACCCTTGTAAAGCAGTCTTGTATATAACCGCCTATGACCGTGTTAAGCCCCTTTTACACGGTCACATGTTTTGTCAAACCCTTGTACAGCAGCCTTGTATACAACCGCCTATGACCGTGTAAACAGTACATTGTTTGGCAGTCCGTCACACGAAAGCCTTGTATTACAGACTTCCCCATAGTTTTTTCGGCGGGAATTGCTCTATCTGGCTGTAGCGAGTGGGTATCATGATGTCATTTGCATTTAAATTTGATTGAATGGAACAGGTGTATTGTAGCGCCGGTCTTCTGGTAATGAAAAGATTTGCGATTGTGTTTCGTTTGAAACTCTCGCGACTTGTGTCTGACGCGTGTCTGGTTGATCGGCAGGCGGTGCATTCGGCGGCGGTTTCCGAACACGTCACGGCTCTCACGATCTTCCTGCTCGAGATGGCGGTCGCCACCGCGGAACCGCGCGACCAGCACACGCAGGTAACCACGCGTGACCACCAGTAACCATGGGTAACCGCGCAAGGTTACGTGCATTGACGTACACTCTCAGCTAAATTTTTTTTTTTTTCTTATTTCTGTGCTCTATATGACCCACTGACTTTTACATTTTCCAACTCTGCAGAGTTGGATTCAGTTTGGCTTTTGTTTCCTATACTTTCTTTGGAAAAAAAGCATAATTCTACCCAATTCTGCAAAGAAGGTTAGTGAATAGCGGCTCAGGCCAAACCCCTCGATCGATTTTGATGAAATTTCATGGCTACCTTTGTTCTCTCGCTACCTGTTCTATTTTTGGCACATTCCATTTAAAAACTATTTATAAAAATCAGTATTTACGAAAATTTTCAGCTTTTTCTTTACCTCGGGACTTGGCGAACACTCTTCGAATCGTGTTGTGGAATTGCGTAAGAATAACTCTCAACGCTTAAATGATTCCACAACACGATTACACCAGCGTTCGCGATGCCCTTGTAGAAACGAAATCTCTACCGCACTTGCACGTGTATTTGCATTCGGGTTTGACGTTTGAATCGACGCTAATGCCTACGTTGCGTTGTCTTTCGGGCGGGCAGGTTTGCTACGCGAACCGCGGCGAACGCGAGATCAAGGACAAGGAGCTGTCGACGTGGTACGAGTCCGACTGGCTGTCCTGCAACCTTCGTACCATCGTGCGCTTCGTCAAGATGGAGCCTGAGCCCGCCGTAGTTTTCGACAGCGACGACAGTGAGTCTCGACTCGAAACACTAAGGCGTTTGATGGGTGACCATCATGCACACAATCAGTTCTGTTTAACTAATACAGGATTAATAAGTTTAATTGAAGATTTTTATTGGCTCTGGAATGCCTATTTGATCATTTTTATCTGTGAGATGAGATGAAATCAGATCTTTTATCAGCAAAGCTGCGATATATTTAACGATTGAAAGGATCCAGTGTGTTTTCATTCTATGGGCAAAACCACTCCACCGATTTTGATGACATTTGCCGAAAACCTTAGAAATATCTCATCTAAATGGATACACTATTTGTAAAGCTTTCTATTAAAAACTTTCATCTAATTGTCAACTAATCCTGATTTATAGTTTTAGAAATGTGTAGAATTGTATACAAATCCATTACCAAACGGTTTGGCATGTTGGAAACACCGGTTCTCGTGAGATCACCGAAGTTAAACAACATCGCGCTGAGTTGGCTGTTGGATGGGTGCACATGATCAGTTCTGTTCGGGACAAATGTTTACAAATGCTTACAAATGCTTACAAATGCTTACAAATGTTTACAAATGCTTACAAATGCTTACAAATGCTTACAAATGCTTACAAATGCTTACAAATGCTTACAAATGCTTACAAATGTTTACAAATGCTTACAAATGCTTATAAATGCTTACAAATGCTTTTAAATGCATTCCTAACAACAAAGGACATGTAAATATTTACGTCAAAGTCTTGTATACTTAGGTTAGAGATCAAGTATCAACGCATTCTTGACAGATTTGCTAGACAGAGCTCAGAACTGTGCTGTAGTACAGAGAATGACTTCATATCGCTTCATATCGCTTCATATCGCATATCGCTTGGCTATCGGCGATGGTAGACGCAACCTGGTCGTATCGAACGCTGAACCCCCTGCTTGTTTTCCCGCGCAGGCGACGCCGAGTGGGAGTCGACGGAGATGGACGACACGGAGTCGTGTTCGGAGCCGCGGCCGCCGCGGATCGGAGCCCCGCCCCCGCTGCCGTTCGGTGAGTCGCCGACGACGTCCCCGCAGACGTGGAGACTTGCGCCGCGGCTTGCATTGCGTCGTCGATTCGGTTGGCGGCGACTTCGAGAGGCCGTGCTTGCCGTCGATGCGTTTCATTGCGAGTTGCGGCTACGGATTGCGGCATCGCGAGCCTCGCGTCGGCGGTTATGCCGGCGGTTATCCGGTTAACCGAGTCGGTTACGGTTACGGCATTATCTGGATACAGATTTAACTATCCGGATAGTGTGGACGGTTATCCGGTTACGGTTTTACTAACCGAAGGCATTCCTAGTTTCCAACTGTCAAATTGTCTTGGAGTCGGTGTCGGTACTCGGTAGTGAACTGAATGTCTTAGTTATCGGTAAAATACATTAAACTGTTGATGAAATCAGGCGAAAATGCGCTGATGGCGAATCTGGCCGACTAGCTTGAAGTTCCAGGAAGCAGGTTCAGTTAAAACCTGCAACAAAACACTTTTATAACATGTAAACTTTTGATTGAAGCTTTATTATTGTCATTTATTTGCACAAGTAAAACCCCACAAAGGCAAATGTAATAAATTACAATGAACAATTACACATAAATACACATAATTAGAAACTACTTACAACAATAATTAAAATCTTAACCTTTCATACAAATATCACACATGGTCAACAATAACTGAATATAACCAGTGCCAGGAGTTTGTGCTAGAAATAAAAGGCAAAATTCGCGTTTTGTTTAACAAAAGGTGGTGAATTGGTGGTGGAAATGATTGGAAAATTCGCGTTTTGGCGTTGATAATAAAACTTCCCCACCCCCTTGTTGATGGAGCAGCAACCAGTGTTTTTTTCTTCTGCAAGTGGCCCATTCTACTTTTGTATTACAAAATCATTCCTTTTTAAATTCTTCTGCTCTTGAAGCTGCTGTTTCCATCCATCTTCAGCCACACACCCACTATCAAAATTTGAAGTGCACTGACCTCCAGCCAAGCAAAGCCAGCATTGCCACCCTCAACTAGCATGCTCAACCTTGAGATTGGAGAGGGCACCCCCCCCCCCACCCTCAACTTTCGTGTCTCTTCACTCAGCAGACCCTTTTTCTTGGCTTCAATTTCTCAGAACCTGCTTCTTGCATTGATTTGAAGTGGAAAGATTTATGATATCTACATAAAACAGTTATAAAGGGTACTTTTTGACAAATTCGCGGAAATTTGCAGCTTACAGTAAAATTTCATGGGTGTTCTTAGGACCTAGAGTACCTAATTTGTAAACATCTGCAAGAAAAAGGCACTATTTTAACAAGTCGCGTTTATCGCGAAAACGAGAAACTCCTGGCTCTAAATATAACAATGACTTAAAACTACAGAACAAATCAAAATTCAAATCAATATTTGGATTCAAAATGGAAAGTTCATCAAATAACTTTCGGCTACACCAGGAAATTTCCCCCGGCGCTAAGAAGACTGACTGACGTTTCAATTTCCAGACCTTCCGCTGACTGAGGCGGGCGTCGCGGGGGCGGCGGGGGCGGCGGGAGGCGCGGCCGGGGGCGGTGGCGCCGGCTTCCAGCTGGTGGCGGTGGGGGCGTCGGCGTCGTCGTCGGCGTCGTCGTCGCAGACAACGCCCACCGACGGGCAGCTGGTGCCGTCGCGGCTGCCCGCTCTGCCGTCGCCAGGTAGCCCACCCTATGAAGATGATTAAACTGAACGGTTTGGCAATGTTGTAAACACCGGTTCTTGTGATATCACCGAAGTTAAGCAACATCGCGCGACGAATCTTGCTTCTGACGTAACGCAACCTTACTCAACCTAACGTTTTGTGTCCACAAGCTAAGTGACTTTTTTTCGTGTATTTCTCAATCGATTTTCCATCACCGAACGGTTTGGCATGTCCGAACATTCCAACACCGGTTCTCCTGACGTCACCGAAGTTAAGCAACATCGCACTGAGTTAGGTGTTTGATGGGTGACCGTCGTGCACATGATCAGATCTGTGCGAAAGAGAGGTTGGAGGGTTTGAAGTTAGTACGACAACTTCACTCGCCTTGCTTGTCAACCTCTCAACAGCACGGATTTGCGGAGGAATCCTGTCGTTCGAGTTGTACCGTCCTTCGGAAGGGACGTAAAGCCGGTGGTCCCCTCGGTGCTTTTCGACAGGAGTAGGCTATGTGCCGGCACCGGGTTTCCCCTCCTCACTTCTAGCCATAGGTTAGGTTCATCATCACCCTTTCATTCACCGACGCCATTAGACCAGTGCCACAGGGCTAATTGTCAAAATAGCACTTCGTTAAACACCGACAATCAATCACAAATGTCTGTTGCCGGAGTTTGTCAATCTAACGCAACACCGCGCCCTTTCCTCCCAGATTCGCCGCAGCGTGCGCTGGGACCGGGCGCCGGGCAGGCAGTGGCGCTGCCAGGCGAGACGTTGCCAGCGCTGCTTGCCCTGACGGAAGGCGCAGGGACCAGCGCGACGGGCGCTGACGCGGCGCCGGCGCAGGGAGCATCGTCGCAGGTGGTCAGTACAGCGTTGCGTCGTTGATTGGTGGCCCGGTTCACGGATTATTCAAGACGTTTGCCTTATTTAGTCTATGGTTTCTCGGTGCCTGAGTTTTCTGTGGCTCAAGGTCAATGAATCTAATGTCTGTCAATATTTGTAAACTCATCTTTTAAATGGATTGGACAACAGATGATTGAAATACATTAATTGGGTTGGGAAGTTGGGTCGGGTCAGGAAAGGTAGGATTAGAAGGGTGGAAAACTTTGAATAGGCAAAAACGAATTCACTCTGCAAATAAATTCTGTCGCGATAAACCCACCGCAAGCTGTGATTGAACCGACGTCTGCCGCCTAGGTGTCTGCGCTGATGGCCGGCCCGGGATCGGCGCGCCAACTGAGCTCGCTGTACCGCCAGCTGGCGGTGCGACGCGGCGGCGGCGGGGGAGGAAGCGCCGGGGGCGCAGGCGGCGCTGACTTGCCGCATCCGCGCCGCCAGCCGAGCGCAGGGAAGCGCCGGCAAGTGCAGGTAAGTGGCGCTGGGGGCGGGCGTAAGCGTATGAAACCGTGCGTCGATAGGGGATTCTCCTCGGCTCCAGAATGGCTATACGTTTTGCTGCACACTGATGGATTAATGCTTCACGATTCTAAACATACCTTTAGATTTCTTGTGGGTGTTTTTTTAACGGAGTTATGTCACTTACAAATCTCATCGGATCGGACATGTACAATTGGAGCTGTAGTCACTTTGCATGTTGATTTGTATTAATGTTTACAATATAAATATGTAATTGGCTCTTACGCACTAAAAATACATAAGAGTTCTAAAAGCTAAGAATACTAGATTAATTACCTTTTACCCAGGGGGTGGTAACAAGGATGGCAGTGAAATTCCTTACAGAAGCTACTGACACTGTCCGTCAGGGGCGCTGTAGCATAAGGAAATTCCGTATAGCACTGTGTTTCCACTCTTCCTGATATAAGCTACTTGCTTTTACCTATTATACATAATTAGCACCTTGTATAGCACATCGTAAAATTATATCCTAAATTAGAAAGTAAAAATGAAACAAACAAAAACACTTTACAACACATTAGAGTTTTCCACGAGGTTTACCTCAACCAGAGATCTCAACCTTGTTTTAAAGGACTCACCAAGTACATTACTTCAGCCATTTCCAATTTGGATTGTCGTTCCAACCATCAGGACGGCTGTATTTTCATGAAAACCATGACAAGCCTGCTACTACGACTTCATAATTAACTGTGAAATATCATCCGAACATAACCCCACTCTACCGGCATCGTAACAACGTCTCGTGCCTCGTCGCAGGGCAACGCTCGGTGGAGCGGCGACCAGCTGGAGGTGCAGGAGAGCCTTATCTCGTTGCTGCTGAAGCTGCACTGCCACCTGGCGGGCACGCCCGACAGCTTCGCTCCCGACGAGCCGACGTCGGCCGGCGGCGGCGGGGCGGCCGAGGACAGCCGCGTCGGCGACGGCCGCTTCTTCGTCGGCAAGCTGCTCAACCGGATCTGCCAGCTCGACTCCCTGTGCCGGTGGGTTGCGTTGCGAGGAGATTTCGTAGTTAGCTAGTTAGCTAGTCTTGGCTAGTAGTTAGTGCTAGTCTTTGTTAATGAATGGCAGTAGTACCAGCAGCAGCAGAAAGCAGGCAGCAGCAGCAGCAGCAGCAGCAGCAAGCAAGCAAGCAGCAAGCAGCAGCAGAAAGCAGGCAGCAGCAGCAGCAGCAGAAGCAGCAAGCAGGCAGCAGCAGCAGCAGCAGCAGCTGCTGCAGCAGCAGCAGCAGCAGCAGCAGAAAGCAGGCAGCAGCAGCAGCAGCAGCAGCAAGCAAGCAAGCAGCAAGCAGCAGCAGGCAGCAGCAGCAGCAGCAGAAGCAGCAAGCAAGCAGGCAGCAGCTGCAGCAGCAGAAGCAGCAGCAGCAGCAGCAGCAGCAGTAGCAGCAGCAGTAGCAGCAGCAGCAGCAGTAGCAGCAGCAGTAGCAGCAGCAGCAGCAGCAGCAGCAGCAGCAGCAGCAGCAGCAGTAGCAATAATAAGCAAGCAGCAGCAACAGCAGCAGCAAGCAGCAGCAGCAACAGCAGCAGCAGCAGCAGCAGCAGAAAGCAGGCAGCAGCAGCAGTAGCAGAAGCAGCAAGCAGGCAGCAGCTGCAGCAGCAGTAGCAGAAGCAGCAGCAGCAGTAGCAGCAGCAGCAGCAGTAGCAGCAGCAGCAGCAGCAGTAGCAATAATAAGCAAGCAGCAGCAACAGCAGCAGCAGCAAGCAGCAGCAGCAACAGCAGCAGCAGCAGCAGAAAGCAGGCAGCAGCAGCAGAAGCAGCAAGCAGGCAGCAGCTGCAGCAGAAGCAGTAGCAGAAGCAGCAGCAGCAGTAGCAGCAGCAGCAGCAGCAGCAGCAGCAGCAGCAGCAGCAAGCAGCAGCAGCAACAGCAGCAGCAGCAGCAGCAGCAGCAGCAGCAGCAGCAGCAGCAACAACAACAAGCAGCAGCAGCGGAAACAACAGCAACAACAACAACAAGAGAGAGCGGTGTTTAACGAGCGACGTGTATGTGTTTGCAGCGAGGACGTGCTACAAACGCGCGAGCGTCTGTGGCCGAAGCAGCAGCAGGAGGAGTGCGAAGAGGAGCAGCGGGAACGGGAGGCGAAGGAACGGGAGGATCGGCGGCGGCGGGCGAAGGAGCGCCAGCAGAAGCTGATGGAGGAGTTTGCCGACCGGCAGAAGCAGTTCATGGAGCGGGCGATGGAGACGGGTGAGTCAGCTCGGAGATTTGGAGGTCGCGAGACTCGAGGCCGATTCAAAAGCAATTTTTGCCGTAAGCTTGGACGTAAACGTAAGATATTTAGTACACATATGCACAAGAGCGTTCGCAACAAACTTAATAACTTAAGCTTTACGCACCGTGGTCGAAATGTTTGAGTAAGCCAAAGATTTACGTCCACGTCTAAGTTTAACGTTAGGGAGAACCAATGAGATGAGATTCATTCCCTCTGCAGCCTGCTGGATTTCGATGGTTAGTCGAGTCAAGTGGCGGTGGATTTTTGTTTTAAGCCGGCTGTCAGATTAGCCTAAACTAATATTTTCTCTTGAGACTTTCAACGATCAACGATCGGGCTTCGACTACCTTTGAGGTAATTAGCGATGGAAAAAAGCTGAAAAAATGGCGTCGGTTCAGAGGCAATCTGATTGGCGTACTTATTACGGCTATGTCAGTTTGTTTTGGACGAGCGAATTTTCATAAAGTTTTCGTCTATGTATACGGCTACTGCTAAGTTGGCTGTGAATCGGCCTTTACTTGGATCAAAACTCAAATAGAAAGCATTTCAGTGGTTTCTTCTGGTAATTTTATTTGACATTTCCAATTGTGCGAGTTCTTTGCCAAATTTCTTTGCCCTGTGTACATCTAAGCATCGAGGTAACCCATTGTCTTGGCTGTTGTTGTTGTCCCTGTGTCCATCTAAGCATTGACGTAACCTCTACCTTCACGTTGTCCGTGTCTGGATTGCAACGTTGTCCCTGCGTCCATCTAAGCATTGAAATAACCTCTACCTCAACATTGTCCGTGTCTGGATTGTCTTGATTGTCGGTGTTTCCAGACGAGGAGGGCGTGGGGGGCGCGGGGGCCGGCATGGACTGGAGCGAGGCGGGAGCCGTGCCGCTCGCCAGCAAGAAGGAGTACGACTGCGTCATCTGCAGCCAGACGACGCCCAGCTCTGAGGACAAGCCGATGGGGCTTGTCGTGCTCGTGCAGGTTCGAATACGCTTGACGATTTGTAGAACTAGTTGTAGGGAAACGTGCTGACTTTACTACCCGTTTAGACGCTAGCATTATAGGCGATGGTTCTCGTTCAATGCAGGGGAGGCATTTTATTAGCCCTGTACTAACGTAGTTCAAGAACACATAGAGCATTAAATTTTTTCTTGATCTCTGAATTGAAATAGGGTTTCTTTCATCCCCATGAGAAATAACATCATTGTTTGTTTCTGTGGTAGTATTTAAACAAAATAAATCTTTTGTAAAAGTTAATGGTTGTGAGTTTAAATGGCACACCACTAGGATTGTCATGTATCCTGTTAATCCAATATATAAGGTAATAAATTTTAAGTGGGTTACTTATTGTAATAGTTCTAATTTTACACAAAATTGAAAAGTTTTGAAAATGACGGTTTCTGCTCGACAATTTACTTAGTGAAGCCAGGGCCAGGGCCAGGGCCAGGGCCAGGGCCAGGGCCAGGGGTATTGCATTTTCATCAGTAGTTAGACCTGTATAATGCATACGTATGTCTGAAAATGACCTAGATTCCTAAAATGACTGAAAATTAGTTGAATATTCTTCTTGCAATACAGGGTAAATTCACTAAAATACGCATGACGAAGCAAACTTAGACATAGCAAAGCACTAACCCCGCTTTGTCCCTACTTAACCCCGCTTGATCGGTGGGCAGGCAAGCAGCGTCCTGGGCCATCGGCAACGCACGGACGACGGGCCGCGGCTGCCAACGACGGACGCCGAGCGCGTGACCTTGAAGCAGGCGGACCGCCAGGCGGCGCACTTCGATCGCCGCCTCGAGGAACTCAGCCGCGAGTTCGACGCGGTGAGTGCCACTTCTTAGCGGTTGCTTGGACCAACGAAGCCGTTGATAAACTTTGTGTGGTTCTTAGCCAGGACTGGATGGTGATGCGTCGAAATTTAATTTTATCAGTGTAAATCAAGGAAATGTTGTATGTAGCTAAATCGATTGAAAATTGATGATAGATCATAGGAAATTGAATCATTTGTGATTGTAAAAGCTTGAATAATGCTTGTGCTCCAGAATATTTGCTGTGTAAGATATTTTTTCACATTAATTCACCATTATAATTATCGACGTTAAGAAAATGTTGAAAATGCAAGTTTTGATGTCCTATTGTATACCTACCCAACCCCGCTGTTGCTGCTATGAGCACACTCATGAGCAACTGTGTCACATTGTAAGTTTGATTGTGGTAGGGTGACCGTGTTGCTTAACCTCACCGACCACCAATAGCCCCCATCCTGACGTTATCCCTCGTGTTTCAGTCGTCGTGGCAGGGTGACCGTGTTGCTTAACCTCGCCGACCACCAATAGCCCCCATCGTGACGTTATCCCTCGTGTTTCAGTCGTCGTGGCAGGGTGACCGTGTTGCTTAACCTCACCGACCACCAATAGCCCCCATCGTGACGTTATCCCTCGTGTTTCAGTTGTCGTGGCAGGGTGACCGTGTTGCTTAACCTCGCCGACCACCAATAGCCCCCATCGTGACGTTATCCCTCGTGTTTCAGTTGTCGTGGCAGGGTGACCGTGTTGCTTAACCTCGCCGACCACCAATAGCCCCCATCGTGACGTTATCCCTCGTGTTTCAGTTGTCGTGGCAGGGTGACCGTGTTGCTTAACCTCGCCGACCACCAATAGCCCCCATCCTGACGTTATCCCTCGTGTTTCAGTCGTCGTGGTAGTGTGACCGTGTTGCTTAACCTCGCCGACCACCAATAGCCCCCATCGTGACGTTATCCCTCGTGTGTCAGTTGTCGTGGCAGGGTGACCGTGTTGCTTAACCTCGCCGACCACCAATAGCCCCCATCCTGACGTTATCCCTCGTGTTTCAGTCGTCGTGGTAGTGTGACCGTGTTGCTTAACCTCGCCGACCACCAATAGCCCCCATCGTGACGTTATCCCTCGTGTGTCAGTTGTCGTGGCAGGGTGACCGTGTTGCTTAACCTCGCCGACCACCAATAGCCCCCATCCTGACGTTATCCCTCGTGTTTCAGTCGTCGTGGTAGTGTGACCGTGTTGCTTAACCTCGCCGACCACCAATAGCCCCCATCGTGACGTTATCCCTCGTGTGTCAGTTGTCGTGGCAGGGTGACCGTGTTGCTTAACCTCGCCGACCACCAATAGCCCCCATCCTGACGTTATCCCTCGTGTTTCAGTCGTCGTGGTAGTGTGACCGTGTTGCTTAACCTCGCCGACCACCAATAGCCCCCATCGTGACGTTATCCCTCGTGTGTCAGTTGTCGTGGCAGGGTGACCGTGTTGCTTAACCCCACCGACCACCAATAGCCTGCATCGAACAGCGCTGACGTTATCCCTCGTGTTTCAGTCGTCGTGGCAGGTGTCGGTGTCGCTCGGCTGGGAGGGCGGTGTCCACCTGCAGACGTGCGGCCATCACCTCCACCTGGACTGTCTGAAGGCGTACCTGCACTCGTTACGCACCCAGCAGCGGCAGCAGAGCATCGCCGTCGAGAGGTGAGTAGCCGACGGTAGAACCTTGCGTTCGATGTACTTTCGTGTACTTGTACTTTCGTGTTCGGTGTGACTGATTTGTAGATTTGGCTTAGCTCCTTATCGAACCGATGAATCTTGCTTCCGACGTAATGTAAAGTTACTCAGCATGATGTTTGTGGGTCAGAAGGTGGTCAGAACCAGGTCAGAACCATGATGGTGTAGGTGTACATACTATAGGTACTACTAAAAAGGAAAATAATGTATGAACTATTATAATGTTACCCTTGATATGTCACCATCAGTCTATCATACTTTCATTCTTTTATAATGTTATCTATAATAATATCAATTATCAAATATCAAATATCAAGGTTAGTGACTGTGTTTCGGGGATCTCTTTATCCTTGCCAATTAAGTTTTTGCTTTGGCTTCAGCCACAAATCGAACAAAGAAATCTTGCTTGCGACGTAACGTTACGTTATTCAACCTAACGTTCCGTGTTTGGAAACTGTGTGCCATTGCTTAGCGTAGTTGGTTTCTCGTCTTTGTCGATTTAGTTGTAACTTCGGCTTCAGAGTCTATTCGAACGGACAAATCTTGCTTCTGAGGTAACGCAAGGTTACTCAACCTAACATTTTGTGTCCACAAGCTAAGTGACGGTGTTTTTCGGGCATTTCTCAATCGAAATTCCATCACCGAACGGTTTTGGCATGTCGGAAACACCGGTTCTCGTGAGATCACCAAAGTTAAACAGCATCGCACTGAGTTAGGTGTTGGATGGGTGACCATCATGCACGTGGTCAGTTCTGTTCGGGAGAGAGGTTGGAGGGTTTGAAGTCAGTACGACAACTTCACTCGCCTTGCTTGTCAACCTCTAGACAGCACAGATTATTGGAGGAATCCTGTTGTTCGAGTTGTACCGTCCTTCGGAAGGGACGTAAAGCCGGTGGTCCCCTCGGTGCTTTTCGACAGGAGTAGGCCACGTGCCGGCACCGGGTTTCCCCTCCTCCCTTCTAGGCCAGGTCAGGTTCATCATCACCCTTTCATTCACCGACTTCATCAAACCAGTGCCAAAGTGCCAGCTATCAAAACAGTGCGTCGTCAAACGACAATAATAATATATTACGTAACGATTCCAACCGTGTGCCTTGCGTCACGTTTCAGGGGAGAGTACTGGTGCCCGCTGTGCCGTCAGCTGGCGAACAGCGTTCTGCCGCTGTCCCCTCGGCTGGGCGAGTGCGCGGCGGTGGTGCGCTCGCGGCCTGCGCCGATGGTGGCCGTCGTCGCCGAGTTGGCGCGACTGCTCAAGGAGAACCCCCCGGCGCCGGTAGCATCTAGTCTCGCCGAAGCGATGGCCAAGAGTGAGTCGCCGCCGAGACTGCAGCTTGATTATTAGAAACGATATTTCAGTTCCAAAATTTACATCCGTACCGGGATTCGAATCCGGATCTTTTTCTATCCGGGACACTGCACTAACCAATTGTGCTCTACGGACAACCAACTGGAATTGATGTTAAGTTGATTTGAGTTCTCTGGTCATTTATAGTCCTGGATTTATCTCCATGGAGCCCAACAACTCGAATAAACTTGCATGCCCAGTATGGATACGAGGTTGATATTTCATATCAAATGATAAATATAATATAATAATGATGAATTTAAAATGATACCTATTCATTCGGCATTCGAGTTTAGACCGTTGATAAAGCATGCAGCACAGCTTTGTTTGATGGGTGAACAACCTGCCAGACTCTGAGGCCCCGTAACGTTCTGACGTTTTCAGAAAAACTATTTAACGTGGTAATTGATTGCTAAGTTCCAAACTTGAGTTTAGATCCATTGATGAAGCAGGCAGCTTTGCGAAATGTCGGGACCAGTTTGAGTTTACCAAGTGAAATAGTTTTTACACTGTAGTTTTCAACAAACTAAACGCATTTCCGACAACGCGCTAACCTCCTCTCGCCGGTTCCGCCCCCGCCAGGCATGGAGGACATGACGGAGAGCACGGCGCACAAGTTCAAGCAGAAGTCGGCGTCGCCTACGTCGCAGTCGCTGTTCCTGTTCGTCAGCTCGATCGCGCGCACCAACCTGGAGGTGGAGCTCGTGCAGCGCGGCGGCTCGCTGGTGGACCCCGCCGCCGCTGCCACGCCCGTCGACGCAGCCGCCGCCGCCGCCGCCAGTCTCACGCCCAAGCGCTCGTGCATCGGTGAGTGCGGCCGGACGGCAGCCTAGGACACGTGTAAACGCCTGTGCCCACTAGTAAACACCTGTAGACATCTGTAGACACCTGTAGACACCTGTACCCAATTGTAAACACCTGTAAACATCTGTAGACACCTGTAGACACCTGTAGACACCTGTAAACACCTGTACCCAATTGTAAACACCTGTAGACACCTGTAAACACCTGTAGACACCTGTAGACACCTGTAGACACCTGTAAACACATGTAGAGACCTGTAGACACTTGTACACACCTGTAAACATCTGTAGACACCTGTAAACACCTCTAAACATCGGTAGACACCTGTAAACACCTGTACACACCTGTACACACCTGTACACACCTGTAGACACCTGTAGACACCTGTAGACACCTGTAGACACCTGTAGACACCTGTAGACACCTGTAGACACCTGTAGACACCTGTAAACACCTGTACACACCTGTACACACCTGTACACACCTGTAATCACCTGTAGCCACTTGTAACCACCTGTACCCAGCTAGTGTTGTCTAGTTTGCTAGTAGATAGTACTTTCTAATTTATTTGCCAAAGAAAAAATCTTTTTCTGGCTAGTCGACAGTAATTGTTCAAGCACCTTTCATGGAACTTTTCATTCAAAGGATGTAAAGTTATGTGAAGTTTAAAGTTAGTGTTACATAAATTACTAGGCTATGCGAACACTCATATAATTGTGTTGTGGATGAGCGTAATATTTACGCTCACCCACAACGCAATTATATTGCGTGTTCGCATAGCCTAGAGGCTTTTATGATCAATTTAAAATGTTCGGCATTAATTAAGCAGCTTTCTCAACTACATTGAATATTTCAAAACGTAAAAATCGATTTAAAGAAAAACTATTAAAATGATTTGCTTGAAATTAACACAGTATCTTCCTTTTACGATTTATAATGCACACAGTAAATTTTGTCAAAATCGGTTGAAGATAAAGTTGATTTAGTTGCAAAAAACTGCAAAATCGCTAAAAAAGCGTCATAAAAGCGCTATTTCCAAGAAAAGCGCTGAACATACAACAATTAAATTTGTACACACACATTAAATCGTGGGAGCCAACATATCTGGAAAGTTTCGTCAAATTATATTGAGATCCTCGGTCTCTAGAGTGGAAAACGTGTTTTGGAAAAACTGAAAAATTTCGTAAAAACTTAATAAAATAAAATTTACTGGTCCGAATTGCTTCAAAAACGTGGCAGATCTAAGTTCAGATAAAACGAATGTCCATATAAATTTTCATCAAAATCCGTTTTGGCGTTTGGACGGAATCGTGCGAACAAACACAAAAAAAAAAAAAAAAAAAAAAAACATTCCGGATTTTTTTAGCAGTAAAGTGAAATTGAAGATTTCGCTTCACTCGCTACGCTCGTTACGCTCATCAATTAATTACCTGTTTTATTTGTGTGTGCTATCGATTGGCGATTGCAGTTATTTTGGTATTAAATTAAAGTAAATAAGGGAGCATTAGGTACGGTCTGTCACGCACCGAATCTGCATGCATTTTGACTAGTTTGCCATTGCTTTCATAAGACTTGTGTCTTTTCTGAATCTTCGCACATTAGTTTTAGTTTTGTGTAGTGAAAGCTTGAAAAGTTTGAGTCTGGCAACTCGGCATCCATTACCCATTTAAACAGTTTACCTGGAAACAAATGCGCTAAGATCACGAAACGACTCAAGAACTAGTCTCGAGAAAGTAATAAATAGTTGTGTATTTGTCAGTTTTACTCTGGTTTGACAGACTTTTGGTCCTAAAAATGACCTTGGTCGACGTTTTGTCCACGTGGACGTGGAAGCCGCGATTGCCCGGCCAGCGCCAAGCCTGCGCTGGGCGGCTGCGCAGGCGGCTGAGAGCAATGCGCGGCGCACGGGGACGGCGCTTGCAAAGCACCGACGTGCCGTTTGGTGTGCGCCGCACAAGCCATTCTTACAATTGATCTATTAAATCTTGGATACTAATTTTGGAACGGATATTTCGTTATAACGGTCTGTGCCGTTTATATTTCGTATTACTGCACATGCAACGAGTATTTGCATGTTGGTTTGAATCACACTAATACAAGCGTAATGTCATAGTCGGGGTTAGTCGAGTTGTTGGTGTGTGATTGCAGCATAGCGTCGCTAGATTCACCACCTTCTATGTTCATTCATAGTCCTGTTTCTATCTCCATGGAGCCACGTTACAATCGGGGTTAGTCGAGTTGTTGGTGTGTGATTCCAGCATAGCGTCGCTAGATTCACCACCTTCTATGTTCATTCATAGTCCTGTTTCTATCTCCATGGAGCCACGTTATAATCGGGGTTAGTCGAGTTGTTGGTGTGTGATTGCAGCATAGCGTCACTAGATTCACCGCCTTCTATGTTCATTCATAGTCTTGTGTCTATCTCCATGGAGCCACGTTATAATCGGGGTTCGTCGAGTTGTTGGCGTGTGATTGCAGCATAGCGTCACTAGATTCAGCGCATTCTATGTTCATTCATAGTCCTGTTTCTATCTCCATGGAGCCACGTTATAATCGGGGTTCGTCGAGTTGTTGGCGTGTAATTGCAGCATAGCGTCACTAGATTCAGCGCATTCTATGTTCATTCATAGTCCTGTTTCTATCTCCACAAAGCCCAACAACTCAAATAAACTTAATATCCATTCCACATTTGGTTGTCTATGTAACACAACTGAATAATGCATAGCATTCATAGGTGAAAAGATCCGTGTATTCGGATTTAAAGAATTTACAAGCAGACATTTTGCCTCCGATAAACGACGAGCCCGAGCTTAATCTGATCGCGCCGTGTTCCAGTGCCGCTGCTTCACGTTCTGGCGATGCACGCTCGGCTTCTCGCGTGCTGGCCGACCTGGCCGCCGCTGCTGGCGCTTGCCGGGCAGCCGGACGAAGGCGGCGCTTCGCGCGAGGCGCTGGCGCTGGCGCCGCTGCCTCGCCAGGTGCCGCTGCTGCTGCGCGACCCGGCCGCGATGCTGACGCAGTTCGTGCTGCTGCTGCCGCTGCACCTAGACCTCAGTGAGTGGCCACGCGGTTTTTTTAATGTTGAATGTGGTTTGTGATGTGATGTATATTGTATATCATATGTGGTTTGTATGATATTGTCTGATAGGTATGTAACTTATGTTATAGGTTGTTAGGTCTATGCTGAGCTAGCATGTAGTCTAGCACGTGGTCCGTAGCATGTTAGTCTATGCTGGCTAGTCTATGTAGTCTATTATTATTATTTGTTTAAAACAGATTTGTAGACAATTTTAGTCTACTTTGTCTGAGTTTTCTCATTTTTCCTTACATTATTTACTAATTTGAACATAATTTTCTAAATACGTTCGTGTCTTAAATTTTTTTCTTCAATCTTCAATGTTATTGTCTATGTTAGTCTATGCTATCCAGCAGTGGCGGCGCTACGGGGGTGCATGGGGGGGCAAGTGCACCCCCAAAAATTGGCTTGCCCCCCTGCTTGCCCCCCCGCTGAAAAGTCCAAAATTCCATACCTCTTGTGAACAAAGTAGACGTCCGATCGACTCGAGACTTCACATTGCGAGTTAGAATTTCTTTCAACTATCAATTGAATGTTTTTCAGAAATATAATGATTATTTTAGGGGCAACTAACTGCTTTTACGTGGAACGCTGCACCAGCAAAATTTTCCATGTGACGAAGCTATACGCTTGTATGGATTAGACCTTGTGAAAATAATCTTCCAATTGCACTGCCTCATTTACAGCATGAGAAATAGAAACACTCTTCAGGTAATTCGATCTGTGTTGGCCCGTGGGGGGGGGTTTACTGCCCCCTTCACCTAATCGCTCGTCCCTGCTTTGCCCCCCTACTGATTTATTTCTGGCACCGCCACTGCTATCCAGCATTGGGAAAGTTGGGAAAAACAAAAGCTGAAACCCACCCAATTCTGCAGAATTAGAAAGTAAAAGTGTACGTGAATTGGGAGCGACCTGGTTTGTGTGGAGGCTGATACTTAACCCACTAATTGTTAGTTTGAGCCCGGTACACTGTCGGTCGCAAGGATTAAGGATTCGACGGATTAAGGTTTTAACGGCACGATGCAATTCACAACTGTTGTGCTAACATTAGCAAAAGACACGAGTCTTGAGAAATTAATGACTTTATGAGTGCTTTGCAATAACGGCGCTGATTGGCGGTGAACGTGAATCGGTAACGGTAGCCCAGTTAACTAGTTTACGCGGAAAAATGCTGAGTCCCGAACGCAAACATTTCCCGACGTTCAGCAAAGCTGTGCTGCCTGCACAATCAACGGCCTAGACCCAAGGAGGCTTAGGTTATTGCTGTTTACTTTGGTTTTGATTTCTTGAATTTTGGCACTCGAGTTTAGACCGTTGATAAAGCAAGGAGCACAGTGTTCAGAAACTCAATATCAATTCCACGGCTGGTTTTCCGTGTAGCATAATGGATAAGTGTAGTGTCCCGGACAGGCAAAGACCCGGATTCGAATCCCGGTACGGATGTAAATTTCGGAAATCTGATCAGGCAGCACGGCATTCCGAGTTTGTGTTTTTAAAAACCAAGCCGAATGGTTCGTGCGATAACGCCGCTCACCGCGCCGTTCCCCCTGCGTTTCCAGCGCACTTCTCGTGCGTGGTCAAGCTGCTCTACAACGCGCTCTACGTGCAAGCCGCGGCGCAAGTGTGCTGCGCGCTGGGCGAGGCTTCGCGGGCGCGCTACCGACGTCCCACCGGCGGCGGCGGCGGCGGCGGAGACCCGACGCTGGACGCGGTCATGGCGTTGCTGGTGGGCGCCACCGACGCTGCGCGCATGTTCATCGACGAGGACGCGGCGGCGGGGGCGGGGACGCGCGACGCTCGGGAAGATCTCGGGCCGCGGGAGGTCGAGTTGGAGGTGGGTGCGAACGCTGGGTTTCTTGATACTGACGTAGATTGTAGTAGAAGGTTGCTCGGTCGTGCGCTCATGGGATGAGTGTGGTGGTCCTGAAATGGACCAGTCTTCATTGCATCAGAGCAACACCGAGAAAGCTACAATCTAGGTTAGTGTCAAATCTACCGACGGCTCTGGAAACCATCACCGAAACGAAGATTGGTTGATGTTGGCTGGAAAATTGGCGAAAATTTCCAAATCTATTTGCTTTGTGCATTGAAAACGATTCAATCTGGCTTATTTTCTATATTATAAATAGGGATGTCAAACGATTAATTTTTGGAACATCAATTAATCGAAATTTCGATAAGTGAAAATTGATTAATAATCGATTTAATCGAATTCGATTATTAATCGATTATTAATCAATTTTTTAACGAATTTTAGGTTAAAATGGATGGCAAACATTGTTAAGATGTATTTTGAAGGTTATCTTTATGATTCTCTTAGGATTTGAACACTGAATGGCTTGAGGTCCATTGCGATGAATTTTGCTAATCCTTCGGTAAGTTCACTTGCTCTTCTGGCCCTTTGCCCTGACAAGCGGGAAAATTAAAATTTCGAATTTTTTATAGAAAAACGATTTTTTCGATTTTTGCAGGCAACATCGATTAATCGTTTTGGAGGCCATAATCGATTAATCGAACGATTAATCGTAATCGATTGACATCCCTAATTATAAATGCAACTAAATGCTAGAGTTAGTTGTTTTAATTTAAGAATAACCTCGTCCGCTCAGCGCTAGTAGTCAAAACCACTACCAACATGATGGAAAATAAATTTGCATTCGCCGTTTTACCGTATTTGTAATAAAGTTTCTAGAAAAAGCTATGCGAGTGGTGAATAAAACATAAAGCAACTGTTCTAGTGTTTCATCGTAATATATTGAAATGGCGCCTTGTGGATTTAGTTTCCCGAGTTGGTTAAATGCAAACGGCAGCCATTTTTTGGTTGTACAACCTTATTCTGGATTGACTATATTGCGAACTAAATCGTTGATGATAAAAAACTAATGAAAAATGATGAGAATCATCCGATCCTGTCGAGATGTTTCAGGTGCGTTTCTTCATTGTCGATTAAAGCCGTGGTTCCATGAGACTTTGCGTGCGATTTCGCACATGCGAATTAGCACGCAAATAGAAATGGTTGCTTCCATGAAAATAATAAAGATTGCATCGCATCGCCACACCATCTAGTAGCAATGATCGGCACATGTCTGACAGTTGTCTGCTTTGGCTTTGGTTGTCAGAAAATATCATCAAATATGAGCTCTGAACAAAAAATACTGTTATAATGGTTGATGAGGAGAAAAAGAAAGAAAGCTGATCGCAAGTTTTGGGTGAGGGACCTTTTTCCTGGATCGCCCAAACCCAATCGAAAACTCCATTTCACAATCAATGAAAATAATAATAGGTATTTGAACAAGTGGAGCGGCTCGATGCAAGTGGTCGATGAAAAATTTAAACTTATACCGGAATAAGTATTGGAGCGATCCTGGCGGCTTTTGGATGAAGTGACGCTACTTCCGCCGCAACGCAGCTTCGCATGCGATTTTATTCAACTTTGCTGAACTTTTTTGCTCTGCGTTGCTGCGGCAAAATATCGCAGACTACTCGACTGTGATTGGCCGATTGCCCAACATGGCGAAATATTTTCCGCCATGTTTGCGTGCGTGCGAATAAATTTGCATGCGAATTCTCATGGAAGCACGGCTTAAGCTGCTTGAAACCATACGATCCAACTCAACGCGACCAGTCACCCACCCGACCGGCGACTCGCCGCAACGTTGCTCAACCCGCCGCCGAGTTTCAGGTGCAACGGCTGTGCGTGCCGTTCCTGCGCACGGCGGCGCTGCTGCGGCACCACCTGTACGAGCAGCCGCTGCCCGCGGTGGCGTCCCCGCGCGCCGAGTTCGTCCGTCTCGTCTACTTCCTCGAGCTGGTCACCGACGGCATGGACTGGCATCGGTTCAACGCGGCGGTAAGCATCGCGTCCGTCGCCCGACTTCCTACCGGGACATCTTGAATTGTTGTTGGTTTAATTGATGAGCGTAGCAAGGGAAGGGAAATCCTCGATTACACTAGCCCCAAAAAGAACACTTGGATGTTTAAGTGTGATTCGAACCTAGATCCAAATACTCGCTGCATTTTATGGTAGATATTGGACATATATGGCATGTTGGTAACACCAACTAGACTGAAGTTAAGCAAACATCGCAATGAGTCAGGTGTTGGATGTGTGACCATCATGCACCGGATCAGTTCTGTTCGGGAGAGAGGTCGGAGGGTTTCAAGTTAGTACGACAACTTCACTCGCCTTGCTTGTCAACCTCCTAAGTGCCCAGCCAGTTTGTGATAACGAACTGATTATTCTTGGTGGGTAATTAGCATGGATTAGACAGCTTCCTGGAAACCAGACCAAACAGGAATTGCTTGAAAAATGCAGAGCAATCACTAACAATCACAATGCCATGAAATACAAAATTACTGAATTAATATTTCACTCTATGCTTTTGTTCAACAAAAGCTGTTTGGTTTTTCAGAAAATTAAGTGGACCGTTTAAATTAGGCAAATTATTAGAAGCATTAATTCACTATCCTATAGTTCTGGGAAGATCCTCTATGTCAGGGGTCGGCAACCTTTTTTGAGTTCGGAGCCAGATTGGCACAAAATTTGAGACGGTAAATCAGCTGGAGCCACAAGGCCGCTATTGTGGAACAATTTCCCTCACATTTTAGGTAAGGTTTAACTTTGTCACCATGGCAACCAAAAGTTACAGAATACCACCCGACGAGACAAAAAAACATTCAGTGCGTAGTGATTATTAGAAGGAAATATCAGCAATGGCTTGCTTCCGACACTCCCCTCTTGGATATTTGACCGCGAAAGTCTCGTGAAACCGAACAAAAAGTCGCTCGATATTACACTTTTTATTATTATTAAATTTAAAATCACAGATCACAGAAAGTGGTGTACCGTTACAATCAATAATGCCAAATTTATCAATCCAATCGCAATTGAATAATCGATTGTCATCGGCTAACTTACGCTTCTTTGCGTCGCCCATGATGATTTGCAAATGCAATGCACGCTGGCTTGGCGGCTGCCATGTGGCTGAATGGTTTGGGGTGGGGGGGTTCACGAAATAACCTTGGTGTCCGCCATTGATGCCTACTGCCTAGTGTTGCGCGCAATATTTAAATTCGGATTTCAGTTCGGATTTTATTTAAAATATGGGGGAGCCACAAAAGAACCACTCCGGAGCCGCGGGTTGCCGACCCCTGCTCTATGTCTATGATGAGGTCATATTTAATTTGACACTTCCATCGTGTGAAACAGAATTCGTGTTAACTTTCTGACTACCGAGTGTTGACTTGTCTTACGCACCGGTTCGGATCGCTCAAGTTAAGCAGCATTAGGCTAGGCCGGAACCTTTTAAGGTGACCATTTCCACCAAACGGTTTGGCATGTTGGAAACATCGGTTCTCGTGAGATCACCGAAGTTAAGCAACATCGCGCTGAGTCAGTTGTTTGATGGATGACCATCATGCGCATGTCAGTTCTGTTGGAGAGAGGTTGGAGGGTTTGAAGTTAGTAGGACAACTTCACTCGCCTTGCTTGTCAACCTCTCGACAGCACGGATCAGCGGAGGAATCCTGTCGTTCGAGTTGTACCGTCCTTCGGAAGGGACGTAAAGCCGGTGGTCCCCTCGGTGTTTTTCGACAGGAGTAGGCTACGTGCCGGCACCGGGTTTCCCCTCCTCCCTTCTAGGCTAGGTGAGGTTCATCGTCACCCTTTCATTCACCGACGCCATTAGGCCAGTGCCAAAACAGACCAAAACAGTGCGTCGTTAAACACCAATCAATGAAACGGAGTGTCTAACAGCCGAACGCTTGCCCCCTTGCAGGCGGCGCTGAACTGGGTGCAGGACGACGGGCTGTCGACGGCGGCGGCGTGGGCCGAGGAGCTGGCGGCGTTCGCGGCGCGATGTCCGTTGTCCGCGCGCAGCCTGCTGGCCGAGCAGCACGTCGGCTGGCACCCGCCGCGGTTGCTGGGCCTGCCGCAGCTCTACGACCACATCTTCCAGGTGAGGCCCATCGCGGTGCCGTTGATGGTTGTTTCATCGTACTGCGGTGATAGTCGTAGTTGGTTTTTCAGCGGTAGTTTTAGTAAATATCTTACCGTTACATTATGGGAAACTCTCAGTGAAATCGGGCAAAAAAACGTTGGGGGCGACCAATGATCTCTACAGCCATGGATATAGCTTTGTACAGCAAGAATTTGATGCCATATTGAGCCACTTTATCATGTCTTCCCACTGATCTCTATAGCCATGGATAGCGCTTCGTACAGCGAGAATTTTATGCAGTATTGAGCCACTTTATCATGTCTTTCCACTGATCTCTATAGGCTAGCCATGGATAGCGCTTCGTACAGCGAGACTTTGATACCGTATTGAGCCACTTTATCATGTCTTCCCACTGATCTCTATAGCCATGGATAGCGCTTCGTACAGCGAGCTTGCGAAAACTGTTCCATGATCTAGTTCTAGCGAGCGCTGTTCTGTGTTCTAGTTCTACCAAGCGATGGCGTGCAGTCAGTGCCAGTCGGTGCCGCGAGAGACCAGCGTTTGCCTTCTGTGCGGCGCGCTCGTCTGCCTCAAAGAGAACTGCTGCAAGCAACTCAACGTGTGCGAAGCCGTCCACCACTCGGTGAGTTGTTATCCGAACGGTTCGCCGTCGTTTTCGTATTCATTGTTTTCACATTCGTTGAACGTTCTTATATGCGAGCTCTTATGTTGAGGAAGGTTTCCTAAAACGCAAAACACATTATCCTGTGAGCATGCAGTGTATGCAGGGCCATACCGGGAGTGCTACCAAATATCGTAATCGTAATATCTTTTCAGGGAGAGATCATACTAAAAAAATTGACGCTTTTTTGCTCCAGAAACCAAACCTCAACGGCAGAATTTCTAAATGTCAATAATGTAACTAAAACGTAGGCATTTAATATGTCAATAACAATGAATTAATTACATTATATGAGTTAAGTACCTGTATCTTTTAAAATATTGGTATTTCATCCAGTGGATATTGGATATAATTTTTCTCAGTGGAATAAGTGTTCTTTTAAGTGGAAGAAGGTCTGACCAAAAATGTAAATCCCTGATTATTAGAAACAAAATATCAATTGGTTTTATTTGAGTTGTTGGGCTCCATGGAGATAGATTCAGGACTAAAGTCCATCTCCATGGATCCCAAAAACTCAAACAAACTTAAAATCAATTCCACTGTTCTTGTAGCATAATGGATAAGTGCAGTGCCCCGGACAGGCAAAGATCCGGGTTCGAATCCCGTTACGGATGCAAATTTTGGAATTGATATTTCGTCATTAATAATCATTGTCTACCGTACATGCAACGAGTATTAGCATTTAGGATTAAATTCACACCTCACACCTCACAAATTCACATTCAATTAGCACCTGTTTGTTTTCTTAGATAGTATCATCGACTCCTGTGTTGAAAAAACATCGTGAAACCAGCCTGTGCAAAAGCGCAGGCGCGACGACGGCGCCGTCGCGGCGTCCCGGCTCGCATCAACGTCCCGTACCGATGCCTAACGTTGCCACCTCGGTTGCAGGTGGAGTGCGGCGGCGGCACCGGCGTCTTCCTGGTGGTGACGTCGTCGTACGTCATCGTTGTGCGCGGGAAGCGAGCCTGCCTCTGGGGCTCCGTCTACCTCGACTCTCACGGCGAGGAGGACCGCGAGCTCAAGTGAGTGCCGCAACCGCTGCCGTTTCGTGTCGCTCCGTTACGCTCTCTAGGCCACGTGCTGCCGACACCCAGCTTTCTCCACCTTTGACATGATCAAGACACTTTAAAGAATCATTCATTCAGTATAAATTCAATAGTAAATACCTATCCACTGGTCCATTCTATAGTTTGCTAAAGACCACTAGATCTAAAATGTAGGTCATATTTATAGCAGCAAGAATTCCACAGGCAAATGAGCTTTAAGTTTGTCAGTTTTTTTGTGGCGTCAGACAGCTGTGTGGTGGTTGTGAAAAAAAATTAAACTTGATACCAATACTTTTCTTAGTTTTTACCGATAATTAATTATATATCTTTGTCTTTAAAATTGCCCGTGTTATTGTGAAAGGCAAGCTGTGGATAAAGCTAACCTAGCCTAACCTAGCAGCGAGCTGAGGGTGAAGCTAACCTAACCTAGCAGCGAGCTGAGGGTGAAGCTAACCTAACCTAGCAGCGAGCTGAGGGTGAAGCTAACCTAACCTAGCAGCGAGCAGAGGGTGAACCCGGTGCCGGCACACAGCCCATGCTCCTGTCCAACAGCACCAAGCCTCAGCCATTGTTCAACCATGCCCTCGATGACAGTATTATCCGAACGGCAGGATTCCTCTGCCAATCTGTGCCGTCGACAGCACCCAACCGAACGCCCGCCCGTCCGAACCGGCCTAACTCCGCCGCCGTCGCTTTTCAGACGCGGCAAGCCGTTGACGCTGAGCGCCGGCCGTTACCGCCTCCTCGAGCAGCAGTGGCTGGCTCACCGCTTCGACCACACGAACAAGAAATGGGTGTGGCACCGTGACGCGCTCTAGCCAGCTTGACCCGCCACCCTCCCGTTTGCGACGACGGTGTTTGCGGTCGCGGTCGCCGAGCAGACAGACTTTGAACCGACGGCACCGGATCGTTTGCGTCCTGGACGTCGATCTAGCCGCTCGGATTACGGCTTTCTTAACCGTGAATTATAACCGCAATTATATGATTTTCACATGTTGCCGTCGGTCCCGATCGCCTATGGATTTCTGTGAAGCAAACGTTTGATTTCTTAATGTTTATCTGAAAGGATCCACAGGTCTCTCTGAAGCTTCATCAAGTGCCGATCAGTTTGCGGTTTTAGTCGGCACTGGGTTCGCGTGACTGTCTCTGTTTCAGCTACCCGTGAAGGTCAGCCACTGAAATACCATGACAGGGTTGTTTTTTTTTACGTAAAATGTTAAAGCCGACTTCTGGAGGCATAATCCGGAAAGTCGGCATTTCGGGCGTCTGATCCTTTGCGGGACGTTGGAGTAGCCGGCGGTTGCCGCCCAAGGACACGTCATCGGAGCTTTCTGCCGCGTAGGCTCGCTTTTTACCCCGCCTTCTTTCCTATTTGCACATACTGTACGTAATGCCATCGGCCACACACATCCCGGAACGGCGAGATCCGATTGGTTGGCGTCTTCTGGTTTCCTTTCCCTCGCTTTCTTGCAAATTGGCGTGGCCGTGTCCTAGAAACCTCGATCCTGGCCGAGAGGCGGACGGCAAATCTGATACCTAAAAGAGTGGCACTCGCTCGATTTTCAACGGCGTTTGTTGCGTTCGAAGATGTGATTCTGCGAAACTCCTCTGGTGTTGCGATAATATATTATTATGTATATATTTATTACGTTATTATTATGTTGAAAATTATAGAAATATATATTTGGAGTCGTTGGAAGAGTGACAGTTCTGGTGCGAATGCATTGCGCGTGGAAATCTTTCGGTGCAACTTAAGGGTAAATTAAAAAGACAATAACTCGTAAGGAAGAAGGGATCTTTTTAAACGCAATTCCGTCGCTTGGATTTGCCACACATTTTTACTTGCGCTATAAAACAAATACGGGGGGATAAATCTGAAACAAAATTTACCTCCTTGCTCCTAACTTTTAAACCCTAAACATACATCACCAAGGACAAATATAATAATTTGCACCATCCATATAGGTAAAAATCGTGTTTTTGGAAATGTAACCGGTTAATTTTTGAGATAATGCAACTGTGTTACGCGTTGTGGGGTAAAGGAACGATGGTTGTAACTGTTAACTTGTTCCTGCCTAGTGGAACGAACAAGTGACTCGTTTCGAAAGTGCAATGCAAATCGCTACGAACCTGACTGGTTTATCGCTGTGAAAATGATCGTTACTTCTTGTGCTACGCCTGAAATCGCTGGCTTTTTAATGCGATTCAAGCGATCGATCCGAATTATACTGTTAAAAAGTATTCGATCTTCGAATTACTCACCCTCCACAGTTAAATGGTCTTAAATAGATAAAATTGCAATTGTTATAATATACTAAATGAATTACTTTGGCACGTGTGCTTTTGATTTGCAAGCTCTTTCAGTTGTGTTTGTCGATATTTTGAAAAGGAGCTCTCCGATATTGTAAATCGATGGTTTCATTTGTTCATTGCAAAGTTTGTGAATAAATGAACTGTGAATTATTGTGAATACATTTCTGTTTTTTAGTCCCGTTTCTAATTTTTATTTAGTCAGTGCATGGGGTTGTGAATAAAAGATTTGTGAATAAATAGGACTAGGACTAGGAATAGGACTAAATAGGAACTTGTTCTGCTGTTTGCAATGTTGCAACTTTTGTTGGGACTGAATCATGAATAACACCTTGGTATGTGTAATTGAGGATTTTGCTTCCCTTGTTTTGCTCATTTATGAGTTGTGCGAAACGACTGGGTAAGTATTGAATGGAATTTTAATTTTGCAGTTGGAGTTGCTATATAAAAGAAGGTTTACGTACTTCAAATTTATATGCGTTCAAATAAAATTTAGTAACAAATTCTGCTCTTCTAAAAGGGTTTCGATAGAAGACGAAATTCTCATTTTGACGATAATGTGCATTGGGCTCATAAGAAATAGGAAATCATTCACATAAGGGTGAATCCACGTCAAGTCAACAAAAAATTCTCAATTTCTGAAATGACCAATTTTAAAGTCAGTGAAAAACATCTGTATGCAAAGAGTAGGTCTAGGAAGGATTAAAACCATTTTTGAAAAAAAATTACTGCGCACCGTTCGTGCGCAGGAGCCTGTGCAAGTAGCACTGTTTTGAGGGCTATTTCACACATTCCAACACGTTTTGGCTCGTAGCGCCTAAACCGCTTCAATTACAGAGCTGAAAAAAATGTTTTTGGAAAGCCGGGAATATTTACTTTCATATAATTACCAAAAACATTACCCAAATAAAAAAACTACCCTTAACATAGAAGCATCCCTTAAAATGAAAAAAAGTCAAATTGCTCATATTTTGATCTTGACCAATTTTTTACAGTATTTAAATAACAGATTGATTTGACTTTCCTACAAGTTTCGTGGTGGTTTTCCCAGTAGTTTGCCCGTTAAAAATTATTTAATTACGTTGTTGTGATTTTTAACATGACTTTCATTACAATCGTGCAATGTAACAACAGAAGAGGCTTGGCATTTAGCATTGTTCATTCACCGATTTCAACAAAATTTTACCAGAGTGTTCCTAAGAGTTGTATAAAGCACTCCAGAAAGTTCCAAGTTGGTATTCCTAAGGGTTTGGTTTATAAAAATTGCGCTGCAGTTTTTATACGCGCGCATTTGGCAATACTTTGAGAGGATCGCTGAACGTACCAAAAGAAAGTTTTGAAATTCATCACTGTTCATTCCCCGATTACGAAAATTTTTTATAAGCGTGTGTATAACAATGGCATACAGCTCTCCATAAAGTTCCACATTGGTATTTTCAGTGGTTTGGTTTCAAAAAATTTGCATTAAAATTTGTACATGCGCGCGTATGGCGACTGAGAGATAAGCGCTGAACTTAGTGTAACATGAAATCTTAGTATTCAACACTGTTCATTCCTCGATTTCATGATTTTTTTACCAGAGTGTGTCTTACAGGTGCGTGAAGCTGTCCAGAAAGTTCCAAAATTGTATTATTAATACTTTGGGTGAACGAAAGCATTTTTTTTTTACTTCAGAACGAATTTGCACGAATAATTTCATTTATTTAGTAGATCTTTTTGCGAAGAGTGGATGCTTTCCGTAAATTATCTGCCGCAGTTGCCAGTGTTCACTTGAGGCGCATGGTCATGTGATTCTCACATTGGGAAAATATTTCCACTGCATGACACCTGCCTGTCTGTACTTTGTCTTATCATAATCTTTGCGCAGCATTTTCCTGGGGTTGAGAGCAGAAGAGCCAATCTCCGCCAATTGTTCATTAATGACATTCATTGAATTGTCTGGCAGGGCGTACACGTCGCCAGGGGCAAGTGATGGGGTGGGCATGTCAACCTGTTCAAGTGCCTTCAATTTTTTGGGGAATAGATTTCTGCACAAGCCACACAGCTTCTTTCCCGGTGCTAGAAGAAATACTTCAAGGAACCTCTTTTGGAAATTAATACTTATTTCTCAATTGAATTCTATGTGGCTGGTTTTGAATGGCTTTAAAATGGATCACAACACGATTTTTCTTTCAATGCAAAGCGATGAAGAAATTGGAGTCATGATAATTTCACACGCTGGTAATGGTTTCACACGTCACACGTTGTTTAATTCTATACTGGTCGTCACTAGAAAACGCCAAAACATTTTTCAATTCGCTATCAACACTATTTACACAGAAACCTAATTGCCTAGAAACGCTCCTATCGAACACATGGTGGTTGAGAGACTGCCTCGATGATACTAACTTACGTCTTTGTTCCTACCTACATTTCACCCCCAGTCGAATGTGCCAAAAAGTTTGAAGCCTAAAAACCTGCAAAATATGAACCCTTAACACATTCCGCATCAAAGTAATAAGAGCCATCAAAGTGACAATATGGTCTTAAGCGTGGCGTCAACTGAAAAAAAAAACTTTTTTCGAAGATGGGGACAAAGTGCAAAGGCACGACTTAATTGGCTGATAACCGCATACCGCGAAACGATGCCGACAGCACGTGTTCATGTTTTACCTGACCGATGTAACAAACCATTAACCAAACACATGGTAAAGGGTTGTTTCTAACAGAACTTTTTTTCCATAATAGGACACCTGGCATTGCTCCATCGCCCCGTCAGGTCATAGAAAAAAATCAATAAATTATTTTTCCTTGCGAGGTATTTCAAATCCCATCCCAAAATTTATCTTGACCGCTTCATCCTACTGTTGGACACATTCTGATGAATATTATTGTAGTCGGGGAATGAACAGTGATGAATTTCAAGACTTTATTTTGGTACGTTCAGCGATCCTCTCAAAGTATCGCCAAACGCGCGCGTATAAAAACTGCAGCGCAATTTTTATAAACCAAACCCTTAGGAATACCAACTTGGAACTTTCTGGAGTGCTTTATACAACTCTTAGGAACACTCTGGTAAAATTTTGTTGAAATCGGTGAATGAACAATGCTAAATGCCAAGCCTCTTCTGTTGTTACATTGCACGCTTTTAATGAAAGTCATGTTAAAAATCACAACAACGTAATGAAATAATTTTTAACGGGCAAACTACTGGGAAAACCACCACGAAACTTGTAGGAAAGTCAAATCAATCTGTTATCTAAATTCTGTAAAAAATTGGTCAAGATCAAAATATGAGCAATTTGACTTTTTTTCATTTTAAGGGATGCTTCTATGTTAAGGGTAGTTTTTTTATTTGGGTAATGTTTTTGGTAATTATATGAAAGTAAATATTCCCGGCTTTCCAAAAACATTTTTTTCAGCTCTGTAACTGAAGCGGTTTAGGCGCTACGAGCCAAAACGTGTTGGAATGTGTGAAATAGCCCTCAAAACAGTGCTACTTGCACAGGCTCCTGCGCACGAACGGTGCGCAGTAATTTTTTTTCAAAAATGGTTTTAATCCTTCCTAGACCTACTCTTTGCATACAGATGTTTTTCACTGACTTTAAAATTGGTCATTTCAGCGGCTTAGTTGGTTTGGCATGGAAATGCCCATAATTTATAACTAGGGCTTTGCAAACACTGATTTCACTTCCTTGGTCCTTTGATAGTACCTTAGATTCTATATTATTATAGAACTAGCTGGTGCCCAGCTAGGGCCTGCGGGCAGCTTCTATGCCCCTAGGGCATGTATATGCCCATAGGGCAAATTATATTCTATATTTATTTTTCCTAAGTTATTTTTCTTTGAATTTCCTTCAACTTTCGATGTAATTTATTATTCGAATTATATAGAAAAGACCAGGCTCCTAAATGGGCTAGAACTTTGTATTGTTGTTTCATAATCGTATATCTTCCATCGTCGTATCGTCATCGTCGTCGTCGTCATCTTCGTATCTTCCATCGTATCTTTCCATGGCTCTGAACCACTCCGTAATACCATAATCGTATCTGCCTTCCTCCACAAGTGAGAAATATTATGTGTACTTTTTCGTGGTTTAGCCGACTTCTGATCGTCCAGGTAAATCCTTATCTCATAAATAGGTCTTAAATGAATGCGATAATGAGACAATATGTTGGATATTTAATGCTTGACCACTGATCAAAGCATGGGTAGTGATATGTGTTAAGTTAAAATACAAACTCAATACCGTCTACTTGGTTACGCTGAAACCTACAAGGAAGATGCGGATTTGATGGTCGGCAAAAACTTTTGTCATTCTGGTTTAAAAAGTGTTATCAATAAGCTGCAGTTGCGGGGCCTTAATTAAGAAACAAATGAGTCTCTATATCTATCCGATGTGTGGTCGAGTTCTTAACATCGCTGCCTCCCGCCAGGCAGACCCAGGTTCGATTACTCCGGCTGGATCGCTTTTTGTCGAACAATCTCAAGCTGACATCCCCATCAATTGGTATGAAAATTACAGGTGCCAACTCCAGCAACAGCATGGGCCAGTGGGTTGCACGCTGGCGTTCGGATGGGAGTCGGTTGCGGCCCGAGTTCGAACCCAGCAGGAGGCGTAGCTTTTTGGCAATGTCTGGCATTGTCAAAATTCTGATTACACACTGTACAACAGTGAAGTATAGGACTTGGTTGTCTGCAATGTCAGAAACACAAGTCAATCGCCTAAAAAAAACACACGAGCTTACCAAGTGCAACGTGTAGGGAGAATTCGAGCCAATTTAACATCGACAGCGTGGTGCGTTAGATAGCCCACTTGCCTAGTAATTTAGCGACGCGGGTTCGATTCCCGGAGCATCCAGCTTTTTGTAACTCTTAATTGAATTGAAATTATTCTTATATTTATCGTGAAAAGCCACGAAGTTGTTATAAGGTGTTAAAGAAAAAAAAATATATATGATTTGTCACAGATTTGTTCAATTTTATCTACCAGATGGCGCTATCTACCCAATTTGTGCAAACTAGTTTCCGTTTTGACCAAACATTGTGGCCAAGGTGCATGCGAAAGCTTAGGGTGTTAGGGTGGGACGTTCAATTTTCCAGCAAAAATTCAGAACGAGGTCGCGAAGCGACCGAGATTTGGATTTTTGCTACTATCTTTAATAACATTCGCCTAAATTAAATGCAAAAAAGCTCCCGCTTCTCCCTGCTTAAAATTCTTGTCAGTTCTGTCCAATTCTTGTTGGATTTTAACTAGATTTGGTCAGAAAATATCAGAAAGTCCAGCCTGACTAGAACTAGCCAGAAAAATTGAATCAGAACAAGCCAGATGTGGCTTGACTTGACTAGAAATAATGCGAAAAGTAGAAAATGCTAGAAAACATCAGATATTGATAGAAAATTTCTAGTCAGACTTGACCAGAAATTACTTGAAACAGTCAGAAAAAAATCTTTGATCAGAAAATGCTAGAAATTGAAAGAAATTAACAGAATACATCTAGCCAGATGTTAACAGAAATGACTAGAAAAAGACAGAATTAATGTTCATTAGAAAATGTTAGAAGCTGACAGAAAATAACAGACTATATCCAAGTCAGAAGTGACTAGAAATGACTAGAAAAAGACAGAATTAATGTTCATTAGAAAATGTTAGAAGTTGACAGAAAATAAATGACTATATCCAAGTCAGAAGTGACTAGAAATGACTAGAAAAAGACAGAATTAATGTTCATCAGAAAATGCTAGAAATTGACAGAAATTAACTGACTATATCCAAGTCAGAAGTGACTAGAAATGACTAGAAAAAGACAGAATTAATATTCATTAGAAAATGCTAGAAATTGACAGAAATTAACTGACTATATCCAAGTCAGAAGTGACTAGAAATGACTAGAAAAAGACAGAATTAATGTTCATCAGAAAATGCTAGAAATTGACAGAAATTAACTGACTATATCCAAGTCAGAAGTGACTAGAAATGACTAGAAAAAGACAGAATTAATATTCATCAGAAAATGCTAGAAATTGACAGAAAATAACAGACTATATCCAAGTCAGAAGTGACTAGAAATGACTAGAAAAAGACAGAATTAATGTTCATTAGAAAATGTTAGAAGTTGACAGAAAATAACAGACTATATCCAAGTCAGAAGATGACTAGAAATGACTAGAAAAAGACAGAATTAATGTTCATTAGAAAATGTTAGAAGTTGACAGAAAATAACAGACTATATCCAAGTCAGAAGTGACTAGAAATGACTAGAAAAAGACAGAATTAATATTCATTAGAAAATGTTAGAAGTTGACAGAAAATAACAGACTATATCCAAGTCAGAAGTGACTAGAAATGACTAGAAAAAGACAGAATTAATATTCATTAGAAAATGTTAGAAGTTGACAGAAAATAACAGACTATATCCAAGTCAGAAGTGACTAGAAATGACTAGAAAAAGACGGAATTAATATTTGTAAGAAAATGCTAGAAGTTGACAGAAAATAACAGAGTATACTCTGTGTGATGAGAAATGACTAGAAATGACTAGAAAAAGACAGAATTTATATTCGTTACAAAAATGCTAGAAATTGACTGAAATGAGAGAGATTTAACTATAAAAGTTACTCCTCCTCACCTTGAAATTCAATTTCATTCTGAATTTAATCCAAGACAAGAAAATTACCCTTGTACAAATCTCGACCTCGTACGTCTATTGGTCTTCGTCTTCGTGTCGCTGGCTTTGCCAGCGACGAACTGTCAACACTGCGGCCGTTTAGGCTATATTGTTTGAATCAAAGTTTATTGTCTCTGCACTTTGTTAGTGGTTCGTTGGGTTTAGTGCAGGGCACTGATCAGCGGGTTCGCTGACTCCGGGATGGAGGCAGCGAAGGTGTTGTTGAGGCGAGCAGTGGTCTCGCCCAGGGTCGCCATCCGGCACTGTCGATGGATGTCTGCCGTCCTGGCGTAGCGCGGAAGCCGCAACGCCGCCTTCAGCGCCGCGTTCTGGATGCGTTGCAGACGCATCTGGTGCGAGCGCGCCGCGTTCGCCCAGATCGGTGACGCGTACGTCATCGTTGGTCTGATGACCGCCTCGTAGAGTCGCACCTTGGTGGCGGCCAGCATGGAGCGTGCTCGGAAGAGTGGTCGGAGCGCGGCTAGCTTTCGAAACGCCTTGGTGGCTGTTTGGCGTAGGTGTTCGGCAAACGTCAGCCTCTTGTCGAGCACAACTCCCAGGTAACGGCTGTGCGGACGCCACTGGACGGCCTCGCCGGCAACTCTAATCAGGGGCCGAACCACCTTGGTTCGACGGGTGAAGAAGGTTGCCTCGGTCTTAGTGGCGTTGACGAGGATGCGCTCTCGATGGTAGTAGGCGCAGACCTTGTCCACGGACGCTTGAAGGCGTCGTCGCATCGCGCCCCCGGTGTGAGTCTGGCAGTAGATTGCTGCGTCGTCTGCATACAGCGCAAGCTGCGTGTCCGGCAGGTCGGTGGGGATGTCGTTCGTAAGCAGGTTGAAGAGCAGGGGACTGATAAGGCCTCCTTGGGGGACGCCCGCTGCGATAGTCCGCGTCGTCGATTGCTCGCCGTGCAGCGCCACGAAGAAGGAGCGGCGGTCGAGATAGCTGGCTACCCAGTTGATGAGGTAGCCGTCGAAGCCCTGGGAGATCAATTTCCCCACAAGACCGGTGTGCCATACGCGGTCAAACGCTTTTGCGATGTCAAGGAAAATGACCCCCGTGCTCTTTTGGTTTCTCAGGCCTTCACGGATGTGATTCGTCACTCGCAGCAGTTGATGCGTTGTGGAGTGCCTCGGTCGAAAACCGAATTGCTGCGGAATGAGGAGGTCATGGCGGTCGACAAAGTCCTTGAGGCGGCTGAGTAAAACTTTCTCAAGTACCTTTGACAGGCAGGACAGCAGACTGATTGGCCTGTAGTTCGCCGGGTCGCGCAGGGGTTTTCCCGGTTTGGGAAACACGATGACTTTCGCTCACTTCCATGGTGTTGGGAAGTGCTGGAGCTGCAGGCTAGCGTTGATGATGGCAACTAGCCGGAGAGCTCCCTCTTCTGGGAGTTCGCGAATCATCGTGTTTGTTACACCGTCGGCGCCGGGGGCCTTCTTGCTAGGAAGACCTACGACAATGTCGGCCACTTGGCTCATGGTGGCGGGTGGTGGCGATTGATCCCGTGGTCTGTTGGCTGCGAGGTGACGGTTCACATCCTGCTCGACGCTTGCCGAGTGTTCGTTTGGTGGGTTTGGTGTGAACTGGGCCTCGAGCGAATCGGCCAGCACTTCAGCTTTGTCTCGGGGTGAGCACGCGAGGTGATTGCGCCCTTGCAGGGGTGGACTTGGCTCCGCTCGGTTGAGCAGCTTGCGAGTCATGGTCCATATGCTGGCGTCCTCGGGCTTGAGTTCGCCGACGGTTTGCTCCCAGCGCTTGCCGCGAAACGCGGCGATGTCTCGCGTCAGCTCCCGTTCCAGCTTGTTGTACCGCGTCTTGCGGTCTGGCGTGCGCAGCTGTTGCCATTGGCGTCGGGCCTTATTCTTCTCGCGGATGGACGCCATCAGGCTGGGTGGGAGATCAAAGATCGAGCAGTGCCTGGGTGGTAATAGTGGTACGCTGCGCTCGACTGCCGCCACGATGGTGTCGGTGAGTTGAGAGACTGCCATGTCCAGCTCTCCTGGCGTCGAAATTGGCGAGGTGGCCACGGTCTCTGACACTGCGACGCGATACGCGTCCCAGTCAGCCCGTCGCCAGCAGCGTCTGGGTGCTTGGGGCGCGGGCAGCAGCTCGTCCCCGATGGTGATGCGCACTGGGTTATGGTCCGATGAAAGTTCTGCGAGTGATTTCAGCTCCAGAGAATGCTGGCAGTTCTTCAACAGTACAATGTCGAGCACGTCAGCAGTGGTGTTGTGGTGAATATGCGTTGGTTCGGTCGGACCATAAACATCGAAGCCGGACCGGATGGCGTGAGCTCTGAGTCGAAGGCCCTTGGCGTTACCGCGACGCGAATTCCATGCCGGGTCTTTACAGTTGAGGTCGCCTGCTATGATAGTGGGCAGGGGGGAGTCGAGCAGGGCGTCCAGATCGCCGAGCACAAGTTTGGCATTGGGGGCCGAGTAGGCCGCGAAGAGCCGCAATGGCCCTTGCGCTGTGTGGACGAGCACTCCTGTCGCCTCCAGCCGCTCGAGGGGCGGCAAGACGAGTTCTTCGTGGCGGACGTTGTGGTTTACCAGGATGGCCGTGCCTCCTGCGCTGCGCTATTGGTAAACCAAATGATATCAATTGACATCAATTGAGATCAATTGACCGCCAATTATTGACTTCAAATGGCCACCAATTGGTATCAATTGGCAAAGATTTTTATTCAATTGACCACCAATTCAAGGGACCACCAATTCAAGGGACCACCAATTGACTTCAAATGACCAACAATTGGTCAGTTGCGGCGGCTAAGTAATTTAACATGGGCTCTTACGGGAGTCGGCGGGAAATGGTAAAGTGCGGGCGTGGGAACATTTGTCGGGAGTTAAATCACATACGAATGGATAGCCCCAGTAAATGCGCATCTCTTATAATAGATTGCATTTTTCTTATAAATTGAATTTAAGAAAGTTATTCACGATTTAGTGCTTTTGTTGAAATTTCGGCTAAGTCATTTAACATGGTGGCTTACGGGAGTACCGTAAAATTGCAAAGTTCGGATGGGGGGACATTTGCGGAGTATCTAAATACATATTTATGGATATTCCCGGTGAATGTGCATCTTTTATCCACCTTATATAAAATCCCTATTTCACGTTGCCACGATACTATTGTACTCATGGATGTGGCTATGTGGGGATGTGGCTATGTGGGGATGTCACCATGTAATTGAAGGCGTAAATCGCCAGCGAAATTGCGAAAACGCAATGAAAACGCAAGATGAAAGTTGCGTTGTGTTCGTGCCACTGAGGACTTGAGCGCTGCAATATTTTGCCAGCGATTTGAGCCGCGCTTGATGTAAAAAAACAACGAAAACCGCACGCCATTTCACTCGGCCAAAAGTCATCGCCTCTGGAGGCAACAATTGGCAACAATACTTGACTAAATGTATCCATAGTTACAAAAGAAATCGCAATGAAAAGTTCATTTATTTCAGCCTCAAGTAACAGGACCTATAATAATTTGCCACAGACAAACTCACGCTGTGGCGACACCAAGCGATGGTGGATATCGGTGTATCTGATCTCATGTGAGATTTCTTACGAGTTTAACTGTGAGTTCTTACGGCTTTTCCACTAGGAATATAATAGTGTTTGAAATCCAGTTTTGCTCTTCAGAAATTATAATATAGCTTTACTGAAATACTGGAAACACATCATACAACTACTGCAGATGCCGCCAAAAAACGTGCAGGCCAAACTAACGCCGACGAGCAACGAAGAAAGGACGAAGGCAGCGGCCGACAGGGCACGGGTCCTGGGTGCTGGATGCTGGGTGGCGGGTGCCGGGTGCTGGGTGCCGGGTCCTGGGTGCTGGATGCTGGGTGCCGGGTGCTAGGTGCTGGGTGCCGGGTGCTGGGTGCCGGGACCTGGGTGCTGGATGCTGGGTGCCGGGTCCTGGGTGCTGGATGCTGGGTGCCGGGTGCTAGGTGCTGGGTGCCGGGTGCTGGGTGCCGGGTCCTGGGTGTTGGATGCTGGGTGCCGGGTGCCCTGGATGCTGGATGCTGGGTGCTAGGTGCTGGGTGTTGGGTGCTGGGTGTTGGGTGCCGGATGCTGGATGCCGGGTGTTGGGTGTTGGGTGCTGGGTGCTGGGTGTTGGGTGCTGGGTGTTGAATGCCGGATGCTGGGTGTTAAGTGCTGGGTGTTGAGTGCTGGGTGCTGGGTGCCGGGTTCTGGGTGCTGGGTGTTGGGTGTTGAGTGCCGGGTGCTGGGTGCCGGGTTCTGGGTGCTGGGTGTTGGGTGCTGGGTGTTGGGTGCTGGGTGCTGGGTGCTGGGTTCTGGGTGCTGGGTGTTGGGTGTTGAGTGCCGGGTGCTGGGTGCCGGGTTCTGGGTGCTGGGTGTTGGGTGCTGGGTGTTGGGTGCTGGATGCTGGGTGCAGGGTCCTGGGTGCCGGGTGCTGGGTGCCGGGTGCTGGGTGCCGGGTGCTGGGTGCCGGGTGCTGGGTGCCAGGTGTTGAGTGCTGGATGCTGGGTGCCGGGTGCTTGGTGCCGGGTGTTGAGTTCTGGGTCCTGGGTGCTGGGTGCCTGGTGCTGTGTGCTGGATACTTGGTGCCGGGTGCCAAAAAAACGTGCTCGCCTGACCCAGGCCAGACTAACGCCGACCAGCAACGAAGAAAGGACGAAGGCAGCGGCTGACAGGGCACGGGTCCTGGGGGTCGGGTGCTGGGTGCCGGGTGCCGGGTGGTGGGTGCTGGATGCTGGATGCTGGATGCTGGGTGCCGGGTGCCGGATGCTGGGTCCTGGGTGCTGGATGCTGGATGCCGGGTGCTGGGTCCTGTGTGCTTGATGCTGGGTGCTGGATGCTGGGTCCTGGGTGCTGGATGCTGTGTGCCGGGTGCCGGGTGCTGGGTGCCGGGTGCTAGGTGCTAAGTGCTGGGTGCCGGGTGCCGGGTGCAGGGTGCTGGGTGCTGGTTGCTGGTCCTAGGTGCTGGATGCTGGGTGCCGGGTACCGGGTCCTAGGTGCTGGGTGCTGGGTGCTGGATGCTCGGTTCCGGGTGCTGGGTCCTGGGTGCTGGGTGCTGGGTGCCGGGTGCTAGGTGCTAAGTGCTGGGTTCCGGGTGCCGGGTGCAGGGTGCTGGGTGCTGGTTGCTGGGTGCCGGGTGCTGGATGCTGGATTCCTGGTCCTAGGTGCTGGATGCTGGGTGCCGGGTACCGGGTCCTAGGTGCTGGGTGCTGGGTGCTGGATGCTGGGTGCCGGGTGCTGGGTCCTGGGTGCTGGATGCTAGGTGCCGGGTACCGGGTCCTAGGTGCTGTGTGCTGGGTGCTGGATGCTGGGTGCTGGATGCTGGGTCCTGGGTGCTGGATGCTGGGTGCTGGATGCTGGGTGCCGGGTGCAGGGTCCTGGGTGCTGGGTGCTGGGTGCTGGATGTTATGTGCTGGGCCCTGGGTGTTGTTTGCTGGGTGCCGAGTACTGGGTGCCGGATCCTGGGTGCTGGATGCTGGGTGCCGGGTGCCGGGTGCTGGATGCTGGGTGCAGGGTGCTGGATGCTGGGTGCAGGGTGCTGGGTGCTGGATGCTGGGTGCCGGGTGCCGGGTGCTAGATGCTGGGTGCCGGGTGCCGGGTGCTGGGTGCTGGGTGTTGAGTGCTGGGTGCTGGATGATGGGTCCTGGGTGCTGGATGCTGGGTGCCAGGTACCGGGTCCTAGGTGCTGTGTGCTGGGTGCTGGATGCTGGGTCCTGGGTGCTGGATGCTGGGTGCTGGATGCTGGGTGCCGGGTGCAGGGTCCTGGGTGCTGGGTGCTGGGTGCTGGATGTTATGTGCTGGGCCCTGGGTGTTGTTTGCTGGGTGCCGAGTACTGGGTGCCGGATCCTGGGTGCTGGATGCTGGGTGCCGGGTGCCGGGTGCTGGATGCTGGGTGCAGGGTGCTGGATGCTGGGTGCAGGGTGCTGGGTGCTGGATGCTGGGTGCCGGGTGCCGGGTGCTAGATGCTGGGTGCCGGGTGCCGGGTGCTGGGTGCTGGGTGTTGAGTGCTGGGTGCTGGATGATGGGTGCCGGGTGCAGGGTGATGGATGCTGGGTGCCGGGTGCTGGGTGCTGGATGCTGGGTGCCGGGTGCCGGATGCTGGGTGCCGGGTGCTGGGTGCCGGGTGCTGGATGCTGGGTGCCGGGTGCCGGGTTCTGGGTGCTAGGTGCCGGGTTCTAGATGCTGGGTGCTAGGTGCTGGGTGTTGGGTGCTGGTTGTTGGGTGCCGGATGCTGGATGCCGGGTGTTGGGTGTTGGGTGCTGGGTGTTGGGTGTTGGGTGTTAAGTGCTGGGTGCTGAGTGCCGGGTTCTGGGTGCTGGGTGTTGGGTGATGAGTGCCGGGTGCTGGGTGCCGGGTTCTGGGTGCTGGGTGTTGGGTGTTGAGTGCCGGGTGCTGGGTGAAGTTGGGTCGGGTCAGGAAAGGTAGTATTAGTGGTGTTGGCGGGGGGGGGGGGGGGGGGGGGTGGGGGGGGGGGTGAATATACTGTGGTTTATGCAGTGAACATGTAGATAACCATCGTACGATTGTGCATATCAACAATGTTGTACTACGCAGAGGAAGGTTGGGAAGTTGGGGAAACTCTCTCTTCTGGAATAATCAATTGATGGTGGACGTCTGTGTACCCGAGTCACGAAAATATGTAGCGATCATTAGTAGTACCCATATGTTCGCATTTGAGCAATGAATATGTAGATAAACACGAAGTGTCAGGTAAACGTGGCGTCAAATACCAATTACCGAAAAACAAATTAACACAAGAAACAAAGAACACCTACAGGGGGCGAAGCCCCCTGCAAGGGGGCTCCGAGCAGATGGTGCTTTGGGGCGAAGCCCCAAAGCACGTCGGGGGGGTTGGCGGCCGGAGGCCGCAGGGGCAGAGCCCCTAGTCCACCTTATATAAAATCCCTATTTCCCGTTGCCACGATACTATTGTACTCATGGATGTGGCTATGTGGGGATGTGGCTATGTGGGGATGTCACCATGTAATTGAAGGCGTAAATCGCCAGCGAAATTGCGAAAACGCAATGAAAACGCGTGGCCCAAGTCACGTTCTGTTCCTACCACTCGGGACTTGAGCGCTGCAACATTTGGGCAGCGATTTGAGCCGCGCTTGATGTAAAAAACAACGAAAAACGCACGCCATTTCACTCGGCCGAAAGTCATCGCCTCTGGTGGCAACAATTGGCAACAATACTTGACTAAATGTATCCATAGTTACAAAATAAATCGCAATGAAAAGTTCATTTATTTCAGCCTCAAGTAACAGGACCTATAATATTTTGCCAATGACAAACTCACGCTGTGGCGACACCAAGCGATGGTGGACATCGGTGTATCTGATCTCATGTGAGATTTCTTACGAGTTTAACTGTGAGTTTTTACGGCTTTTCCACTAGGAATATAATAGTGTTTGAAATCCAGTTTTGCTCTTGATAAAGTAATAATATAGCTTTACTGAAATACTGGAAACACATCATACAACTACTGCAGATGCCGCCAAAAAACGTGCAGGCCAAACTAACGCCGACGAGCAACGAAGAAAGGACGAAGGCAGCGGCCGACAGGGCACGGGTCCTGGGGGTCGGGTGCTGGGTGCCGGGTGCCGGGTGGTGGATGCCGGGTGCTGGGTTTTGAGTGCTGGATGCTGGATGCTGGGTGCCGGGTCCTGGGGTTCGGGAAGTGGGTGCTGGGTGCCGGGTCCTGGGGTTTGGGAAGTGGGTGCTGGGTGTCGGGTGCTGAGTGCTGGGCGTTGGGTTCTGGGTGTTGGGTGCTGGATGCTGGATGCTGGGTGCTGTGTGCCGGGTGCCGGGTTCTGGGGGCTGGGTGCCTGTTGCTTGGTGCTGGGGGTCGGTTGCTGGGTGCTGGGTGCAGGGTGTTGGGTGCTGGGTGCAGGGTTCTAGGTGCTGGGTGCTGGGTGTTGAGTGCTGGGTGCTTGGTGCCAGGTGCTGGGTGCTGGGTTTTGGGTGTTGGGTGCCGGGTGCTGGGTGCTAGGTTCCGGGTGCTGGGTGCTGGGTGCTTGGTGCCGGATGCCGGGTCCTGGGTGCTGGATGCTGGGTGCCGGGTGCCGGGTGCCGGGTCCTGGATGCTGGATGCTGGGTGCCGGGTGCTGGATTCTGGATGCTGGTTGCCGTGTGCCGGGAGCTGGGTGCTGGGGATCGGGTTCCGGGTGCCGGGTGCTGGGTGCCGGGTGCTGGGTGCTGGATGCAGGGTGCTGGGTGCTGGGCGTTGGGTGTTGTATGCTGGGTGCCGGGTCCTGGGTGCAGGATGCTGCGTGCCGGGTGCTGGGTGCCGGGTCCTGGGGGTCGGGTGCTGGGTGCTGGATGCTGGGTGCCGGTTGCTGGGCGTTGGGTGTTGGATTCTGGGTGCTGGGTGCTAGGTGCCGGGTGCTGGGTGTCGGGTCCTGGAGTTCGGGGGGTGGGTGCTGGGTGCTGGATGCTGGGTGCCGGGTGCCGGGTGCTGGGTGCCGGGTGCTGGGTGCCGGGTGCCGGGTGCTGGGTGCTGGGTGCTGGATGCTGGGTGCCGGGTGCCGGGTGCTGGGTGCTGGGTGCTGGGTGCCGGGTGCCGGGTGCTGGATGCTGGGTGCCGGGTGCCGGGTGCTGGGTGCTGGGTGCCGGGTGCTGGGTGCTGGGTGCCGGGTGCTGGATGCTGGGTGCCGGGTGCTGGGTGTCGGGTCCTGGAGTTTGGGGGGTGGGTGCTGGGTGCTGGGTGTTGGGTGCCGGGTGTTGGGTGCTGGGTGCCTGGTGCCGGGTGCTAGGTGCTGGATGCTGGGTGCCGGGTCCTGGGTGCTGGATGTTGGGTTCCGGGGGCTGGGTGTTGGGTGCTGGTTGTTGGGTGCTGGGTGCTGGGTGCCGGGTGCTGGATGCTGGGTGCTGGATGCTGGGTGCCGGGTGCTGGGTGTCGGGTCCTGGAGTTCGGGGGGTGGGTGCTGGGTGTTGGGTGCTGGACGCTTGGTCTGTCATGCAGCCGGGAGCGGGGAAGGGCTCCTGGCAAAGCGCAAAGTGCACAAGGTACAGACCATCGTACGATTGTGTATGTCAACACCGTCGCGTTTGCCCTCGAAGGAAGATCGTGGAGAAGACCGTGTTGATTTACCAGGCCTTATATCCGGATATTGGTGGACAACACAAGCAGGGACAGAGAAAGGGAAGGAAGTCTCTCATGCAGCCAGGAGGTGGGAAGGGGCTCCAGGCACAAGGCACAAGTGCACAAGGTACAGACCATCGTACGAATTGCGCATATCAACACTGTTGTACTACACAGAGGAAGGTCGGGAAGTTGGGTCGGGTCAGGAAAGGTAGGATTAGATGTGGGGGGGGGGGTTAAATACAGTGGTTTTATGCAGTGATTGTGTAGATAACCATCGTACGATTGTGCATATAAACACCGTCGTACTACGCAGAGGAAGGTTGGGAAGTTGGGGTGGGTCAGGAAAGGTAGAATTAGTAGTGGTGGGGGGGGGGGGGAGAAAGGAAGGTTCGCTGCAAACGCTGCCTCTGCTGCATAATCCCTACAATCCCTTCGCATTTGAGCAGTGAATATGTAGATTAATACGAAGTGTTTGGTAAGCGTGGCAGAAGGGTCATTTACCGAAGTACAAAGTACCGAAAAACAAAGCAACACAAGAAACAAATAAAACCTACAGGGGGCGAAGCCCCCTGCAAGGGGGCCCCGTGCAGATGGTGCTTTGGGGCGAAGCCCCAAAGCACGCCGAGGGGGTTGGCGGCCGGAGGCCGCAGGGGCAGAGCCCCTAGTATAGAGTAGATTTTCCTTGGGAAATTGAATTTTCCAAAGTTACAACGATTTCAAAGTACCAAAAAACTTAAAATTGCCATACAAAGAAAAATTAAGGTTAGATTTGTTTCAAATTTCTAACATAGATAACAGACCACTAGAGTTGTCCGGTTTTGCAATTTCATTTAAATCCATCATCGGGAAAAATTAAAAAAAAAAAAACCGTTTTCAAGTCTCCGAAGTTTCTTCACGCCTATGTTACCCCCATCATTTAACCTATGTGTTGACGATTATCTCGATTTTACGAAAACTACTTCTAAAGTTTACAACAGAATTGAACAAAATTTTAACTGGGAATTTAAAATAGGTGGGTTAACTTAAAATTAATTTGTCGGAAAATTCGTTCGGAAAATTTGGCAACAAATAAATAAAAACCACCTTATCGGTTATCACTCGATAAGTGTTGATCCGATCAAGCTGAAATTTGGAAGGTGCATCCATAAAGTGATGTGGCAGATTTTGTTATAATTTGAAGAAAATCGTTTGGAAAGTTCGGAAAATATAAAATAAAATGTGCTTATTTGACTTTGTTTCTATGTTGTGATAACGGAAAAGTATGTACTGGCTTGATAAAATCAATTATTGATTGAAACAACAATTCTTTGCTGAGTTTATACTCAATTTGCATTCGTCTTTAATGCGCAAATAATATTAGCGCTATTATTTGAACACGTCCATCACAGCGCCATTATTGAGTCAAAACCAATATGGCGGACGCACAGAAGACCGTTATGACATTGGTTATGACGCCGACTTGTATTCGCGTGAAAATGAAATTTACATTCAAGTCAAAACACACCGCGTTCTCGCCGCGTAATATCTTTACTCGTCAAATTTATGTTGTGATACATATTCCGTGAATAGTTTGCGACGTGGATCGTATTTTTCTAAGGTATGTATTACACTTAAACTTTGCTAGGTACCCATTGCTTTGCTGTGTCAGTCAATTGTCATCAAGCAATTTTGTTTCAGTTCGTTGATATATTTATATATTTTAATGTCTCCCACTCCAAACTCAATGGTCTCATGCTTCAATAACAAACTATGCATATTGGTTAACTGCAGATCGGTTACGTCTTCGATTGCCGGACAAATCTTGGACAGCGATATTCTGAACAAGGAAGTTGGCTACGTGCAAAGTGATTATCAACGGAAAGATTGCATCTTACGGGCACGGGAAGCCAGAGAAAACTGGTGAGATCTGCAATGGAGATACCAGTATGCAATGGTCATTCTCAATATTTTAGTAGCTTACATGATTAATTGTATTTGCATTGCAAATAAAAGTAATTTTTGTTTTGTAGGTGCTGAAGACTTGCTCGTCAAGTATCCCGAACAGAACGGAACGGAATTATCCTCATCACACAGACGCTGGATAAATGAAATTCAATTGCAGTACCTACTAACTTACATAACATTTTCACTGATTGTCTACTTTGTATTTTTAGGTATATTTAGTGGCAATTAAATTGTACCTATTCAAATGCATTGCAGAGTCACTAATATTTCTTTCAATCCCAGGGCAATTTCCATTTCAAAGAACAGCTTTCAACGTACCTACCGGTGTAAATGATGCCACTATTAATGTGTGCTTATTTCTTTTCCTCAGCAAGCGCTGGTGGTGCGCACCGGGAGGAACCAAGAGCGATAGCTGCACGTTCATCTGGCGTGACATCGTACAAGTGCAACATCAGTGCCTTCAGCTTCCGAATGTCTCTTATCGCTCCCGGGTCCCGGTGCGCATCAAACAGCTGCCTGCCAGCCTAATCTGACAGTTTGATGTTATCACAGGTAAGAAGTTGTTCCTACCCAATCCCCGACACTTGGCCAACCGGTCGAATGACCAATTGGTACCTACAGAATGCCAGGTCATCAATTGACCAATTGGTATGAGATGGCAGATTGCCAAGTGGTCACCAACTGACCAAATGGCAGATTACTAAAATTGACCATCATGGCTTCCTTTATAAGTTTCCACTTCTTAGGTTTCTTGTTGCCATACCTACACTTGTATCAGGTGTTTTACTTAGGCAACGCCCAACTTGCGGAGGCCGAGCATGATGAACTTCATAATTAATATCGCTGGAAACTTGGGTACGCAGTTACCTGTACCAAGCAAAGTAAGTTTGCCCAACCATGATCAGAGTTGTTGCGATAATGTTTGACCTCTTTCCACCTTTTTGCAAGGGGTAAGCTTTTTTTCACCATGGCCGCTATGGCAGAACATGAAATGCATCCGACTCCGAGGCTCATTTTAATCGGGTGTACCAATTTTCAATCAAAATTATAACTAAAATTAAATCTTTTGCTACTTTTTTCTGTCAATTTCTAGCCAAAACTAATACTAATCACCAGTTGTTTCTATAGTTGTTTCTAGTCGATTCTAATCAAAGTTTCTATCTGCTCTGTTTTCTGTCAATTTCTAGCTAAAATTTGTACCACTTTCTAGTTATTTCTAGTCAATTCTAATCAAAGGTTCTATCTGTTTCTACCAATTAGTAGCTAAAATAAGTAACAATTTCTAGTTGTTTATAGTTGTTTCTAGTTGTTTTCTAGTTGTTTCTAGTCAATTCTGATCAAAGTTTCTGTCTGTTTCTATCAATTTCTACCAATTTGTAGCTAAAATAAGAAACAATTTCTAGTTGTTTCTAGTTGTTTCTAGTCAATTCTGATCAAAGTTTCTACCATTTTCTGACAATTTCTTGCTAAAATTAATATCAATTTCTAGTTGTTTCTAGTTGTTTCTAGTTGTTTCTAGTTGTTTCTAGTCAATTCTGATCAAAGTTTCTGTCTGTTTCTATCAATTTCTACCGATTTCTAGCTAAAATTAATATTAATTTCTAGTTGTTTCTAGTTGTTTCTAGTCAATTCTGATCAAAGTTTCTACCATTTTCTGACAATTTCTAGCTAAAATTAATATCAATTTCTAGTTGTTTCTAGTTGTTTCTAGTTGTTTCTAGTTGTTTCTAGTTGTTTCTAGTCAATTCTGATCAAAGTTTCTGTCTGTTTCTAACAATTTCTACCAATTTCTAGCTAAAATAAAAATAAATTTCTAGTTGTTTCTAGTTGTTTCTAGTCAATTCTGATCAAAGTTTCTGTCTGTTTCTAACAATTTCTACCAATTTCTAGCTAAAATAAAAATAAATTTCTGGTTGTTTCTAGTTGTTTCTAGTCAATTCTGATCAAAGTTTCTGTCTGTTTCTACCATTTTCTGACAATTTCTAGCTAAAATTAATTAACAATTTCTAGTCGTTTCTAGTCAATTCTCACCATTAATTCTACCTGTTTCTGACTATTTCTAGCTTAAAAGATTTCTAGTCAACGTGTTTCATAAACCACTCTATTCTGACTGTTTCTGATAAGAGGTTTTCTAGTCAATTCTTGCTAGATATTTCTAGTCAGAAAGCTAGTCAGAATTTTAAGCAGGGCTATATACTAGCCGGGATTCGAACCCGGTACCTGTCGGTTATCGGTCTCGTACCTCAACCACTCGGCTTGAGGGACATGATGCCTACGCGTGGATTTTTTAAGGTATATGAATTACGAATGGTTTGTTTACCTTTTGTACTTATTAAAATTTCGCGAGGTTGGCGTACCCCCGCCTCCCCAATTCATGAGCAAAGCTCAAATGCCACTCGGATTTGAACGCATCACCTTTGCGTCATGAACCAAGCGACTTCACCACTCGGCCATTCGAGTGATATGATTTGGACTGATATTTTCAATACATATATTTTTTGAAAGATCTTTACAATGGTAAAAAAATTCGAATGCTACGGGATTCGAACCAGTCTCATCCACTCTGTAGTTTAAGAACCTAGCGACTCAACCGACAAGCCATAACGCCAGATGCAATTTTTGTTTTATATAGTCCTTTATCTTCAATGAAGCTCAAATATTTTATTTAGGATTTTTTATATCACCCGGGTGATACCCAAAAATGTCCAGCATTTATATGCAAACTCGCACGTGACTAAGATGGACTTTTGAATTCATCCCCTCCCCTCGCAGGGGAGCTTGTACGCTAACATGTACGCTAAATGCAAGTGACTTGAAGCGTCGTGACTCGTGAGTCTGAGGAAGTCGTCCACAGCGCACTTAGCTTCATCTGCTTGTGTAAAATGACGAGCGTGTAGCTCATCAATGTCACTGGGCACATATCCACCCCTCTCTACTTAAATCTTGTGTTTGAGCTCAAATAAGTGATAGCGGCGTCTTTTTGACTTAAGCGCAATCTCTGATTGGCTGTCTCAACTATCAACAGACTATAAAACCACGTGATGATTTCGATGAAAAGCAGTGTGGCCGTGCTCCAGGCACGGTGAACACCGGGGTACAGCCGGCCAGTTGATCAAATGTAGCGTGCATTCATTGCAATTTTGTCTTTTCGTTCATCGAAACAAAGCTTGATAAAAAAAATCCCAGTGGAATCTACAACTCCACGCTTGTGATGCAACGTGATGCAAATGATTTTGTCTTGTGATTTTCTTAAGTAGTTAGGTACCTAACTTCTAGATGACCTTTGAGTACAAAAGAAAAGCCTCATTATCGTCATCTGCTGGGTGGTCGTGTGCTTAGCATCGCTGTCTCTCACCAGGAAGGTCGGAGTACGGTTCCCGATGCCGGCTTGGCTTTTTGTCCAGCAATCCAGGGTTGGAACTTCTTCGTTGTACGATGCTTGCTAGTTCTTACGTCATGAAGAGCCAAGCTGAGACACCCGACAGCCAGAGAAAACCTTAGCCATTCAATTTATTAAATATATTCTAGTTTCATCGCAATGAATGGAAAAGAAGGCTGCTGCTGCAGCGCTCACCATCCAAATGAACTTACCACCGAACCATTTTGCCACATGGAAATTAGGCATACATTACATGCTTATTGTTACATAAGACTTTACATATTTTTTTTATTCCTTACGAATTCGATTTGAATAATTATCGCAAATTAAACATCAACAGCTGCAAAATAGGGTCTACATTAAAATTGAAACATCCACCAAGTTAAAAATATGCCATACATACCCCCACGGTTCAGGTGCACGGCTCGGTAAGCAAAAAACGATGGAAAAAACACGTAACCCGGGTCTAATAAGATCTGCTACTGAATCTGGGGATTATACCTTTATTACTGTTCAGCCACATTAGGTGAACCAAAATGTACATAATGTATTTGTGTCGCCACAATCAGGCAAGCTTATCCGCAAAGCTACTAATAATTTTCTTAAATATCTCAATTTCTCTATTATCTTGCAAGGAATTACAATCTTGAATCTTGAATCTCGTTTTTCTTAAGTATTTATTGAGTATTGACAGTTGTGTACATAGAATGGGAATTGGTATTTGAACAAAGTACAAAGTTATGAGAATGAGAATGAAATAAACATGCTGAGATAAAAGCTCTTCTGGCTGGGAAAGGGTATTATTCTTGATTATATAGATGACAATACCCTTAAGAAGTAGCCATGTAAAAACTATACTTAATATTATGTCAAACTTATTTTTACAGACACTCTATATACAACGGAGTCTTTTAAATTACATGTTTGTGTTATAAAAACATCATTATTATTAGACCGAATCACTGGAGAGTTCTTCGTCGGCCGAGCTGGTTTCAATGTTCCCGTTCCGGCTCCGAGACATGAGCACGCGGCTCGCTTCGCTCCACGAGATGTGCATCACGCCGGAGCCACCACCAGCCGCGTCCTGGGCCTCAGAGTCGGAGTAGACTTCCGCGATCGGTGCCACCTCCATGTATTCCGACTCCAAAGACGAAATTCGCCCACCGTTAACACTCGGCGAAAGTCGAGGGCTTCGGTTCTCCCAGGCTCGTTCGTCTTCGGTGACCACCGCCATTTCTTCAGTCCCGGACGGCGAATTACGCCCATCGTTTGTTGCCGGTGAAAGTCCAACGCTCCGATCGGTTGCAGTTGGCTCGGGGCTTCGGGTTTCACCGACAAGTTCGTCTCCCGTGACCGACGCCATATATTCTGTCCCAGAACGCGAATTCGGCCTGTTGTCTGTAGCTGGAGACAGCCAAGGGCTTCGATTCTCCCAGGCTAGCTCGTCTTCGGTGACGACCGCCATTTCTTCCGTCCCCGACGGCGAATTATGCCCATCGACTGTAGTCGGCGATAGTCGAGAGCTACGGCCCGTTGTAGTTATAGTTGGCGCAGGGCTACGTAAATCGTAGGAATCATCTTCGGTGACCACGGCCATATCTTCCGTCCCGCAAGGCGTATTTCGATCGTCGATTGTCGTCGGTGTGAGCCGAGCGCTTCGGTTTCCTCGGCGACCCTCTCTGCCGGAGGCCAGCTCCATCTCTTCCGTCCCTGAGGGCGAATTCAGTCCACCAACCGTAGTTGGCGTGAGCCGATGGTTTTGTTTCTCACGGACGAGTTCGTCGGTTGACGGCACCCAGACTAGCTCCTCGGAGGACGAAGGCGACCCGTCGACCTGGTTCTGCTCTCGGTTTTCCCAGCGAAGCTCGTGGTTGGTCGATGGCACGAAGTCTTCAGGGACCGACGCAGTCTCTTCCGTCGCCGACGTTGAGTCCGGCTCGTCGGCGGTGTCCGGGGACGACGACGTGCCCGGGTTTTCCCACGGGAAGACCTGGTCGTAGGTGGGCGGCGGCAACCGCCTGGCGGGCAGCGCGGCGGCGACGGACTCGGGGTCCTCCGACGGCGGGAGATGGCGGCGGCGGCGGCGGTTCCTGGGAGCCGTGTGCTCGCTCTCCGAGCTGCTGGGTCTGGCGTGGTCGTTGTTGAGCGCTGTTCGAGACAGTTACAAATGAAGCGTCAGTTGCTTCCATTATTATCGGCCGGGCATGTAAGGGGATTTGTAGTTTGGTTTGACTTCCACTTTAAATGTAAGGTGATTTTTTTCTGACAATGCTTACCGATTGCAAACTTTTCAGTAATTTTACAAATGTTCCTAATCTGGGACCTTTTTCCAATCGACATTTTTTTGCTAAGCAAATAACACCACAAAAGTCCACAAGCCTATTGAATTAAACAAAATTTTACTACTAATAATAATAATAATTTTATTACATAGTACGTTGTGTTTTTTGCTAAAAGCAAAGATATGCGTTTTACCTGAAATAAATGTGTGTTTTACTGTCACTTTTACTTCATTACTACTGCAATTTAGTTAGGCACCTAAGCACTGTTTGTAGGTACTCACCAAAATTGACAAGTCAGGTAAAAATGCTTCTTGGCAAAGTACGTTAAGTTTGTAAGTTTTTAGATTGATCCATGGCAGTAAGTAATAAGCATGTATCCTGGATTCCTGGTTTAAGTAGTTTTTTCCTATGTTAATCTCTGATATATTTTAGGAACTATACCATAAATAGCTTTACACGACTTACTGCTGCCAACTTGCGCCTCGACACTCAGTTCCGAAGTCATAATTTCTTTGAACGGAATTTCTTTGCCTGAGCCGTCGTTTGCTTGTGATTGGTCATCGGCTGTGAAGTATAGCTGAGAGGAAACGATTTCACCAACTGCTGAATTCGGGGACACACGGTGCTCAGCAATTCCCATCTCATTGATTGCAGCTGGCAAAGATGGTTCAACCTCAGGCACTAAACTTTCTATGTTCCAAGAAGCATCCACCTCCTCTTCTTTTACTATTTCTAGCTTCACTCCTGGTTGATAGGGCTCAACTCTGTCACCGGATGTCATTTCGACAATATACATGTCATCATTTGCCTCCTCCCTTATGTGTTCTTCTTTTATGCCAGGTAAAACAAATCCTACGTATTTGATAAAGTCTTTGTTATCTTGTGGTTCTTGTGGTTCTTGTTCTGGCATCGATGCACTTAAAGTATCTGATCTTTGATTTTTTCCGGGAATTCCTTCGCTTGCCAACGGAGCTTGAGGCAAGGAACTCAAGCAATCGGGCCAAGAATCTAATACAATGGTGCTTGCTTGAGCTGGATTGCTATTCACTCCAGGTTCAGCTACATTCCTGCTCATGACATTTTCAAACGCAGTCCAAGCATCTAAACGACATTTTCTTTGTGTCAACCGGGATTTCATTGCTTCGGAAATACTTTTAGGAGCAGTTGCCATCGCATCGTCGCCAATCCTAACTATAGGCATAAGAGCGCTGCGTAAGTTATTCACACTGCTGCCGCTAGTAACGATTTGCTTGAAATCTCTGAAATTTATTTGTATTGGACCAATTGGCTGGGGCTGGGATAGGCCTGTGTCATTGCTTTCCATATTGGCAGGATTTCTGATCATCTACACATCACATCAGTGACTCAGCTCACTATTCGATCGCACCACTATGACAACAAATACCACTCAAATTAACCAATTATATAATTATTTTTCGGCCCGGTGGGCTTACCGTCAGTGTTGTCAACAAAGCACATAACCTAACTCCACATTGGAGGTGCCTATTCCCCCTTCCTATGCTTCTACCAATCAGACATAAATTTCACAAGCCTTTTGACTTTTGGCGCCAGTAGACTTTCCACTTTCCAAAGTAGTAAATAAATATTTTGTGGCATCCCCAAAATGACTGAAAACCTTTGTCTATCAAAAATAAAACCCAGGTAGCAAAGTAAAAGTAAATTCCAATTTCATCAGCGGCAGGCGATGACATCTTCAATAAAAGTTCTTGGCATTCATCAGATAAACGCTGTCAGACTTTTCCAGGTCGTTCGAGTCAGCGTCTTCTGAGCCACATTTGAGCATTGCGGGCCCGCACCAACATAAGGTTCTTGGTCAACCAGTTTGCCAGAGCTTGCTGTTGACGCAGTAATGGTAGGCAACAAACCTGACTATCAAACACAGCGTTGCGTTAAAAATTTAGTGAGAGACTTAATCTACTAGGGGTCATTTCAATCAGATGGTCAACTACTTAAGAGTACATACAATTGGCATGTTTTTCTTATTCTTTAGTAAATTTTGTCTGAACTAGAGATGGTCAATTTAGTTAGGTAGTGGTGTGGAAAGTAATAAAATTCACAAAAAGAGGAAAGATTTTCGGTATCCAAAGGCTTTGCTGGTGAAATCTGTAACCAAGGGTTCCAAAAACAATAATTACATATTATTGAACTTGTAAATTCCTATAAATAAGAGATCTTACAATTCAGTTACTTATCTTTTTACTCGTAGCATATTTCATGATATTTGAATCAACAGAATGTAACAGATTCCAGAGAGAAGTAACGATTCCAAAATCTAACCATACAAATTATTTTAACAGTCATACAAAAAAATATATGTAGCAAGAAAATGCTCACATCAGTCAAATTAAGTACGTTGTGAGAGAACTAAATTAAATCCCAACGAACCAAAACGTTGCAGCCACCGTGGTTCTACGACTGGTTGTTACAAGAGTTCGTAACACCCATGATCACGGCACCCATAAAACAACAACGCAGTCCCACCTAATCCCCTTCCTTAACCGCCACCACAGCTTCGCATTTCTTCAAGTGCGGCTTGAGAGCACGCAGAGTCTTGAACGCCCCACCGCAAGCCGAGCACCGAAACGGCCTCGCATCCGAATGAACCGGCATGTGCCTGACAAGTTCCGAGTTCGTCGAGCACCGGTAATCGCACGCCGCGCACGCAAACGGCTTGGGACCAGCGTGCCCGCGCAAATGCAGCCCGAGACTGCGCTCCAGTTCAAACGTCTCGCCGCAAACGCCGCAATCGTACGACTTCCGCCCCGTGTGCATCCGGCCGATGTGCGACCGGATGACAGTCTTCGACGAGAACGTCTTCGGACACAGCGAGCAGCTGAACGGGCGTTCGCCGGTGTGTCGCAACACGTGTGTCGCCAGGCTCGTCTTGTCGAAGTAGCGCGCATCGCAGACGTCGCACGCGTGAGGCCTCTCGCGCGCGTGGACGCTTCGCACGTGAGCCTTGAGGCTCGCCTTTTCGTTGTACGCGCTCGAGCAGGTGACGCATTTGTACGGCTTGGTACGCACTCCGTGCGAAGGCATGTGCTTGCTGAGGCTGTTGTTGCTCATGTACATCTTCTTGCATACGGGACATTCGAACGATTTCACCCGATCCTCGTGTGTTTTCATGTGTATCGCCAGCGTGTAGTTGAGCGGGTACGCCTTGTTACAGATGCCGCACTTGAACGGGAGGTCGCCGGTGTGCCGACGCATGTGATCGGCGAAAGTCTTCTCCGAGTTGAGTATTCTGCCGCATTCTTTGCAGGTGAACGGCGTCACCGAGTGCGTTTTCAGGTGGGCCACCACGTTTCGCCGGTTCTTGTACGTCTTGTCGCATTCGGTGCACTTGTGTGGTCGTGCGTCAGAGTGGACGGTCATGTGTTTGGCGACGTCGCTTTGCGTGGGGAAGCGTCTGTCGCAGATCTTGCAGGCGTACGGGCGAGCGCCCGAGTGGTATTGCATGTGGATGCCGAGGACAGACAAGGTTTTGAACGATTTCTGACAAATGGTGCATTCGTGCGGTCTGGCCGAAGAGTGGATCGTTTGATGCGAGTTGCGATCTCTCGACGTGAGGAATTTCTTGTCGCACTTCCCGCATCCGTAAGGCCGTTCCGCGCTGTGAGTCTTCAGGTGATTTTTCAGATTTTCGGAACTCTTGCAAGGCTTCCCGCACACATCGCACGAAGCCGGCTTCGATTCGAAATGAACCTTCAATATGTGCGACTTGCAATTGGACCTGGCTTTGAATTTCTTCCCACAAATATCACACCCAAAGGACTTTTCAATCTCGTCTTTCTCGTCCAGAGATGCCCGACGGTCAGGCTTGACCTCCTCGTGGACCAACGCGTGGCTTGACAGCTCGGCTTCGGTGAAGAAAGCTTTCTTGCAGATTTTGCATCCGTGCGGTCGTTTGTCTTGGTGCGCTCTCCTCACGTGCGACTTGAGCCTACACTCGTTGGAGAACGAACGCTCACAGAGCCCACACTTGAAAGACTTGCTTCCCGCGCCATGCTGCTCCATATGCATCTTCAGGTTATACTTGGACCGATAAGTTTTGCTACAGATATCGCACGCGTACGTCGATATCTCGAAGTTGTAGTGCGTTTGCAAATGGCGTCGGTAGACGTGTCGCGACGCGTACCGTTTCGCGCAGACATCGCACTCGAAAGGCTTCTCGCCGGCGTGGCTCCGCACGTGAGTTGCGTACGACCGTTTCGACGCGAGTACCTTCCCGCAATCGTCGCACGCATACGTCTTGGGCGCGTGCGACGCCGAGTGCCCGTCGAGATTGTTCTTCGTCTTGAACGTCTTCCCGCACTCGCGGCAGGCGTAGGGCCGGGCGTCCGAGTGCGTCGTCCGGTGGACGCGCAGCGCGGTGCCCGACGCGAACCGCCTGTCGCAGAGGGCGCACGGGAACGGCTTGACGAGCGCGTGCAAGCCCGCGTGGCTGCGGAGGACGGCGGCCGTCTTGAACGACCGGCCGCACGTCTCGCACGCGAACGGCTTGGCCGTCGCGTGGACGGCCTGGTGGGAAAAGTAATCGGCGCGGCGCTTAAAACGCTTCTCGCAGACGCGGCAGGCGAACGGTTTGAAATCCGAGTGCGTCACGATGTGGCTTTTTAGTTTTCCTTTGTCGCGGAACGTTTTCTTGCACGAGTCGCACTTAAACGACTTTTCTCCATCGTAGCACTCGTCCCGTTTGTGCGCGTCGAGAAATTCCGAGCAGATGAACACGCTGCGGCATCTGGCGCACTTAAACGGTTGCTTTTTAAATTTGTGGATTATTCTAAAGTGATTGTAGAGACTCGTCTTTCGGACAAACAAATTCTTGCACTTGAAGCAAGGGAACGGTCCGCCTAGCTTGTCTCGTTTCTTCCGGATGTAGTAGTCACGCCGTGCGGCGAACGCCGTTCTGATGGGACCGGGCGTTCTCGTGCAGCGGCCGATGTGTTTCGCCGCCGGCTTCCGCGAGGTGAACTCTGCCGCGCACGAGGCACACTGGTACGTCTTTGTTGTAGGTGTCTCTCGGAGATTTCCCTCGGCGACGGGGCTGTGGGGGAACGCGTTGTTCGTTGGCGGGGATTCGTTGCGTGCGGTTTCGTTGGGTTTCTCGTCGGGCGGCTCCGTCTTCGGTTGGTCGGCGTGCGGCGCGATCGGCGGCGACGTGCCGTGGGCGTTCAAGTCTGCAAGAACGTTGCGTCGGTTGTGTTGTCAAGTTTAGTTGAAAAACTAAACGGTGGGTTTGTAAGATTTCGTGAAATTTTACCTCGAGAATGTTTTCATGAAAAATGGGAAGAGTTTGGACTTAGTTACGGTGGCATTATTTTTTATCGCAGATTTTATTTCATATTACAATTGCCTGGTAAAAGCATATAAATTTTGATGATGTTACCTGCTGGAAGAATTTCCTCATGCCTTATTTTGAAAGAAAGAGGATCGGCTGATGCGTTGAGATCAGCGATCTCCGCGTTCAACTGTAGAACAATAATTGTAAAAGTTAATAAAACAAAAATAAATGCACAATTATCATCATATAGCTGTCTGAGACTTTGTAATAGGTAATAGATAAATAGCTAGCCTTGGCGCTATTTCCATCACATCTTGTACGGAATGCAGCCAATCAGAGATCAGAGATTGTGTGATGTCAGTATTTTAAATAATTTTAACAGTATTTTAACTTATCTTAATATAATTATATACCTTTGTCATCACTTTCGTTGATCTTATTAAGTTTAAAGTTTATCCATATTTTATATAGAAGATGACATCAAATTCCCAACCACATCTGACGTCTCATGAAAGTAGATCAATAATCAAGCTCAGTTGTTTTCCATACAAAGATGATTGTGCTGTGTAAAAGGTCATCAAATTTTTCATAAAATCCGTCACACAAAACCTTGTACGATGTTTATATTACGGACTGCTGTACAAGGGTTTGACAAAACATGTGACCGTGTAAAAGGGGCTGAACACGGTCATAGGCGGTTGTATACAAGACTGCTGTACACGGGTTTGACGAAACATGTGACCGTGTAAAAGGGGCTGAACACGGTCATAGGCGGTTGTATACAAGACTGCTGTACAAGGGTTTGACAAAACATGTGACCGTGTAAAAGGGGCTTAACACGGTCATAGGCGGTTGTATACAAGACTGCTGTACAAGGGTTTGACGAAACATGTGACCGTGTAAAAGGGGCTTAACACGGTCATAGGCGGTTGTATACAAGACTGCTGTACAAGGGTTTGACCAAACATGTGACCGTGTAAAAGGGGCTTAACACGGTCATAGGCGGTTGTATACAAGACTGCTGTACAAGGGTTTGACAAAACATGTGATCGTGTAAAAGGGGCTTAACACGGTCATAGGCGGTTGTATACAAGACTGCTGTACAAGGGTTTGACGAAACATGTGACCGTGTAAAAGGGGCTTAACACAGTCATAGGCGGTTGTATACAAGACTGCTGTACAAGGGTTTGACAAAACATGTGACCGTGTAAAAGGGGCTTAACACGGTCATAGGCGGTTGTATACAAGACTGCTGTACAAGGGTTAGACAAAACAAGCGACCTTGTAAAAGAGGCTTGACACGGTCAGTACAAGAGTTTGACGAAACAAGTGACCTTGTAAAAGGGGCTCTAGTAATGCATCAACGACAAACTCCATTGCAGCGTAATCCAGCCCACCCTGCGAACGGCATCACCTGAACGAGCTCGGTGCGTAGCAAGGCGTCGCCAGCGATGCTCGCCTCGATGAACTCGCTGGCTCGACGCAGCCGGCAAACGCAGCCGTCGCACACGGAGGCCGGCAGCCCGTCGCCGTAGCTCGCCTGCGTCCAGACACGGTGACAGTTACTCGTCGGAAAAACCATCGGCAAAGCGAGCTTCCACAAGATAGATGCAAAGTCCTTAATAATGACTTCATGGTAATACTAAAGGCCCATTCTCAACCAAATTATGCCGTAAACTTAGTTGTAAACGCAAAATATTTTGTGCACATGCACATGAGAGCGTTCACACCAAACTTAATAACTTAAGCTCTACGCACCGTAGTCGAAATGTTTGACGGAGCAAAATATTTATGTTTGACGTTAGGGAGAACCAATAAGATAAGATTCATTCTCTCTGCAGAGTGCAGACTGCTGGATTTTGACGGTTAGTCGAGTCAAGTGGCGGTGGATTTTTGTTTCAAGTCAGCTGTCAGATTAGCCTAAACTAATATTTTCTCTTGAGGCTTCCAACGATCAACGATCGGCTCATCGTCTACTTTTGAGGTAATTAGCGATGGAAACAAGCCGAAAAAAATGGCGCTGGTTCAGAGGCAATCTGATTGGCTTATTCATTACGGCCATTTCCATCCTGGTTGATTAATTTAATCAATTTGTTGCTTTCTGGGACTTGAGTTTAGACCGTTGATAAAGCAGGCAGCACAGCTTTGCGAAACGCCGGGAAATGTTTGAGCTTGGGACTTAGCATCCACTACCCAGCTAAATAGTTTTTCTAAAAGGCAATGCAAGCATCTTCAGTAGTTTGTAATAAACTACTACTACTACTACTACTACTACTACTACTACTAAGGTATTTTTCAAAACAGCAAATGAATAGATCCACCCCATTCAGAGAAAAATGACGTCAAATACCCACTGGACGAAGTACCAGCTTGGATAAAAAATTGGCTCTGTTAATTACCAAAGGAAGGTAGGAAAATCACAACCCGAATTTCTATCATAACGTGGGTATCAGATATCATTTTCATAGAAATTTGATTGAACAAAATAGGTGTATATTAACACCTATCAGCCAAAAACCTTGACAATCTTAAAATAAGAAAAACCTTGTAGAAACAGACAGCAAATATTTTGAGAACTGTTTGTCACGTTTTCACAACAGCTTAGGCGAGCAGCCTGGCAGCGATATCGCTGAACCTAACCTGGACTTGCGTGACGCCTGCGATCGCTGCCGCCAGTGCGTCCGACCCGTCGCCGGCGAACATCGGCGTCGTGTCCTCGGGGGCGAAGTACGTGACGCACAGCCGGCAGAAGCCGGACATGTCCGCGATGCCGGCGTGCTGCACGTACACGTACGGCGGCGGCGGGGCGTCGCGTTCCGTCGGAAACAGCGACTCTCCGTGCGAATGCCGTGCGCCGTTACTTTCCACTAGCTGCAGCACAATCAGATTACTTGGACCGCTTTTCTCTGACATTTTCTGTTTATAATTCTGCAGAGTTTGGTGAATTTTGCCTTTTGTTTCCTATACTTCATTAGGATACAAAAGCTGAATGTTCCCAATTCTGTAGAATTAGAAACTGAAAAAATTAATTAATGGGGTGTAGAAAAATATCCATCCTTGCATTGTAGTGAGTAGATGTACGCAATACTCAAAACAAAGTAAACAATCGTAATGTTCTGTTTAGGATGGGATGTGAACCCAACCCCCCTCAAATGAGCTACCTGCACAGGCAATTTTAGATATGAAACTAATTTTATTTGAGTTTTTGGCCTCCATGGAGATAGAATCAGGACTATGAATGAACATAGAAAACGTTGAATCTAGTGACGCTATGCTGCAATCACACACCAACAACTCGATTAACCCCGATTAAAACGTGGCTCCATGGAGATAGAAACAGGACTATGAATTAACATAGAAAATGTTGAATCTAGTGACGGTATGCTGCAATCATAAACCAACAACTCGACTAACCCCGATTAAAACGTGGCTCCGTGGAGATAGAAACAGGACTATGAATGAATATAGAAGCCGGTGAATCTAGTGACGCTATGCTGCAATCACACGCCAACAACTCGACTAACCCCGATTAAAACGTGGCTCCGTGGAGATAGAAACAGGACTATGAATGAATATAGAAGCCGGTGAATCTAGTGACGCTATGCTGCAATCACACGCCAACAATTCGATTAACCCCGATTAAAACGTGGCTCCGTGGAGATAGAAACAGGACTATGAATGAATATAGAATGCGGTGAATCTAGTGACGCTATGCTGCAATCACACACCAACAACTCGACTAACCCCGATTAAAACGTGGCTCCATGGGGATAGAAACAAGACTATGAATGAACATAGAAAATGTTGAATCTAGTGACGCTATGCTGCAATCATAAACCAACAACCGACCACATTCAAAATTCAATCCCAGTGACAATACAGTTTTGGGTGACAATGCTCTTCACATGGGAATGCATTTGTTGTAATTACTTTTTAACACAGAAATGGACAATAACCAGGTTATTTACTATACATTTTATCCACCTTATATAAAATCCCTATTTCCCGTTGCCACGATACTATTGTACTCATGGATGTGGCTATGTGGGGATGTGGCCATGTGGGGATGTCACCATGTAATTGAAGGCGTAAATCGCCAGCGAAATTGCGAAAACGCAATGAAAACGCAAGATGAAAGTTGCGTTGTGTTCGTGCCACTGAGGACTTGAGCGCTGCAATATTTTGCCAGCGATTTGAGCCGCGCTTGATGTAAAAAAACAACGAAAACCGCACGCCATTTCACTCGGCCAAAAGTCATCGCCTCTGGGGGCAATAATGCTGGCATTCAGGAAATCCAAGGTGCAAAGTAATTTCCATAGCGATGAAAAAATTAGCCAAATGAAAATCGCCAAATGTCGAACATTGCCAACAACAGGTATCAAAATAATTTGCCACTGACAATCTCATGATGTGGCGACACCAAGCGATGCTGGACATCGGTGTATCTGTTCTTCTGTGAGATTTCTCACGACTTTAACTGTGAGTTTTTACGCAACTTTTCCACTAGGAAGATATAGTGTTTGAAATCGTGTTTGGCCCTTCAGAACGTCTATAGCTGTATACTGAAAAAAAAAAAAAAAAACTAAACGTTTTTTAAAAAATTAGGAAGACCCATCTCTTGCCTCTTCCTCCTTAAAGTACATGCCTTAAAATACATACCTTAAACATTGACATCAAAATTTAAAAACCTCTACTTAAAAAAGAATTGATATGGATTGTAGTGCTGCCTGGAAGCCCCCGCTTCTCTTTTATATTTACAAGATAATTGAAACTAAATATGTGTACTTATGGTACTTTTACAAAATTCTTTCACTATCTTTGACACATTTACTGGCGACTTACTGGACTGACACATTTACATTTAATTTGTGAAATCGGTTGGTAGCTGAGGTCTTCTCGGGACATGCGAAGTCAAGTAATCGGAAGGTTTTCATCCCTTGTAATCATGACCGAACAATCGTGAATTGTGGTGTTTTGCGATGCATATTAGCATGTTAACGGTATATTCTACGTCCCTCATCGACTTCCTTTAGGGGGAATGCAATTTTGCAGATGACAGTCGCATGTCGCAGTCGCTTGACTTTGCATGTCCCGAGAAGACCTCAGCTACCAACCGATTTCACAAATTAAATGTAAATGTGTCAGTCCAGTAAGTCGCCAGTAAATGTGTCAAAGATAGTGAAAGAATTTTGTAAAAGTACCATAAGTACACATATTTAGTTTCAATTATCTTGTAAATATAAAAGAGAAGCGGGGGCTTCCAGGCAGCACTACAATCCATATCAATTCTTTTTTAAGTAGAGGTTTTTAAATTTTGATGTCAATGTTTAAGGTATGTATTTTAAGGCATGTACTTTAAGGAGGAAGAGGCAAGAGATGGGTCTTCCTAATTTTTTAAAAAACGTTTAGTTTTTTTTTTTTTTTTATTTCACATGTTTTTGTATGGTATTTTTATAAATTACATGTTGGTGAGGTATAACTTACACCAGTGATGTGTAACCATTTTCGCCACTTTGCAATGAAAATAATACCTAAATTATCAAATATTGCATAATATAATAGTCAGTAGTTTTAATAAGTTTTCAGCGATAGGGGAAGTCAACAGATGATCAATACAGATGATCGACAATAATCAAGACATCTCAAATCCTTACTTCAGGGCACTGACGCACTGCATGTAAATGAAGTCATAGTAGAATCTTTTCCTTGTCTGAATCAACATCAGCTTCAAAGGGCAACGAAAGCATTGGGTACGACGGCTCATGGCATCAGAATTCTTCAAAGCGTTTTTTAAATTAATTCTGTAGTGATGATAACTCTGTGTAGCATATTTAGATAGATCAAATTCGATACTGGCGTTTTCAGAATCATTTTCATGCAATATAGGATAGTGGATAGTTTTGTTTTGCTGAGCTGCCTCATGCCACAAGCACAATATTGTTTCAAATGGTTTGATTTGCTCGAACAGATTGTTGATCAGTTGATCCTTGCTTTGGAGCTTTGATGTGTTAAGTTGGCACAGTTTCTGCGTAATGTCGATCAAGAAACCAAAGTCGCACACTTATTTTAAACTCAGGTGTTACCTCGTCCTGCATTTCCATGAACAACAGTCAACTCAATATCAGATTTCAACGAATAAACGCGATACAACAGCATACCTCTGCTGGGCCAACGAATCTCAGAATTAGTCAGAATACGCAGCTTAGATGCGCTCACACGCTCGTTAGCAGCGAAAGGATTATAATCAGTGAAAATAAGTTTTCATTATTTTTAGCTGTAAATTAATTTAAGGCAGAAAACATTACACCAAAGAAATTCACTGAAATACCTTGCAGGCCCCAGGTTGCACGTATCACTGACCTTACCTCGAGTTTAAACTACTATTATTATTATCATATTTTATATAATTTATTTATCAACTAATATCATATAAATTTATCGTAGGCCCATACAATTACAATGTATTTGTCAGCAGCCAAATAAATAAATAAATAACACTGTCATGATTTAGGTGCAGATCTTTCAATAGCTATGCTGTGGGCCTCTATTTGGAGTAGGTAGTTCAGAAGTATAGTTAACATTCTGATTTCAAGTTTGCATGGTACCTAATATATTTTATTGTTTCATAACATAATGTATAATTCATTTAGGGAGATTTGTTATAGAAGGAGATATTATTAACATAAACACTTGCACCAACTTTAGCACCAACAATGACTAAGATGTATCAAAATTACTTCCCAAAGCGTTGGGTCTATTTAATTAATTATTTATTTATTTATTACTTTACAATTTACATATATTATGTAGGTGGTAAAGTTACATGCTACATTATTTATTTAATTCATAGTTAAGGCTTTTCTGATTTTTCAATTTTTCTTCTGAACTCTTTCACATCCATTTCTTCATTCTCAAATATTTTCCTTTCCAGCAAATTCCAATCTCGTCCCGTTCTTATCACGAAGCAGTACTTTCCAATGTCTTTTCTTGCTCCATTCACTCTTACTTTTCTTTCATGGCTACCTCTGCATCCGTACCTCAAGCTTTCCATCTCAATTTTTTTATTTAATTCTTTCCATCCTCCTCTTCCCATTAGTACTCGAAAAAAGCAACATAACCTGTCCACTTTTCTCCTCCCTTCTAGTTTCATCCATCCTAACTCCTTCACTATTAGAAATGGTCTTTCTAAGACTTCTTCCAGTTCTCCTTTTTCGTTTATCACCTTCTTCCTTCTTCTCATTTTTCCGGTCACCCTTCTTGCCGCCATTCTTTGTACCTTTTCAATATCTTTAATTTCTCCTGTTCTCTACGGATCCCACACTGCTGCTGCATATTCCATCATGGGTCTTATCATTGTGAGATATGCCTTTTCTTTAATTTCTGTACTCATCCCTTTTAATTGTCTCATGATGAAGTTCAGTGCATTTATTCCCTTCTTTGTTATTTTTGCCACCTGTTCTATCCATCCCAAATCATTTTTTAATATTACTCCGAGGTATTTATATGTTTCTACCCTTTCCAAATTTATTCCCTGCATCTTGTGGTTATGTTCTGAGTTTTCTTGTTTACCACCAAAACTCACTGTCTTGCATTTATTTACATTTAGACTCATCTTATTTCTCTTAACCCAATCTCCTATCATATTTAAGTCTTTTTGCATTATTTGCTCGTCTTTAATGTCGGTTATTTTCCTATAAACAACACAATCGTCAGCAAAAAGCCTTGTTTTCGATTCTACTCCCTCGCTCATGTCGTCAATAAAGATGTCAAACAGCAATGGCCCTAACACACTCCCTTGTGTCACACCTGATGTTACTTCCCTCTCATCCGACGTGCAATTTCCCACTCTTACTTTTTGCGTTCTATTTTTCAAAAAATTTCCTATCCAATTTACCATTTGTATATCGTCAATCCTTTCCCATAGCTTTTCCATTAATAAATCGTGGTCAACCTTATCGAATGCTTTCTCGTAATCCAGAAACACCGCATCTACTCTTCCTCCTCTATCCAACACCTCTGCCAGGTCAGTCACAAAACCTAAAAGTTGAGTTTCACACGAATACTCTTTTCTAAATCCATGTTGCGCCTCTTTCAATCCTCCCAAATCATCAAGTTTTTTCTTTATTCGTCCATCTATTACCCTTTCAACTATTTTGCATATGGCTGATGTGAGACTCACGGGCCTATAGTTTGTCAGTTTTCCCCTCTCTCCTCCTTTAAAGATTGGAACTACCAATGCCTCCTTCCAATCTTTTGGCAGTTTTCCTGTTTTAATTGTTAAATTAATTATTACCTCTAAGTAAGGAATGATAATTTCCCCTGCTAATTTTAGTAAGTCATTTGACATCCCATCAAGTCCTACCGCTTTGCTATTCTGAAGCTTTCGAATAACCTGCCATCTCTTCCTTCGTCACATAATTCTCATCTCCTTTCCTTATTTGTCCCTGCATTGAGTAACGTTCTCTTCCTCTCTGTGTGAATGTTTCCCCATAATGATTATTTAGTGCTTTTTCTTTACTATCATCTGTGTCCCATTAATTTCCCTTTGCATCGCTCAACGTTGGAATAGTCCCAACATTTCCCTTCATACCATGAAGGGTTTACCATACCATTGTGTATGAACTACACCTTTTCAATTCAGAATCACCAGGCACCAGGCTGGGTGCCTGGTGCCGGGTGCTGAGTGCTGGGTGCCGGTTGCTGGGTGCTGGGTGCTGGGTGCCGGGTGCTTGGTGCTGGGTGCCGGGTGCTGGGTGTTGAGTGCTGGATTCTGGGTGCCGGGTGCTAGGTGCTGGGTGCTGGGTGCTATAGGTGGACAACACAAGCAGGGACAGAGAAAGGGAAGGAAGTCTGTCATGCAGCCAGGAGGTGGGAAGGTGCTCCAGGCACAAGGCACAAGTGCACAAGGTACACAGACCATCGTACGATTGCGCATATCAACACTGTTGTACTACGCAGAGGAAGGTTGGGAAGTTGGGAAACTCTCGGTTCTTGAATAATCAATTGATGGTGGAAGTCTGTGTACCCGAGTCACGAAAAGATGCAGCCATCTTCAGTAGTACCTACATGTTCGCATTTGAGCAGTGAATATGCAGATAAACACGAAGTGTTTGATAAGCGTGGCAGAATGGTCAAATACCAAGTACCGAAAAATAAATCAACACAAGAAACAAATAAAACCTACAGGGGGCGAAGCCCCCTGCAAGGGGGCCCCGTGCAGATGGTGCTTTGGGGCGAAGCCCCAAAGCACGCCGGGGGGGTTGGCGGCCGGAGGCCGCAGGGGCAGAGCCCCTAGTCCATCCACCTTATATAAAATCCTTAATTTCTGTTGCCACGATACTATTGTACTCATGGATGTGGCTATGTGGGGATGTGGCTATGTGGGGATGTCACCATGTAATTGAAGGCGTAAATCGCCAGCGAAATTGCGAAAACGCAATGAAAACGCAAGATGAAAGTTGCGTTGTGTTCGTGCCACTGAGGACTTGAGCGCTGCAATATTTTGCCAGCGATTTGAGCCGCGCTTGATGTAAAAAAACAACGAAAACCGCACGCCATTTCACTCGGCCAAAAGTCATCGCCTCTGGAGGCAACAATTGGCAACAATACTTGACTAAATGTATCCATAGTTACAAAAGAAATCGCAATGAAAAGTTCATTTATTTCAGCCTCAAGTAACAGGACCTATAATAATTTGCCACCGACAAACTCACGCTGTGGCGACACCAAGCGATGGTGGATATCGGTGTATCTGATCTCATGTGAGATTTCTTACGAGTTTAACTGTGAGTTCTTACGGCTTTTCCACTAGGAATATAATAGTGTTTGAAATCCCGTTTTGCTCTTCAGAAATTATAATATAGCTTTACTGAAATACTGGAAACACATCATACAACTACTGCAGATGCCGCCAAAAAACGTGCAGGCCAAACTAACGCCGACGAGCAACGAAGAAAGGACGAAGGCAGCGGCCGACAGGGCACGGGTCCTGGGTGCTGGATGCTGGGTGGCGGGTGCCGGGTGCTGGGTGCCGGGTCCTGGGTGCTGGATGCTGGGTGCCGGGTGCTAGGTGCTGGGTGCCGGGTGCTGGGTGCCGGGACCTGGGTGCTGGATGCTGGGTGCCGGGTCCTGGGTGCTGGATGCTGGGTGCCGGGTGCTAGGTGCTGGGTGCCGGGTGCTGGGTGCCGGGTCCTGGGTGTTGGATGCTGGGTGCCGGGTGCCCTGGATGCTGGGTGCCGGGTGCTAGGTGCTGGGTGCCGGGTGCTGGGTGCCGGGTCCTGGGTGTTGGATGCTGGGTGCCGGGTGCCCTGGATGCTGGATGCTGGGTGCTAGGTGCTGGGTGTTGGGTGCTGGGTGTTGGGTGCCGGATGCTGGGTGCCGGGTTCTGGGTGCTGGGTGTTGGGTGCTGGGTGTTGGGTGCTGGGTGCTGGGTGCCGGGTTCTGGGTGCTGGGTGTTGGGTGTTGAGTGCCGGGTGCTGGGTGCCGGGTTCTGGGTGCTGGGTGTTGCGTGCTGGGTGTTGGGTGCTGGATGCTGGGTGCAGGGTCCTGGGTGCCGGGTGCTGGGTGCCGGGTGCTGGGTGCCGGGTGCTGGGTACCGGGTGCTGGGTGCCAGGTGTTGAGTGCTGGATGCTGGGTGCCGAGTACTGGGTGCCGGATCCTGGGTGCTGGATGCGTTTACGAGTACTGGACGAGTTTAACTGTGAGTTCTTACGGCTTTTCCACTAGGAATATAATAGTGTTTGAAATCCAGTTTTGCTCTTCAGAAATTATAATATAGCTTTACTGAAATACTGGAAACACATCATACAACTACTGCAGATGCCGCCAAAAAACGTGCAGGCCAAACTAACGCCGACGAGCAACGAAGAAAGGACGAAGGCAGCGGCCGACAGGGCACGGGTCCTGGGTGCTGGATGCTGGGTGGCGGGTGCCGGGTGCTGGGTGCCGGGTCCTGGGTGCTGGATGCTGGGTGCCGGGTGCTAGGTGCTGGGTGCCGGGTGCTGGGTGCCGGGACCTGGGTGCTGGATGCTGGGTGCCGGGTCCTGGGTGCTGGATGCTGGGTGCCGGGTGCTAGGTGCTGGGTGCCGGGTGCTGGGTGCCGGGTCCTGGGTGTTGGATGCTGGGTGCCGGGTGCCCTGGATGCTGGATGCTGGGTGCTAGGTGCTGGGCGTTGGGTGCTGGGTGTTGGGTGCCGGATGCTGGATGCCGGGTGTTGGGTGTTGGGTGCTGGGTGCTGGGTGTTGGGTGCTGGGTGTTGAATGCCGGATGCTGGGTGTTAAGTGCTGGGTGTTGAGTGCTGGGTGCTGGGTGCCGGGTTCTGGGTGCTGGGTGTTGGGTGTTGAGTGCCGGGTGCTGGGTGCCGGGTTCTGGGTGCTGGGTGTTGGGTGCTGGGTGTTGGGTGCTGGGTGCTGGGTGCCGGGTTCTGGGTGCTGGGTGTTGGGTGTTGAGTGCCGGGTGCTGGGTGCCGGGTTCTGGGTGCTGGGTGTTGGGTGCTGGGTGTTGGGTGCTGGATGCTGGGTGCAGGGTCCTGGGTGCCGGGTGCTGGGTGCCGGGTGCTGGGTGCCGGGTGCTGGGTACCGGGTGCTGGGTGCCAGGTGTTGAGTGCTGGATGCTGGGTGCCGAGTACTGGGTGCCGGATCCTGGGTGCTGGATGCTGGGTGCCGGGTGCCGGGTGCTGGATGCTGGGTGCAGGGTGCTGGATGCTGGGTGCAGGGTGCTGGGTGCTGGATGCTGGTTGCCGGGTGCCGGGTGCTAGATGCTGGGTGCCGGGTGCCGGGTGCTGGGTGCTGGGTGTTGAGTGCTGGGTGCAGGGTGATGGATGCTGGGTGCCGGGTGCTGGGTGCCGGGTGTTGCGTGCTGGGTGCCGGGTGCAGGGTGCCGGGTGCTGGGTGCTGGATGCTGGGTGCCGGGTGCCGGATGCTGGGTGCCAGGTGCTGGGTGCCGGGTGCTGGATGCTGGGTGCCGGGTGCCGGGTTCTGGGTGCTAGGTGCCGGGTTCTAGATGCTGGGTGCTAGGTGCTGGGTGTTGGGTGCTGGTTGTTGGGTGCCGGATGCTGGATGCCGGGTGTTGGGTGTTGGGTGCTGGGTGTTGGGTGTTGGGTGTTAAGTGCTGGGTGCTGGGTGCCGGGTTCTGGGTGCTGGGTGTTGGGTGATGAGTGCCGGGTGCTGGGTGCCGGGTTCTGGGTGCTGGGTGTTGGGTGCTGGGTGCTGGGTGCCGGGTGCTGGGTGCCGGGTTCTGGGTGCTGGGTGTTGGGGGGTGGGTGTTGGGTGCTGGGTGCCAGGTGATGAGTGCTGGATGCTGGGTGCCGGGTGAAGGATGCTGGGTGACGGGTTCTGTGTGCTGGATGCTGTGTGCCGGGTGCCGGGTGCTCGGTGCCGGGTGCTAGGTGCTAAGTGCTGGGTGCCGGGTGCAGGGTGCTGGGTGCTGGATGCTGGGTTCCGGGTCCTAGGTGCTGGGTGCTGGATGCTGGGTGCCGGGTAATGGGTCCTGGGTGCTGGATGCTTGATGCTGGGTGCAGGGTCCTGGGTGCTGGGTGCCGGGTGTCGGGTGTTGGGTGCCGGATGTTGGGTGCCGAGTGCTGGGTGCCGGATCCTGGGTGCTGGATGCTGGGTGCCGGGTGGTGGGTGCCGGGTGTTGGGTGCCGGGTGCCGGATGTTAGGTGCTGGGTGCTGGGTGCCGGGTGCTGGGTGCTGGATGCTGTGTGCCGGGTGCTGGGTGCCGGGTGCAGGGTGCTGGGTGCCGGGTGCTGGGTGCGGGGTGTTGAGTGCTGGATGCTGGGTGCCGGTTGCCGGGTGCTAGGTGCTAAGTGCTGGGTGTTGGTTGCTGGGTGCCGGGTGAGGGGTGCTGGGTGCTGGGTGCTGGGTGCCGGGTGCTGGGTGCCGGGTGTCGGGTGCTAGGTGCTGAGTGCCTGGTGCCGGTTGCTGGGTGCCGGGTGCCGGGTGCTGGATGCTGGGTGCCGGGTGCTGGGTGCTAGGTGTTGGGTGCTGGGTGTTGGTGCTGGGTGCCGGGTGCTGGGTGCTGGGTGCCGGGTGCTGTGTGTTGAGTGCTGGGTGTTGGTGCTGGATGCCGGGTGCTGGAAGTCTGTCATGCAGCCAGGAGGTGGGAATGGGGTCCAGGCTTAAGGCACAAGTGCACAAGGTACCGACTATCGTACGATTGTGCATATCAACACTGTCGTACTACGCAGAGGAAGGTTGGGAAGTTGGGTCGGGTCAGGAAAGGTAGTATTAGTGGTGTTGGCGGGGGGGGGGGGGGGGGGGGGGGGTGAATATACTGTGGTTTATGCAGTAAACATGTAGATAACCATTGTACGATTGTGCATATCAACAATGTTGTACTACGCAGAGGAAGGTTGGGAAGTTGGGGAAACTCTCTCTTCTGGAATAATCAATTGATGGTGGACGTCTGTGTACCCGAGTCACGAAAATATGTAGCGATCATTAGTAGTACCCATATGTTCGCATTTGAGCAATGAATATGTAGATAAACACGAAGTGTCAGGTAAACGTGGCGTCAAATACCAATTACCGAAAAACAAATTAACACAAGAAACAAAGAACACCTACAGGGGGCGAAGCCCCCTGCAAGGGGGCTCCGAGCAGATGGTGCTTTGGGGCGAAGCCCCAAAGCACGTCGGGGGGGTTGGCGGCCGGAGGCCGCAGGGGCAGAGCCCCTAGTTTCTTAAATGAAATCAGATAACTTTTGTGTTAAGTCACTTTATGAATTGCCTAAGCAAGTACCTACCTACTATGGTTGTGGCTTAGAACATTACCTACTTAATAAAATTATTTAATAAAAATCAAGAAACTGAAAATATTTCAATGTGCCAACATCCCCAACAACAGATAGAGTCAAATTGTAGTGGAACTTGGTTGAACTTGGGAACAAACAATGTAGAAGTTAAGATAAAGTAATTTTAGTTAAATTATTTTAAGTTATCACCACTTTGTATCTAGTACACCCAATGTAAACGCAATAGGTGATCTATTACGAAGTAATAACATAGTTGTTGTAGTTGTTGTTGTTGTTAGGGATCCATGGAAATTTTTTATGAAAACTATTTTCAACGACTTCGTAAAAAAATTATTTAGGTACCTTGAAGAGATCATTCCGTAAGAGCCTGTCACCAGCGGCGGATTTCTCGATGAATTCACGAGTTTCTTTCAGCTTGTCGAGACAAGGGTAGCAAACAACGGCTGACAATCCATCAGCATAGCGCACCTTGGACAAAAGAAATATAATCAGACAAATAAGTTCATGTTTTTCTTTGCTGTCTTTAAGTCTTGTTATTGCTACTTTATAGTTGTTGAATCAGCAATATAGACTCTTGCTAACAAATTTAAAACACAAACCTCGATCTTGACAATGCTCTTGATGGTTTCTATCAAGGCATCTGACGAGACGGAATCGAAGATCTGTTTCATCTCGCTCGGGTCTCGTTGAACTGCACAAAGCCGGCAATATCCAGAAAGATCTGCATGGTCATCGTGTTGTCCAATATCCAACGGGACCTCCACTTTCACTTCTTCCAACAAGCCGTTGAAAGCCATCTCGGCGGCTGAAGTGTTTCCCTTCACAGCTAGTTTTCTGCAACAAATAAGATTTGTTTGGTAAGAGATTTCAATCAGATATCTAAGCTAGTTTCGAAATCGAATGTATTTTCAGGTTGTCGAAATCACTACCACTGCCGTATGAATAACAAATTATCCAAATCTAGTTCACAGCCAGGCTGAACGTCCTACTTCCTAATGTTTGCTTCCCATTTTACATCAGATCTCCGTTTCGGAATCCCGGAGAATGTAGGGAACTATTTGTGTGATTCGAACCAAAATGCCTTTCATCTGTCTGGGGTTAAGCAACATCCGATAATGCTATACGGAAAACCATCTGTGGAATCGATAGGTATTAAGTTTATTCGAGTAACACACACGGATTTTTGTGTTCTTTCTTTGTCCTTGCCACCCTTAAATCATTGAAATGTAGACATTGGTACTCTGGCTGGCTAATATTCTAGTATAGGTGTAGGTACATACTATAAGCTAGGTACTATAAAGGAAAATAATGTATGAACTATTATAATGTTACCCTTTATATGTCACCATCATTCTATCGTACTTTTAAACTTTTATGGTGTTATACCAGTGTGAATTAAACACCCAACACCCATAACACCCAGCTCCCAAAAATCGCAGCAAAAAACCACATACAAATAAAACTAAAAACCATTATTATTCGTCAACCCTCCGATATAGGGGTTAGGGAAAAGTGCCAAAACGTTCCCCTTGACCTACCCTAACACCCCCCAGTGTCCAAAATCCATGTGCCCTGACCGTAGTCCAACTAGTAGTCCAGCACCCAAAATTTACAAGATGTTTAATTCGTCCACCTTTCGATATAGGGGTTGGGGCAAAAAGCCAAAACGTTCCCCTTGACCTACCCTAACACCCCCCGGTGTCCAAAATCCATGTGCCCTGACCGTAGTCCAACTAGTAGTCCAGCACCCAAAATTTACAAGATGTTTAATTCGTCCACCTTTCGATATAGGGGTTGGGGCAAAGTGCCAAAACGTTCCCCTTGACCTACCCTAACACCCCCCGGTGTCCAAAATCCATGTGCCCTGACCGTAGTCCAACTAGTAGTCCAGCACCCAAAATTTACAAGATGTTTAATTCATCAACCCTTCGATATAGGGGTTGGGGCAAAGTGCCAAAACGTTCCCCTTGACCTACCCTAACACCCCCCGGTGTCCAAAATCCATGTGCCCTGACCGTAGTCCAACTAGTAGTCCAGCACCCAAAATTTACAAGATGTTTAATTCATCAACCCTTCGATATAGGGGTTGGGGCAAAGTGCCAAAACGTTCCCCTTGACCTACCCTAACACCCCCCGGTGTCCAAAATCCATGTGCCCTGACCGTAGTCCAACTAGTAGTCCAGCACCCAAAATTTACAAGATGTTTAATTCATCAACCCGTCATGTGTGTCTGAGCTCAAGATATCAACAAACTAAACGTAACTAAACTAACATTTACTAAGGTCTATGATAACCAAGGCTATGCGAACACTCATATAATCGTGTTGTGGATGAGCGTAATATTTACGCTCATCCACAACGCGATTATATTGCGTGTACGCATAGCCTAGAGGCTTTAATGATCAATTTAAAATGTTCGGCGTTAAATTAGCAGCTTTCTATTTTTCTCAATGACATTGAGAAAAATTGAGAAAAACCATGTTAGTCGCTGTGAAATTATTTGAATATTTCAAAACGTAAAAATCGATTTAAAGAAAAACAGAAGAAGAAAGAAAAAACGTAGCTTCACTCGCTACGCTCGTTACGCTCATCCACAGTTCCCTATCAGTAAAGCCTGCCCAGTGAAATGAGGATCGACCAAACTCACAAATATGATAATCCGCGAGTTGTTCACACCATTTTAGCACCCCACACTCAACATTATCGCCAGTGCAGGAAGTTAGAAAGAATAAAATCTCCGAGACGAATAAAACAAAAGTGTTCGATACATCACGATATCAGTATGGTAGTATGATACTTCCAAAGATCCTGCAAAGAAACTCGGTTGGAAATCCAGCGGAAGTTCGTGAGATCTTCCCGTGGAAATTCAGTCTGGAATACTTTTGATTTCCGAAGTCCGTTCAAAGGAAGTTCATTGTCCGGACCTCGGGTCCTTTTGCGGGACTTTCGTTAAGGGCTTAATATCGAAATGTGGACGAATTAAACATCTTGTAAATTTTGGGTGCTGGACTACTAGTTGGACTACGGTCAGGGCACATGGATTTTGAACACTGGGGGGTGGTAGGGTAGGTCAAGGGGAATGTTTTGGCACTTTGCCCCAACCCCTATATCGAAGGGTTGACGAATTAAACATCTTGTAAATTTTGGGTGCTGGACTACTAGTTGGACTACGGTCAGGGCACATGGATTTTGGACACTGGGGGGTGTTAGAGTAGGTCAAGGGGAATGTTTTGGCACTTTGCCCCAACCCCTATATCGAAGGGTTGATGAATTAAACATCTTGTAAATTTTGGGTGCTGGACTACTAGTTGGACTACGGTCAGGGCACATGGATTTTGGACACCGGGGGGTGTTAGGGTAGGTCAAGGGGAATGTTTTGGCACTTTGCCCCAACCCCTATATCGAAGGGTTGATGAATTAAACGTCTTGTAAATTTTGGGTGCTGGACTACTAGTTGGACTACGGTCAGGGCACATGGATTTTGGACACCGGGGGGTGTTAGGGTAGGTCAAGGGGAACGTTTTGGCGTTTTGCCCCAACCCCTATATCGGAGGGTTGACGAATTAAACATCTTGTAAATTTTGGGTGTCGGACTACTAGTTGGACTACGGTCAGGGCACATGGATTTTGGACACCGGGGGGTGTTAGGGTAGGTCAAGGGGAATGTTTTGGCACTTTGCCCCAACCCCTATATCGAAGGGTTGATGAATTAAACGTCTTGTAAATTTTGGGTGCTGGACTACTAGTTGGACTACGGTCAGGGCACATGGATTTTGGACACCGGGGGGTGTTAGGGTAGGTCAAGGGGAATGATTTGGCACTTTGCCCCAACCCCTATATCGAAGGGTTGATGAATTAAACATCTTGTAAATTTTGGGTGCTGGACTACTAGTTGGACTACGGTCAGGGCACATGGATTTTGGACACCGGGGGGTGTTAGGGTAGGTCAAGGGGAATGTTTTGGCACTTTGCCCCAACTCCTATATCGAAGGGTTGATGAATTAAACGTCTTGTAAATTTTGGGTGCTGGACTACTAGTTGGACTACGGTCAGGGCACATGGATTTTGGACACCGGGGGGTGTTAGGGTAGGTCAAGGGGAACGTTTTGGCGTTTTGCCCCAACCCCTATATCGGAGGGTTGACGAATAATAATGGTTTTTAGTTTTATTTGTATGTGCTTTTTTGCTGCGGTTTTTGGGAGCTGGGTGTTATGGGTGTTGGGTGTTTAATTCACACTGGTAAATAACCAATATACCAATGTCTCCTTGAACTTGATACCAACATTCACTGCAAGACATCCGAAAGTCCGACTCGTCGTAATTGCTAGCCTTGAATGAGCCGACCACACATTAGCTGTTCAGAGTACTTCTAGATTACGCTGATTCTACATTCCAAATCTTTCTGCAGACTAGGCTCGATGGGGAAGACATGTCGATGAAACATTTTTTCCACAACCTATCTATTGGCATTGAAACACATTTCACAGAGACAAAGTGGAGTAGGTTCAATGTAATATATGAAACTTAATATTGTTAGTTTTCTCTTGACCACTGATAGTAAAATACTTTTTTTTATACAGATGCCCAGTAACTAGCATGTGGACTCCATGTGGTAGCTGCCTGTCAGTGTGGGAGGTGGACACGGCAAGCCAGCCAGGAGGCTACTTAAGTTTTCATTCAAACTAACCCAAACTTCATCCAATTGTTCAAGCACTTACCTCACTATTAATAGGTACCTCACTATTAATTAGTAATGCATACAATGATTATGCTAGCGTCGTGTCATCTCCCAGAAAACCTCGGTCAAAAGATTTCAATGCAAGCGTTAATGCAAGTCAGCTGATTTGGATGACAATTCCGGAAATGTCAAATGTCTCCATTCACCATTCACCATTCACCAATACTGGATTTCTCCAAGGCATCGATTAATTAAAAGGGTTTTAAAACCTTACATTTATATCTTGTTAACATAATTCATATCTGATTATTAAAGAGGTCTGCATATTTATTTTTGCTGAATATATTTTATTTTCTCATGGCTCTTTCGTCAACGGCCATACCATGTTGAACTCACCGGTTCTCGTCCGATCACCGAAGTTACGCAACATCGGGCGTGGTCAGTACTTGGATGGGTGACCGCTTGGGAACACCACGTGCCGTTGGTTACAAATTTTTTAAAAATTATTTTTTTATTTACAAAAAATTACCAGAAATTGACACTTATTATGGTCGGTTTTTCCATGGATGGTTGTACTCAATGAAGGCAAATTTATTGTAACAATTGTTTGGTTGGGATTCTTTTTTCATGTGAGGATTATCTGTGATAAATTATAAATTTTCAGAGCTTTTATCACAAATAAGTATCAATGGGATTAATGATTCTAATACCAGTATCTTTGGATCAATGGTAAATCAATGTCCATTGATTCAGAAGACAACAGAAAATTCAGATATTTTTTGATATTCCTGCAGTTGCTGTATTAGGGAATTTTGGAATGTGGGCTCACGACATCTCTAAATCTATGCAACTAATTTTTAACTGCAAGTCATGAAAAAAGTTTTAATTTTTAATGATCGAAACTTCATCCAGTTGTCCATGGTCCAAGCATTTTTGCCACACAAACTAATTAAATAAATATTTATCAATCAAACAAAGACTTTGGCGACGTTTACTTCCAAATGCTTCCAAGTTCCAGTGGCGGTTCGTGGGGTCAAAAAGTGAGGAGGCTGATTCTTACCTGTCAGCCAAGCGCAATCTTCGTATCCAGAGGTTGTAAATGCTCTATTGTATGAAGTTGAAGTTTAGTTCACCGAATGAAGTTGAGTTTTGGCTTAGACCTACCGTACCAGCCGTTTTAATGGCAACTCTTTCGCCAAAGTCGCGCTTTGAGAGCTGCAAATCGCAGTCTTGGCATCGGCGCCATAGTAACTTCAAGTTGCGTTTTCTTGCTCAATTTACACAATTTGCGTTGTCACAATTAACACGTATGTCCGGCCAGCTCAAGCGTCCGAAGATCACTGCCTCACAGTCTTAAGCTGCACATGTGTGCCGGACCCTCGGGGTTGGGGGTGGTCGACTTCCAAGAAAATAAATTATGCAGTCACACAAAGACACACGTGGAGGTGCCGTGAATCCTTACTTACACCCCCAGATTTTTTTTCTTCGAATGTTACTTAAAATTCAATCGAGATCCACAATCAATTAAATAACGTATGTTTTTTATGCGACAAGAATGCAATCAGGTTGATATAATGTTAGACGAATATTCCAAATAACAAAAAAGGTTTATTAGGGGTAATAGCTCGCGGATGTTACCCCAGGCTCGAGCGGTCAACTTGACGGGCTCATTATAATGTCATGAAGTGTTCTCTGACTTCAGAGGATCTGGGAGTAGGGTCCGTCGGGGCGTAACCCGAGTAAATATATCTAGATATGGGGATATGAACAGTGTTTATTAAATTAGAGAACAGAAATGATACATAGAAAATACATGAGTCTTTTAGGGGAGGGGTAGAATATATATGGAATATCGTGTTCACTTACCACAGGTGACTCGGACGATGGATTATTACTTGCATAAGAGTTATGATGGTAGAGAGTTAAAAGGAACCACGCTTGAATAAACTAGCTAAGGGACTTCGGTATTACTTCGGATTTATAGGTCAGATAACCGTCATAGCGATATCGCTACGGAATTCTAGGATAGTTGTTAAATAGTTAGTACTAGGTGAGATTATAATTAGGTAGCTCTAAAGTCAGACCAGCCAATCCTGCGTGAGAGTAGTCAGCGACTTTCTTTAGCTCTTTAGTCCTCGGCAGGAGTAACTATATAATATTAATTATAATTAGTTGTGATTTGAAGACAATACCGAGTTTGATGACAATACCGAGTCCTTTCTAATGATCACTGAAGTTACGGAGGACTCCTAAGCTGGTTCCAATAAGACTGAATGACTAGTAATAATGGGTGATATTAAATGAATGATTTTAAGTGAAGGAATATGAATAATGACTCGAAATGAAATGAAAGAATGATAATAGAGGAATGATTCTTTAGCTCTAATTAACGCTCCTTATATACGAGTAGGCTACTAATTTATGCGTGTGATCCAGCGTCTCGTCAACTATGGAGAAGGTGTCGTAGTGGGAGGGCGGGAGGGCTGTTATGATAGGTCTGCCTCGAGTGGACCGGATGTGCACTCGAGCGAGGCTAATGTTTCCTGCCTGCGGCACGTGTGCCTGGGGGCTGTACGTATGAGTCCGTGATCATGATGCTCGCCTCATGACAAGACGTGAACAAAGCAGGACACTTGGCCTGTTGCTTGTATGGGTACGGTGTCGATGTCACCTTCCCCCAACTCTGTGGGGGTCTTCTTTATCGTTTCCCTATGCGCTCGCCCAGGCTTTGCTTACGACGTCCGGTCAGTTTTTTTTCTAGTTTTTTTTGCCTCCCTCCCCGTTTTTAACGTCACGTCTAATCTTCGAGTATTTTCGTGTAAGAAATGACAATTCTTCGGGATAATTCGTAGCCTCCCTACTACGTCATTTTCACTGCTTTGGGGCTATTCCAGTGCAGTGGTGAGAGAGAGAGACAGAGCATTTCAACATTTCCCCTGGCTTGTTGCAGCGAAGGTCGTGGAGGCTTCTCGCTTCAAGCCTCCTGGCTCCTGGCTCCTGCTCCTGGCCGATCCCCGTCTGCCCGAGCAGGTGTGCTGGGGCTGGTAGCATGGCCGAGCGGAGGGGTACGAAGTAGCGCGAAAAATTTCAAAACAATGCATTTTGGAAAATATACCATTACGGAATGAAAAACTGATACGGAAACAACTCTTTCCTTCTCTTTTCCTCTCCTTTTTTAGGGAGGCACGCACAGCCTCCTTGCCTCATGCACGAACCGCCACTGCCAAGTTCCGATTACTCTTTCACCAATTTCACTGCTAAAAAATTATCTCAAGTTAAGTTGGTATCTTCCGCCGTTGCCATCGGCGATACTAACCTCTAAACACATCAAAATGTGTGTAGCTGGTATATTTTAAATTCAGGGATCCTTCACAGTACATTCGGGATTGAGATTATATTAAATGAGTTTAAAGTGAAAGCTGCGTACTGCTTAGGTGGTTTATTGATTCAATCGACTCCTAAATGAGTGCGGAAGTCAAAGTTGTTTTTCCCATCACTACTCTTAGTGCTAAGGTAGAAGACACACTAGTTATGGAAGAAATCGAGGATCAGATGGAAGAAATTCATTACGAGATGAAAGGAAACGCAGAAAGAAATGAAGAACAAGTAGTAAAGGTTTTCTTTAAACTGAACGGTGATCAGATTGAAGAGGTAGATAATTCTGGAGCGGTTGAGGTGACACAAAATGTCAACGATGTGAATCCTGGACATGAGGATGAACAGGGTGCGACGGAAGAAACAATCGCTGTTGAATCGATCCTCGAACATGATTTGCTGGGTACGGATACGGAAGATGAGTTGACTCCTGGACGCCAATTCCCCGACTACGAATCATTGATGGTAATATCTGATGCTTTTCTGTGTAAATGAGTACCTACCTATGTTATTCATTACGTAGCACTGGTTAGAGTTACTTTATTTATTTACTTATTTTATTTATTATTTGCTGCAAGCAATTATAGAGAAGTTGTGTGAGCCTAAATCTTAAGGCTGGTGTGACAATCTCCAAACTATATAATAGTCCTGTGAACTTCCTCTAAACAACCCGGGAACAATGCATCCGATTGGTGGTCATCAGTGATTCATTGTTTAGAGATTGTAATATCGAGCCTGAGGAGTTCTTAAAGGGATTTGTAGTTAATCTGACTTCACAGTAAAGTTACTGCAATTGCTAATAACTAGTACCTACTAGTTACAAATAACAGGCCAAGCATACTACCTATTATTAGAAACGAAATATCTTTTCCAAAATTTCTATCCGTACCTGGATATGGCGACGGTTGCGGATACAAATTTTTGAATGGATATTTTGTTTATTTCGTGCATGCAGCTAGTAGACGCATTTAGATTTGAATTACACTAGGGCCTATTTCTTCAGGATTTCCTTGCATGGTGTTGGTGATTGAAAGGGTGATGATGAACCTAACCTAGCCTAGAATGGAGTAGGGGAAACCTTGTGCAGGCAGGGCACGTAGCCTACTCCTGTCGAAAAGTAACAAGGGGACCACCGTCCACCGGTCTTACCTCCCTTCCAAAGGACGGTACAACTCAAACAACAGGATTCCTCCACTAATCCGTGCTGTCCAGAGGTTGATAAGCAAGGCGAGTGAAGTTGTCGTACTAAATTCAAACCCTCCAACCTCTCTTTCGAAAAGCCATGATGGCCACCCATCAAACACGTAACTAAGCACGATGTGGCTTAACTCCGGTGATCTCCAGAGAACCGGTGCTCCCCACATGCGAAACCGCTCGGTTTTGCCACTCTTTGGTCATTATTAAGTTTGACATTTTTGCCCGTTCCGGGGCGGCAGTACGCCGTGTGGCGTTACAGCGAGTCGCGCGGCGTGTCGTACGTGACGGCGTTCAGCAAGACGGTGTCGTCCCGCAACAAGATCTGCCGCAAGCCGCTGCCTGAATGCCTGCGCTTCACCTACCTGCGTCTGCGTTGCAAGTACGGCGGTCCGCCGCGACAGTCCTTCTCTCGGGTCCGCGCCAACCAGTTGTGAGTTGCCCACTTTCTGAATTTTCTTGTCGATCGGATGTCTTTAATACATCTATTCCGTTCAATCAAAATTCTATAAGAATGACGTCATGAATCATAATACATACTCGCTAAAACCAAGCAGAGCAAATCTGGTTGCTATTTCCATATCTTCGTTTGTTATTAGGCAGAGCTAATTAATATTTTGTTCAAACTGGTAGTATGTCCGATGGGTATCTGACGTCATTTTTCTCTGAGTGGAATTGATCAATTGCATGGCACTATTTCAAAACATCAAAATTCAAATACTAGAACAGTGGCTAAACCAAATTATATCAAGAAGCCGTAATCCCAAATTAAATCGACTGCGGCTGATTTCAGTCAGAGACCAAGTCAGATCATTAGTTCTGATTTGCTGTTTCAACCTGTTTTCATTTAGTAAAAATTCTGATAATTTACAAGCTGATTAGAATTTCCAAAACTACGAGGTGTAGCTTCGTGTAGCTATGAAGGTGACCTCCAAAAGAATATCAATATTACTATCACATTACAGTTCGTTTACTGGCAGAGCATACTTTTCCGCTAGAGTTCGAAACAGGCTTCGTGTTACCAACTTCACACAACTGAAATGTGAAATGTTACCCACACTATTTCAGAATTGAGTTGGCTAATCCATCATCAGTTTAAATACAGGCAATCAGATCTATGAATTGACATATTAAAAGCCTACCTTACATTTAATGTTTAAGTTTCTTTATTGAAATTTTTAAATCTTGCCGTTGAAGATTGTTTCTAAGTGGAAAAGGGCATCTATTATTTTGGTATGGCCTCTCCCTGTATAGACCTATGTACAGAAACCACTGGCACGTCATCAAATACGGTCTGTTAAATTACTGACATAACCTCCCGTCCCATCACTGACCGATTCGATCCGTCCCCTGCGCCAGGTCGTGCAAGGTGGACTGCCCGTCGGTGCTGACGGTCGTCGCTCACGGCGCTCCGCCCCGGCTGCAGGTGGTGGAGTTCGTCGAGGAACACAACCACGAGGTGGGCGACGCCACCGCACCCGACACGCCCAACACGAAGCGGGCCAAGCCGACGGGCCGCCTGCGTCCCGGGCGTTGCAAAACAGTGCAGGACAGGTGCGTTTTTTTGTTTTTAGGAGGCTTAGGTTATTGTTGGTTCTTTTGTTTCGAATTGTTGGGATTTGGCTCTCGAGTTTAAACCGTTGATAAAGCAGGCAACACAGCTTTGCGAAATTTAGGGAAAAGTTTGAGTTTTTGGGACTTATCATTCATTACCCAGTTACATAGTTTTTCTAAAAACTTATCTGCTAAGAAAGTAACAATGTGCGTGATTCTCGTGAGATCACCGAAGTTACGCAACATCGCGGCGTCGGGTGACCATCGTGCACATGATCAGTTCTGTTCGGGAGAGAGGTTGAAGGGTTTGAAGTTAGTACGACAAATTCACTCACCTTGCTTGTCAACCTCTCGACAGCACGGATTTGCGGAGGAATCCTTTCGTTCGAGTTGTACCGTCCTTCGGAAGGGACGTAAAGCCGGTGGTCCCCTCGGTGCTTTTCGACAGGAGTAGGCTACGTACCGGCACCGGGCTTACCCTCCTCCCTTCTAGGCTAGGTTAGGTTCATCATCACCATTTCATTCACCGACACCATTAGACCAGCGCCAAAGGGCCAGCTGTCAAAACAGTGCTTTGTTGAACACCATAAATCAATACACCATCAATGTATTACCAATCATTAATCAATCTATTATCGACCAACGGTAACCGCGCTTCTACAGACTGTCAGTGCCGCTGCCTTCGGGCTGCGAAACCCTGCTGGCGGCTGCCGACGCCAAGTTAGAATCCGCCGACTCGGACCGTGGGCCGGTGCTGACGGTCCGACCGCTGTCCAGTCTCAAGCCAGACGCGGCGGAGGCGGCGGCGGTGGCGGGGAAGAAGGCGGGGACCAAGCGGCGGCTGCCGATGGTGACGCTACCGACGCCGGAGTGCAGCGTGATGTTGGCGGCGCACGACGGCTGTGAGATGATTGATTATTATAAATTAAAATATTTATTAGAAAATTTGTGTCCTTTCTGGTGTTTGTGCCTGGATCTTTGTAACTGTCCGGGGTGTAGCGTTACCCAATAGACCAATTCCACTCGGAGAAAAGAGATGTCAGAAACCCACTGGACGCACTACCAGTTTGTAAAAAAAGTATTAATTGGCTCTGGTAAATAACAAATGAAGATAGGGAAATCACGACTCGAATTGCGTGACCTGGCTTTAGCGAGTGGGTTTCATGACGTCATTTTGATAGAATTTTGATTGAATGGAATTGGTGTATTATGCTATGGTAAGGGTTTCATTGTTTTATGCTGAGGACTTTTCTTGACAGTGGTGCTTTTATGACGCTTCTTTATCCTTTTTGCAGATAAATCTATTTTGGCAAAGTTCACTGTGTGCATAGTCAACTCACTCATAAGTCATAACACATCGTATAAAAAAGGTGCTGTGTTGTTTTGAAGCAAATCGAATGAATCGTTTTCTTTTAAAATACGTTTACGTTTTACGTTTTAAAATATTTTTTTATCGCCAAAATACTGGATATTTTTAAATCCGCATCGATTAAATCACGCTTACCTACAACCCAAATTTTTAAGTGTTTGCAAAGCGCTAGTAATAAATATCTGCCGTAAAAGCAACGAGTATTTCCATCTAGGTTCGAATCAGCACTGATGTCTCCTTCTGTTTTCAGGGGTAGGCGACCACCTTTACGCAGGACCGGCTTACGACAAGGAAGTCATCATCGAGATCATCGACGAAGAACGTGAGTCTGCCTCAAATTCTCTGCGGTCTCGTTGACTTCGGCGATGCATCAGGAGAAAGTATTAGCTTAGGCTTATCTGACAGCTGACTTGAAACAAAAATCTATCGCCACTTGCCTCGACTAACAATCGAAATCCAGCAGGCTGCAGAGAGGAGGAATCTCCTCTTACGTCAATCTAAGACCGCCCAAACATCTCGACTACTTTGCGTTAAGCTCGAGTCTGTAAGTCTCCCCCGTGCCCACAGCGACGGAGGCGGCGACAGAGGCGGCGACGGAGGCGGCAACGGCGGAGGAGGCGGAGTCGAGCCTGGCGGTGTCGCGGGTCAACAAAGCGTGGAAGTGCGTCTACATGGTGCTCGAGGCGGACCACCGACGGCTTCGCTCCGAGCTGGGGCGCGCACGCCGCGAGAATCAGCGGCTGCGCGAAGCCACGAGCTGCGCGCGGTGCGGCGCAGACGCGTGAGTTTCTACGTGGGACGCTTGCGTCTGCTGAGTGTGTTTAATTTATGAGTAAACTTGCCGCTCGGCGCCAGTGGATTACCACCATTCGGCTTTGAATGGCTACTCGAGTAGTTGGCGTGTGATTGCAGCATAGCGTCACTAGATTCACCGCCTTCTATGTTCATTCATAGTCCTGTTTCTATCTCCATGGAGTCACGTTATAATCGGGGTTAGTCGAGTTGTTGTCGTGTGATTGCAGCATAGCGTCACTAGATTCACCGCCTTCTACGGTCATTCATAATCCTGTTTCTATCTCCATGGAAGCACTTCATAATCGGGGTTAGTCGAGTTGTTGGTGTGTGATTGCAGCATAGCGTCACTAGATTCACCGCCTTCTATGGTCATTCATAGTCGTGTTTCTATCTCCATGGAGCCACGTTATAATCGGGGTAAGTCGAGTTGTTGGCGTGTGATTGCAGCATAGCGTCACTAGATTCACCGCCTTCTATGGTCATTCATAGTCCTGTTTCTATCTCCATGGAAGCACGTCATAATCGGGGTTAGTCGAGTTGTTGGCGTGTGGTTACAGCAAAGCGTCACTAGATTCACTGCCTTCTATGTTCATTCATAGTCCTGTTTATATCTCCATGGAGCCACGTTATAATCGGGGTTAGTCGAGTTGTTGGCGTGTGATTGCAGCATAGCGTCACTAGATTCACCACCTTCTATGTTCATTCATAGTCCTGTTTCTATCTCCATGGAGCCACGTTATAATCGGGGTTAGTCGAGTTGTTGGCGTGTGGTTACAGCAAAGTGTCACTAGATTCACCGCCTTCTATGTTCATTCATAGTCCTGTTTCTATCTCCATGGAGCCACGTTATAATCGGGGTTAGTCGAGTTGTTGGCGTGTGGTTACAGCAAAGCGTCACTAGATTCACTGCCTTCTTTGTTCATTCATAGTCCTGTTTCCATCTCCGCCGAACCCAAAAACTCGAAAAACTTTATCTCCATTCAAAATATTGGAAGAGATGTTGGTTTTTGGTTCCGAAAACCTTGTAACGTTGCATTCAACATGCATCTATGTTTTCAGAACCCCGGCTGAAGCTGAAGTTTGAGGTTTCAAGCCGAGATGTACATACGTCCTGGTCAAGAAAATCAAGACGATTCGGGCAAGATGTTTCAATGACTGAGTACAGAGTTTATGTACAGTAATTCATTTCGCTCTTTTCGATGGTTGGTCAGTGACTTAGGTTGTGCAGTTTGGTTGTGTTGGTATTTCCTACAAGTTACCCAGAAGCCTGACGGGTTGTTTATAGTTTTCAGCTATTTTGCTAAGCCCTAGGAAAGGTATTCAAATTTTTAAACCTTTTTCTTATTTGTTCTATAAAAGAAAATTTGTATTATTAATTACGATTTGTGAACTCACAAATATTTGTGGCACGATGATTTGAATAATAACAAAGCTGTACATTGTCTATACATAGCTTATGTGTAATACAAGAATGATAATTTATTTTTGTACTTTGCAAGTGTTTTGAGTTAAAATAAAAGTATGTGAAACTAATAGCAGACAGAAAAGTTGATTTGTAAGGACTAGGCGGCAGTACCCAGATTCATTTTAATTTTTAAATTAAAGTTAGATATAGAAATAGGAATGAGGAATGAGGAAAAGGAAGGAAACAAAGAAATTGTGGGACGAGAAGAAGTTGTGGTAGTGGTAGAAAGATGTGAAGAGGAGGAAGAAGAAGAAGAAGAAGAAAAATAAATATCAGGAGAAGTGGCAGACGTGGCTGGCCGGCTTTAAGAAAAAATAGAGAAAAATAGCCTATACAATGTCTGTACCTACCTTAATAGATTAAGACAATAAAAGATTATTATTATATATAGAAAAAAGAATTCCAGCTGCCCCCCAAGCAAAAGTAATTAAAGTAATATCATTAATTCTGATGCGTAGCAAAATTGGTAATGCTTGGCTCGGGTCTGGTGAATTATCCAGGTTTGTTTGTCGGCACCGATACTATTTCGAAACGGATATTTCGTTTCTCTTTATCTGAATATATCCACTGCAATAAACTGTTGCAGTTTTGCTTCAAATCAACTTTCGTTCGGCGAGATATATATATTTTTTTAATTAGAAGGACCGAACTCTTAATTGATACCTACTTTAAACTTGCAAAAATATTTATTATTTATTTCATGACTGCTTGTAGCATAGGTATGCTTAAGTAGTAACAGGTTAAGTGAAAATATTTTTTTTTCAGCTTAAAATAAAAACAGTTCAATTGGTACAGGTGAAAAAATTACGCTTTGAAATGTGTGCTTTTATCAACGACATTGCCGCCATCTTAGCTGGACAGTGGTCAGTGGCAGAGCAAGGATCGTTCCGACATCCAGTGGTTAAATCATCATTTTCCGTATTTATAAGTGTTAAAATCACGAACAGTATTCTTAACCGTGTTGCCATATAATTCACCTTGTCTTTGAGACTATTCTGTGGTGATGTTGTGCGGAAAAAGTGTGCAAATCTTGTGTTTTATTTATTGTGCGGCTCGTCCCTCAAAATCAACGTACATACTGGGATTGTTTCAGTGGCTATAGCGCTGATGTGAGCGCAGCATCTCAAAACGACTTCTCTCGGGTTTCGCTATACTTTCATATAGATACATCTCAGTTTCATTTACGATCAAGATGAAAGAGTAGACACTGCCTGTAGGATCAGCCGCGATCTGCAAATTTATAGGTATATATTTGAGGTATTTACGTGAGGTATAGGATCCAGGTATTCGCAATGTATACCTGTGCGAACAAGGACTGATGAGTGATGCTAATGCCAAAGTCCTATCATGTTTATTTTAGTAAGAGGTCAAACATGAAAAACGCTGGACATTTAGCAAGTATCGGAAGCATTTAGCAAGAATGTTAAATCAGTGAAGGTCGCTTGGTTTAACTACCCTTCGAACTGCATCGCGTCAAACCTAAAACATTAATTGTCTTTGCTTTTGTCTACAACTTTCCAAGTATCTTTGCCATACAAATTACTATTGCAAATTTGCCCTCTGTTACGAGAAGAAATAAAATTATGGTTTTAGAATTTAGATTCATTTCCTCATCTTCCAAGTGGCTTTTTGGCTAGAGTAAACTCCAGTTGTTGCCATCCAGTCGATAGTGGAGTGGGTTAGGTCATTTGATACATTAAAAATCGGTCTTTTGGTTTCAAGCTAATGTAAACAGCAGTCAGCAGTAGGTAAATTAAATTCTAGATGATTTGAAATTCCATCGCCGCAAGATAACAACCAAGTGGGCGTTTGAAGTGCAGTGAACAACATCAAGACAATGTTGAAGATTTTAATAAAATGAGTGCAATGACTTTGTCCACGCCAGTGTTCAAGAATGTGGTCAAGAAAGTGTTCAAGAAACTGGATTCAAAATCCTCCACCAAAGTCGGGGGTTTCAGGGGAGACATCAATGGCACGTCTGTCGCTGTCGAACGACCGCGAATCGATCAATTCAGTCTGTAAATGCGTCTTGCTATGCTCGACAAGCCAGAGAGGAGGAACGTCAGGCGTGTCACGATAATTTGACTAGCCAAGAGCTCAGTGAGCGCCCTGTATTAGGGCCCCGATGGCCACTGGCCACCTCATGGCCAGTTCCCCTCTCGCAGTTCGCGCGCATCAATCTTCAGACGCCGCCGCTGAGACGCTGGCCGGAGAAACGGTAGGTGAACGATTAATCAATGCTCACCGCTATCTGGGGAACTTTACAACATGCGACACTGTTTTCAGGAGGGCATTTCATGTATTTGTACTAGGGCTTCGCCGAACGCTACCTGTGGACGCGTTGTTGAATGAGCGTATTTCTTTGTATACCAGTATATACCATATAGGGTATACGGTATAGTGTACACCAGCCCAGATTTTGGTCTTCCTAAGTTCATCAAATTTGATTAATAATTTTGGCATATAAGCTAAGTAAATGATTCTTGGAAGCGAATAAATCCACACACGTCTTGATTCTTTTGCCGAATTTCCACATCACCTTATCATAACTTTTTTTTCTGTTAAATCTGTAAATTTTTGTAAATTTGGATTTTTGAGAAAAGTTTAAATGCTTATACGTAGAATGATGAATTCACTGCAACTTGAATTTGTACAGAGATTCAAAGATTCAAGCATTATTACAATTACCTCTGGTGAAAGCCGATCGAATCCAGAGGCAAGTAATTTTCGGCCAAGCAAAATCAGAACCTAGCTGTCAAACTTTGTCCAGCCTAGACGACAGATGGAGTTTTCGATAATTTTCATATAAAAACCATTTCAAATCGCAGGATGTTATAACGGTACATCTCACTACGGTCAACATATTTGTAACGTTTGTTGAAGAAAAAGCAAGGGTAATTACAGTTTAGATATGCTAAACGGCAAAAAACTTGAAAATTTAATCGAAAAATACGATTAAAAAACGTATTAAAAACATATAAAACATATTTCTTGGTTAACCAGTATAGTGTATACGGTATACAAAAGCTATTCTGCAAATTTCATCAAATTCGGCTTGGTATTTTAGCTAGTAGAGTAAAAACAAACAGCGAAATTATGGCGAAAAATCTGAAAATTTTCGTAAATTTGGATTTTTGAGAAAAGTTCTAAAGATATCAAGCTGAAAAACGCAGGGGGTCTAAGTTCAGAACAAATTCAGGTACACTGAAAATTTCATCCAAATCGGATCAGCCGTTTGGACGGTAGAGCGCGAACAAACACACAAAAAAAAAAAAAAAAACAAAAAAAAAAAACAAACAAACAAACACATGGACTTTTTTTCTACGGGTGGTCAAATTGAAGTCTTCGCTTCGCTCGCTTCGCTCGCTACGCTCATCCAATCAATTGTCTTGTTGCTTGTTTGATGTTGTTAACTGCGAACTGTTTGGCCCGTTACAGTCAGCTTCCGCGAAACACGCGTATCGAATTCAGGTTCCCATTTCTTAGCCGACGAACATAATTTACCCGGGTAAATTTAGGATGTAGTATACTTATCACTGATAAATTCACCCTCGTGGAAGACAGCTGAAACGGGGGTGTCTCTTGCTTTCCAGCTTCACCCGGCTCTAGGTTTTCCGACGAGGAGGCTGCAGTTAGTTCGTCTCGAACTCGACATCACATTTGTGTCCATCTCATTTCATCATCAACATCCGGCCCTTGCTTTTCATAGCAATTAAACGATTTAGATAAGTTAGGTCCGAGTAGCAGAGAGGTAGATTGGGGGTACATTGAATGCGAGAGGTCCATGGGTTCAAGCCCCATGACCAAGCCTAAAGGAAAGTGCAGATATGTGGTGTGGAACTATATAGTGGTATCGTTAGTGTAAATGCAACTTTAATAGTGCGTTTATTTTCCAAGACGATTATCTTAGCGGCTGATTAACGTTATGTCGTCATAGAGGTGCATCTTGGGAATGGATGATTTGAAGGGAACATGCAAGCAATTGATATAGCAGCATTTTTCTCTTGATTTCTTAGAAGCGTTATCGCATAGGGGGTCAACTCGAATCAGGGGGTGTCAATTTGCAAATCGTCATCGTTTGCAACATGGTACAGGAAAATTATAAGTGAAATCAAGTCTCAGATTAAGAATCTGATAGTTAAGTCTCATTGTATATGGCTTCTTCATAACTAGAGACAATTAGTCCGTTTGGGCTTGGGCTTTAAGCATTTTCTTGTCATGCCGAGCAAATTCTAAAGGGGTTTACATTGTGCATTAGCTATTTAGGAGAGAAGGTGGCATAGGTTGAGGTTTTAAAAAACAAATTACAGTCGGTATCTTGCTTCTGACAATATCTGACAAATTTAGGAGATGATATTTGTGAGCTTATTGACATGCGTATAGCACCGTAGAATTTACAAACCCGAATTTCATATTTTCAAAAAATATGAAATAAATGGATTTCCTGGGTGATTTTCGTATCGATCTGCACTCAATTAAGGTCACCCCCTCCACCGTGGACAGGGTTTCTAGACGTGCCAAAAGTGCGCCAACCCCGGGAACGTCGAGAACTTCCGGCCACGAGGGCAGTGCTCCATCGGAGATCGGCGCGCTTTGGTGGACGGGGCTTTTAGGGCAGATAGCGGCGAGCTAAAATATATGTTTGTCAACTTGTCTTTTCGCTAACTACAGTGCCTGATGCCCAGTTTTTCAGTGGTTTTTACATTATTTTGCGGTCTTGCAAGGCAGTGCCCATGGTGATCTCACATTAACGGACCGTTAAGATGTTAACGGTCACTGAAAATCTGGAATTTTGCTACCACTCAGCGTACTTTCAGCGAAGAGCGTTTTCAAATTGCAATTTACTGCAGAAATTTACTTTCGATACAAGGTGTTACTAATCTTAAGATTCTTGTCTTTTTCTAATCTCTTACGTCCAGTTTTTCAATTGCTTGTTATAATTATCTAACGGTCTGTTAACACAATGTATGCAGGTATCTCATTGGCAGTGGCCATGATAATAACACACTGACCGCCTGTTAACGGTTTGTCATTATGCCTTGAAATTGTGTTAACGGACCGTTAAATAATTAACAAGTCACTGAAAATCTTGGCCTTAGCAGGTTAGTTCCATATAGGGCCGAGTAGCTATAAGAGGTGTTGCCTAGCTATAAGAGGTATAAGAGCTTAAAGGAGCCCTCCGAAATGATTATTAGAATTTATATATTGTCAAGTATACCAATCAAAGTGACATCCCGTTTAAATTTTATTTAAAAAAAAATCTGGGGCCAAATGATTGCACATTTTCTCTTTGGCGCGAAGCCTCTTGCGTGACGTCACCGAAGGGACGGGTGCGGAGCCGAGCCGAGTCTGCCAGTCTAGTGCCAGGCCTCAAGCGCTCGCGATCGCATAAATCTATCAGCGTGAATATGGCAGGGCGTCCATAAAGTTTGGATCCGAGTTCACTCAAAGTGAAATGACTGAAAATGTTTTGAGGCTTGCCCAAGAAAGAAGGAGAGACGAAAAATTTCAAGGAAGGGCAGGAAATACGTTGAGGTGCACTTGTGGCAACTGCTCTCGATGGACAACGACATGACATCGCATTGCTGCAAAGAGCCAACCCAAATACGAGCGTTGTGTCAGGAAGGCGAGTGTTTTACTGAACACGGTATTACTGATTCACAAGACAAAATAGAACCTACTGACAAGAAAGTATCGCGCATACTAACGTTCCGCAGCCTCGGCAAGCAGCTGAGCGACCGAGCGCGTGCTGCAGCCATCCCTGCGGTGACGTCACGCAAGAGGCTTCGCGCAAAAGAGAAAATGTGCGACAATTCGGCCCCAGATTTTTTTAAAAATAAGATTTAAACGGAATGTCACTTTGATTGGTATACTCGACAATATATAAATTCTAACAATCATTTCGGAGGGCTCCTTTAAGAGGCGAGAAGCATGTTGCCTGCTTTATCAAGACTATAAAATCAACCCCCGATTCAAGTTAAGATTTAGATCATTTTTAGTTAGGTACTGTGAAATCTCATAGTATCGAAGATATTTTTTGATTTTTAGCTAAATTTCCAAAGCTTATTTTGACTAGTAGAATCTCGTATCGAATTAATCTGATGTATTCAATGTAAAACGGACGAGAATCACCGGCTCTTATAGCAGTTTTATTGTCAAAGTCAACAATTTTATTCGAAATTAATTGGAATTAAATTTGCCAGCTCTTTGCACAGCATCGATTGGATCTCTTCACTGTCAGAGTGCTTGCATCATAATTCGAATCAATGTGGATTGAAGGTTGTTTCGTTGATGTCGGGACTTGGCGCTTTGATTTGTGCTTTGAGTGGTAGCACGTTATGTGGACTCTTTAATCGAAATCATGGTCCTAGAAATCTTACTTGAAGCCGGATTGGCAAGCACAAGCACTATATTGTTAATAATTGAATTGATCTCGCATTTCGTCAGGTCCTCTCACTACCAGGCAAGAGCCCCCGCACTTCAAATAACATAGGGTCCTGACAATATGTGATGCATGGTAACATATTATCTTGATAACCATTAACCACAAATCGATACTTTATTATACGATGGTGTATCGTGTTTGCCGTAAGAAAGACTAAATGAGCATTGCTTTTGGAGTTCCCAATTCAATGATTTTTGAGAAGCAATTGATAAACTCACCAGTTCTTTGCGCGATCTGCGCACGAAGGAGGCTGCATAGATGATGTACAAAGACACTTGAATCGCAATGAGCCATTTCAGCAACCTTTTCACAACCGCCCACCGAAAAACCATATTAAAACTCGGTTCTCAGTAATCACTATAGGTATTTATGCCCTCGGCTAGTGCAACTGCAATACGACGACGAAATCTATACATTGCAGTGTACGCGATTGTTTATCAATTGTGTATTTCACAGAGCCGTGATCACTCGTCTCACGGCATTGTGGAACATCCTTATGGACACCAACAACAATCAAAATGCAAATGGTTTTCACAACAATGCACCTTGAAACCTCGGTTTAACAAAAGATATCTATAAAGTTTGATTTACAATTCTTGGGTTTGGCAGTCACTTCTGTTTCTACCATGGATATGGTTCGTTTGACACGGTCGTTTGGTGAGACTAAATAAGGTTTCTTTTTTGTAAACGATCACATTCACATCATTATAGTCGCCAAGCAAAGTTGAAACACAAAACACTTAACTTTTCAACAGAATACAACATGATCCACAGCTTTATTCAAATACACAGACTACAACACGCGTCAACCTTGATTCAAGGCCGGCTGTACCACCATCACCCTTGATGATCAACCTTGATCAACCTTGGCAGTTCTTCCGGAAAGCCACTATACATTCCAGACTGTCACATGACTCAACAAGAAGACACTCGCCAACCAACAGCAGTTCTTGCTATTTCACAACAGCATCTATCATTCAACGTTAACCTAATCCGGCTGTCGCTCCACCGAAACCGGAACCGGAATCAGTTTTTTCCTCGTTTACCTATAACCCACGACCAAGCATCCACTTCGCTTGTAATCGACAACCTTAACTCAACCACAACCACGATCAAAAATCTTCTCCACTGAAACTCACCACAGGAAGGCGTTCGTCTTTGCTTTCGACAACCTTTTCACTTAACCTCCCAAGATCCAAAATCCGCTTCCCTTGTTTTCGCCCAAAATTAAATCAATCACACCCACAACCAAAAATCCGCTTCACTAAAACACACCCCAGGAACCCAGTCATCCTTGCACACTCACAATCATAAATCTTCATCACTGAAACCTCGTACTTTCCTTATTGCCGCCCCAACATCTACTCACCCACACCCCCACAACCATCCCACGTCCAGCCACCACAACGCACCACCCCAAAGACCACCGTCACTCCAACAACTCGCCGGACATGGTCGTCTTCCGGCTGTCGCTGGTCGTCAACCGCGAGGCGGACGCGCAATGCTCCTGCGTGGCCGCCACCGCCTCCAGCTGGCGCAGCAGGGCGACGTCGCGCAGCTCGAAGCGCAGCGCCTGGCGGTAGCAGCTGCGGAACTCGTCGTGCCGGTGGAGGTGGGCGTGCACGAGCGCCAGGTACGCCCACAGGTGGGCGTTGGTCAGGGACAGGCTGCTGCCGGTGGTGAGCGCGCGCTCCGCCTCGAAACACACGCGTGGGCGAAACGTGGCGATAATAGGCGAGTTTTGGTTCGGTTGTCTATATCGGTTAAGATGTTGTGGGGATCCACTTCCCCGGGGGCAAGAAGCAGTGGCGGATCCAGGGGGGGTGCGGTAGGGGCGATTGTCCCCCCCCCCCCATGAATCCGGTAAACTCCTCATCACTGAGTGCATTTCAAAATCATGACCATGGTTTGGCTGAAATTAGTTAGATTTGATTTTTAATGGAGAAAGAAATTGCATTATACTACATTACAATATATAGTTTAGTAGAAAAAATTTCTTCAAAAAACGAAATAACCATTCAAACATAAATATCTTGGGTCCTAACTTTTGTGCCTATGAATTTCCTGAAACGCGTAGATTTGCTTCATTGAGAGACTTTGACGTCGCAATTTTTCGAGGGCTGTGCCCCCCCCCCCCCCCCATGGCTGGTGTGGTGTCTAGATCCGCCCCTGGCAAGAAGAATCCAAGTCCCCGGGGGGAGTGGATTGTTGCGACTGACTTTGTTTTACAAACTTTACTTCAAACGACGACAGCGACAAGTCGTGTTTTGCTTTCAATTTTACTTTTGTAAGTCATTCGAGTTTCGGGTTTCGAGTTTGGAAGTTGGGTTTTGCGTGTTTCAATAATAAATTTATTCAGCATCGCAAAACGACTTTTCTATCAATGACGCTACAGTGTCGATTCTATTTTCCTTTAATTGCAGTTCTCATGAATTGACTTATAATAATTAATATTTTTTTTTGCATTTAAGTACTTCAAGTTTAAATGCAGATGATTGATGATTATCGGTGTTTAACGACGCACTGTTTTGAGTTTTGACAACTGGCCCTTTGGCACTGGTCTAACGGCGTCGGTGAATGAAATGGTGATGATGAACCTAACCTAGCCTAGAAGGGAGGAGGGGAAACCCGGTGCCGGCACGTAGCCTACTCCTGTCGAAAAGCACCGAGGGGACCACCGGCTTTACGTCCCTTCCGAAGGACGGTACAACTCGAACAACAGGATTCCTCCACTAATCCGTGCTGTCGAGAGGTTGATAAGCAAGGCGAGTGAAGTTGTCGTACTAACTTCAAACCCTCCAACCTCTCTCCCGAACAGAACTGATCATGTGCATGATGGTCACCCATCAAACACCTAACTCAGCACGATGATCTCAAGAGAACCGGTGTTTCCAACATACCTAACCGTTCGGTTTAAATGCAGATTGTTCTAGGGCCAGCTTTACCATTGTATTAAATGTGGGTTGGGAATGGGAGTTGAGTTGAATTCCATGTCAACGGCCAACCACGCCCAGTGAAATTCAATTTTTTCTGTGAGTTATCGCTCAACTCAGTTGAAAAAAATGGAAAACTGTCTCCTAAATAAGCGAAATAAGTGCAAGGTCATCTATTGCATTTCAGCAAGCGTTCTTTGCTCAAAATTTCGGTATTCTCTCTTTGGAGTCATTGACAATCATTCGATCTCGACTGCGCGTCGATAATCGTTCTGAATCGATTCTCGAGTGGTCAGAATCGACTCCAACTCCAATGACCGATATCGATCCTCGTGTAGGCGTTACCTCGAGGTACTCTCGCTGGAGAAACATGCAGATGCCGACGCCGAGGCACGTCTCTGGGCTGATCTTGATGCGCCAGCTGGCGATCAGCATCTCGCGCGCTTTCTTGATCTGGCTTGGGCAGAGCGGTGCAGTGCAGTTTGGGGCTGGCTTAGAGTTCAGTTTAAAATCAAAATCACTGATCTAAATCAAAAACAAATACGTGCTTGTTTTTTAAAAAGATTAGAAAGGCAAAAATATTGGAAGCCTTTCCGTGCGTTTGAAGGGGTTGCATGCTGCTCACTGATCTCTATAACACATGGATAGCGCTTCGGATGGTGAGCTTTGATTCCATATTTCGGTGCTGCCCGCCATCTAGGGGGTACCAACCAAGAGGCTGTCTGTTTCTATAATTTCGTTGAGATTTCGCGAGCTTTTTCTGCAATTTTAATCGATCTCTTTATATTTAGTTGGTGTTGGTGTTGGTGTTAATAATGGAGTCCCTGTTGAGATATTCTGATTGGATTGGCCTGAGATTTAATTTCAGACCATGGTTACTCAGGCTGAGAAGATTTCTGTTGATACAGATTATGTTAAAGATTTTAACAACTTGGCTAACATCTTGGCTGTCAAATTTTGTGGATTACTCATATCCAGGAAGATTGAATCATACATTTCCAACATTCGTAGCTTTTAATTCCAGGAACATGAGGGATCATCCATCTGCCGTATCTGTAATCTACCGTTTTAAGGGTGACCAAGATGACGAAAATCTGGCTTCACATCATTTGACACCATCGCTCAACACGATGCGCTATCCATGTTATAGAGATCAGTGGTGATGCTGCATGATGATCAAGCATGTATACAACTGGGACGTCGGGAAATTTAAATGCTTTTGTCTTCGGTGAGAGCGACCAAGCAGGTCCAAGACGGACAAAATGGCAAAAATTATCTTTCTCAGCAAGCCGCTATTGGCCATGGTGAAAGCAAGCGTTGCCGGGCCAAGAGAATCCAAGAGAACAAACGCACCTTTTGCATCTTCAGATAGCACTTGCCGAGGCGCAAGTGCACAAAATGGTGGGCCTCGCCCAGCGAGATGGCGCGTTCGAAGCCGGCTGCCGCCGAGCTCGGATCGCGCAGGCGATAGGCGCAGTGCGCGCGCAGCACGACAACGTCCCGGTAGCGGACGACCTCGGCACTGGGAACGAGCTCGGCGGCGGCGGCGGTGGCAGCGGCCAGAGCTGCGCCGGCGGCAGCGGCAACGGCTGCGGCTTGCGCAGCAATGGCGGCGAGACTCGGTTCCTCGTCGTCGACGGTGGCTTCTTCGGCAGCGGGGTCAGGAGGAGCGACGTAGGCGCTGAAAACGTGGGTGGAGGCTGCCTCTGGTGTTGCTGCTGCTGCTGCTGCAGCTTCCACCTCTGCTGCGGCTGCCGCCTTTGCTGCCGCCGCAGCGGACGCCTCTGCGGCAGCGAACGCTGCTGCTGCGTTTGCGGCGGTGGCGTCGGCGGTGGCGACGACGACGGCGGCGGCCGCTGCGGCGGCGGCGGCGAGGTAGGCGTCGGCGGCGGCGGCGCCGGTTCCCGGGTAGTGGCACTCGAGGTTCTCGGAGGCCTCGGCGTACTTGCCCTGCAGGGGTGCGGAAATTCACGACACGGTGTCCGCAAGTGGGGTGCAATATTGATTGTGCTGTGGCTAACCAGGTTGGAGTTGACTAGGTGAATAACTTTCAAAGGAATTTGGAAACAATTCTGTAACAGATTCGCATTCCACATGGCGAAACCCATGCGTACCCATGGACCTTAAATTGGGGAAAGCCGAGTTGTTGGTGTGTGATTGCAGCAAAGCGTCACTAGATTCAGCGCATTCTATGTTCATTCATAGTCCTGTTTCTATCTCCATGGAGCCACGTTATAATCGGGGTTAGTCGAGTTTGTTGGTGTGTGATTGCAGCAAAGCGTCACTAGATTCAGCGCATTCTATGTTCATTCATAGTCCTGTTTCTATCTCCATGGAGCCACGTTATAATCGGGGTTAGTCGAGTTGTTGGCGTGTGATTGCAGCATAGCGTCACTAGATTCACCACCTTCTATGTTCATTTATAGTCCTGTTTCTATCTCCATGGAGCCACGTTATAATCGGGGTTAGTCGAGTTGTTGGCGTGTGATTGCAGCATAGCGTCACTAGATTCACCGGCTTCTATGTTCATTCATAGTCCTGTTTCTATCTCCATGGAGCCACGTTATAATCGGGGTTAGTCGAGTTGTTGGCGTGTGATTGCAGCGTAGCGTCACTAGATTCACCGCCTTCTATGTTCATTCATAGTCCTGTTTCTATCTCCATGGAGCCCAACAAATGAAATAAACTTAATATTTACTCTATACAGTTGGTTAGCCGTATAGCATTATGAAAAGTGCAGTGCCCCAGATAGGCGAAGATTCGTGTTCAAATTTGGAATTGATATATCGTTACTAATAATCAATTTATATCGTACATGCAACGATTCTTTGCAATTAGGTTCGAATCACACCTGACGATGTCTTTCACGGATCTTAAAAATCGTTTCTTAATCAGTGGACCAGTTAGTGTTTAAATGATCGGAATCGTGGGGCCAGCCAAGAGTTTCAAGATGAGTTCCAGTCAACACTTATTCCCGGCACACAACAGGAGGCTGTACCTGCAAGTAGCGATTGGCGGCAATGTAGTAAGAGATGGCAGGCCTGCAGCCGTGACGTATCATCGACTGCGAGATGGCGAACCCCGAGTAGACGGTCAGGTTGAGCCGGAGCAGGAAGATGCCGGAGTCTAGGTAGAGGTCGGGAGCGGTGATGAAGCTCGGGTTCCACACGAGCGGCTCGCGGTCGATGCACACGCAGCGCAGGTCGTCTTTCAGGCTCACGCCCGACTGGCGACGGGAGAAATGATGGTCACTACTGATGCCACGAAACTTTCTTTAAGTATTCTCTCTTTTGGCGAGGGAAGACACGAAGGTCAGGTGATGATGATGATGATTATTGGGGCTTAACGACGCACTGTTTTTGACAACTGGCCCTTTGGCACTGGTCTCATGGTGTCAGTGAATGAAAGGGTGATGATGAACCTAACCTAGCCTAGAAGGGAGGAGGGGAAACACGGTGCCGGCTCGTAGCCTACTCCTGTCGAAAAGCACCGAGGGGAAGGACAGGTGATGATGATTATTGGGGTTTAACGACGCACTGTTTTGACAACTGGCCCTTTTGCACTGGTCTAATGGCGACGGTGAATGAAAGGGTGATGATGAGGGTGATGATGAACCTGACCTAGCCTAGAAGGGAGGAGGGGAAATCCGGTGCATCGTATTGATTGATTATTGGTGCTTAACGACGCACTGTTTTGACAACTGGCCCTTTGGCACTGGTCTAATGGTGTCGGTGAATGAAATGGTGATGATGAGGGTGATGATGAACCTAACCTAGCCTAGAAGGGAGGAGGGGAAATCCGGTGCATCGTATCGATTGATTGATTGATTATTGGTGCTTAACGACGCACTGTTTCGACAACTGGCCCTTTGGCACTGAATGGTGTCGGCGAATTAAATGGTGATGATGAACCTAACCTAGCGTAGAAGGAAGGAGGGGAAACCCGGTGCCGGCACGTAGCCTACCCCTGTCGAAAAGCACCGAGGGGACCACCGGCTTTACGTCCCTTCCGAAGGACGGTACAACTCGAACGACAGGATTCCTCCACTAATCCGTGCTGTCGAGAGGTTGATAAACAAGGCTTTTGAAGTTGTCGTACTAACTTCAAACCCTTCGACCTCTCTCCCGAACAGAACTGATCGTGTGCATGACGGTCACCCATCAAACACCTGACTCAGCGCGATGCTGCTTAACTTCAGTGATCTCACGAGAACCGGTGTTTCCAACGTTGCCAAACCGTTCGGTACGAAGGTCAGGTCGCTACTGACAACTCGTCAGCACAATGGCGAGCGTGTGTCCTGGCAGAAAAAAGCTATGTTCCTTGGCTTGGCTACCTTGGCTTACATCTTAGGTCCAAACATACAATTTCCGGTTAAGTATAGCTAAGTTAAAAATCCCCATGGTTACAAACTATCGGTTGCTGCTGTCTCCTTCCTATCGGGTATGATAAATATTTTACTGGGCATTTGTAATTTTGGCCCTTAGCTGTCAAATTTTGTGAATTGCCAATATTCCAGGGACATTAAATCATAGATGGCAACGTGCGTGGCTTTTAACTGCACGAACAGGATGAATCAGCCTTCAGCCGTATCTGCAGTATGCCGTACTTAAGGGCGACCAAGAAGGCGATAAATCTGACTTCACTTCATTTGACACTGCCACAAAACGATGCGCCATCCATGTTATCGAGACCAGCGACCTCTCCACGCACCTCCTTCCAGCAGAGCTTGGCGAGTGTCAGACACTTTTCGGCGGCCAGCGGACAGAGCAGCGACACGCTGTAGAATGTGTGCAGCGCGAACCAGGCGCGCGCGAACGTCGGGTGCACGGCGACCAGGTACTTGAGCGTCATCTCGGCGGTGACCAGCTGACCGACCATCGCAGTCAGGATGCCGTACATCAGCAGCGCGATCTGCGCGATGGCCGGATGCGAGACATGGGATATATGGTGACAACAAATAATATGTTACTATTCTAAAAGAGGTAACCATCTCGGCAGGATGTGGCGACTTAGCGCTGGTGACGAACTTGGCGACAAATTTAGAAAATAGAATCGTATGGCTAAAGCCTTAGCGCAATGATCCACTGGAAGCAACCCGGCGCTAGTAAAGCCACAGCGCAACGCTCTACTGTAAGCATTCCGTCGCTAGTAAAGCCACAGCGCAACGCTTCACTGTAAGCAACCCGGCGCTAGTAAAGCCACAACAGCAACGCTCCACTATAAGCAACCCGGCTCTAGTAAAGCCACAACAGCAACGCTCCACTGTAAGCAGCACGGCGCTAGTAAAGCCACAACAGCAACGCTCCAAACTGCAAGCAGCCCGGCGCTAGAAAAGCCACAACAGCAACGCTCCACTGACTGTAAACTATCCGGCTCTCTAGTAAAGCCATAGTGCAACGCTCCACTGTTGACAACCCGGTGCTAGTAAAGCTTCAGCGCAACGCTCCACTGTAAACTATCCGGCTCTAGTAAAGCCACAGCGCAACGCTCCACTGTAAACAACCCTGCGCTAGTAAAGCCACAGCGCAACGCTCCACTGTAAACAACCCTGCGCTAGTAAAGCCACAGCGCAACGCTCCACTGTAAACAACCTGGTGCTAGTAAAGCCACAGCGCAACGCTCCACTGTAAACAACCCTGCGCTAGTAAAGCCACAGCGCAACGCTCCACTGTAAACAACCTGGTGCTAGTAAAGCCACAGCGCAACGCTCCACTGTAAACAACCCGGCTCTAGTAAAGCCACAACGCAACGCTCCACTGTAAACAACCCGGCGCTAGTAAAGCCACAGCGCAACGCTCTACTGTAAAAAACCCGATGCTAGTAAAGCCACAACAGCAACGCTCCACTATAAACAACCCGGCGCTAGTAAAGCCACAACAGCAACGATCGCAACTCAGCAAACGATACGTGAGAGCATGACGTGTAGCGTCGCTGCTGCAACAGCGCGGCATGGACTCACCCCGTGTCGACCGTCCAGCACCAGCGCGTCCTGGAGACAGCTGATCGACGCGTGGTGGTTGTCGAGGGCCCGGAACACCGCCTTGTCCACCCAGAGCGTCACGTTGCGGCTGTCGAGGGTGATGCGCTGCACGAACAGGTGGCGCGCCTCTTCCAGCACTGCGCGCCATAATCACCGGACAAAATTTTAATCACAAGATTAAGATGCTATTAATGTTAGTGCTGGTGCTGAGCGACGCACTGTTTTGATGGCTGGCCCTACGGCACTGGTCTAACGGCGTCGGTGAATGAAAGGGTGATGATGAACCTAACTTAGCCTAGAAGGGAGGAGGGGAAACCCGGTGCCGGCACGTAGCCTACTCCTGTCGAAAAGCACCGAGGAGACCACCGGCTTTACGTCCCTTCCGAAGGACGGTACAACTCGAACGACAGGATTCCTCCACTAATAAATGCTGTCTAGTGGTTGATAAGCAAGGCGAGTGGAGTTGTCGTACTAACTTCAGTTCAAACCCTCCAACCTATCTCCCGTACAGAACCGATCGTGTGCATGATGGTCACCCATCCATCACCTAACTCAGCGCAATGTTACTGAACTTCGGTGATCTCACGAGAACCGGTGTTGATCCTTACTTGTCCGAGGAAATGCAAAAAATACTAATTACCTGGGTAAATGTAACTGGGAAGTTTAAAAAAACAAAAAAATTTGACAGTGTTCTGCAGACGCACGCTCCTGGCCTACCTTCTTCCTCGTTCGCCTCGTTCGCGTAGTAGACGATCCGCTCGCTGGCGACGAACGCGAGGTTCCCGCGGCCGGGCCGGTTGAACAGGAAGTCGCGCACCACCTCGCGCATCTTCTCGGTGAAGTGCACGTGCATGTTCTCGAGGAAGGGGCCGATCACGTCGCGCCTCACGCGCTCCCCGCGGCCGAGCTTCTCGCGGATCAGGTTCGCCACCTGCCGCCGGGGGGCACGACAATCGGCGTCTAGCTTCTTTCGCTATTTAGCTTTTACATGGTCACACTTTTCGTCAAACCCTTGTATAGCAGTCTGTAATATGAAGCTAATTGTACACGCCCACATTTTTCGTCAAACCCTTGTATAGCAGCATGTAATATTAAGCCCATTTTACACGGTCACATTCTCGTTAAGCCTTTGTATAGCAGTCTGTAATATTAAGACAATTGTACACGCCCACATGTTTCGTCAATCATTGTACTAGGTTTGGTGTGTGGGATTTTATATCATAATATTACCTACACTATTTAAGATGTTGGTTTAGTTACAATCTGTTTACTTACAATCATCAATCAATCATCATCAATCAGATCAGAGAACGTTTTAAAAAATGTCTTTTGAAATATAATGCTACGTTTGAGTGACAGTATTATTAGTTTAAAATTCCGCCATTGAAGTTTGGTTTTAGGAGATGGTACGAGAAAAAAAGCTTCAAGTCTTTGGTATAGTGGTAAAGCGAGTGCCGATTTCGGATGTTACCTTGTTCTTGAGCGTCTCGCGGACTTTGGAGTACGTTCCGGTCGATACCAGGTACTCGCTGAATGTTTCGGGCACCTGCAATCGGAAGACGTGACACGTTGTATGATCCAAGACACCTTCTTTTTGACCGGCGTACACCCTACGGCGTCGCCTACCTGTCTGTCAGGGAACACGGGGTCGAAGTCGACCTCCTTGAATCCCTCGTAGTCGGATGCAATGATCTCGGTGGCCGCCTGGATGCACCGGCCGAAGTGCTCGTTGGCCAACCGGATCGACATCACGTGCGGTTCGAGCAGCGGCCGCTTCGGCGCGATGTCGCTCACCTGGCGGTGCACGGGTCGACGATAGGTGGCGCTGACGGTTAGGGTGGCGACACTCGTGCCCGTTCTAGACCACTGGCTTGCAAATGTGTAACTACACGACGTGCTGTTAGGGCTGCAGCCGCTTTAAAGTCACCTCTTCCATTGATGGCAAACAAAGCCCCCGAAATTTGGGACATTATTTTGTTTGCCTGAGTTTTCTGTGCACCAAGGTCAATAAACTCAATACGTGACTCCTCTTTTAAATGTATCGGACAACGGATGATAGCATAAATTAATACAGTGAAAAATAACGATTTATTTTTATTTTTTAATGGAAAATATAGCGCGAGTTTTGCTAGATATTAACAGGTGGACTAGGAAGGGTCTGCTGTATTTCAAAACAGACTGTTCTCTAACAGAAACTCGTCGTAAAACCCGACGTCACCCCTAAATTTTGCGAAAGATGACTTTTGTATCGTTTATCAAGTTGTCTCTTGATGTCCGCCCACAGGTGGCTCTAAGTATTCCGTAGCCATCTCAGCAATGTCATTCCGTAAGATACCCAAGCTTCATGAGGAAAGCAAGAAATTTGGTCGTATGATACTCTACTAACGAGGCCATTAAAATAACTAAATATAAAAAAAAATATTTAGTTAGATATTTGGTAGTTGCGCGAACCCTGTACTGCGGAATGACGCGCTTTGGGGTGAGCGGGCGCAGCAGCTCGATGTCCACGATGACGAACGTGGGGCGACGCTTGTCACCGAACAGCGGCGTGGGCGGGGGCGGGGGCGGCGGCGGGGGCGGGGGCGGTGGTTCCGTTACGGGCTCCTCGACGACGACAGGCTCGGGGGCGGAGGGCGGCGCTTCGGGGGTGGCGTCCGCCTTTCCTTTGCCCGGCTTGCCCTTGACGCTTTTTGCTGGCGCCGCGGTGTCGGAAAGCATGTTAGTTGAAGATGAGTTTTGTTGATTCTTGCGAATAATATTCTGTGGTCCTTAGCTTTAGACCTTAGCGCTATCCATGGCTATAGAGATCAGTGGGAAGACATGATAAAGTGTCTCAATGCGGCATCAAAGTCTCACTGTACGAAGCGCTATCCATGGCTTTAGAGATCAGTAGGAAGACATGATAAAGTGGTTCAATACGGCATCAAAGTCTCGCTGTACGAAGCGCTATCCATGGCTATAGAGATCAGTGGGAAGACATGATAAAGTGTCTCAATGCGGCATCAAAGTCTCACTGTACGAAGCGCTATCCATGGCTTTAGAGATCAGTAGGAAGACATGATAAAGTGGCTCAATACGGCATCAAAGTCTCACTGTACGAAGCGCTATCCATGGCTTTAGAGATCAGTAGGAAGAGACCATTGTTCGCCGCTCACCGGTGGACCTGGAGTTGCGGGACGCGGGCTCTGCGGGCTCGACGACCACCTCGGCGAGGGAGGCGACGACTTCAAGGGGAGTGACCGGTTCGACGGGCTCCGTGTCGAACATCGCACGGCGCAGCGAGCTGCGCGCCGCCTGCTCCTCGGCGGTGAACGTGAACACCTGGAAAAGATATTTTTTATTCAGGGAAATGTGACGTCATGTACCCACTATGGGCTAGATTAGAATTTTTTCAATCATGACTTGAGAGATGCCCATCTACATCTATAGCCACGTGGAGAACGCTTCGTACAGTGAGACTTTGATGCCATACCGAGCCGCTTTGGGGAACCATTTCCAATTTTCAGCAAATTTTCAAATCAAAAATTAAATCTCATTTAGAAATGATTCAATAATTGTATGAATGTGTCAGTTCGTATTTCTTCGTATTTCGGCATAAAAAGTGCATTGGGTTTGATTTAATTGTAAGCTAGATGTTGGGTTAAGAACTATTTATTAAAGTGATGTAGTACTGAATGAATACTGAAAATTACAAGTCAATTAACTTATAAATGAACACAAGTAATTAAATAGCCTCATAATTTGGGTGATCAAGATGGCGAAATCTGGCGTCACTTCACTTTACCTTGGTTCAATACGATGCGCTATCCAGGTAATCGAGATCAGCGGAGTTAACTCACATGAAACAACTGAATTTCACCTTAAGTGGTATGACCATTACAATGGTATTAAACTCAACTCCCACATCAACCCATGGAGTTAATAAAATAGTAAAACCAGCACTATGAAAAGCCACTTTTCTGGAGAAACTTGACGGAGCAAAAGGGGCAACTTGACGGGCAAAAGAGGCCACCTGACGGAGCAAAAGGGGCAACTTGACGGAGCAAAAGGGGCCACTTGACGGAGAAAAAGAGGTAACTTGACAGAGCCAAAAGGGGCAACTCAACAGATAAAAAGAGGTCAGTTGACGGGCAAAAGGGGCCACTTGACGGAGCAAAAGGGGCCACTTGATAGAGCAAAAGAGGTCACTCGACGGAACAAAAGGGCAACTTGACAGAGCCGTGAGAGGAACTCGAGTGACCCACACAACCCCGCCCAGATCTCACCTGCGCCGCCACCCTGGTCCGCACGAGGCCCGGCCTCTCCAGCTCGGCGACGTCCACGTAGGCAGCCAGACGCAGCGTCGTCGTCGAGCCGTCCTCGTCCACGCCGCTCGCCTCCAGCTCCAGCGGCCAGCATCCGTAGCGGTGCACGTACGCGAACAGCGCCTCCGTGTCCGACACGTAGAACCGACGAGTCAGGTTCCACTCGACGTGCGCCACGTGCCGCATCTGTCTCGGGGGTGGTAAGACTTGATGACGAGGCTAACCTAGCCTAGCAGCGAGCTGAGGGTGAAGCTAACCTAGCCTAGCAGCGAGCTGAGGGTGAAGCTAACCTAGCCTAGCAGCGAGCTGAGGGTGAAGCTAACCTAGCCTAGCAGCGAGCTGAGGGTGAAGCTAACCTAGCCTAGCAGCGAGCTGATGATGAAGCTTACCTAGCCTATAGCAGCAAGCTGAGGGTGAAGCTAACCTAGTGTAGCAGTGATCCGAGGGTGAAGCTAACCTAGCCTAGCAGCGAGCTGATGATGAAGCTTACCTAGCAGCTAGCAGCAAGCTGAGGGTGAAGCTAACCTAGACTAGCAGTGATCCGAGGGTGAAGCTAACCTACTCTAGCAGCGAGCTGAGGATGAAGCTAACCTAGCCTAGCAGCGAGCTGAGGGTGAACCCGGTGCCGGTGAATGACACGCTGATGATGAACCTTACTTAGCCTAGCAGCGAGCTGATGATGAAGCTAACTTAGCCTAGCAGCAAACTGAGGGTGAAACTAACCTAACCTAGCAGCTAGCAGCGAGCTGAGGGTGAATGACAGACTGCTGATGAAGCTAACCAATCTTCGGCTCACCCTGAGCTTGGCCTCGTCGACGACTACGCCGGGCGGGGCGCGCAGGTTCCCGCCCCCGACGGAATGCCCGGTGTACGCCCCCGCCGAGATGACGTCGGCCAGCGCCAGCCAGCGCTTCTCCCGGTCGCGGTTCGGCGTGTCGCGCCAGCTGCCGGCGTCGAACAGCGAGTGCTGCTTGCCGGCACCGGCACCGGCACCGGCACTGGTGGCAGTGGCGGCGGATGCAGGCGTCGACGGGATGCATGTGCGTGCCTGGTGGCGGCGAGGTGGGATGTTATGCGATGCGGGGGCCACGTGTTTGTTAACTATTTTCTACAAATCCCTGTTCATCCACTTCCATTTAGCGTGGGTTGCTTAAGAATCATCCGAGTTGGAATTTGAAGTTGAAGATAGTGTATAGTGTAAAGTGCAAAAAGTGTAAAGTGTAAAGTGTATACACAATAGTGTAAAGAGCAAAAAGGGTGCAAAAACTTGTACCTAGGCCGGAATATGAAGCATTTTCTTTAACACATGTTCCCGACTACAACGCAGAGGATAATTTTGATGTCAAAACAAATGTAATGATAAAGACTTGATAGAGACAGCACTTAGCACAAGAAGGTAAGAAAGGACTCTGCCGCCAATGATTGCTAAATATTCGTCTTCCATTTCACGTTTATCTCACATTGACTTTGTCATAAAAATGTCGAAGAAACGACTTTTATATGATTATTGTAAGGATTTTATACACCACACAACCATTTTCGGTTTATAATGTAAACACAACGCCAAACAGAAGACGTTGACGTATCATTCACTGCATGCACACCCAATATTTGGGCACAAAAACGATATTTCTATTCCAAAACGAATGCGCCTAATAGTTGGTTTCCGCCCAAAAGAAGATTTTACGCAGCTTTCACCGCATACACGCCCAGTATTCAGGAACAAACCCGATACACCCATCCCAAATAACAGCATCCTTACCCACCTGATAAGTGAGATCCGACGTGAACCTGGACGGCAGGTCGTACATCGCTTCCAGCGTGAAACTGAGTACGTTGTCCACAACTTCCGGCGCGAGGGCGAGCGCTTCCGGCAGCGCGGCGGTGACGCGCAGCTTGGGACAGAGTGGCCAGGTGACGAGGTGCTCGCCGATCGCGTACGAGTTCTGGCGCACGAGCAGCAGGTCGGTGACCAGGGTCGAGCCGACCAGGAAGGGCGCCAGGTCGAGGTTGCAGCGACCGAAGATGCGTTCCTCGTCCCAGACGGTGGGCGACGGCAGCGAGTTGTCGCCGTGGGGCCCTAGTCACTGATCTCTGTAGCCTGGACAGCGCATCGTTTCGATTGATTGATAGATCATTGGGCGAACCCGGTGCCGGTGAATGACAGGCTGATGGTGAAGCTAACCTAGCCTGGCAGCGAGCTGAGGGTGAACCCGGTGCCGGTGTGTGACAGGCTGATGATGAAGTAACCTAACCTAGCAGCGAGCTGAGGGTGAACCCGGTGCCGGTGGATGACAGGCTGATGATGAAGCTAACCTAGCCTAGCTGCGAGCTGAGAGTGAACCCGGTGCCGGTGGATGACAGGCTGATGATGAAGCTAACCTAGCCTAGCTGCGAGCTGAGAGTGAACCCGGTGCCGGTGGATGACAGGCTGATGATGAAGCTAACCTAGCCTAGCTGCGAGCTGAGAGTGAACCCGGTGCCGGTGGATGACAGGCTGATGATGAAGCTAACCTAGCCTAGCAGCGAGCTGAGGGTGAACCCGGTGCCGGTGAATGAAAGGCTGATGATGAAGTGACCTAGCCTAGCAGCGAGCTGAGGGTGAACCCGGTGCCGGTGAATGACAGGCTGATGATGAAGTGACCTAGCCTAGAAGGGAGGAGGGAAGCCGGGTGCATCGTATCGATTGATTGATTGAATATTGGTGTTTAATGACGCACTGTTTTGACAACTGTGGCACTGGTCTAATGGCGTCGGTGAATGAAAGGGTGATGATGAACCTAACCTGGCGTAGAAGGGAGGAGGGGAAACCCGGTGCCGGCACGTAGCCTACTCCTGTCGAAAAGCACCGAGGGGACCACCGGCTTTACGTCCCTTACGAAGGACGGTACAACTCGAACAACAGGATTCCTCCGCTAATCCGTGCTGTCGAGAGGTTGAAAAGCAAGGCGAGTGAAGTTGTCGTACTAACTTCAAACCCTCCAACCTCTCTCCCGAACAGAACTGTTCATGTACACGACGGTCACCCATCTAACACCTGACTCAGCGCGATGTTGCTTTACTTCGGTAACTTCGGAGAACCGGTGTTTCTAAAGGCCTACCCACAATTGACATAAGCATAAGCACAACGCATAGTCGTAACGCACAAGGAAATTAAACATGGGTTAGAGAATAGGATCGCCCTCAACTGACATAGCAGCAACACTAGCGACCTTGAGCGCATAAGGCATCGACACAACGCACAAGGAATATGAAATATTTTAACTTTTTTTTTCGTTATGCGCTATGTCAACCAATCAGAGGGCAGAGAATTGAAATGCGCGCGATCTTGGCAACAGCTGAGCAGCGATCCGTGGTCAATGGTCAAGTATTGGGGTTATGTCTGTGTGTCTGTCTGCGAACGAGGCGGTGTCATAGAGCTGTCAATCCTGTTACACAAACTTTTCAGATCGTCTATTTGTTTAATACAGCGGCGTTGTTTTAACTAACAAGAAATCTTGCGAATAATTTTGGACGAAATTATATGGATGAATTGGAGACCATAATCATAATTTTTATTTATAGTTCGTTTCCAACTCTTGACTAAATAAGTTCCACAGAGCTGGATGTTGATGAACGAGGTGTATTAAAAGTTAAAACCTCGTATGCGCCCTCATTTTCCAATACAAATTGTATCTTCCTTTGTTATAGATTCAAAAATAAATATACGATTTGCTCCACGAACGAAAACTCGTTCGCATACATAACCCCAAAACATGACCATCGACCATGGATCGCTGCTCAGCTGTTGCCAAGACCGCGCGCATTTCAATTCTCTGCCCTCTGATTGGTTGACATAGCGCATAGCACATAAGGAGTTAAAATATTTCATATTCCTTGTGCGTTGTGTCGATGCCTTGTGCGCTCAAGGTCGCTAGTGTTGCTGCTATGTCAGTTGTGGGCGATCCAATCCTCTAACCCATGTTTAATTTCCTTGTGCGTTACGACTATGCGCTGTGCTTATGCTTATGTCAATTGTGGGTAGGCCTTAACACCGGCAGACTACTGATTTCACCTGTTCGTGCAATTTATATCTACGCACGTTGGCATGTATGATTTAATGTTCCTGGAATGCGAGTAATATATGAGTTTACTCCAAGATGGTATCTTTGCGAATTCAAATCTGAATATTTGCTTAGCCTGGCTGAAACATGCCACTCTATACCCTTGCTGGTATAGGGCGGCGGACAATTTGCCAGCGGACAATTTGCCAGTGAACCCTTGCGGTTCGAGGGGGTATTCAATCGCAGCCAGCTACCTGGAGCATCATCGCTTCGGGGAATTCCCCCAACAGAAGGAACAAGTACGCTGTTTGGATACCACGTCAAAAGTTACAGGAAAATGAAACATTATTTCATTGATGAGATTGACTTAAAGGCACTTGTGGATAAAAAGATCATAGAGATAGTGGCTTTGTTTGATTTTATTCAACTTCTGACATAAATTGTATATCTGGTCGTCGATTCTTTTACATTTGGCAAATGATATTGGTACATGAACTTACTTATACCTCGAGTAGTATAAATATATATGAGATAATGATGTATAAATGCAATAGATGGTGCAAATGGTAACTTTTTTGTCTAAAGAAGCGGATCGTTCTTCCAACGGCACGAAGGAAGCTGGTGTATACGAAGTATGAACTTAGAACTACTAAGATACCATGGCCCGGTAACGCGTTCCTGTGTCTCTTGGACTCAGCACAAGTCCGTAAAATCTATAACTGTTGATATCTAGCATTTTACTGAAATTTTTGACATGATACCCAAGAAGCAGGGGGCAAGATTTTTGCCTGGCCACACGGTGCCTTCCGCGGTTTAATACCTGGCTGCCCACCCCTTCTGTCCGAAAGGGTAGCCTGGCAAATTGTCCGCTGGCAAATTGTCCTACACTCCTCTATACCCTTGCTGGTATACTGAGGTGATACCTGCATCCGGTTCCGCCTCGTAGACGGCGAGTAGCGTGATGTGCACGGGGTGCAGGGCGAGCAGGTCGCGCCCCTCGAACGTGTTGGGGTAGATGGGGATGAGGGCGCTGACGTCGATCTTGTTCACCTTCTTGTCGACGATCACGCTCGGGCTGAGCGCCTGGAAGTTTTCACCGAACTCGATGCCCACCTGTGACCGGGAATATGATATAAATTAATTGACAATGTTTAACTATGTCCATACAATTTAAATTTTGTTAATTTAAAGACATTTCAATAACGGCTGTGCTAAAACTAATTGTTAAGGCTGGTTCACAATCAACTTAGCAATAGACATAACTTAAAATAAGCAGTAACTTAAAAGTTAGACATGGTCAAACATTATGTTTAAGTCATGTCTAAGTTAAGTCCTTATGTTTGTTGTAGACAGTCTAATGGAGATCCATATGTCAAACTTTTAAGTTGCTGCTTATTTTAAGTTATGTCTATTGCTAAGTTGATTGTGAACCAACCTTTAGCTAGGTTTTAATTTCCTTGAAAAGCAGCTTAAAGTTACAGTCTATTCGACTTATGATTAAGAAAACTGCCCACTCAACGCTAGTAGTTACGATTATATTAGCATTGATTTAGATTAAAGTATTGATTCCTTTTCAGCTGTAAGATGTTACGAAATATTTTTGATTTGATTTGATTAATTTCTTATCCGTTTCAAGACAAGTTTTCAGTTATCAGCTGTTCTTTCAGTCATCAAAAGCCTACGTTTTAATTTCAACATTCACATTTCCAAATTTCCTCGTGGAAGTGTGATTTTAGGAGTAGATTCGTCCAAAAAGGCTGCTTTTTTTGGTATGATCCCTCACTGTGATGCACTCATGAATATCTTTAAGTAATCACTGTGAAAACCTAGGAACCTTACCTGAATTGCATCGCCGACGTATATCTCGCTAGTAAAATCTGACAGCGTTTCGATGACGACTGTGATGAAACGCTCGCCCGAGTCAACGGGCTCGGGTTCAGCGACCTCTGGCTCGACCTCTTGGAGCGAGGACCGCTGCGGCTTGGGCTTTTCCTTCTTCTCTCCTTTCTTCTCGTCCTTCGGTTTTGCCATTTTTATTGCGTGGCGGTGTTAGTGTTGTCGGTGGGATGTGCGATCGTTTAGTGTTTTGCAAAGATGCTCGCTTGTGTCATTGCTGGATGCTGGATGCTGGTGGCAGTTGTCTTTGAGCGCATAGCCACTTGGATTTCACGATGCATTTCCTAACAGCACAGGCGATGTAAAAATTTGCATCCCATTTGTTCCAGAAAAGAGATTGTCAAAAATTATATTTAATTTAAAATTTGACAGTTCTCTAAGTTGATGTTTGGCACATGATTTTTGATTTAGTAAAAAAACAAACGCGTTTATTAGTATTATTTTATACAAGGCTATGCGAACACTCAAATAATCGTGTTGTGGATGAGCGTAATACTTAACGCTATTATATTGAGTTTGCGCATAGCCTCGAGGCTTATGTGGTCAATTATATAAAGAAATCAATGTAATTATATCCACTATTTTTTGCTCTTTGCTGTTGTTTGACTTTTTTCTATAGTCTTCGTCAGACAACCAGGCTTCTCAGCTTCGTAATTTTGGCAAAATATCTTAATATTTTTTTGTTGTTTGGGTTCAGTTGGGGTTTTCACATCCTCTCTGAGGATGGCTTTCTCAACAGCGATGTCATGTTCGTGTTCTTGATCCTCATCAAGAGTTCCTTAAGCGTGTCCATGATGTCGCTGTTCTTCTTTGTTTTGGACATGAACACTCTGGATAACTTTGTTGAAAAATCGCATCATCCGGAAAAAAATCGGGTACAAAAATAGAAGAAATAAAATGAGCAAATAATATAACGTGAAAAAATTTATGTGATATGCAATAAAAGAGACAGTTTCGTAACTTTATATTTTCTCAAGATAGAATGGGAGGGTAGCAAATGGTCGAAAATTCGACTAGTCGAAAATTCGACTAGTCGAACTTTCTGACAGAAAAATTCGTAAAATACTTTCGACAAACCAACTGGTCGAACTTTTCGTTGTCCGAAAGTGGGTGGATACAAATGTATTACTCGTTCAGAAAATATTAACCAAATGAGACTTTAAGAAAAATACTTTCGACAATCCATCTGGTCGAATAAAACGTTGTCCGAAAGAGGAGGGGCACCGAGTCAACTCTCCGGTACTACCGGAGCAAAAACAATCGACCAAATATAACTTTAACAAAATTTTTTTCGACAAACAATCTGGTCGAATATTTCACTGTCCGAAAAGCATCTCGGCACCCCGACTCACTTCCTAGCAACGCGGGCTGCCTAGCATCAAGGCGTATGGCCTGCTGGGTTGCCGAGAGTCCTTCGAGCACTTACAACTTACCAGACTCTGAGAGTCCGAGGGCTGTCGAGCGATGCCCGAAGATCGAAGTGCACCGCCCGCCAATGTACAGAAGCCTCGGAGTTTGAGAATTATGAAATGTGTAATGTGAGCGGTCTTTGAATTCGCTGTCGAGGTTTCAGGTATGTTACCTGTTGAACCACGGACACGATGACACCCACCGCTGACTGACATGTTTCCGCTCTGTTCTCGTGATATCACCGATGTTAAGCAACAATCGCGTCTAGTCAGGGGTCGGATAGGAGACCACTCTTTCCGAAGCCCAGTTAGTTATCTGCAAGGCCGTCAGGTTACTTGCAAAGCTTCGACAGTCCGAGTGCCGTCGAACGATACCGGAAGATCGAAGTGCACAGCCCGGCAATGTTCAGAAGCCTCGGACTTTGGGAATTATGAAATAGGTCCTGATGATCCAAATAGTCACAACCTTGTGACTGGCGCTGTGACTGTGACTGTGACTGTGACTTGGCGCGGACCGGCTCAGGGTGTGTGGGTGCCATCGCACCCATTTCCTTGATTCATGCGTTGTACATTGAAAACTGGCATGCTTTGTTGCTTATAATAATTTAAAATAAAATAAAAGCGCTGATAGATAAGCCGCAATGGAAATGTTCGATATGAGTGGAGTATGGTTACATTTAGTTATTATTGAATGAAGAAACATCGATCGCGGGAAGATAACATGGCAACGACAAGATAGTATCATTTGTAATGTTCTAGAAAATCAATTCAAATTGTATTAAATTACTAGGGGCTCTGCCCCTGCGGCCTCCGGCCGCCAACCCCCCCGGCGTGCTTTGGGGCGAAGCCCCAAAGCACCACCTGCTCGGGGCCCCCTTGCAGGGAGATTCGCCCCCTGTAGGTTTTATTTGTTTCTTGTGTTAATTTGATTTTCGGTAATTGGTATTTTACCATTATGCCACGCTTACCTAACACTTCGTGTTTATCTACATGTTCATTGCTCAAATGCGAACATATGGGTACTGCTAATGATGGCTACATATTTTCGTGACTCAGGTAGACAGACGTCCACCATCAATTTATTATTCGGGAAAAGAGAGTTTTCCCAACTTCCCAACCTTCCCAGCACCAGGCACCCAGAACCCCGGTACCCAGCACCCAACACCCAGCACCCGGCACCCAACACCCAACACCCAGCACCCAGCACCCAGCACTCAACACGCAGCACCCAGCATCCAGCACACAGCACTCAACACCCAGCACCCGGCACCCAGCACCAAGCACCCAACTCCCAGCAATCAACACCCAGCACCTAGCACCCGCCAACCGGCACCCAGCATCCAGCACCCGGCACCCAGCACCCGGCACCCAGCACTCAGCACCCAGCACCCAGCACCCGGAACCCGGCACCCAGCTTTCAGCATCCAGCACCCGGGACCCGGCACCCAGCATCCAGCACCCAACACCCACCCCACGACTCCCAGGACCCGGCACCCAGCACTCAACACCCAGCACCCGGAACCAGGCTCCCAGCATCCAGCACCAAACACCCAGCACCCAGCACCCGGCACCCAGCATCCAGCACCAAACACCCAGCACCCAGCACCCAGCACCCGGCACCAAGCATCCAGCACCTAGCACCCGCCACCAGGCACCCAACACCCGGCACCCAACACCCGGCACCCAACACCCAGCAATCAGCACCCAGCACTCAACACACAGCACCCAGCACCCAGCATCCAGCACCCGGCAACCGGCACTCAGCACCCAGCACCCGGCACCCAGCACCCAGCTTCCAGCACCGTGCACCCAGCACCCGACACCCAGCACCCAGCACCCAACACTCAGCACCCAGCATCCCAGCCCCCAGCACCCGGCACAAGGCACCCAGCACCCGGCACCCAGCACCCAGCACCCGGCACCCAGCATCCAACACCCAGCACCTAGCACCTAGCAACCGGCACCCAGTATCCAGTACCCAGCACCCAGCACCCAGCACCCGGCACCCAGCACCCAGCACCCGGCACCCAGCATCCAGCACCCAACACCCAGCACCTAGCACTTAGCACCCGGCACCCAGCACCCAGCACCCAGCACCCAGCACCTAGCACCTAGCACCTAGCATCCAGCACCCAACACCCAGCATCAGCACCTAGCACCCGGCACCCAGCACCCGGCACCCAGAATCGAGCTCGTCCCATCGAGCCACATAGCCACATAGCCACATCCATGAGTACAATAGTATCGTGGCAACCGAAAATAAGGATTTTATATAAGGTTGATGTATTTTATCACAATTTTAAGCGTGTACAAAAGTCTCAAAAATCTTCATTCTATTGTGGTTGTCGATCTCGATATGAGATGTGTTGCGTGGTACATAACGCATAAAAGTAAACACTTTTAACTAGGTTTAAAAACTATGATCTCCCTGCTCGCTGGCGAGCAATATTCTCGGTAAAGCCGGTGATCACGGGGAATTCAGGTTTCGGCGAGCGCAAACAGCCGCCAGCCCGAGGATTTCCAAGGCGTCGAACTTCTGAGGAGACGACAAAGCCTCTCGCTACCGACGCCGTCCAAAGGCAAAAGCCGCTTTATTCCAGTAAAATGCACTATAATAACGCCATCTGAGCGTATGGTGTTAATCCAGTGGATTTATCCCATATTAAAGTATGGCTTTATTCCGATATATATCTTCCAAATTTTTAAAACGATTTTCTTCAAATTCTTGTAGAATCTGCCTAATCACTAAACATATGCATGCCTTCCAAATTTCAGCTCGATCGGATCATTACTTATCGAGTTCTAACTGACAAGACGTATTGTGCATAACTAAAATCGTGATAACTTTTCAAAATTCATTTTCTGAGGAAAACTCTACTCTACGTAAAAGATGCGTATTTACCGAGGCTATCCATCAGTGTGCGGTTCGATGCCCGCCGAATGCAACTTTCATCAACACCCGTAAGAGCCCATGTGAATTCACCGCACAACTAAATCCTTAATATCTCTTTCAATTTCAATTTAAAAGGAAAAGACAAAAGAAAATAAAAGATGCGTTTTGATGAGGACTATCCACCGACATGCCCAAACCTACCTTGACGTTATCACAACATACTCTAAAAGTTGATAACACATATTTCCTTTTATATTTTCCGCATTTTCAGAACGATTTTCGTCAAACTCTAATAGAATCTGCCAAATCGCTAAACGGATGCACCTTCCAAATTTCAGCTCGATCGAATTTTTACTTATCGAGTTATAACTGATAAGGCGGTTTTTATTTTTTTGTGGCCAAATTTTCCAAACGAATTTTCCGAAAAATTATTTTTAAGCTCACCCACCTATTTTGTTTTCTCAGTGTAAATTTCATTCCATTCCGTTAATTTCTTTAGAAGCAGTTTTCGTAAAATCGAGATAATTGTCAAGACATAGGTAAAATGATGGGGATAACCTAGGCGTGAAGAATCTTTGGAAACTTAAAATTTTCCCGTAGATGGATTTGAATGAAATTGCAAAATCATACAACTGTAGTGGTCTGTTCCCCATGTTAGAAATTTGAAACAGATCGAACCATAATATTTCTTTTTATGGCGATTTTAAGTTTTTTGGTACTTTGAAATCGTTATAACTTTTGTAAATTCGATTTCAAAGGAAAAAGCTACACTATATAAAAGAAGCACATTCACCGAGGCTATCCATAAATATGCGGTTCGACTCCCGCTGAATGTCTGCTCGCCCGCACTAACACATTTTTTCGTAGTCCCGTAAGAGCCCATGTTAATTGACATAGCCCCATTTCCGACGAAAACACCAAAATCGTCTTATCAACGCGAAATTCAAATTCTCCACAAAATCGAATCGTTAATAAAAGATGCGCATTTACCGTCGCTATCTTTTCGTTTATGCTTCGACTCCCGCAAAATGTCCCCGCGCCCGCAATAACACATTCCCCGCAACTCCCATAAGCCACCATGTTAAATGACGCAATTCCGATCGAAACACAAAATCTTCAATAACTTCCTTAAATTCAATTTCTCCGAAAAATTGATTCGGTGATAATAGATGCGCATTTGCCGGTGCTATCTATAAATGTGCGGTTCGACTCCCGCAAAATGTCCCAACGTCCGCACTAAACAAATCCCCACCAACTCTCATAAGCTACCATGTTAAATCGCTGAGCCGCCGCAAATGCCGCAAAGGTACTATCAGAAGGTAACCGCCGCAGAGGTACTATCCTTTACTCCCGTAAGAAACAATGTTATTTGACTTAGCCGAAATTCTCATCATCGCTCGGATAGCTTAGCCCACCCAACGCCGACGCAAGTGTACCGGCCGACCGACGCCTGTCGTCCGCCACTTGCAGCGACGCTCGCATAGCTGACTTCACCCAACAGCCATACTTCAATATGTGATAAATCCAATGGATTAATCATATATGCTCAGATGGTGATAGTATACAGTGGACTTTACTGGAACAAAGCCTTCATACAAAATGGGATAAATCCACTGTCGGAGCTTTGCAAGTAACTGGAAGGCCTTGCGGCTAACCAGCTGGGTTTCGGAAAGAGTGGTCTCCTATCCGACCCCTGACTAGACGCGATTGTTGCTTAACATCGGTGATATCACGAGAACAGAGCGGTAACATGTCCGTCAGCGGTGGGTGTCATCGTGTCCGTGGTTCAACAGGTAACATACCTGAAACCTCGACAGCGAATTCAAAGACCGCTCACATTACACATTTCATAATTCTCTAAGTCCGAGGCTTCTGTACATTGGCGGGCGGTGCACTTCGATCTTCGGGCATCGCTCGACAGCCCTCGGACTCTCAGAGTCTGGTAAGTTGTGTCTCGAAGGACTCTCGGCAACCCAGCAGGCCATACGCCTTGATGCTAGGCAGCCCGCGTTGCTAGGAAGTGAGTCGGGGTGCCGAGATGCTTTTCGGACAGTGAAATATTCGACCAGATTGTTTGTCGAAAAAAAAAAATGTTGAAGTTATATTTGGTCGATTGTTTTTGCTCCGGTAGTACCGGAGAGTTGACTCGGTGCCCCTCCTCTTTCGGACAACGTTTTATTCGACCAGATGGATTGTCGAAAGTATTTTTCTTAAAGTCTCATTTGGTTAATATTTTCTGAACGAGTAATACATTTGTATCCACCCACTTTCGGACAACGAAAAGTTCGACCAGTTGGTTTGTCGAAAGTATTTTGAGAATTTTTCTGTCAGAAAGTTCGACTAGTCGAATTTTCGACTAGTCGAATATTCGACCATTTGCTACCCTCCCGATAGAATTACAATAAAGTTTTCTCAATATTAACTTGTGTCCTAACAGTTGCATCCTAGAAATGAGGGAAAAAAGTGTTTTAGCTATGGAAGGTTTTTTGATAGCTCTTGACCTGATTAATTATTATGTGTTTTGTTGTTTGCTGTCCGATTTAAATAGTCTAATTTAATTTAATCAATTTTTGTCTTATATTTGCTTCTCTTAACTGTCAATACTTAAACTTAATCCATTTCATTTGCCTCAATTTAATTTATTTCCCATCCCGAGCATCCCGCAACTACTGGAAACCATGTGAGTGATTTTATATACTATAACTAGGCTATGCGAACACTCATATAATCGTGTTGTGGATGAGCGTAATACTTACGTTCACCCACAACGCGATTATATTGCGTGTGCGCATAGCCTAGAGGCTTTTATGATCAATTTAAAATGTTCGGCGTTAATTTAGCAGCTTTCTCAATGACATTGAATATTTCAAAACTTAAAAATCGATTTAAAGAAAAAATGTTCAGTTGATTTGCTTGAAATTAACACAATATCTTCTTTTTACGATTTATAATGCACACAGTAAATTTTGTCAAAATCGGTTGAAGAGAAAGTTGATTTAGTTGCAAAAAACTGCAAAATCGCTAAAAAAAAAAAAGCGTCATAAAAGCGCCATTTCCAAGAAAAGCGCTAAATATACAACCATTAAATTTGTACACAAACATTAAATCGTTGGGGCCAACATTTCTGGAAAGTTTCGTCAAATTATATGGATATCCTTGGCCTCTAGAGTGGAAAACGTGTTTTGGAAAAACTGAAAAATTTCGTAAAAACTTATTAACATAAAATTTACTCGTCCGAATTGCTTCAAAAACGTGGCAGATCTAAGTTCAGAGAAAACGAAGGTCCACATAAATTTTCATCAAAATCCGTTTTGGCGTTTGGCCTGTAGAGCGCGAACAAACACAAAAAAAAAAAAAAAAAAAACATTCCGGAATTTTTTAGCAGTAAAGTGTAATTGAAGATTTCGCTTCACTCGCTACGCTCGTTACGCTCATCAATCACACTTCTAACAATTTATTCACAATTCTTTTGAGAAAGATTCAAACATAACTCTAATAAACATCATTTAACGACGTTTAGCGGACAACCACAATTTTTTTCTAGTCAGCCTGTTATTCTCGGTGACGCATTGCATTTTCGTCTGGCCGAGTTATCAGGCCAAGTTTGCTGCCACGATATTATCATTTTCCACGAATCGCTGTCATTACCCTTCGCCGAAGCACTTGTATGATATGACATAACTTGTTAGGTAATATATCCCAGTATGCAAAAACACAGAAGTGGCGATGCACGTCTCGCAAATACTTTGCCTTGGTAATTATGTCTTCAAGTTTTGACTAAGCCACACTGTGACCAAAAAAAATTGTTTAATCGGTTATTTTTATTATTCATCTGTACGTTCGCCTATCTTTTGATGGAACAATATGTCGTTTTCAAAACACTATTTAAAATATGCTAAGAATTTGTGTGGCAATGCATTTCCCAGTGCATGTATACCGCTGTAATCTCCCATAGACCTTGAAGATGGGCCATTTTTTGTATGGTTTCATATCGTCAAAAGCGTATTTCATCACTTGCAGTAAGCTACAGTAATTTATGTCTATATTAAAGTGTCGGAAGGACTCCCCAGGTTCATTTTTTTACTCCACAACATTCAATCGATTAGTTATAGTAATGTCACGAAAGTAAATTAAATATCGGTATTACAATGTACAGTGAAATACTAATCTTCCACTTAGGAAAAAAACATAGACAACTGAAAAGTTTTCACCATGCACATGATCTTTTTACCTTGGAAGTATTTCAGCCCTTAACAATAATATATGGATTTGATTTTAATATCCAGTTGTAGTTGCGCTGCATCACGCCATGCAAGACGACATGCGCAATTCAAATGCGGCGATATGCATCTCGTCGTTCATTCCCCAAAACCAGCCGTTGTTTGCTGTCACCTCAGCCGACGGACTGGATTGGAAGGAAATGGAGAAACTTTGTAGCGAGACACACCCTGGCTACGCGATTTCCATGCAGTTCGACCAGCTGACAGATGAACAGAGGACCTTGTGTCCGAACGGCACGCTGGTTCCGGTAGGAATCGTCCACGCTAACGCCGCCTACACTTTTCTTACTGTTGGAAAGCCGAACACGCAGGTACTGGCTTCATTCGCCTTCAACATCCAAGAATAAATAAATGAAATTAATATCCCTGTATCGATTTTAATGAAGGGAAACGGATTTAAATTATAAGTGTAGCATGTTTATAAGCACACAGTTAAAATGTATTTATAGTGATGCTGAAATGTCAATAGTCGTGATAGGATATGGCAAGGATGATCATGGACGTGCTCTCTTTTGATACATTTGTGGTCCAAAAATGGATTTTGTTTTCCGGATGACTGAAAGTGACCGCTCGAACTTCGACGAACCAATTACTTTTATGCAGCCGAAAATATATAAATTTCAAAACAAAGCAATACTATCATAGTCCTGCAAAAATCCACCACACATTCTCATTGGTACGAGGTAGATAGTGACATTATTTGACAACCGAGCTGTACGAATTTATGACAATGAATCCATTGTCACCTCAGATGAACACTGTGTTTGGCGTCGACCAATCGAATAGCAGTAACGAAAAGGGTAACAACAATGCCGCCATTCGGTGGCCGAACCCAGAATCAGTGAACGTTGACAACGACACGACGTACCACTGTGCAGTCTGCCAGATGCTAAGCCGCAGAGATGTCGTCACCCAGGGCGTGTACCCAGCACACGACAACTCGGTCTACGCGTACGACGTGCAGCTGGTCAGCGACGACAGTGTCGACGACCTCGACAGCGTGGCGCAAGGCAGCGAGCTGGTGACTAAGTTGATTGGCGACCTGGCAGTTTCCTTGAAGGTCACCGTCCAATCGCTACGTTGGCACTCTGCGGTGTTGGACGAGGAGAGGAGAGCTGAGGTGCATGTTTATCACCAGCCAGGGGCTGAAGACAAGATGGACTGGTTCTTTTATGTCAACTGGAACGACGAAAATCTCAAGTACGATAAAGTGGAGAACTTCAAGTTGATAGTGATCAAGCTTAACACTGAGTGTTTGGATGGTAAAAAATTACCAAAAACCGTGAAGAAAGACCCTCTGTTGACAGGTGTGTAAGTTACTTATCGGCCGGCACTAAATGATTGATTACTTGTACGATTATTTTTGGTTGATAAATAATGTTAGCATTTTATAGTAAAAATTACTCGATGCTACGAAATTATTTCTTCTTAATACAAAGATTATTTGTACAGATGCAGTTGAGGTCACACGTCTGGATACTGATAGCCAGGAAATAACGACTAGAGAATGCCGTTGGGACGGCCGCGCAAAAGAAGAGAAATCAATTTTTGGTCCGAAAATCACATGGAAAGCTCATTGGGTTTTGTGCGACGAGGTTTTGCAGAACGTCGGCAGTCTCTTCAACCTGAACGATAAGATGTTCCAGATCGCATTGAAATCGTTCGACGTTCAATTGGCGTTCGAAATGGACGCCTATCTTAAAGGTTACTTCCAACTTCCACTCACGTCGGTCGTAACATACATTAACAACGTTTTGTTGTTACACACCAAAGACAAGGAAAAATCTTCCGCCGGCTTGGTCTTGGCTTATTCAATTTGTTGGAGCCAGAGGGGCTACTTGAAATTAAAAGAAAGAGAGTGGACTGTATTTTGCAGAAAGTCCCAATCTGCCTACCTTTGGCCGCGCTGGTGGCGACGGGTAAATGTCTATGGGTAAGGGTTGAATTAGGTAAGGCTGATAGGGAAGGAATAAAGGGAGACATAAACTTATCTTCGAGATGCGCAGACTTGGAGCTCCGTCAAATACGAGTTCAGAAAAACACAAATAAATTCGAAAATGAAAACTTCGCGAAATTCGAGGGTCGCGATTTGTCTCGACAGACTACCTGTCTGAAGCGAGGTTGCGAGCAGAACAGGAGAACTAGAACTGATACGAGGTTGAGAGCAGAACCGGAGAACTAGGACTGACGCGAGCAGAGAGCAGAACTAGCACTCAGTGGGAAAGGCTCACCACTGCAAGTGGAGAGCGCGTCAAACTTGATGACGCAAAATATCACCTATAAATCAGCTGGAATGCACAGGTACTAACCAACTGAAATAAATTAAATTCAAAACGAAGGAAGTGGCGCGAACATACCGCCCACCATGAACTGACCTCAAGTTCATTAAGAAAATGATACGAAAACCACGGTTTTTACACCGGTGGAAGAGCGACCAGTTTGTTGACTGGACGCTGGAAGGTGCCGTGCGTAGTGCGGACGGACACGACGCGAACGACGCCGTCACGACCAGGCATTAAGTCGGTGACCCGACCGATTGGCCAAGACATAGGGCTAGACGATCTGTCTTGAAAATAGACAACGTCGCCTAATTTCAGATTGGGGCATCCACGCACCCATTTGCCACGCTGCATGAGAGTATGCAGATACTCTGAATGCCAGCGTGACCAAAATGCCTGGTGCAACTGGCGAACGCGCTGCCAACGGGACAGCCGCGACGGCCGGTCGTCCTCAATGGGCTCTGGAGGAGCCAAAAGAGGAGATCCAATAAGGAAGTGGCCGGGGCTTAGGTAGGAGGAACTTTCCTCGGGTTCGGCTGCGAGCGCACATAAGGGACGGCTATTGAGCACCGCTTCAATCCGGCAGAACAGGGTGGCATATTCTTCGTGGGTGTGCGCTGAGTCGGAGATGAGTCGGTAAAGCAAATTTTTCGCCGACTTCACCCCAGCCTCCCAAACACCACCGAAATTGGGCGCGTAAGGGGGGTTAAAATGCCATTTAATGGCACGGGTGGAGAGGTGATCTGAAATTGAAGAACGAGATTGGTCGAGGAATTCAGATATCTCGCGCAACTGACGCGCGGCGCCGACGAAATTGCGACCGTTGTCGGAATAAATATCCGACGGAAGGCCCCGTCTAGCGACCAATCTGTCCAGAGAAGCAAGAAAGGCTGTGGTAGAGAGGTCCGAAACCATCTCGAGATGTACAGCTTTGGTGCTCATACATACGAAGAGACAGAGATAGCCTTTCGAGTGTGCTGCTTGGCGGCGGGTACTCATTTTTACTGGGAACGGCCCAGCAAAATCTGTGCCCACGTGACAAAATGCACGAGAAACTTGTACACGTGGCGCGGGTAAATCGGCCATGGTTGGCTGCAGTGGCTTGGCACGGAATTTGTGACAGGTTAAACACTGGTGAATTCGTTGTCGTAGCAGCCCTCGCACCGACATGATCCAATAACGTTGCTGCAACAGGGCGAGAACGGTTCGTGGGCCTGAGTGCAACGAGATTTTATGGAACGCGTCACACAGCAACATAGACAGGTGAGCTTTCTTGGGCAAGAGCAAAGGGTGACGCGCGGGTTCAGGCAGAGAAGAATAGCGCAATCTGCCGCCCACCCTGAGAAAACCTGAGGAATCCACAAAGGGTTTTAGGGAGGCAAGCTTTGAAGTCACGTGACCATTTTGGGCAAGCTGACGGAGCTCAGAGGCATAGTAATACCGCTGAGTAACCTTCACAAAGACGTCGAGAGCATCTTGTAACTCTTTGGGTTGCAGAGGGCCTGCAGGCACGGGAGATTTGGAGCGTTTAGCCAACATGATACGGGCAAATCGAAAGACGTAGCCAAAAACGCGCTGCGCTCTCAAAAGCGTGGAGAAATTTCGAAATTTGAGTAGGATAGGATCCTCCGAAATAGCAACAACTAAAACGACCGGCACTGGTTTCTCTTCCGGTAACTGGTTGCTCGGTTGCTCACTGGCTGGCATTGTACGAGGCCATAGATCGAAGGCTTTCTGCAAGAACGGGGGTCCGGCCAACCACAAGGGATGGTTGAGCAGTTCGTGGGGAAGTAATCCCCTCGACGCGCAATCGGCGGGATTGTCTTGCGAGGCAACGTGCGCCCAATCGGTGGGAGCAGAAATTTCTAAGATTTCTACCACCCGGTTAGCGACGAACGTCTTAAGACGATGGGGCGGAGTAGCAAGCCAAGCCAGAACGATGGTAGAGTCAGTAAACAGGGTAACGGACTCTAGGGAGAGCGTACCGAGTGCGGGCAGGGTACACCGGAGTAATCGGCAGAGAAGTAGAGCGGAGGAGAGCTCGAGCTTGGGGATGGTCAAGGGTTTGACGGGAGATACTTTACTCTTAGCTCTCATGAGGCTGACTTGCGAGGTGGCTCCAGTCGTGGTGTGGAGATAGATTACTGCGGCGTAACCTTTCTCGGAGGCATCGCAAAAGCCTACGAGACGATGTGTACCGTGAAGTGCAAGAAATGGGCGAGGAACCCGGAAGCCAGATAGGACGGAGATGTCGGAGACCGCGTCCCTCCAATCTTGGACGAGCAACGGGGGGAGCGGGTCATCCCACTGAACCTGAGACAGCCAAAGCTGCTGAAGGAACATCTTCATCCAATTTACGAAGGGAGCTAGAAATCCCAGAGGGTCGAAAATGCGGGCAATGTATGATAAAGCAGTGCGCTTAGTTACCTCACCCTCGAAGGGTAGGGTGTGAAACGAAAACTCATCGGAGCGAGGGTCCCATGACAAACCAAGGATCTTGATGCCTTGATCGCCATTTGAAAATATCAAGGGGTTTTCCAGATGGGTTTCAGGCAGGGCGCTCAACAATGCCGGAACATTGCTCGCCCACTTGCGAAGCTCAAAGCCTGCGCGAGCGAGAAGAGCTTGCAGTTGAGATTGGAGCTCGCGCGCTTGATTCATATCAGACGCTCCTGACACTATGTCGTCGATATATGTGTGGGAGGTAATAGCGCGAGCAGCGAGAGGAAAATCTGCACCTTCGTCGTGCACAATTTGATGCAAAACTCGTTGGGCGAGGAATGCAGAGGGAGTAAGACCGTACGTTACGGTGTTTAATTCATACTCCACCACGGGAGAATCCGGACAGGGGCGCCAGAATATGTGCTGATGCACACGATCAGTGGGCTCGACAAGAATCTGGCGATACATTTGACGAATGTCCGCGCATATAGCCACAGTGTGCGTACGAAACATGGTAATGATCACGGGCAGATCACTCTGGAGCTTAGGACCACTAAGGAGCAGTTGATTCAATGACACGCCTTGGTCATCAGGAGCAGAGGCGTTGAAAACTACCCTCAGCTTCGTGCTGGAACTGGTGATCTTATGCACGCAGTGATGCGGGATTACATATTTGGCAGGGGAAAGGGCAACTTGCATATGCTTTGACTGGAGGTAGTCCTGCATGAATGCTTGATAAGCAGAATATTGCTCAGGACTGCGCTTCATGCGTCGCTCCAGACTCAGATAGTTCTGGAAAGCAGCGCCACGATTGGAGCCTAATGGAGAGCACGATGGTTTGAATGGGAGAGCTACTTGGTAGCGTCCCGATGAGTCACGCGAATGCGTTGCAAGAAAATGCTGCTCACAGAGCAGATCATCAGGATTCTTCTGGGGAGGGCGTGACACTTCCTCGGTTTCCCAGAATGACCGCAAAGTGCCTTCCAATGAGGAGACATTGCACGTAAGCAGAGAGAGAGGGGGTAGGGCCTCGGGTTTCGAGCAACCAGAGGGACCCATTACTACCCAACCAAAAACCGTGTTTATGGCGGAAGGGCTACCACCAATCACCATAGCGCCTGACTTGGCTAAGATGTCCAAGTACAGATCGGCGCCGATAAGGAAGTCCACTTGATCTGGCACATGAAAGCGGTCGTCGGCCAAGGCAAGACCGCGATATGAGCGAAACACTTCAAGTGGTACAGAGCTTGTGGGGAGTTGGCTCGAGATTGCAGACAAAACATACGCCTGCACATTCAACGAATTTGCGGGGGCGAAGCGGGGAGCAATATTGCATTGCACGGTCCCGTACACCCGAGCAGAAGCTTGGCCAATTCCAGAGAGTTCAGAGCGACTGGGGTTAACGTTCAATCCCAACCTCTGAATCAGCGAGTGGGTCACCGCCGAAATCTGAGATCCCGAGTCGATGACCGCGCGAAACGGTTGCCAATTACCGTGAGAATCGCGAATTAGCGCACGGACCGTACCCAAAAGCACGGTTTGGGGACTCACATGGTTTGTGAGGTGGCACGCAAGAGATTTGAGAGGAGCGGGGCTGTTGTCCTGCGAGGGGAGGGCACCAGCTACGGAGGCGAGAGAGGGCATGGGCTCGATTGCGTGCAGCAATGAGTGATGCTGTTGACTGTTGCAAACGGAACAAGCACGTTGAGAAGTGCATTGTGAACGTAGATGTGCACCCATGCAATTGAAGCATCGCTTCAGACGACGCAATGTGTCATACTTTGCGTCTACAGTCTGCTTTCCAAACAATGGGCAGCGATACAGTGAGTGAGCGTCCTTGCATAGGACGCAAGCGGTGGATTTAGCGAAGCTGCTTTGACCTCCGGACTTGCTATCAGATTTGTTCACCTTTACCGATGGAGTCGTTGTCGTTAACAGCGAACTCATTCGCTTAGGAGAGGGTGAAGCATTGACCTGGGGTTTAATGCGATTGCTGGCGCACAGTTCGAGCACCTGAGCAGCCTGTGTAACGAAGGCTAGCAATGACTCATAAGTGGGAATCGTTTTGTCGGATGCAGTTTTGCATTCGAATGCCTTGCGAGTTTGAGGATCTAATTTTGTCAAAGCCATCGAGAATAGCACAAAATTGCCTAAATCAAGGCTTTCAATAGCCTTAAGGGAATCGAGCGAAGTTTGATGCACACGAACAAAATGTTGCAGCTCGCTATGAGTCGCGGACTTCAACGGAGGGAAATCGAAAATCTGTTGCATGCTAACATTAGCTAGCAACCGAGGGTTATCATAGCGCGAGATAAGCGCGTTCAGAGCCAAGGGGTAGTTTGGCTTAGTGAGAGCAAAACCAGAAATGACAGCTAACGCATCTTCAGAGAGGGAGACACGCAAATAATGAAACTTTTGCAAATCATTGAGAGAGTCGTTCTCGTGTATCAGCGACGAGAATAGCGAGTAGTACTCTGTCCATTTGCTGATGTCACCAGAAAAGACTGGAAGGTCGATTTTTGGCAAGGAATTTACCGACATGGAGCTTGTAATGACAGGCTGTTCAACCACACGCGAAGCCTCGAGTTGATTCTTGAGATTTACAAAAAGACCGTGAGCTTTGTAGAAAAGCGTTTCGAAGCTGGATTGAACAGCTTCGACTTCTAGAGGTTTGTTTGGCGAAACGAGCTTGGAATTGAGTTTTATAATCTTCGCCTGTACAGTCTCGAATTCGGTTTCTAGCTTGAGCATGCGGTCATAGCGAAGCTGGGCCTGCTCAACATTTTCCACTGTGAGTTGTCGAAACTCGTCATAGGAGCGTTGCACTCGTGAAAATAAACCTTGCCGAGTGTCCTGTAAAACACTGAGCTCTTGATGCAAGCTTTCCATTTCGTCAGAAAAACGGAAAATAGTGCAGAAAAGGAACTAGAGAATCTAGCACTAGAGCGTGTGCTAAGACTGATCACTAAACCTACGTATTGCACGCAACGAGGGTACATGCAGATACAGAAACGAAATGACTAATCAAACGATGATGAGTCACGGGACAGGAATGCAATTACTGCGAAATGAAAACAATTAACGAGACAAAGAATGTGCACTGGCGCAACAAAGACGTGGAGTCTCAAATTCTCCGGCTCAAGGGACCAAATGTTGGAGCCAGAGGGGCTACTTGAAATTAAAAGAAAGAGAGTGGACTGTATTTTGCAGAAAGTCCCAATCTGCCTACCTTTGGCCGCGCTGGTGGCGACGGGTAAATGTCTATGGGTAAGGGTTGAATTAGGTAAGGCTGATAGGGAAGGAATAAAGGGAGACATAAACTTATCTTCGAGATGCGCAGACTTGGAGCTCCGTCAAATACGAGTTCAGAAAAACACAAATAAATTCGAAAATGAAAACTTCGCGAAATTCGAGGGTCGCGATTTGTCTCGACAGACTACCTGTCTGAAGCGAGGTTGCGAGCAGAACAGGAGAACTAGAACTGATACGAGGTTGAGAGCAGAACCGGAGAACTAGGACTGACGCGAGCAGAGAGCAGAACTAGCACTCAGTGGGAAAGGCTCACCACTGCAAGTGGAGAGCGCGTCAAACTTGATGACGCAAAATATCACCTATAAATCAGCTGGAATGCACAGGTACTAACCAACTGAAATAAATTAAATTCAAAACGAAGGAAGTGGCGCGAACACAATTCCTGTAAGAGTCGCAAAGATTGTCATGAAGTTGCCACTAGGAAACGGAAAAACCCACCGACTGCTTCGAACTTCGTTCTGCAAGGCACTTTTCTCCGATCACGAACCAACCAATCCCGTAGTGGGCCTTGCCCTGACACTGCCCTGTCCCCAGAACATGAACACTTCTGCAGAGTCAGAGATCTTTCAAGATGATTTGAACCTGTCTCAAGCCAACTCTCACATCGTCATCACCGTGTCGGACTCCATCGTCTCCACCGCCAACCGCACGGCGATTATGACTTTCGCAGCACACTTGGATGCTAATAATACACATTCCTTTGACCCGTCATACGGAAGCTGGATGGCCATTATACAAATCACTTTCAAGAGAAATTCTAGCCCGTTGTCGCCCAGCGATGACTTTGTTGACATTGCGTTCACGCCAGTCTTCCGTGAGCCACACCTTCGGGGTAAATGCGCTGAACGGGTGTACGAAACGGACGAATGGTTCGGTGACAGCTGCCGGATTCTCAAGTCGCCTCGCGATGGCAAACTGGTTTGTCGTTGCAAGAAGTTCCCGCAGGTCGAGGTGGATATTAACTCAGGGACGTACTTAATTTATGGGTTCGACGCCAATCTAGGCTCGTACCTCGCTAGTCACGTGACCCTTATCATCGTGATGGTCTTTGTCTGCATTTTGTCTCTTCTTGGACTGTTGAGTGTTTTCTTAACCGCAATCTGCTTCCCCGAATGGACAAAAGACCAGGGTCACAAAATATTCCTGCAGATGATTTTCGCGTTGACAGTCAATCTAGCCATTGGTTTATTCAACAATTTCGTCAGCATTGACACGAAGAGTGTCGCCTGCGTTGCGATTGGTGCCGTCCGGCATTACTCCTTCCTGGCCATGTTCTGCTGGATGATGCTTTTGTCAGGTTTGCAGATGAAACGCCTGTCGACAATTGCTGGCGCTAAATCGACAACCCATTTGATTCTAAAAGTCTCTGTGCTGGCTTGGGGTCTGCCTCTGATCCCTATCGTCGTCTTGCTGTCCTGGGACACCGGCTTTTACAAGTCGGAGGTGTCTAACAGAGGGTATTGCTATCCGGAAGGTGCAGCCTTTCAATCCACCGTCCAGGCCCCGGCTGGATTCATTCTGTTTGCTAACATGTTCAGCTTCATCTTCATTCTCAACCACATCTATGGTTGGTGCAAATGCAATAAAGACGCGGTGGTTCGCAAACACACCACCGAAAACCGCGCTGCTCAGCTTCGTAACCTTGGCAACAGCATCTTTATCTTCTTCTTGTTTGGGTTCACCTGGGTTTTTCACTTTCTGTCCGAGGAAGGCATCATTAACAGCGAGTTTCTGTTCGAGTTCTTGTTCCTCATCACAGCCTCTTTCCACTTGTTCATGCTTTCGCTGTTCTTCATCGTGTTGGATAATAAAACCAGAACGCTCTGGTTGACTGCGTTGAAAAAACGCTGTTCCCGGCCAAATTCAGTTTCGTTCAAGTTGAATGTGGATTTAGGAAATTAAATGCGAGGAATTGAAATGAATTGACAGTACAATCAATGAGTTTTGAGGTAATGTTTTGTTAATGTTAATGAGTTCGTTTATTTATAAATCAAGTGACATTTCTGTGGAATGTCTTACACAATGAAATTCAAGGAATCGGCCTCATAACTTACCTTGTCTTAAGAATTATTTTCGGCCCTCGGTGTGATACAGATAATTGCTGCACTTGTGTGATAGGAATTTTTATCTATGCTTTATCTGCTCCATTATTTTCTTGTTGTATATACCCTTTGTGTTTGGCTTTTCGCTGTTGTTTGGCCTGCTTTTTGTTTGCATCATTTTTCTTGACGTTTTGACCTAGAAGAAGAAATAATGCAATTTATGTCTGAAAATTGTTATTACCAGTATTAACTTAGTCCCATCTGTCATGGTGTTTCTTTTCAGATGAGTCAAAGATTAAAACAAGACTTTTAAGCCTCTAGCTTCCAATTCTAACACAAATTTACGAAAAACCCTTTTCTCACCTTCAACAGCCCCCTTGCATTTTCACGAAATTTTGACGACAGGTATATGCGATTCGAGATATCGTTTGGCTTTTCTAAACTGTTAATTCGCTAATCTTACCGCAGACCGCTTAACTTCGGACAAGAAAACCAGAACACTCTGGATAAATTCACTCAAGAAACACCGTGCTTGAAAAGGTCAAGTGCGCATATGTGCGGTTATTATAATGCGTGAGAGTGACGAGTGTGTGATATCTCTCAATAAAGACAGTGTTTTACTTAGCAGAGTACGAGATTTGTCGCATAGCTCGTATGACGTGAAATCATATACTATTTGGACTGGAGAGTGTTCGGTACGTGGTTCAGTCCACGTTGGCGCGGACATCTTCAGGATGAAGATGTCCGCGCTAACGTGGACGAAACGTCGACAATCGTCAGGGTCCTTTTCAGGACCGCAAACACATTTAACTAGAGCAGAACCGAACACTCTCTAGTCCACCAACCACGGCTCTGAACCACTCCGCATTTCCATATACAATTTATTCGCCCTCGGCTCTAATGCGAGTTGTTTTTAGTTCGTCATAACTTCTTTGTGTATTTTTCTTGTCACAGCACCGGTATTGGTTAGGTACCAACCTTGATATTTGTTCTGTTTTTGGTTATTAATATTTGCTATGGCTTGGATTTTGGTCTTATTTTGTTTGGTTTCCTGAACCGATCTAGAATGGTTGTAAGTTTTCTTGTGCCGATAGTGGATGTTAGATATATAGGCCTAAGGCCTAAGGCCTTGGCGTCTTGACATTTCAGGAGGAACTAAGTGGAGTGGAGTAAGGAGTATACGTGTCTTTATTTGTTAGAAACAAAGACGTTTAGTTTCAAATCTCGCAATATAAATTAGGTACTACATTAATAAATTGAGTTAAAATTCTGATTTTTTTATTGTTCAAATAGAGATTCTATGTGATTGAGATTCCCGGAAGAAATGTTCAGTTATTTCGGTTCGTTGCTAGGGTGTACATCGTAGGTCCCCGGTCCGTCACGTAGGCTACGCTCGCATCGGCGCTGACAAGCCTCTTCCGACGATCACGAGCACGTAGCACATGGCGAAGAAGATGAGAAGGTTCTCCGAGCCGCTAGTCGTTTCTTCCACCTCGTCGTCCATCGTGTCGTGCCGGCAACGGGCTCGAGAGACTGGAAAATGAAACATAATGATTGATTATTGGTGTGTAACGACGCACTGTTTTGACAACTGGGCCTGTGGCACTGGTCTAATGGCGTCGGTGAATGAAAGGGTGATGATGAACCTAACCTAGCCTAGAAGTGAGGAGGGGGAACCTGGTGCCGGCACGTAGCCTACTCCTGTCGAAAAGCACCAAGGGGACCACCGGCTTTACGTCCCTTCCGAATGACGGTACAACTCGAACAACAGGATTCCTCCTCTAGTCCGTGCTGTCGAGAGGTTGATTCTAACTTCAAACTCTCCAACCTCTCTCCCGAACAGAACTGATCATGTGCATGATGGTCACCCATCAAAAACCTGACTCAGCGCGATGTTGCTTAACTTCTTTTATCTCACGACAACCGGTGTTTCCAACATGTCGAACCGTTCGGTGCAAATGAATCATAAGCGTTCGGTCTAAGTTGAGGTGTAAGCGGGGACCATTCCCTTAACACCTAATCGTGTAACACCTAACGGATAATGGCAACCATTTTTGACGGTCAACTGCGGTCAGAGCAACCCTTCGGAGCAAGACGCCACTTGCTACCCGATTGTGTGAAACGTGAAATATCTAACTGCATGCAAATTTCACCCACGCAACACTGCCAGCATCGATACCAACACTTCTTATTACACTTATCGGAAATTGCAATAAATGCGTTTCAATGCGTTTAATCAAGTGTTTCGTCGATACTCCAGTGAGTTCTAATTTTAGAGTTTAACGAATGATTCCAATTATTTTACTACCATTTTCATAAATTTGCAGTTTCGTATCGGTTTCTGAAATAAAGTTTATGAATTACCTCCAGCCTGACGAAGAGTCGAGTAAAATTTTGCGATTATTTTAATCTGAAGCAAATGGATTTTGAGTGGTATGGTTACTAAAAGCCAACGTCCGTAAAGAAAGTAACAATGAATTCAAATTCACTAACAATGTGCATTTCAAATTTTAGTCCAAACCACTGCCTGAAAAATATTTTTACCAGCAGAAAATAAGTATCAATTTAGTTCAGGAGAACATAAAATCACCAAACATTTCTATATTCTACAGCCTTGTAAGAAATTTCCTTGGACCCAAACTAATGTGCTACTTTTACTTGCCTCAACTTTTCATAAGAATCTTATCACCACCTGTTTTCAATTTCGCTGACTGCCGTTGCGCATCCCCAATATGGTATTTGTCTAAGTTCACTGAAATTTCCGTCTTGATTGTGGCGCTTCGTTGTCCCTTCCATAGGCAATTACAGCTGATGGACTAGTATAGTTAGGAAAGCAACCAATGAAGCCAGCTAGGGCCAGTCCAGATCGTAAGACCATTATAAATAGTCTTACTGCTGCTCCACTGTGCTATAATCACTAAATCAACCCTCTCCAAATAACAGGACCGTTACAAACTCTCAACCCAACGACAATGTAGTACCGACGCCTCAACACGAGTCATCATCAATCACCTGTCGTCACTCTTTCGGCTTCTTCAACAGTCTGGAGAAGAAGTAGACACCGACCAACGCCCCCGCCATCGTTGCCAGCGCGCGCACCGGCGACCGCGACGGCCTCGGCGACTCCAGCAACGGCAACACGTCTTCCAAGGTCACCGAGCCGAACAGCCGCGTGATGCCGGGCACGTGACCGACGCCCACCACGCCCACCACCCTCATGACTACACCTTCGGCACAGGGACACCGTCAACACAGTGTGTTACAGGGGCAAAGTTTAGCAGTGCCCTTGCGCTTGGCGCTTTTGGAAAGGAGTAGGCTGCGTTCCGGTACCGGGTTCACACCTTGGCTACAGTAGATATCCTTTCTTGGGGAAGCTACGTTTACTTGAAGAGACCATCTTTACCGAAGACGCTTACTTTGATTGAAGGCAACTACCTTTGCTTGTGGAGGCTACCCTTCCTTGTCGGGGCTACCCTTGCTTGTCGGGGCTACCCTTGCTTGTCGAGGCTACCCTTGCTTGTCGAGGCTACCCTTGCTTGTCGAGGCTACCCTTGCTTGTCAAGGCTACCCTTCCTTGTCGGGGCTACCCTCGTTTGAAGAGGCTACCCTTGCTTGTCGAGGCTACCCTTGTTTGAAGAGGCTACCCTTGCTTGTCGAGGCTACCCTTGCTTGTCGAGACTACCCTTGCTTGTCGAGGCAACCCTTGCTTGTCAAGGCTACCCTTGCTTGTCGAGGCTACCCTTGCTTGTCGAGGCTACCCTTGCTTGAAGAGGCTACCCTTGCTTGTCGAGGCTACCCTTGCTTGAAGAGGCTACCCTTGCTTGTCGAGGCTACCCTTGCTTGTCGAGGCTACCCTTGCTTGTCGAGGCTACCCTTGCTTGTCGAGGCTACCCTTGCTTGAAGAGGCTACCCTTGCTTGTCGAGGCTACCCTTGCTTGTCGAGGCTACCCTTGCTTGTCAAGGCTACCCTTGCTTGTCAAGGCTACCCTTGCTTGTCGAGGCTACCCTTGCTTGAAGAGGCTACCCTTGCTTGTCGAGGCTACCCTTGCTTGTCGAGGCTACCCTTGCTTGTCGAGGCAACCCTTGCTTGTCAAGGCTACCCTTCCTTGTCGGGGCTACCCTTGTTTGAAGAGGCTACCCTTGCTTGTCGAGGCTACCCTTGCTTGTCGAGGCTACCCTTGCTTGTCGAGGCTACCCTTCCTTGTCGGGGCTACCCTTGTTTGAAGAGGCAACCCTTGCTTGTCGAGGCTACCCCTGCTTGTCAAGGCTACCCTTGCTTGAAGAGGCTACCCTTGCTTGTCGGGGCTACCCTTGCTTGAAGACGCTATCCTTGCTTGTCGAGGCTACCCTTGCTTGTCGAGGCTACCCTTGCTTGTCAAGGCTACCCTTGCTTGAAGAGGCTACCCTTGCTTGTCGGGGCTACCCTTGCTTGAAGACGCTACCCTTGCTTGTCGAGGCTACCCTCGTTTGTCGAGGCTACCCTTGCTTGTCAAGGCTACCCTTGCTTGTCGAGGCTACCCTTGCTTGTCAAGGCTACCCTTGATGTCGAGGCTACCCTTGCTTGTCAAGGCTACCCTTGCTTGAAGAGGCTACCCTCGTTTGTCGAGGCTACCCTTGCTTGTCGAGGCAACCCTTGCTTGTCTAGGCTACCCTTGCTTGTCGAGGCTACCCTTGCTTGTCGAGGCTACCCTTGCTTGTCGAGGCTACCCTTGCTTGTCGAGGCTACCCTTGCTTGTCGAGGCTACCCTTGCTTGAAGAGGCTACCCTTGCTTGTCGAGGCTACCCTTGCTTGTCGAGGCTACCCTTGCTTGTCGAGGCTACCCTTGCTTGTCGAGGCTACCCTTGCTTGTCGAGGCTACCCTTGCTTGTGGAGGCTACCCTTGCTTGTCGAGGCTACCCTTGCTTGTCAAGGCAACCCTTGCTTGTCGAGGCTACCCTTGCTTGTCGAGGCTACCCTTGCTTGTCGAGGCTACCCTTGCTTGTCGAGGCTACCCTTCCTTGTCGGGGCTACCCTTGCTTGTCGAGGCTACCCTTGCTTGTCGAGGCTACCCTTGCTTGTCGAGGCTACCCTTGCTTGAAGAGGCTACCCTGGCTTGTCGAGGCTACCCTTGCTTGTCGAGGCTACCCTTGCTTGTCGAGGCTACCCTTGCTTGTCGAGGCTACCCTTGCTTGAAGAGGCTACCCTTGCTTGTCAAGGCTACCCTTGCTTGTCGAGGCTACCCTTGCTTGTCGAGGCTACCCTTGCTTGTCGAGGCTACCCTTGCTTGTCGAGGCTACCCTTGCTTGTCGAGGCTACCCTTGCTTGTCGAGGCTACCCTTGCTTGTCGAGGCTACCCTTGCTTGTCGAGGCTACCCTTGCTTGTCGAGGCTACCCTTGCTTGTGGAGGCTACCCTTGCTTGTCGAGGCTACCCTTGCTTGAAGAGGCTACCCTCGTTTGTCGAGGCTACCCTTGCTTGAAGAGGCTACCCTCGTTTGTCGAGGCTACCCTTGCTTGAAGAGGCTACCCTTGCTTGTCGAGGCTACCCTTGCTTGTCGAGGCTACCCTTGCTTGTCGAGGCTACCCTTGCTTGAAGAGGCTACCCTTGCTTGTCGGGGCTACCCTTGCTTGTCGAGGCTACCCTTGCTTGTCGGGGCTACCCTTGCTTGTCGAGGCTACCCTTGCTTGTCGAGGCTACCCTTGCTTGTCGAGGCTACCCTTGCTTGTCGGGGCTACCCTTGCTTGTCAAGGCTACCCTTGCTTGTCGAGGCTACCCTTGCTTGAAGAGGCTACCCTTGCTTGTCGAGGCTACCCTTGCTTGTCGAGGCTACCCTTGCTTGTCGAGGCTACCCTTGCTTGTCAAGGCTACCCTTGCTTGTCAAGGCTACCCTTGCTTGTCGAGGCTACCCTTGCTTGAAGAGGCTACCCTTGCTTGTCGAGGCTACCCTTGCTTGTCGAGGCTACCCTTGCTTGTCGAGGCTACCCTTGCTTGTCAAGGCTACCCTTGCTTGTCGAGGCTACCCTTGCTTGAAGAGGCTACCCTTGCTTGTCGAGGCTACCCTTCCTTGTCGAGGCTACCCTTGTTTGAAGAGGCAACCCTTGCTTGTCGAGGCTACCCTTGCTTGTCGAGGCTACCCTTGCTTGTCGAGGCTACCCTTGCTTGTCGAGGCTACCCTTGCTTGTCAAGGCTACCCTTGCTTGAAGAGGCTACCCTTGCTTGTCGAGGCAACCCTTGCTTGTCGAGGCTACCCTTGCTTGTCAAGGCTACCCTTGCTTGTCGAGGCTACCCTTGCTTGTCGAGGCTACCCTTGCTTGTCGAGGCTACCCTTGCTTGTCGAGGCAACCCTTGCTTGTCGAGGCTACCCTTGCTTGTCGAGGCTACCCTTGCTTGTCGAGGCTACCCTTGCTTGTCGAGGCTACCCTTGCTTGTCAAGGCTACCCTTGCTTGAAGAGGCAACCCTTGCTTGTGGAGGCTACCCTTGCTTGTCGAGGCTACCCTTGCTTGTCGAGGCTACCCTTGCTTGTCGAGGCTACCCTTGCTTGTCGAGGCTACCCTTCCTTGTCGAGGCTACCCTTGCTTGTCGAGGCTACCCTTGCTTGTCGAGGCTACCCTTGCTTGAAGAGGCACACCCTTGCTTGTTTGGCTACCCCTGCTTGAAGGCTGCTACCTGGCTGCGCCAGCCCGTCCGGCTCGGCTGCGCGGCGCAGCTGGAAGGCCATGCAGACGTCGCGCTCGGCGACCATCACGTGGTGCAGCGCCGGGAAGGAGTCGGCGAGCGGCTTGAGCGCCAACTCGGCGGCGCCGCGACGCTTCAACGCCTCCATCTTCTCGACGCTGGCGCCGGGTGGCAACACAAGCGTCGGTCATTAGTGAGCATTGGTAGCCATCGGACATTGGTGGCTGTGGAATGGGATGCAATACATTGGGGGCAGTGGAGCGACACTACATTGGTGGCAGTGGAGCGGGATGCACTGCATTGGGGGCAGTGGAGCGGGATGCACTACATTGGTGGCAGCAGTGTGGGATGCACTACATTGGTAGCAGCAGCGTGTGATGCACTACATTGGTGGAAGCTGTGTGGGATTCCCTACATTGGCTTGGGATGTTTGCTCACGTCATCGTGCTGCTGCTAGCGTTGAGGTACGCGGCGAGACGCACCATCTCCCACGCGGTGAGCGACTGGAACGCGCGTCGCAGCGTGATCTCGATCGGCCGGTCGATGAGCTGCACGATGCAGCCGTTGGCCAGCCTGTTTGCCTCCTGCACGGCGCGACGGAACTCGCCGCCCTGCACCGCGCGCAGCGAGCCGTCTGCGTCGATTTCATCGGAGAGCGACTCTCACTTTATAACTCTCTTCAGACTCATGTCATTTCAAAATCTTAGCACTTCATTTTCAGAAAGACTATTTAACTTAGTAATGAATGCTTACTCAAACGTAAACTTTTGCCGATGTTTCGCGAAGCTATGCTGCCTGCTTTAACAAGGGTCTAGACTCGAGTGCCAGTTTTCTGAATACGGTCACTTTTCCTTGACGATAAAAGTTTCGACTATGTTAACATGGAGGGAATGTTGGGATTAACAAAATTTCGTTCAACCTTATCTGGCATCGAACCTAGTCGACAACGAAATGCCTTTATCACACAGCTATCAGACCACATAACGTGATATTTTTTTATCCCACCTAGCCTTGCTTGAAGTTATCCAAACCTAGCCTTGCTCGAAGTTATCCCAACCTTGCCTTGCTCGAAGGTATCCAAACCTAGCCTTGCTCGAAGTTATCCCAACCTTGCCTTGCTCGAAGGTATCCAAACCTAGCCTTGCTCGAAGGTATCCCAACCTTGCCTCGCTCGAAGGTATCCAAACCTAGCCTTGCTTGAAGTTATCCCAACCTTGCCTTGCTCGAAGGTATCCAAACCTAGCCTTGCTCGAAGGTATCCCAACCTAGCCTTGCTTGAAGTTATCCCAACCTTGCCTCGCTCGAAGTTATCCAAACCTAGCCTTGCTCGAAGGTATCCAAACCAAGCCTTGCTCCAATGTATCTCAACCTAGCCTTGCTCGAAGGCATCCCAACCTTGCCTTGCTCGAAGGCATCCCAACCTTGCCTCGCTCGAAGGTATCCCAACGTAGCCTTGCTCCATGTTATCCAAACCTAGCTTTGCTCGAAGGTATCCCAACCTAGCCTTGCTCGAAGGTATCCCAACCTAGCCTTGCTCGAAGGTATCCCAACCTAGCCTTGCTCGAAGGTATCCCAACCTAGCCTTGCTCGAAGGTATCCCAACCTAGCCTTGCTCGAAGGTATCCCAACCTAGCCTTGCTCGAAGGTATCCCTACCTAGCCTTGCTCGAAGGTATCACAACCTAGCCTTGCTCGAAGGTATCCCAACCTAGCCTTGCTCGAAGGTATCCCTACCTAGCCTTGCTCGAAGGTATCCCTACCTAGCCTTGCTCGAAGGTATCCAAACCAAGCCTTGCTCCATGGTATCCAAACCTAGCTTTGCTCGAAGGTATCCCAACCTAGCCTTGCTCGAAGGTATCCCAACCTAGCCTTGCTCCATGGTATCCAAACCTAGCTTTGCTCGAAGGTATCCCAACCTAGCCTTGCTCGAAGGTATCCCAACCTAGCCTTGCTCGAAGGTATCCCAACCTAGCCTTGCTCGAAGGTATCCCTACCTAGCCTTGCTCCATGGTATCCAAACCTAGCTTTGCTCGTAGGTATCCCAACCTAGCCTTGCTCGAAGGTATCCCAACCAAGCCTTGCTCGAAGGTATCCCAACCTAGCCTTGCTCGAAGGTATCTCAACCAAGCCTTGCTCGAAGGTATCCCAACCTAGCCTTGCTCGAAGGTATCCCAACCAAGCCTTGCTCGAAGGTATCCCAACCAAGCCTTGCTCGAAGGTATCTCAACCTTGCCTTGCTCGAAGGTATCTCAACCTAGCCTTGCTCGAAGGAATCTCAACCTAGCCTTGCTCGAAGTTGTAAGTTAAGATATTAAAAATGGTCTTGCTTCGACGTACGCTCGCCTCCCTTGAGCTCGATGACGTTGTCTCTGTTCTCCTGGAGGAAGCGTAGGCGTGAGCTGCACAGCTCGATGCACACGATGTGTGGTCGGACGGCGCGCATCACCTAGGCAACGGCACAAACAACGTCGCGAGAAGGAACCTTGTACACGATGTGACAGCGTTGTCTGGAAATATTAGTAACCACATGCTTTGCCATGACATTTTAACTGTCAGAAACTAAAATTTATTTGTAAAATAACTTGTCCTCTTCGGTAATCGAATCCCCATGTCTTGATTTATCAAATCACATGGAACCTTTTCTCTTAGCGAGTAGAATTTGGCTTCAACTTGTTCTGACTAGACACAGCTAGGTGAACTCCAACTTCTGGCTAGTTCTTATTCAAAAATGGTCCATTAAGGGCTGAAAAATAACTAGAATATTTTAAAAAATCGGGTGGCCTAGATGGGTTTTCTCTGCTGCATGTGTTGGAGACAGAAAAATTCTAACCTTGTAACCAATCTACATACTTCCTGAAAACCTTGACACTTTCAAAACTCCATTCCAGAGACGATAACAATCTGGATGGCAACGCTCTTCTTCTACACAGAAAATTAATTTACTCAGAAAGCACTTTTTCTGCAGGGAGCGCTAGTGTTCGAAACAGGCTTTGTGTTGCCAACTTCACACAACGGAAGTGTCTATACATTGCCTTTACTGATTCAAACCATGTTCCCAACTATTTTTTATTTGATTCCGTTAATTTATTTTCAGTTTCAGGACCTTATTTTCAGTTGTCAGCTGTTATTTCCGCCAAAAAAAAGTCTACGTTTCAGTTTCATCATTGACATATTGAAATTTCCTCGTTGAAGTTTGGTTTTATGAGTTGGTGCATCCAAAAGGACGGCAAGTATTTTCGGTATGGTCTCTCCCTGTACAGACTGTACATCTGTTACCAACTCTTATTGACCCTGGGATCAGTGGCGGATCCAGGGGGGGGGGGCGGTAGGGGCGATCGCCCCCCCCCATGAATCCGGTAAACTCCTCATCCCTGAGTGCATTTCAAAATTATGTCCATGGTTTGGCTGAAATTAGATAGATTTGATTTTTAATGGAGAAAGAAATTGCATTATACTACATTACAATGTAGTTTAGTAGAAACACTTTCTTCAAAAAACGTAATAACCATTCAAACATGAATATCTTGGGTCCTAACTTTTGTGCCTATGAATTGCCTGAAACGCGTAGATTGGCTTCATTGAGAGACCTTGACGTCGCAATTTTTCGAGGGCTGTGCCCCCCCCCCCCCCCCCCCCACCCATGACTGGTGTCTAGATCCGCCCCTGCCTGGGATGAACAATGTTACATGTGACACCCATGACACCAACTGACCGTTGTGACGTCATCCTGCGACTTCTCGCTCAAGTGGGCGGTGCCGATTAGATAGACCACGCCCTCCGGCGCGCGCAGCTTGCTCACCGTGCCCGGCATGCGCATGTCGGTGTCGCTGTCGTACCAAGACTCGTCCTGCGCATGCGCGACGACCGTCAAGTTTACTGTGTTACCGACCGAGCAACCGACCGAGCGCTAGGGGTTTTCTGATCGCGGATAAAGCCACCATTTATTGAAAAAAATACCAATCTACCAGCTGCGCTATGGGTGAGCTTCATTATCATCATGTCATTCACCGGCATCGGGTTCACCCTCAGCTCGCTGCTAGGCTAGGTTAGCTCCATCATCAGCCTGTCATTCACCGGCACCGGGTTCACCCTCAGCTCGCTGCTAGGCTAGGTTAGCTTCATCATCAGCCAGTCATTCACCGGCACCAAGTTCACCCTCAGCTCGCTGCTAGGCTAGGTTAGCTTCACCCTCAGCTCGCTGCTAGGCTAGGTTAGCTTCACCCTCAGCCTGTCATTCACCGGCACCGGGTTCACCCTCAGCTCGCTGCTAGGCTAGGTTATCTCCATCATCAGCCTGTCATTCACCGGCACCGGATTTACCCTCAGCTCGCTGCTAGGCTAGGTTAGCTTCATCATCAGCCTGTCATTCACCGGCACCGGATTTACCCTCAGCTCGCTGCTAGGCTAGGTTAGCTTCACCCTCAGCTCGCTGCTAGGCTAGGTTAGCTTCACCCTCAGCTCGCTGCTAGGCTAGGTTAGCTTCACCCTCAGCTCGCTGCTAGGCTAGGTAAGCTTCACCTTCAGCTCGCTGCTAGGCTAGGTTAGCTTCACCCTCAGCTCGCTGCTAGGCTAGGTTAGCTTCACCCTCAGCTCGCTGCTAGGCTAGGTTAGCTTCACCCTCAGCTCGCTGCTAGGCTAGGTAAGCTTCACCCTCAGCTCGCTGCTAGGCTAGGTAAGCTTCACCCTTAGCTCGCTGCTAGGCTAGGTAAGCTTCACCCTCAGCTCGCTGCTAGGCTAGGTAAGCTTCACCCTTAGCTCGCTGCTAGGCTAGGTAAGCTTCACCCTCAGCTCGCTGCTAGGCTAGGTAAGCTTCACCCTCAGCTCGCTGCTAGGCTAGGTAAGCTTCACCCTCAGCTCGCTGCTAGGCTAGGTAAGCTTCATCATCAGCTCGCTGCTAGGCTAGGTTAGCTTCATCGTCATCTCACTACCAGGATAGTTAAGCTTCAAATCAGCTTTTGCCATCAAACTAATACCAACCTATTGCAAGCTAACTTTTCAAGAAGGGTTAGGTTATAACAAGTGGCTTACATCATCGATGGTCATGCCTGTGCTGCCCGCTGCCGGCTGCGCGTGGGTTGGCGCAGTGCGGCTGCGCAGATGGTGATGCGCCGCGCAGCTGTGAAAATGTCATTCCCGCGCAGCATTGGGTAACCTGTGGCTAATTGTATAAAGGTTGAGCTAGGCGATGATAATATCGTTTGCATGTTCTTGTGGTTCGCCTGGTGGGATGAGCCTAGGTATTAGGACGATAATGCACGATTTTATGAGGTTTTTATCTATAAAACTTTGTACAAATGTGTGGCTCTAAAAGTTTTCTGAATGATTCAATGTATCTAATATTTTATTTTATTTTATTTAAATCGTGACACTTCTGAGCTGTCTGCAGTAAAACACATAGGCTCATTGCGTCATTTGATTCTCAGCTGTTTGCAGTTTGACAAGCCTGCTGCTAATTTACAGCTATTTATTTACTTCTATGGTCGAAAACTCAAGACTTTACAGGCTACTTCATATCCGTAGACCATAAGGAGCTCGTTTAGCCAGAAAAGCATGGATTCCACCTATGTCATAAAGTTGCATATCGTTAAGCTATGAAGTTGACGAGTCTGTCAAAATCGAATGATTCAGACATCTTTGTCATACGAAATTTGTTGTGACAACCGATCAAAATGCAGCCAGAAGAAATCTCAGCAGTTGCTGGAATTGATAATAAGACAACCTTATCATTGTCAACCATCTAGATATTGCTCATTAGCAACCGACATTCAAATAAGAAATTGTAGCTTCATAGTATTGTAGAGAGCATTCTTGTAAAATTCGTGTGCGTCCGAGCGCCAAATCGAGCCAAATATCATGACCTTTTAGCTGATTTTAGAATGTGACTGGCTTCGGACTTGGTAAGTATACTGACACAGTAAGCAGGGGGTGTTGGAAATCTCTTACCTTGGTGGTGTCGCGAGCAGCTGCTCGGAACACAGCCGTCACGCCATGGTCGTACATGAATTTTGACTCTATACGTTGCGAAAAGTTTGAATAGGCATAGTAACAGCGACGGGTGTTGAGCAATAATCAATCCTGTGACATCAACAATCCAGATATCTATCATTTTACATGACAAGTTTTAGCAAGACTTGAACTTTACAAGACAGTAGACACTGTCGAGTAGAATGATTGGCAAAATAACAGGATAATAATTAGTGAAATTGTGTTCCAAAAACTCTTAACTTCTCCTAAACATATATGTAAATGTGGTAAAATCATTTGTGGCTTTACAGAAAAAGCAACGCAAGCTCAACATACACCCGATTAAACTTTTTCTATGCCTTATCTCACGAAACCGTTTGAATTTCACTGTTTTTCATTGGAAACTATCTACCTACCACTTCTGGCTCTATGGATATTTTGCATCGATTCAGAATAGCATCAGATGGTGCAATTTATTAACTTCTGATGTACTTATGGTATTCTTATCCCAACGGTTACAGGGCCATACGAGAGTCATGCTGTTTTATTGTATACGTTAACGCGTACTCATCGAAACTTGCCAGGTTTAATACAGTGGAATGACACGGCTAAGGAGATATAGAATGACAGTGATTATAATGTCTGAACTCTGGATTTGCTCTATTGTTTTGCTGAAAGTTCAAGGTTTTCGAGGCTCGAGCCATTTGCATAGGTACCAACTATTGTGATTTGCACGCTAAGATTTTGAACCTCAAATAAACGAAAACGTCATTTCGCTGCATCACTCGTGCTTAGAAACACTACATCCGTTTTTGGACAACACATTGTGGTGAGAAAAGTCATTTTCAAGCACACACCGCAGTGACTGCTCGCTTTATCAAAATGGTAATATGTTTGGCAATAGGTCAGGTGAATGCACGAAATGCATGCATAAATACTTGTTAAATAAACATTAAAAATTATTTATTCACACCGGTTTTTAATAAAGGAAGTGCTTACGTCTGCCACCATGCATTTCAGTGTAATGAACTATATAGTAAAGTGAAAGGTATCAAGGTGTTGTTGATATTAACAACAACCATGTGACAGCTGTTATGGCGTTACTCGAAAATCGTTTTGGTAATTTGACCCAACTTGGCTGTTTTGAGTCAGGAATGTGGAATTATACGCATACTATGTCACATGTCATGTTTGAATGAGTTTTTTAATGATACTTGCAGATTTCTTCATGTAGTTGTCATATTACTTTGGTATCTTTTGCAATAAACATGCTAAAAATTATTTATTTATACACCAAACAAATCATACTTAGCTCTACTAATTAGTTAACAGCAATTTTCAGTCCTCAACATGCAAATTCACATCGTTTATCTCAAATAAGTGTCCGTTCTGTTTTGGGAAAAAAAAATGATATTGATATCGTGTAAAAATTTATAGCCAAATTGTGCCATCGTTTGCACGCGTGTTCTACGCGTAAAGCTTCTCCATCTCGTCGATCTTGGCGATGTACGCGATCTTTGCAGCTTCCGAGGTCATCCCCTTGTTCTTTGTCCAGTTGTCCCACTTGTACTTGCCTTTCAGATCGAACATTCCCGGTCGCTCTGCGGGAAACAAGACGAGCAGAGATCAACGCTTCAGCAATTCACACAGGCTGGACTCAGACAGCGACAATCATGCAGCTGACAAGGGGATGATGAATACATCGAGGAGATATGACTTGTAGCCACTTGCCAAAGAATCAAGATTCCGTTAAAAATAGTTGAGATCTAGCAGAAAACGTACGACTTTAGAGGAATGGAAGTAGGTTCTGGCTGGGATACCTTCGAGCAAGGCTAAAGGTTGGGATACCTTCAAGCAAGGCTATAGGTTGGGATACCTTCAAGCAAGGCTATAGGTTGGGATACCTTCAAGCAAGGCTATAGGTTGGGATACCTTCAAGCAAGGCTATAGGTTGGGATACCTTCAAGCAAGGCTATAGGTTGGGATACCTTCAAGCAAGGCTATAGGTTGGGATACCTTCAAGCAAGGCTATAGGTTGGGATGCCTTCAAGCAAGGCTATAGGTTGGGATACCTTCAAGCAAGGCTATTGGTTGGGATACCTTCACTTCAAGCAAGGCTATTGGTTGGGATACCTTCAAGCAAGGCTATAGGTTGGGATGCCTTCAAGCAAGGCTATAGGTTGGGATACCTTCAAGCAAGGCTGTTGGTTAGGATACCTTCAAGCAAGGCTATAGGTTGGGATACCTTCAAGCAAGGCTATAGGTTGGGATGCCTTCAAGCAAGGCTATAGGTTGGGATACCTTCAAGCAAGGCTATAGGTTGGGATACCTTCAAGCAAGGCTATAGGTTGGGATGCCTTCAAGCAAGGCTATAGGTTGGGATACCTTCAAGCAAGGCTATAGGTTGGGATGCCTTACATAAAATTTTGCATATTTCACCCCGATTTTCTTAAATTTGTTTATTTTTGTGGCTCAAATTTTAAATATTGCAAGTTAACTGTTACTTTGCTTGGGATCAGAGGATAGAAACGCATATGAATTGCACATCGATTAAACGAATATTTAAATTCAAATTTATGTCCGATTAAATCCAATAAAATTCCGTTAGTTAATTAAATAATTAATAAATCAAATCCGTCGAGGAATCAAACACAATTCTGTTGTCCACCCACCTGTGGTGTTGTCCCCGAACTCAGCTTGCTTGAAAAGACCGTAGATCTCGAGGAAGTCGTCGTCCGTGGGGCGTTTCGTCAGCTTGGCTAGCCTCTCCTTAGCGGCTGTGTACCTCTGCAGATCAAAGACAAATTTCACATTCCATGCATCATGCATCAAGCATCTCTCCAACACACATCGCTGTGCTACGCTCGTTGCACGCTGTGTTTCAAGCATGTAGTGCACTGCGATTAAGGCCCGTTGAACGCTGTGTTTCAAGTCCATAGCACACTGTGTTTCAAGCCCGTAGCACGCTGTGTTTCAAGCATGTAGTGCACTGTGATTCAAGCATGTAGTGCACTGTGTTTCAAGCATGTAGTGCACTGTGTTTAAAGCCCGTTGAACGCTGTGTTTCAAGTCCATAGCACACTGTGTTTCAAGCCCGTAGCACGCTGTGTTTCAAGCCCGTAGCACGCTGTGTTTCAAGCATGTAGTGCACTGTGTTTCAAGTTCAAGCCTGTAGAGTCTGCAAATTTTTTTAGTTCAATCGCTTCGCATATTCCGAGCCGTCCGCTTCGCACCCAGCGTGCTACGCGCTTCAACGTCCCACCGAACGCGTCGCACGTTCCCAGCCATCCGCCTCGCACCCAGCGTGCTACGCGCTTCAACGTCCCACCGAACGCGTCGCACGTTCCCAGCCGTCCGCCTCGCACCCAGCGTGCTACGCGCTTCAACGTCCCACCGAACGCGTCGCACGTTCCCAGCCGTCCGCCTCGCACCCAGCGTGCTACGCGCTTCAACGTCCCACCGAACGCGTCGCACGTTCCCAGCCGTCCGCCTCGCACCCAGCGTGCTACGCGCTTCAACGTCCCACCGAACGCGTCGCACGTTCCCAGCCGTCCACCTCGCAGCCTGCGTGCTACGTGCTTCAACGTCCCACCGAACGTGTCGCACGTTCCCAGCCGTCCGCCTCGCACCCAGCGTGCTACGCACTTCAACGTCCCACCGAACGCGTCGCACGTTCCCAGCCGTCCGCCTCGCACCCAGCGTGCTATGCGCTTCAACGTCCCACCGAACGCGTCGCACGTTCCCAGCCGTCTGCCTCGCACCCAGCGTGCTACGCGCTTCAACGTCCCACCGAACGCGTCTCACGTTCCTAGCCGTCCGCTTCGCACCCTGCGCGATAACTTTTAAAGATGTATGAATGTAAGGTAAATCATAAAAACCCACTTCGCCAATCCAGCAACGTATTCTCGCTCATAAACGTCATTACAGTGTCTTAACTGTGTATATGAATCATATAAAATATTATAGTTTCTTCGTTTCATGATATGGCATTGTTATAATTAAAGTTTATTGACATCTGGAGATACCTTGCTACAATGCATCACGAAGTCATCACTATAATTGCGTGACTTTAGTACTACTACTTCTTTATAAGCGTCTTATTAATTCAATAAAATGAGAGAAATATGAATTTAGAATGAATCATATTACGGTAAATTGGCTGCAAATATTATTTCAACTCTCTGAAACGCACGTTTATTCAGCGATGCGTGACGAGTGCTTGTTGCGACCAGTAAGACAGCAATTATTGACAAGCTCCTGATGAACTATCTTAGAGCCAGCAGGCAAGACCGCCGCGTGTTTCGCTGTTCGTAGCGTAGCTTAGATACCTCGAGCTGGATTACCCTAACAGGCTACGCTTCGTAGGCGAACTGAATGCACACAAACAGTTTCTTTTCTATTCGATTAATTCACTTATAGACGACGATCAAAGCAGTCGCAGCAAATAATAATGTTCATGCCCAGAGAAAAAAATTGAATTTATTTCTTAATGACTCATCCTTTTTCCTATTGTTAGCACGCGAGTTGTGTGAAAAACATTTTAACCGAGTTGTTGCATGGCGAGCATGTACGAAATTTAAACTTTTCCCGCCGTTTTAGAGATTTGCGAAAGGTCGGGAATAGTTAAATTAGCATTCAATAATCCTTAAAAAAGTTTTTCTGAAAATCTAGAATTGTTTGACGCATGATTGCTCTGTCCTCATTGATTAAAAAACCAAACTCAATTCCAGTTATTAAGGATAACAAACTAGTGATATCCTTAGGCACAGTTTTACCATTTTAATAACTCTGAGTTCAAGTGATAGTTGAGCTAATCGGCATGGCAACAGCCGGTCACGGGCACTGAAATCCAACTGTTTCTGGTAGTTATACCCCAACTAGGAGTTGAAAAAAAATGGTAAAAATAGCCCTTAATCAACTAAATTTTATAAACATTCATTTTATGTTTCTTTGGCCAATTCCCAGTGACACTCATTCCTGTCCACCTTAATAATCTTAACCCAGTCATTGGTTTTATTTGCTATTTCGCTACAGTCGATGTAATTGCGACGGTCCAGGCTGCTTATACGAAAGCCTGTACGTAATTACTGGATGCCGAGCGACGAATGTACAAAGTGTCGGCACTCGATCTGTTTGGTCCGGCGCGGATGACCCACACGGTCAATGGCCCAAGATACAGTTTAGACTTGCTGCGGGCACGCCGGATTTACGCCCGGGGCGAACTGTCCATCGGTGAGAATTCGTTCGGAAATTAGAGGGGCATGCCCGGTCTTGGCAGCTTCACTTCTTGACGAGGACCTTGCTTATGTGTCAGCAAACACCGGTGTCACTACTGTTGCTAATGTTGCTACGCTGCTACGATTGTTGGCATTACTATGTGCCTTGCCTAATGCCAGCAAACACCGGTGTCACTGCTGTTGCTAGTGTTGCCACGCTGCTACGATTGTTGGCATTACTATGTGCCTTGCCTAACGCCAGAAAACAACAAGCAAGTGGTAGCGAAAATTAAAAAGCTTGACATATAAGAACTTGCAACTTGCAAACTTTTTCAATCACCTGTGCATCTATGACACAAAATAATTTTGTTTCCTGTGGCCAGAATATTCGTCCATCCCTATTATAGAATGTAATGCGTCAACTTTTCCGCAGAATTCCGTGGTTTTTTGTTCGTTAATTATTCCCAGTGCCACCGGCCGGAAGGTAACACAGTTTTAATAAAGTGCCTATAAATTTTTCTCGATACTTTTCTGCTTTCCCTTGCCATCTTAGACTTCAGCTCTCAGTCCGCATCAAGTTTGTTTAACATTTGAAATTGTTTGTAGCTCGAATTTCTCTGGAGTCTCGATTGTTAGTGTTTTTTTTTGTCGGTGACCAAAGATTTGGTTTTTTTATTGTTGACCGACTCTAGTTCGTTACGACAATCTAGTTTTGGTTAATTGCATTTGTGTAATTGAGGAAGCGGAGTTATGAGACAGTCGCGGTGATGAAAAGTAGGACTGAACCATAAAAAAAGAAACTTGCTACACATTAGCTATTTTATGATTTTGCAACTAACTTATGAAATTGTAAAAGATTTTAGCACGCTTATAAAAGAAAGTGGCACGAAAATCGGTACCTCTGTTCGGATATTGTAAACATGATAACTTTTTTTTTGTTTGCTAAATTGATTTTTTTTCAATTATAGGCAAAGTACAGAATCGCATGATAGGTTAAAATGTTATCTTGTATAAACAGCTGTTGTCAAGAGCGATGGTAAAGTTGTGATAACCCATAATCATCTCTGTGTGGAGATACTTTCAATGTTAAACCCTGGCTGGCAACGTTATATGTGTACTTGATGTACTTTATGTGTACTTATATACTTGAATGTATATTTAGAAAATTTGACTGAAAATGGTAGCCAATAGACCCATACCACTGAGAGAAAAATGGCGTCAGATACCCACTGGATGTAATACCGGTTCGGAAAAAATTTGATTAGATCTTCTAAATAAAAAAAATATAGGGAAATCATAACCTGAATTGCTCTACCTGGCTTTAGCGAGTGGCTATCATGATAGAATTTTGATTTAATGGAATTCTAGGTGTGTTGACTTACGTGGATGAGGATATTTGATAATGATTCCTAAGACTCACCTCATCGACAGACATGGTGGCGGAAGGTTTTCGTTGAGACCACGTTGAAATCTGCAAGCAAAGTGAAGTGAACTTTAAGACGAATGGTTCTTAAGTCAAATAAAATCTCATGAGTCACGTTTGCTATCAGTTGGAGTTTATCTTGGCAGCCGGTGCGTGTTCGATCTGATATAATCATGGGGTATATTGAAAACATACTCAAAGCGAGGTTGATCACTGTCGATATATAGTTGATAGCGAATTTAAAATTCACTTGTTACATAATTTATACTTGTCGATCTGGATCAAGATTCGCATGTATTTCATGACAATTTTAATTTTAATTATCTCGCAATTTACGAAACACGGAACAAAATTAAAGTAAAGTAATCAATTAAGAGATTCAAGCGACATTTTTTGATATTTTTCGAACTGAATGAGATTTGCCAATAATTTAAGTATCACCTGCATTTTAAAAATCGCTGTTTGTTATGAAAACATGGCAAATAACCTTCATTTCACAAAAACAATCATCCTTCAAAAATATCTTGCTATATTTTGATTACAACAAGATGCGAATCTTAAAATCAAAAATCAGACTATTCCTGAAAAAGTATTTCTCAAAAAACAGTCCTTCCACCTTCCTAGTTGCTCACTTCGTTGAAAACTCAACCCATCATCCGTGAATCATCCCAGCAGACAACTAAACTCACCTGTTGCTACGTCCTAGACGGCTGTAAACAGACTGACTCGAGTTCGCCGCCGCCGAAATCCACCAGCTCACGTTTTTTTGTTCCTCACAGTCCAACGGCACTTGCCTCACACCACTCGACGCTGTCCAATGCTGGCATCTCGACCAATCACAGCACAGGTCGCTGACGCAATGCTGGCATCTCGACCAATCACAGCACAGGTCGCTGACGCAATGCTCTACTGCTCTAGGCTTCAACGAAACGTCCTAGACTTGCATTATAGGCTTTTATACAGTTTTTTTTTGTTGGGAAATGATATTTTTAAAATTTAACCGTTTTTTTTGTTTCTATTTGTGAATACTTCCTATAAATTCCTATTCGAAAGGTACTCACGAGGAAGCTATGTGAAAGTTTCCTTGTCCGTTTAGCACATTTAGTGCAGCACTAGTTCTACAATTAGTGCAGTAAAGGTGCTGGGTTGGTTATAACACAAATCGGCAAAAACGAACCCGTCAATACAAATATTTTTATAGATGGTCCAACTGCTGCATGATTTTCACTAGACTTTTAATACCATATCAATTAATTTATTAAATTCAGTGGTAAATCTTACATCTTCCCGTTTATTTTTAATAAGATGAAATGCTATAATTCATTGCGAGGTACACTGAATGATTGACAGCAAGTTTGCTCATCAAATAACTCATAATCACGTGGCGACTGCTGAAAATACCGAGCACTTTGGCGCAAGTTCAACAATTGAAACCAGGAATTGGAAAAAGTATCACGTGGGATAAGAACACCACAAAAATAATACCGAAAAAGCACATTTTTTATTTTCAAAAATCCACGCAAGAAACGTATAAATCAATAAACTATTTTCATAAATGGAAATTCAACAAAACCAACACAATAACAATAATACTTAAATAACCAATAATGAATACAGAATAATCTCAATAGTGGATAGCAGATCCCGAACAGGTATATTTGTGATGCAAAATGTGCACGCAAACTCTTTGCACATGCGGATTTCAAAGTTACAATAGCTTAATGAAACGATCCAACGATCGTTTTCTTGTGAATGATTTAAATTGGTGGGCGGACATAACCAGGCCAGGGTGCATAGAACAGAGTACAACGATCAAGCATCTACTCCCACTCGTCAGCGTTACGTCATGTTTGAATCGAAAATAATTCAAATACATTAACAAGTAAGTAGTATACCCACTTTTTTTGATATTTTCAAGGTGTTACTGCGGTGTTATCATTTCTATAGTACAACCATTGTTACCCATTGCCTTAGGCCTTACCTAGGACCTTGGACCTAAGACCTAGGACCTAGTGACTAAGCCACAAGTACACCAATACAATAAAGTAAAAATCAAACGATGGTGGCACCATAGCACGACTAGCATCTGTATTAACACCGGAAAATGTCGATTAGTGCATGCGTCTTTAAGCAAAGCATCGAGAGGTTCATATTTAGAGAATTAGTCGTCCACAGGACATCCCTCAGGACATCCCTCAGGACATCCCGGGCAAAGCCTGTGCGCTGTTCGCTGCCCCATGCACCCTCGGCTGGTGAAGTGTATGGCACCAGTGTCACGCCTAGGCGACGCCGTAGATCTCGACTAGCTGCTGGACTTTGGCGATGTACGCCTCCTTAGCGTCGTCCTTGGATGTTCCCTTCTTTGCCGTCCACGCGTCCCATTTGGACTTGCCCTTCAAGTCGAAAAGGTTGGGACGCCCTGCAAGCGTGGAACAGAGACACGGGTGGGTTAATACGGGGGTGAAATATGGGTGGTGAAAGTGTGGATTTAAACCTAAATGCAAATATTCGTTGCATCGGTAGATCTTTATTGTTAGAAACGAGATATCAATTCAAAAATTTGTATCCGTGCCGGGATTTGAACACGGGTCTTTGCCTGTCCGCGGCACTGCACTTATCCATTATGCTATACGGACAACCAAATGTGGAATTGATATTATTGACAGGCAAAGATCCGGGTTCAAATCCCGGTGCGGACACAAATTTTGGAATTTATATATCGTAACTAATAATCAATGGGTGGTGATATTTGATATGGGTGGTGAGATATTTTCTTGGTGGATATGACAACGGATGCTGACACGGTTTGTTACAATTGGAGTAAGCCCGAGGGTGTGTTATTTTCTCAGCTAAGTGCCAAAATCACAAAGTCCAAAAAGTCATCTTCCAGTCAGGAAGAAAACAGAATCAACTGACAGGTTGTCTCCACGGAGATAAGTTTGCATTTGGAGGTTATGGGCACTCGACTAGATGTTGTTATTTCAGCCCTAATATCACCATCGAGACTTCATTATCATACCCTTCTATTTCTATTTCCCAGGTTATTTTGTTTCACATCCTTCAAGCTATACGATGAATGATTAGAGCAAGACATTGGTCTTAAGTGAGAATATACACCAATTATTCTACTTTTATTGACGTCATGTTAACTCATCAAGGTTTGCAACATTAAATTCAATGCTTGCAAGTTGCCTAGGGTTGATTTTCCCACCATATTTATTAATGCAGATTGCTTGTTTAACCGAGGAAGATTGGGAATTACCGCAAGCCAGATGCCGAATTTACAATTGCAATGCAATGCCTGCATTTCATACGTGAATTTACATGGTTTGTGATATTTCATTTTCAACGGTGATAATTATAACTCAATATTTGTACCGACGCCTTTTAGTCAAAATGTTTGAAAAGATTTGCCAATTGGTTATTTACACAACTAATTGAAATGGTGGGTCCACCAAAGCATTTGTTTTTGCTAAACGAAACACTATCTAGTTAACACGTCTTACTTGGTGTCACCTTTGAATTGATGGCACCTTTGTTTGGTCGTCCTATCTATTTTCTGATAAGGCTCGCACCATTGTGAGCTGATACGGGCACTTGGCACCCAGGCTCACACAGCAAAGGTCACCTATCGCACCCAATCTTAGAAATAAAGATTGCGCTATTTCCATGGTGATTATACAAGGGGCTTACGAATTACGACTTATCCCGTGTTAAGTTACCTCAAGAATTTATATAGTCTCTGTACAAATTGATTACGTTCACTGATGAGGTTAGGTTGATCGAATTTTAATTAGCGAATGTCGATGCAGATTGCTAGCTGCATTCTAAGCTGCTTGGTACTACGAGTATAAGTTAAAATTTTGGCCATGTCAAAAACGAGTATGATGGTCGTGTACAATTGTGCAATGATTTGGAACAGTGTACAAAATGGAATTGGAACCGTATAGTGTGTACATTTCTGCCTAGTAGAGGTCAAAAATCCACTTCGACTTTGATCACACTTGACCATTTAGTCTCATCAAATTCCTATAAAAATAAATAGGCTGATTTATCATATTTTAACATTCCGTTAAGTTATTTTCGCGATTTCGGCCAAAAAATCGCGGAAATATCTGCATTTCTCTGGCAGAAATTCATGACAATTGATAATTATTGAAAAAAAACTATAGTTAAATCGACTACAACTCAAGTTTTACCATTTAACTCAACACCCAGTTGCAGTGGACCTAAGTCTCGGTGATTTACACATTGGTATAACCAAGCCATTTAAGAGATGTGTTCTTGAATTCTATGTCCAGGGTTCGAATTTCACGTTTGCTCGATATAAATGACTAAACAAGATGACATGACACCTGCTTAGGCTGGTTCATATCATAGTACTGACCGCTATAACTTTCCGCTATAACTCCCGCTATTCCTGACGGGTGTGTTTGAAAGATAGTCAGTAGCTTGACACCTAAGAAGGTGTCATGTTGCACTCATTAATATCGAGCATGCTACTGGATCATACATGCCATTCTACGAGTTTTCGGAAGCTGGAGGTGAAACGTTTCACGATGGACCCACCTGTCTCGTTGTCGCCGACCACTCCCTGCTTGTAGAGCGCGTAGATCTCGAGGAGCTCATCGTTGCTCGGAGTCGTCTTCAGCACCTTGACTTCCTCGGCCGCCTTGTTGAATCTCTGCAAAGCAAACGCCCCGTGCCTGGGTTACAACGTGACCCGTGCCTGGGTTACAACGTGACCCGTGCCTGGGTTACAACGTGACCCGTGCCTGGGTTACAACGTGACCCCGGTATAATATGCTGTAACATGACAGGCGGGGAGATAATACAAGCAAATGCTGTTTTGAATTTGTCAGCCGATATAAATTTAATGATCAAATCCAGTCGCGCGTTTTCAAATTCGACTGTTTCTACGGGATATGTCATGTGAATACCGGACCGTGGATGATGGGTGTCAGACAATTCACGCCTGCTTGCCTGCAGGATAAGTGTCTCTACGGCAGAGCGACTGGGTTTGATCGTTAAATTTAGATCGGCTGAACAATTCAAACAGCATTTGCTTGCGTTATCTCCCCGCCTGTAGCAGACCTTCAATCGTGCAGGCTAAAGGCTTGCATGTCTGCTAGGTAGGCAACTCTACGTACAGCCACGCAACGCGGGGTGCAGTCTCACGGTTGCATAAATTGCAACGCACGTCAACGCTTGACAGCTATCAAACTGAGATTTCTGAATGTTATGTACTGGTTAAATGCATCTTCATCTTGTAACTCTCTAATGAGACCGATTAGTACCTTGTAATCATGCTGATTGGTTGGTAATGAGAGAATTATGTATCATTAAATAAATAAGCATGATATATAGCTATGGATAAGCAACATCTAGGAAACGCAATTTACATCTTTCATTTACAATAAATAAACCTCTCTCTCTCTCTCACTCAAAGTGAGAAGATGATAATCCACTACAAAAAACTTTTTTGATGATACTGATGTTTAAGGGAAGAAGATCTTGCAAATCTCTTAACAAATTGAAATTACTTCACGTGCTTCTTATACTGTTCATTACCCATGTGTGTGGTGCTGTTAACAAGGTTCTGAGACTACTTGCTGAACATAGGTACCAATCAAGTATCAAGTATCACTACACCATTGGCACTAACAATAACAATATGTCGAAGCTTTTGTGGTGCTAAGGTGCTATGACCGTTGGAATTAGTGTCCAAAGTAAGTCAACAATAGTGGCACCATTGCTTCACTAATAACAGCAGTGACACAGGTGTTTGCTGGCATTGGGCAAGGCACATAGTAATGCCAACAATCGTAGCAGTGTAGCAACACTAGCAGCAGCAGTGACACCGGTGTTTGCTGGCATTAGGCAAGGCACATAGTAATGCCAACAATCGTAGCAGCGTGGCAACACTAGCAACAGCAGTGACACCGGTGTTTGCTGGCATTAGGCAAGGCACATAGTAATGCCAACAATCGTAGCAGCGTGGCAACACTAGCAACAGCAGTGACACCGGTGTTTGCTGGCATTAGGCAAGGCACACAGTAATGCCAACAATCGTAGCAGCGTAGCAACACTAGCAACAGCAGTGACACCGGTGTTTGCTGGCATTAGGCAAGGCACACAGTAATGCCAACAATCGTAGCAGCGTAGCAACATTAGCAACAGCAGTGACACCGGTGTTTGCTGGCACTAGGCAAGGCACATCATAGTAATGCCAACAATCGTAGCAGCGTAGCAACATTAGCAACAGCAGTGACACCGGTGTTTGCTGGCACTAGGCAAGGCACATAGTAATGCCAACAATCGTAGCAGCGTAGCAACACTAGCAGCGCAGTGACACCTGTGTTTGCTGGCATTGAAAAACTGTGTCTATAACCAAGATAAAAAGAAAGACCCGTGTACGCAGCACCAAACATTAGCAAACAAAAGTCTTCAATTAGTTATGCTAATGAGCTTTGCGATCAGCAAAGAAACATGGCATGTGTGATCCGTCTTGAATATTGATTGTCTGGTTGTGGTGCTGTGGTACTGTGGTATTATGGTTCTGTGGTTTACTGTGGTTTGCTCACCTCGTCCAGAGACATGATGCGATGAGAAGCGGAGTCTGCGAAGTGCTAGAGAGATGAAACGGCGAAACTACGGGCGGCGGCGGCGATGGGAGATCTGCAGGCAAATTTGCGCCAATTAGCAACTTGATTAGGAAGCAGCCGCGATAGATTCGCGTTACGATTGGACTGATGAGATCATTCTTGGTCGCGAAATGAATAGATTTCCCGTCTGCACTTTACAAATCCTGCCATTAGAGTGGACTGCCGCTTCTGTCGTCTGATTTTACTAAATTACTTCGGACACCCACTAATGGGACGATGTCACAATATTTTTCACTTGATGATGAGATATTCTTAAGACACAACCTAACTCCGACTCCAAAACCCTAAACATTAACTTATGATTGGGAACAAAAAAAAATCATAAATTTACCCAATTCCGTAGAATTAGGAGCAGTAGATTTTCGTGAATAAGGAACCTGGGTTGAAACGTTGTAAAATTCACCCAAAAGCCAGCCATAAAATCATACACCTTTTCAATTACACCAACAACCAAAAAGTTAATGTATTACTTTCTTGTCTCATGTCTTTGGGTAATTGCTTGACTTTTGGGACTTGACATTCATAACCCAGAGTTTTTCTGAAAATTAATTGGGTCTGTTTATTTAACCAATGAGGGAGCTCCAGTGACATCTCAAGCAAACTAGATTTTTCTAAAGGGATGTGTAAATAATTTTTGCTTGAATTTTGTAGAAGAGTTTTCCAGTGACAATTTGACATTGTTTCTCCACATTCGCGCAATGAATACAACAGCTGTGCTATAATACCTAACAACAATTAACTTCAGACTAGTACTTCATTCGGACTCCAGTCTTTTCCTAATCTAAAGACTGCACGTTTGACCAAGCAGTAAGCACGTTTGTTGGTTTAGTGTCTGGGTATTTGGGGACGGGTTGTCTGTGAGGAAGCTAAGGTTATTGATGGTACTCTAGTTTCGATTTGTTGCTTATTGGCATTCGAATTTAGATCCTTGATAGGTCCATCAAGGGAACATCTAAAGCAGTCTAAAGCAAGCACAGCTTGCTGAAAAGTTTGAGTTTGGGAACTTAGCTAAATAGCTAAATAGCTAAGTTAGTTAATATTTTTTCTGAAAACTTCCGGCTGTAAAATTGGTCCAAAATAGGAGCACTTTTTCTGCTCATGCTCCTGTGCCACGTTTTATGGCATCTTTATGCGTTAGATCGTTCCATCAAACGGCGGTCACTGTCCCGAATCCGTTGTTCCATCGAATAAAGTAACATGGTTCAGTAACGATTACACTTTTTAGTAGCTAAAAAAAAATATGTTGAATATTTTTTCAATGATTTCTGAGTCTATGTTATCTGACACGGGTCTAGTCCTGTCTGCATTGACTCATTGATATTCAACGACAGCACATCATATTCCAACCACAGAACTTGCAACGTAATCGTACATTCAACGAGAAAAATAATTACATATTCGATTCTTTCTCGTACTTTTCTCATTGAAGTTTCATCCTTGAATTTCCGATGAAAATTAATCGAGTGCCACGTGACGAAGTGCATTTCATTGCATGTATAGTACGAAGTATACAAATAGACCTATGCCACTCAGAGAAAAATGACGTCAGATACCCAATGGACGTACTACCAGTTTGAAAAAATGTTAATAAGCTCTGCTAAATAACAAAGGAAGATGGGAAAATCACAACCCGAATTGCTCTGCCTGGCTTTAGCGAGTGGGTATCATGACGTCATTCTGATCGAATTATGATTGAGTGGAATAGGTGTAATTTTCCGCGACATTATATCAATCAATATCAATATAACATATTCTAGTCGAAGGTTTGTATACTTCATAATCACACTAAAAACGTTTCTGAGCGAAATCAATAAATGATTTAACAATCCTTCATCGTAAGCCGTTTGTGGCAAACCTATCATTACCAAAAGCGGCTACAATTTCGTTTTACATTAGGCAGCCTACAGCGACTAGCATTGACCAGCATCACAAATAAAAAACCTAGTGTGATATCGCGCAAGACCAACAAGCGATGGTCTAGGCTTCCTAGCATGCAATTATGCACAGTATCGTACAAAATTGCTAGTTCGGATACGTTTTTTTCGATTGATAAATAATTGAAACACACACCGACACGTGTTAGAGGCACGGACACGCAATGTTCATTCAGAATAATTTTATTCTAAAAAAATAAACTACACTAAGCAATCGGCGTGGTGATAAATAATAAAACAAATACATTGACTGCCGTGCGATTGGTCGAACAAAAATCAATAAAATTGATATCAAATACTCACGGTAATAAATAATGACGCAAGCAATTTAACGTGAGGTCAATCCATACAGCGGTCGAACAGATATTACAAAGCTCAGTGAATTCTTTTCTGATTAATAAATAATTGAACAAAAACCAAAATCAAATCAAATAGGAACCCAGAAAAAATCACATCGCTGCGAACTAATCTTTCGGCTCCAAATCGTTCGACAATCTGCCTAAAAGCCAGCCAATTCAGCCAGCGCGTATGAGACGCTTCCAGAGTTCACTCACCCAAAAGCCGGCGTCACAAAAATAGTAAAGAATCTACTACGCGAATACCTCACAAACCCACCGGCAAACAGGCTACAATTCAGCAAGAGAACACCGGTAACAACACAAACTTGTGTCATGAAACCGGCGGATACTGTTATTAATCGAATCGGGACTCACCGTGTTTCGAGTCCTGGACGTCTACGTTAGCAAGGAACGAAGGTGTCTGTCTGGCCCCAAGCAAGCAGTCAATGGATGAACGCTAAACGTGAGCAAGCGCAATGGGGGGACGTCGGGTGGGGCGTTGAGGGGCCTCCACGTCGCAGTGGAGGGGGCGAGTTTGATAGAGGGGAAGTGTTGGTATACTCTCCGTTACGACAAAGAAGATCCGAGATCGATGTTTTTGTATTATTTTGAGTTGCTGATGGTTGAATTTGGTTAATGAAATTTAGATACATCCAAGCTTTGGTACCTTTGTGGAAAATATTGTGTCGAAGCGTTGGTCAGTGATGAAAAGAGGGATTATTGGTCTTGAAAATTGAGAATCTATAATCAGCTAAGGACGCGGTGCCGGCACGCAGCGTGCACCTGTCCAACAGCACCAAGCGCCTGTCAACCCTTAACCTTGTCCCTTTTTGACACACTGTTTTGACGCTGTCACTGTAACAAATGATCTGTGCCGGTGAATGATGCAGCTAATCTAGCCTAGCAGCGAGCTGAGGGTGAATGACAGGCTGATGACGAAGTTAACCTAGCCTAGCAGCGAGCTGAGGGTGAATGACAGGCTGATGACGAAGTTAACCTAGCCTAGCAGCAAGCTGAGGGTGAATGACAGGCTGATGATGAAGTTAACCTAGCCTAGCAGCGAGCTGAGGGTGAATGACAGGCTGATGATGAAGTTAACCTAGCCTAGCAGCGAGCTGAGGGTGAATGACAGGCTGATGAGATGATGAAGCTAACCTAGACTAGCAGCGAGCTGAGGGTGAACCCGGTGCCGGTGAATGACAGGCTGATGATGAAGTTAACCTAGCCTAGCAGCGAGCTGAGGGTGAATGACAGGCTGATGATGAAGTTAACCTAACCTAGCAGCGAGCTGAAGGTGCATGACAGGCTGATGATGAAGTTAACCTAGCCTAGCACTAGCAGCGAGCTGAGGGTGAATGACAGGCTGATGATGAAGTTAACCTAGCCTAGCAGCGAGCTGAGGGTGAATGACAGGCTGATGATGAAGCTAACCTAGCCTAGCAGCGAGCTGAGGGTGAATGACAGGCTGATGATGAAGCTAACCTAGCCCAGCGAGCTGAGGGTAAACCCGGTGCCGGCACGCAGCCTTGGTCAACTTTGGCCTATGAATTTCACCCACAACTAACTTAAGAAAGCTTTATAATGACTTCCCAATGAAATTTCCAAGCTGTAAATGATGGGATAGTTCCTTTACCAGACCTCGCGGCCGCCACCTTCCATTAACTTTGCCAATTTCGCCTGATTGAACTTTGTTTCAAATCTTAATTGGCAATTTAAACCAAGAAATAATTAGAACTCTTACGATAATCAATAATTTCGCATATCTAGAGACGCGATGGCATCGATTAGTGTTCCTGGTTTCGATGTCTACCAATTCCGTCTCCGTGAAATCGAACGTTTTTTCCAGAAAATGATCACCGGTAAAGACACGAGATGCGAGAATTACAGTAAGCGTCGCTACTCGCGATCTATCATTTGTCACGGACTAATTTCCTTCCTATGTCATGGCCACCAAAACACGCAATGCTTTCCCTCTCCCTCTCTCGCTCTCTCTCTCTCTCTCTCGCTAAGCAGCCTGGACCGTCGCATTTGCAACTCCTCTTGAAGAAGCTGCGTTGACCTATTCCATGACTAACAGTATTTAGCCATTGATGAACACTAAATTTTTTCCAGCATTGAAAACAGTTGGACTATTTTTATTCTAGCTTAAAGTTACTGATTGGTATTCGAGAATAGACAAAATTCAATTTATGCAGAGAAATTACAGAAATTTGTTAAATTAGACTTGTTCCTAGACAGTGTCAGGCTTGCTACTTGCTGGGAGCAAAGATTTTTGACTTTTATACGATGTCAACAACAGTAGAATCATCAATAGCAACACCCATCACCATTTTTTTTAGTAGCAAACACATTTTTATCGCTTCTTTAGGATTTAAAGAAGTTCCGGCTTTTGAAACATATTTGTTGCGGTCCAGGCTGCTTGTTATACGGTAATAAGACAAACATCCGCAAAGCGAAACAAATCGCAAGACAGAAGACTCAGAATAAGACAACGTAAATGACCCTAAACTCTAGTCTTTAAGTAGGATAACAGATTGCGTATAATACCAGGCATCGCACGACTCAAATGGATGTTTTGAGCCACTAATTATTTCATTAAATCTCCGTTAGCTACCAAGCTACGAAGACTTTGCTGAGGAATGCATCGCACCGCCGTGTACAATCGGCTAGAGTGAGAAATAATTACGTAAAATCACGAAACATGCCGAGCGGCCGCCGCTTTTACTTCGGTGGTTTGGTATCTCTTTATCAAGTAGAGTCGGTTGCAACTGATGGCGTTTATTGCTGCGATATGTAAGTAGTTGTTTATAATAATCGGGCGGCATTCCTTGCATTCCTTAACTATTAACTACCCTGTCGACAGCTGCTATGAGCGTATCCTTTCGTGGCGCGTTTTAGTGGTTGATGGCTGAATAACAATGGTTGGTGATTTGTTACAATCAGAGCTCATCATTAAAGGTGTCCGCTGACTGAATATAAATTAATTATCGTTGCTGGGGGTTTATGATGATTGAAAAATGCTCTGAAATGACTTCCTTGCTTGTCATTGCTAGATTTTACATCAGGGTTTGTTTGCTTAGGTTTTTTCCTTTGGTTCTATAGGATGGTTGTTGTTTATAGTGATTTTGATGATAAGTAATATTTTGATATTTTCAAACCTTTTGTGTATCTGTATAGATAGTTGGCAAGTGGAATTGAGGAAAGCTGATTTTGCTCATTATCAATTGCATCAGCGGTCATTGACGTATTGATACGGAATGCAATATTTATTACCGACAGGTAATTCAACCACAACATATTTTCTAAGCAGCCCGCGAGCTGCTTGGTTTCAAAAACTTTTTCCCTATCCACAATTCGGCCGTTAAATTTATTTATATAGCAACTTTACGGAGTGATTTTTAGGGGTTGGTATTTTAAATAAGCGATGTCACAAAACAAAAAAGTAAAATCTCTGATGAAAACTTCACTTGAAGTGCATACATCAAAAGATAAAAAGGGAAAAACCTCGCTAATTTTACACAAAAATAAAAAAATCTAAAATCACAAAAAAACTCGCCGACAAAACATGCGCTAAGACTGGAGTTGGAGTAGACAAAAAAATGTGAGATAGTTAAATGTAAATACAGCGCTGCAATCAGCAAGCTACACGCTTATAACATGCTATCTAAATCCATCACACAATCCCAGACAAGAGAAATCCAAAGGTCCAAACACTCCTGACCGACAACCGACTTTATCCAACAAGGAAAGGCTAGAGAGAACTCAAGCAGCGAGCGAGGCAAGAGACTTCACTTCAGTCTGCTCACGCCTTCACGCTTGATAGGTCGTCGTTCGTAGCTCGCCTTCGCGGTTTTTTGCGTGTGTGGATTCCGTGTGTTGCCTTGGAGATCTCGTAAAGTTCATCTGCCGTGGACCACGTCAGTGTAGATACCTAGGTACCACATCATCACCTTGACGACATGTGTTGCGATTGCTGAGGAATGTTGTAGACTCCATCAGCTGACGTCTACGCGAAGTGTGAAGCTAGGTGAATTGGTCGGTGTAAGTGTGGTTTAATTGTGAGTTTGCCTAGTGTTAAAAGTTTGGCGTGTGATACTGCAGGAGTAAACGTGCGGATATATATGCAGAGGTGAGTTGTTCTGGCCTTTTTGTTCTCGGCGAATGTGAGATCATGTGTATAAGTGTAGAATATGTTTTGCTGTGATTTGAAACTGCCAACTGCTGGTTTTTGTTACGGCATGGCTCGTATCTAAAAACGTGATTTGCTAGATTGTGTGTTAGAGTAGCTTATGTCAGAGGTTTTGTAGGTTGTTAAAGTGTTATTAATTGACATCGGTAGCTAATTGAGCTTGTAATGGATTCGAATGTCGACGTTTTGTTGCGAGAATTATTATAGAACTATGATATTGATCAGCAACTATTGCATTAGCTAGTTTCTAAATGGTGTGTTCCTATAGCCAACTACCACACGAAAATTGATGTTTCATAATTACACTACCAGTCCAAATCATGTCTTGCTTTGATATTATTTTCCAAATTTTCGCGACTCAAGAAGAATTGAAAGTCGCTGACGTCGCTTCAGTATGTATAGTCTAGATAAAGTTCGTGTGTAAAAATCAAGCAGGCAAAAAGTTCTAGTCAATAATAAAGCAAGTAATCTTTGATCTCTAAAGTGTTCATACCTGGATGTGAAAGAAACTATCACAATGGCAATTTCTACTCATTTCATCTGTCCTGCAACATTTAATATTGCGACAACATTTTTTTTTAATATAAAGTGGGCCCTTGACATAAATGCGTAGTTTAAAAATTCGTAACAACTTTGTTGTCATCAAATCGGGAGCAACTCTTAACAACACAAAGTGCCGAAAGCCGGAGTTGACCTTGGAAGATGCAATTATTTCTACATCGATATTATTTCCAATGGCATTCCGTCTGTATAGCACATTATCATCCCACCAAACACTTACATATTTTTTTAAGTTTGCCCTTCAGAGAAGGAACAGTCTTACAATTCCGAAATGACAGCTATACCATGCGGATTTGATAGCTCCATGTCCTAGAGGCAATACGTGTTGTAATTCTTACAATCTTACATCGTTTTTCCTTGAGGAAAGACGGAAATTGATTGAGAAAGAGGAACAAAGTTACAAATATAAGAAACCGGAACGGGATAAAAGATAACATTTGTACAGTGCATTGTTTGCTTTATTGAGACACAGGTTTACAGCCATCAATGTTCTGCGTTCAATGTGTTCATCGCACAAACACTAACACACGATACTTGAAATGTTACAAGTCTGTGATCATGAATGAAATAGGAGAAAGGCACGTTTTCGTTTAGTTTTGAATGTAAGCCCGTAAAAAAGTTCTACGACAAATACGCTTTATAAACGTTTTGTTAGGTTACGGTCCACATTTCTTTATAGAGAAAAACTGACAAAAGCTTTCTTACTACCAGCGCCTGAGAAAAGGCCATACCCCTATGAAAATCTCATGGGAAAACGCCACGTTTTCAAGCAGTTAACAGCAAAAATCACCACCGTTATCGCCAAGCCTCTGTTTAGTGAACAGAACAGGTGAAACCGCTCATATTGAGTTGTGTAATGCCCATAATATCCACCTATAAATGTCATCGGCGTGTTGCCAATGAGTCAACACGTCCACGGGCGGAATGTAAAGCCGACGTAAGACACCATTATCAACCCACAAAGCACACACAAAGAAGGTGCAAAAATTCACGCGCTGCAAAAAGAAAATACTTGGGAAAGTGATCGCGTTCGAAATCATCGACGACGCATCGTGAAAGCTGCAGCCATGTGGCCGGTGATTCACGCTTCGTTGGACCGGATTAACGAAACGCATTGAAATGAAGTGCATTTTGCGAATGCGAGCTGCACCCGAAAAATATAATTCGCGATATGCCCAACCTTTCGCCAGGCTAAGCAGTCTGGACTGTTTGTTTCACTGTCTGCAAAGCAGCCTGGACTGCCGCTTGTTTCCCTGTCTGTAAAGCAGCCTGGACTGCCGCTTGTTTCGCTGTCTGCAAAGCAGCCTGGACTGCCGCTTGTTTCGCTGTCTGCAAAGCAGCCTGGACTGCCGCTTGTTTCCCTGTCTGCAAAGCAGCCTAGACTGCCGCTTGTTTCCCTGTCTGCAAAGCAGCCTGGACAGCCGCTTGTTTCGCTGTCTGCAAAGCAGCCTGGACTGCCGCTTGTTTCGCTGTCTGCAAAGCAGCCTGGACTGCCGCTTGTTTCGCTGTCTGCAAAGCAGCCTGGACCGCTTGTTTCCCTGTCTGCAAAGCATCCTGGACTGCCGCTTGTTTCGCTGTCTGCGAAGCAGCCTAGACTGCCGCTTGTTTCGCCGTCTGCAAAGCAGCCTGGACTGCCGCTTGTTTCGCTTGCAAAGCAGCCTAGACTGCCGCTTGTTTCGCTGTCTGCAAAGCAGCCTGGACTGCCGCTTGTTTCGCTGTCTGCAAAGCAGCCTGGACTGCCGCTTGTTTCGCTGTCTGCAAAGCAGCCTGGACTGCCGCTTGTTTCGCTGTCTGCAAAGCAGCCTGGACTGCCGCTTGTTTCGCTGTCTGCAAAGCAGCCTGGACTGTCGCTTGTTTCGCTATCTGCAAAGCAGCCTGGACAGCAAAATGTCAACTGTAGTAGCACCAGCGCTGTACATGAATACGAGCGTTTAGCACTACTATGATTCCAGGGAACCCAGGATGCAGACTAACGAAGCAGCTTGCATCGGTTGCAGATGCACGATGAGCTGGTAATTATGCACTGGTTGCACTCTGGCTTCTTTTACGTTGATCGTAAGACGATATAGTCTTCTTAGTTTCACTAACGCGGACCTACTCTCTCAGATGTTAGCTCTGACTAATTTCCTGCATTTTTAATTAAATCATTTGCCGCAGTTAATGACCTAAATAAATCTCATGACGCATGAAAAGTTCACATACTTTTAATTAAAAAGACTCTCATTGAACGTTATTCCGCGTGGAGTAACAAAAAATGACAACCACGGGTTAAGTTTTTTATTTGTTTAAAGGTGAATGATGTCCACAAATACACCCTGTTCTGTGTTCGGTCTCTTGTGTTCACACATGATTTCTATCTCTGTCAATCATGGTTTAAAATCACACGTTGTAGGTACCGATATTTTTTGTATTCGTATGCACGTAAGGATGTTAATCTCACGAATCATAGATTAGCTGTGGATAAATGAACAGAATAATTTACACTATTATAATATCTTCAAGATATAATTACATGTGTTCATCTACGGGACTCGAACCCCGGTCTCCAGCCATCGCCGCTGCTGCTCTGACCGCCGAGCTAAATGTCCGTCCACTCGGGGACTCGAACCCCGGTTTCCAGCCATCGCAGCTGTTGCTCTGACCGCCGAGCTAAATGTCCGTCCACTCGGGGACTCGAACCCCGGTCTCCAGCCATCGCGGCTGCTGCTCTGACCGCCGAGCTAAATGTCCGTCCACTCGGGGACTCGAACCCCGGTCTCCAGCCATCGCGGCTGCTGCTCTGACCGCCGAGCTAAATGTCCGTCCACCCGGGGACTCGATACGCAGTAAAATTGAGGTTGTTCCTTTATCTCTAATCAAGTACCACAAAAAAACCCCGACAGTACACCAACCATATACATACAATTGAAGCGAATCAGCAATCGATTGTTATTCATATTCTCAATGCATCGATCATTATTAGCACTGTGCGAAAAAACCCCATGACCTTTAAGAAAGATGTGCTTGTACTGTTAATGGCCACATGACTTGAACTCGACACATCCGACCTACCTATCCCACATCTTTGTTGGTGCGTTGCTTGTTGATAGATGGTGATTTGATAGGCGTCAATAGAAGTTATAACTGTTGAATTTGAATGACAGACCGCATGATATCGAGCGGAAGTTAAATCTTAATTTATTAACCGAAATATGTGTCCAGGCTGGCATTTGAAGACGGTTGAGATAGTTCAGCTATAGCTTGATTTAGCTCTATAGCTTAAATCGTCTCATTGATTACAGATCCTAGCCCGTAGCTTAGATTAATCTATAGCCTAGATAGTTCAGATAGGTCAGTTTTAGAAAATTTTGATTCTTGTTGTTACTTGTTTCCTTTATAGTGCAGAGTTAAGATTTTAGATTTGAATTGGGTACCTATCAAAACTAAACTAAGCTAATGGCATCTTGGCCTTACCACAGCGATTCCCTATAACGTCTTATTCAATTCAGTATTCATTTCCTGTCTCGTCATCCAAACTCTTCACACTTTCCCACTAACTGATTCCATTCTGTGTCGTTTTCCCATCAGTCATCCGTCAAAAACCTTCTTCGAAATCATCTTCCTTTCCTCCAATAATTTCCTTACCGTCAATAATTTGCTTTCTTCCAATATGAGCGTAAAGAGCGAAGCGGAATCTTCAATTACACTTCCATGCTAAAAATGTCAACCCTTATTATGTCTGTTTGCGTTCTACAGGCCAAACGCCTCAACCGATTTTGACGAAATTTTGTGGATATCTTTGTTTTCTTTCAACTTAGACCCTGTATTATTTTCAGCACATTCTATTAACAAAATTTTCCATAAATTAAATTTTACAACAATTTTCAGTTTTTACGAGTCACTTTAAATCAAAATAACCATCTAGGGTTTCGTGCACATTCAATATAATCGTGTTGTATAGGACAGGCGATCGTAAATATTACGCTCATCCACAACACGATTCTATGGGTGTTCGCGAAGCACTGGTAAATAATAAAAATATCTAGCGTGAGTTCAACTCAAGCTCAATGTGAATTCAGTCTGCAGTTTTGGATCCAGTTCCTCTTTGAACGGTGAGAATGAAGCGCCTTCCTTCCTCGACCCATCGAAGCCACCACTTCCTTTTTGCGGTCACCTTCGCGAGGAGGGAGGCGTTGCGACGGCTCGGTGCGGCCGCACTTCCGGTCACCTAGAGACATGGTCTAGATCTAGGCGATCTAGGCGGAGGAGTCACAGATATCAGCTATTTATACTCGGAAATTTCATGATGTTTGAAAGGAATTCACCTCGTTCGCATGATTTCACCGATTCGCTTTTCGAGACAACGGATTTGATCAGCCTCTACGGTCCTAATACCGGCCCCATTAACAACAGAATTTGGCGTTCGTCTGTATTTTGCTTAGAATAGGGGACGCCACATTTAAACAAAAAATCTAAATTTTATTTAGCTGTTATGCAAAATGGCATTTCTTATCGGGTCAGTTTTACCATTTTATGTCCTCTGGGTTGAAGATTGGAGTTGAGTTAAATTCGATGGCAACGGTCAGCCGTTGAGCTGAAAATGTGAGTTAACTCAACTCTAGGTTGAAAACAATTGGTATAATTGGCCCTAGGACCCGGTTTTTCAGCGGTCCTTTTAACTTCTTAACGCTCCGTTTGTGTGTTGTTACCATGGCCACAGCCAATGAGATGCCTAGATATTTTTTTAACAGACCGTTAAATAATTAACAAGCCAATGAAAAACTGGGCCTGAGTGAAATTAGTGTTCTATACACAAATGTATGTACAAGGACCGGGTTTTCAATTTCTATATTATAAAGTTTCAGTCAGGAAGAAACCAGAAGCAACCGATAGGTTGTCACCACCGATAGATGAGTCTATCTGGAGATTAGCCACTCGGCTGCACGTTGTAACACCGGCCCTAAAAAGAGGAGTGCAAAGAAAGCCTCAACTTGCCCGTTGACTGACACGCGGCGACTTGACAATCGAAACAATCGCTCCTCAGCTTCATTAAAAACCAATCGAAAACTCGATTAACATCGCAAGTGCGTGTACTAAGTTTAAAAGCACTGCTTGCAACTGAGAAGCGAGCGTCGTTTGCCAATTAAACCGCCGTGTATGGAGAAAGTGAATTTCTCATAGAGCGCCCACTTGGAGAACAACTTGTATCAACCGCTGCGGCGTCTGGGACAAATTTATTACCACACGCGTGCGCGGCGGCGACGACGACGACGACAAGCTGAACAGCACTTGCAATTTCTAATTCATTCAACTCAGGTTTGCCCGGCGAAGACTTGTCCCATTTTTACACTTACAATCACGTGCATGCACTCGGCGAAGAGAGGAATACACAGAGGTTACACAAACTGTGGCTAGACAAGCAAAGAAGCTGTTGTTATTCGGCACTCGAGTTTGTACCCTTGACTAATGGTGTTTAACGACGCACTGTTTTGGCAAATGACCCGATGGCACTGGTCTTATGGCGTCGGTGGATGAAAGGGTGATGATGAATCTAACCTAGTCTAGAAGGGAGGGGAAACTCGGTGCCGGCACGTAGCCTACTCCTGTCGAAAAGCACCGAGGGCACCACCGGCTTTTCGTCGCTTCCGAAGGACGGTACAACTCGAACAACAGGATTCCTCTACTAATCCTTGCTGTTGAGAGGTTTACAAGCAAGACGAGTGAAGTTGTCGTACTAACTTCAAACCCTCCAACCTCTCTCCCGAACAGGACCAATCATGTGCATGATGGTCACCCATGCGCAATGTTGCTTAACTTCGTTGATCTCACGAGAACTTTTGTTTTGATAAAACAGGCAGCACAGGTTTGCGAAACGTCGGGAAAAGATGGAGTTTGGGAGTTTAGCATTCAATAACTCAGTTTAACAGTTTTTTCTGAAAGCTGTTGTACTTGAACTTGAACTTGAACTTGAAACTTTCTTTGATGGTGTTGTTATTTGACATTGAGATCCAGAATCAAAACTTCAGAATTCTGGATAAATCAGTTATGATGAAGATGCCACTCATGGTCTATAATAAGTGCAACTATAGTAACCTGTATACCAAAGTATCTTGTACACAAGTTTCAAGCCAACTCGAGATGCGATCTCGGCGGATAAATCGTCGCGACATGCAAATTTTCACCGCGCGCCCCAATGCGGAACAACCGCTTTCATCACATCAAATGGCCGGCGACGGCATGGGAACGGATAGACAAGATGTCGAAACGCTGTCCGCGATTTGTTTTCCTAAAAAAAAATTGTTTCTCTTGGTCACCGCGGCAAGGGGTCGGGCTCCTTTCCCTGATCTGTCTTCTGCACGCGTCTGGAATGCTGCAAGTGCGTCGCGCACGGACAGCGAAAGTGGTTTTCAAGGTCCCTGTCTGTATGAACTAAAATTTTCCATTCTTCATTCGGCTCGGATCGATTAACTCTCATCAGAGCCACATTTCTACTGAACAAAGAGCTTTTGAAATCGATCTTGACATAGTTTTAAGCGTCTAGTTAGCGAGATGTGTATCACTATAGATATATTCACTTTTCACTTGCTCTTGTAGGCTAATGATGTGTCCATCATTGTTCTGACTTGCAAATACAAGCATGGCTCTAGTTATTTTAGCGTTTGGCATTTCAATTAGTATCGAACAAAATTTGAAACGCATTAAAGAAAAATTGTGTACTCATGGTCCACGCTACAATAAACTGTCTTGGCTGAGATAATTAATTAATTTTTGCTTTTGAAAATTGGAAGTACCGTATATAAGCAAACAGCGAATCTCGGTGCATCAAAGTGCGATATTCAGCGGTAGACCACTGTACCCAGGCCAGGCAAAGGTTCGGGATTCGTCTCCCGGTGTATGGACCTCTTTTTTTAATGGATTTTTCCTTTCTGATGTTAAGTAGTTGACGGTGCTGTTTGGAGCATTTAGCCCGCCAAGCATGGCTTCCATTATAAGGTCCCAGGTTCGCGTCCGGTGTGTTTCAGGTCTCATGTGTTTTTCCCTGGTAATTCCTTCCTGGGGAAAACGTAGGGATAGTCTACCTTCCACGGATTTGTCGCATTTCCTTTTCACTTTCCCATCCATGTACAGCCTCGTGTGTTTTCTTACGTAGAAATACATTGACACACAAATCTAAACATTTCTTGACAACAATAACGGTATACCTAACTGGAATTTGAATTCTCTAGCTTTCCAATTTACAAATTCCCAGCATTTCACAAAGAATAATCACCATTTATCTAGTTTTTTTCGAAAATGTTGTTGCCATTATTAGCAAAAGAAGTGTAAGAATATTCGCTTCTTTTTCGCAAAACTAATCGCGTTTCCCTCTCAATCAAATGGTAATACCATCTAATTACAAACTGTTCATCTGATTCAATGATCACAAATGAAGAGGCAAGTTTAATTACCAGTTAAGTCAATTTTGTTAAATGTTCAGGAAATAACCAAGACTGCAAGTAGGTAACTTATAGAATAGCAGGTTGAAATGTTGAACTGAAAATGCTTGTAAAATGGGAACGGAGCGAGGAGCTCTCCTTTTCAGAAAAACTATCTAACTTGGTTTCTAAGAGACTTTCCTGACTTTTGACATATCGATAGAAGTAACTTTTTTAAGGAAGACAACACAGCTAACTCATTTTGACCAAAAGTGATATAGTGAGAAACTCTATAGAACTACTTTAACTATAGTTATTAGCATCCACCTCTATACAAATTATCAACCTATTCCATTCAATCATAATGCAATCAAAATGACGCCCGATACCCACTCGCTAAAGCCAGACAGTGCAATTCGGGTTGTGATTTCCCTATCTTCCTTCGTTATTTAGAAAAGCTAGTTAATATTTTTTCCCAAACTGGTAGTACATCCAGTGGGTATCTGACGTATTTCTTGCTCAGTATGGAATAGGTATAGGTCAATTACGCAGGTAAACGCACCAACAATGGCAAAATTGAAAACACAACTTCAATCAAGCCACGATTTCCTGCGTATGATCGCTTGTACGAGCCATCGACTCGATACGATGTCCTAAGAGTAAGATCGATGGATCGTGTCTCGCGGACCATCGAATCGACGTTTGTTCTACCGGAAACTCCTACGGTATCCCGGAAGCGGACGCGGCGGCGACAGATTGGTTCCCACCGGGGACAACGTTCGGGCGATATCGTAACAAGTCGGGGGGTGGGGGGAAAGAAGAGAGATTTGGACCACGGCTGGACCAATTACTTGGCTGTTAGCGCATGCATTGTACGGAGAGTTGTCGAGTGTAATTTCATTTCCTGGGTTAACTGCTCGGCTAGGCAATATTATGCTGGTCTTGGTGGTAAAAATTTTTTTTTGGCTTTTCTTGAGGCAATAGATCTATTACACTCAGAGAAAAATGACGTCAGATACCCACTGGACGTACTATCAGTTTGGGAAAAAATTTTGCTCCGCTCAATAACAAAGGAAGATGGGGAAATCACAATCAGAATTTCTCTACGTGGCTTTAGCGAGTGCGTATCATGAAGTTATTTTGATTGAATTTTGATTGAATGGTGTGTGGGTGTATTTCAAGCTGTACCATAATTTTTCGGTGACTAAAACTGTAGGTATCACATCGCATCAGAATTTAAAATAAATTTTTGGCATATTGACGAACGCCTATAGTTTCAATGCGCCATCTTACCAGTATGTCATCATGCTTAACATAGATAAATCTTCGTAAAAGAAAAAAATACTATCAAATCATAGTGTGATTTTATCTCCAATGATAAAACTGAACCGAATACGCCATATTCTTGGCCGAAAGGGAGGTGAAATGCATTGCTCCATTGCGTTTTTGCCTTCATTCAGTGAAACTTGAGTCGGTCGAGGTTTCCTAATTCTTTGTGAATTACCCCGACTACGTTACACTTCTAATGTCATGTCACGGTGTAATGCCAGTCGACAATTCGATGTTTTCATCACTTTCTCATCGCCCTAAAGATAATTAATCCGACGGTTTTCTGCACAATTTTTTTAATTATATGTGGCAGTACTATAATGATAATTGGTCTTCATTGTGATTCGTGGATTGAAGTAAAATTATTTTAGTTTCACATACGGTGTGTCTGCATTGCGAGCCGTCGGGCCTGCGTTGCGGAATCATACGTTGCGTTTGACATTTTAACGACAGAATGATATACGTTTCCGTTTCATCACAAATACACTTGGTCGAAGGAGACAAATTCCAAAATCAACTCTTTTTTGTATTTAAATCTGAGAAAAACATCGACTTACCTTTTTGTCCAGTTTTTCAGTGGTCTTAAGGGTTCGTTAATATCTTATTGCCATGGCCATCGCCATAGAGATGCCTATAGATATTGTGTTAACGGACTGTTTAATAGTTAACAATAGTCTTATTTAAGGCTACACAATTGTCGGAATAACATGCGTATAACACTTGTGAATTATGACCGTTCCCAATCAAATTGGCCAAATGATTTGAAAAACTAGTTTAATTTTTTTTATTTGTCATCTTCCCATATTCATGTCGCACAGAACAACGGTGTGGGACATTGAACTTTAAACACTACACGGAAACCCTATCAGGATACTATCCTTTGGTTCTCTTGAAGAAATATTGTACTCGACATGAACCAAATAACTATACTTGGCCCCTTTCTTCTCAGTCTTGAGATCAGAGAACAAACCATCAACAGTTAAGGATTTTCTTTGTATTTTCCAAGTGCTGTCGTTAACCTGATCAGCTGATATTTTTATCACTGAACCTGAAAGCTTTTTCACCTCCAAAGATCAGTAAACTCGCAATAAAAAGGCATAAAGACTCGATGAAAACTAATGGACCATACAATAGGACAGTAATTTGTTAGACGACTGCACTAACAAACTGAACTGTTGATTTTGTTGGTATGTACGAACTCAAACTGGGGCAACGTATCGCTAGCTGTACTTTTTATTGGCGACGGCTTCAAACTTTACAAGCCAACCAGGTTGCTAAAGTAGCGTATATGGTGAAATCAGAAACTAGGTGTAGAAGGTGCATTACAGCACTTTTTGTGTGCAGTCATCTTTGCTAACATAATTGCTTGGCGGCTTGGTTCAATCTTCTTGTGATGTTAAGCGACACACCAATCTTCGTCGATAAACGCTGGGCAGCCGGTGAACGACAGGCTGGTGATGAAGCTAACCTAGCCTAGCGGCGAGCTGAGGGTGAACCCGGTGGCGGTGAATAACAGGCTGATGATGAAGCTAACCTAGCCTAGCAGCGAGCTGAGGGATGAACCCGGTGCCGGTGAATAACAGGCTGATGATGAAGCTAACCTAGCCTAGCAGCGAGCTGAGGGTGAACCCGGTGCCGGTGAATGACAGGCTGATGATGAAGCTAACCTAGCCTAGCAGTGAGCTGAGGGTGAACCCGGTGCCGGTGAATGACAGGCTGTTGATGAAGCTAACCTAGCAGCGAGCTGAGGGTGAACCGGTGCCGGTGAATGGCAGGCTGATGATGAAGCTAACCTAGCCTAGCAGCGAGCTGAGGGTGAACCCGGTGCCGGTGAATAACAGGCTGATGATGAAGCTAACCTAGCCTAGCAGCGAGCTGAGGGTGAACCCAGTGCCGGTGGATGACAGGCTGGTGATGAAGCTAACCTAGCCTAGCAGCGAGCTGAGGGTGAACCCGGTGCCGGTGAATGACAGGCTGGTTATGAAGCTAATCTAGCCTAGCAGCGAGCTGAGGGTGAACCCGGTGCCGGTGAATGACAGGCTGGTGATGAAGCTAACCTAGCCTAGCGGCGAGCTGAGGGTGAACCCGGTTCCGGTGAATGACAGGCTGATGATGAAGCTAACCTAGCCTAGCAGCCAGTTGAGGGTGAACCCGGTGCCGGTGAATAACAGGCGGATGATGAAGCTAACCTAGCCTAGCAGCGAGCTGAGGGTGAACCCAGTGCCGATGAACGACAGGCTGATGATGAAGCTATCCTAGCCTAGCAGCGAGCTGAGGGTGAACCCAGTGCCGGTGAATAACAGGCTGATGATGAAGCTAACCTAGCCTAGCAGCGAGCTGAGGGTGAACCCGGTGCCGGTGAATGACAGGCTGATGATGAAGCTATCCTAGCCTAGCAGCGAGCTGAGGGTGAACCCGGTGCCGGTGAATGACAGGCTGATGATGAAGCTAACCTAGCCTAGCAGCGAGCTGAGGGTGAACCCGGTGCCGGTGAATGACAGGCTGATGATGAAGCTAACCTAGCCTAGCAGCGAGCTGAGGGTGAACCACGTGCCGGTGAATAACAGGCTGATGATGAAGCTATCCTAGCCTAGCAGCGAGCTGAGGGTGAACCCGGTGCCGGTGAATGACAGGCTGGTGATGAAGCTAACCTAGCCTAGCAGCGAGCTGAGGGTGAACCCGGTGCCGGTGAATGACAGGCTGATGATGAAGCTAACCTAGCCTAGCAGCGAGCTGAGGGTGAACCCGGTGCCGGTGAATGACAGGCTGATGATGAAGCTAACCTAGCCTAGCAGCGAGCTGAGGGTGAACCCGATGCCGGTGAATGACAGGCTGATGATGAAGCTAACCTAGCCTAGCAGCGAGCTGAGGGTGAACCCGGTGCCGGTGAATAACAGGCTGATGATGAAGCTAACCTAGCCTAGCAGCGAGCTGAGGGTGAACCCGGTGCCGGTGAATGACAGGCTGATGATGAAGCTAGTCTAGCAGCGAGCTGAGGGTGAACCCGGTGCCGGTGAATGACAGGCTGAGAACACTGAACCGCATCTTTAAGATAAGCATACTTGCATTGGGATGGTAGCCCATTCAGTATCCGACCTCGCGGAGTGTTGCTTAACCTATAAAAACCCACTAAAATTAACATTTAAAATCCAAAATACAACTGACAAAGTCGACACATTCTAGAATCAACAAGTTTATTATCTGCGATGTGTCGACCTAGTGCCTGACGCGCTTCCGGAAGTAGCTGTTGAAGCGCATCGCGTGCTCGAGGTTGGCGTCGAGGAACGTCTTGACGCGCACGTTCCAGTCGAAGACGTCGTCGCAGGAGGCGTGGCGTCGGCCCTTGGCCAGCGTCGCGTTCAGCCCTTCGAGACAGTGGCGCATCTCATCGAGCACTTCTTCGTCGATCGGCACCGCAGTGACAGACTCGTAGCTGGCACGCTGCAAGCAGACGGAGACATTGGAGTGTCAGGGTGTGGAGTCTGTATGTAGCCTGTGCAACGGTGGGTCTTCCAGTTAGCGAGAGGTTGACAAGCACTGGCTTGTAGTTGGCACGCTGCAAGCAGACGGAGACATTGGAGTGTCAGGGTGTGGAGTCTGTATGTAGCCTGTGCAACGGTGGGTCTTCCAGTTAGCGAGAGGTTGACAAGCACAGACTCGTAGCTGGCACGCTGCAAGCACACGGAGACATTGGAGTGTCAGGGTGTGGAGTCTGTATGTAGCCTGTGCAACGGTGGGTCTCCCACTTAGCGACAGGTTGACGAGCACAGACTTGTAGCTGGCACGCTGCAAGCACACGGAGACATTGGAGTGTCAGGGTGTGGAGTCTGTATGTAGCCTGTGCAACGGTGGGTCTTCCAGTTAGCGAGAGGTTGACAAGCACTGGCTTGTAGTTGGCACGCTGCAAGCAGACGGAGACATTGGAGTGTCAGGGTGTGGAGTCTGTATGTAGCCTGTGCAACGGTGGGTCTCCCACTTAGCGAGAGGTTGACGAGCACAGACTTGTAGCTGGCACGCTGCAAGCAGACGGAGACATTGGAGTGTCAGGGTGTGGAGTCTGTATGTAGCCTGTGCAACGGTGGGTCTTCCAGTTAGCGAGAGGTTGACAAGCACAGGCTTGTGGTTGGCACGCTGCAAGCACACGGAGACATTGGACTGTCAGGGTGTGGAGTCTGTATGTAGCCTGTGCAACGGTGGGTCTTCCAGTTAGCGAGAGGTTGACAAGCACTGGCTTGTAGTTGGCACGCTGCAAGCAGACGGAGACATTGGAGTGTCAGGGTGTGGAGTCTGTATGTAGCCTGTGCAACGGTGGGTCTTCCAGTTAGCGAGAGGTTGACAAGCACAGGCTTGTGGTTGGCACGCTGCAAGCACACGGAGACATTGGAGTGTCAGGGTGTGGAGTCTGTATGTAGCCTGTGCAACGGTGGGTCTTCCAGTTAGAGAGAGGTTGACAAGCACAGGCTTGTAGTTGGCACGCTGCAAGCACACGGAGACATTGGAGTGTCAGGGTGTGGAGTTTGTATGTAGCCTGTGCAACGGTGGGTCTTCCAGTTAGAGAGAGGTTGACAAGCACAGGCTTGTAGTTGGCACGCTGCAAGCAGACGGAGACATTGGAGTGTCAGGGTGTGGAGTTTGTATGTAGCCTGTGCAACGGTGGGTCTTCCAGTTAGAGAGAGGTTGACAAGCACAGGCTTGTAGTTGGCACGCTGCAAGCACACGGAGACATTGGAGTGTCAGGGTGTGGAGTTTGTATGTAGCCTGTGCAACGGTGGGTCTTCCAGTTAGCGAGAGGTTGACAAGCACTGGCTTGTAGTTGGCACGCTGCAAGCACACGGAGACATTGGAGTGTCAGGGTGTGGAGTTTGTATGTAGCCTGTGCAACGGTGGGTCTTCCAGTTAGAGAGAGGTTGACAAGCACAGGCTTGTAGTTGGCACGCTGCAAGCAGACGGAGACATTGGAGTGTCAGGGTGTGGAGTCTGTATGTAGCCTGTGCAACGGTGGGTCTCCCACTTAGCGAGAGGTTGACGAGCACAGACTTGTAGCTGGCACGCTGCAAGCACACGGAGACATTGGAGTGTCAGGGTGTGGAGTCTGTATGTAGCCTGTGCAACGGTGGGTCTTCCAGTTAGCGAGAGGTTGACAAGCACAGGCTTGTAGTTGGCACTATGCAAGCACACGGAGACATTGGAGTGTCAGGGTGTGGAGTCTGTATGTAGCCTGTGCAACGGTGGGTCTCCCACTTAGCGAGAGGTTGACAAGCACTGGCTTGTAGTTGGCACGCTGCAAGCAGACGGAGACATTGGAGTGTCAGGGTGTGGAGTCTGTATGTAGCCTGTGCAACGGTAGGTCTCCCACTTAGCGAGAGGTTGACAAGCACAGACTCGTAGCTGGCACGCTGCAAGCACACGGAGACATTGGAGTGTCAGGGTGTGGAGTCTGTATGTAGCCTGTGCAACGGTGGGTCTCCCACTTAGCGACAGGTTGACGAGCACAGACTTGTAGCTGGCACGCTGCAAGCACACGGAGACATTGGAGTGTCAGGGTGTGGAGTCTGTATGTAGCCTGTGCAACGGTGGGTCTTCCAGTTAGAGAGAGGTTGACAAGCACTGGCTTGTAGCTGGCACGCTGCAAGCACACGGAGACATTGGAGTGTCAGGGTGTGGAGTCTGTATGTAGCCTGTGCAACGGTGGGTCTTCCAGTTAGAGAGAGGTTGACAAGCACAGGCTTGTAGCTGGCACGCTGCAAGCAGACGGAGACATTGGAGTGTCAGGGTGTGGAGTCTGTATGTAGCCTGTGCAACGGTGGGTCTTCCAGTTAGAGAGAGGTTGACAAGCACAGGCTTGTAGCTGGCACGCTGCAAGCACACGGAGACATTGGAGTGTCAGGGTGTGGAGTCTGTATGTAGCCTGTGCAACGGTGGGTCTCCCACTTAGCGAGAGGTTGACGAGCACTGGCTTGTAGTTGGCACGCTGCAAGCACACGGAGACATTGGAGTGTCAGGGTGTGGAGTCTGTATGTAGCCTGTGCAACGGTGGGTCTTCCAGTTAGCGAGAGGTTGACAAGCACGGGCTTGTAGCTGGCACGCTGCAAGCACACGGAGACATTGGAGTGTCAGGGTGTGGAGTCTGTATGTAGCCTGTGCAACGGTGGGTCTTCCAGTTAGAGAGAGGTTGACAAGCACAGGCTTGTAGCTGGCACGCTGCAAGCACACGGAGACATTGGAGTGTCAGGGTGTGGAGTCTGTATGTAGCCTGTGCAACGGTGGGTCTTCCACTTAGAGAGAGGTTGACAAGCACAGACTCGTAGCTGGCACGCTGCAAGCACACGGAGACATTGGAGTGTCAGGGTGTGGAGTCTGTATGTAGCCTGTGCAACGGTGGTTCTTCCAGTTAGCGAGAGGTTGACAAGCACTGGCTTGTAGCTGGCACGCTGCAAGCACACGGAGACATTGGAGTGTCAGGGTGTGGAGTCTGTATGTAGCCTGTGCAACGGTGGGTCTTCCAGTTAGAGAGAGGTTGACAAGCACAGGCTTGTAGTTGGCACGCTGCAAGCACACGGAGACATTGGAGTGTCAGGGTGTGGAGTCTGTATGTAGCCTGTGCAACGGTGGGTCTTCCAGTTAGCGAGAGGTTGACAAGCACTGGCTTGTAGTTGGCACGCTGCAAGCAGACGGAGACATTGGAGTGTCAGGGTGTGGAGTCTGTATGTAGCCTGTGCAACGGTGGGTCTCCCACTTAGCGAGAGGTTGACAAGCACAGACTCGTAGCTGGCACGCTGCAAGCACACGGAGACATTGGAGTGTCAGGGTGTGGAGTCTGTATGTAGCCTGTGCAACGGTGGGTCTCCCACTTAGCGAGAGGTTGACAAGCACAGACTCGTAGCTGGCACGCTGCAAGCACACGGAGACATTGGATTGTCAGGGTGTGGAGTCTGTATGTAGCCTGTGCAACGGTGGGTCTTCCAGTTAGCGAGAGGTTGACAAGCACAGGCTTGTAGCTGGCACGCTGCAAGCACACGGAGACATTGGACTGTCAGGGTGTGGAGTCTCTAGCCTGGGAAACCGTGGGTCTTTTACCTAGCGGGAGTCTGTGCCTGTGCAACGGTGGGTCTCCCACCAAGCGAGAGGTTGACAAGCACAGGAGCCTGGCTTAGAGGAGACAAAAAAACCTCACAGCTCCACCATCAACGCCCCTCCCTTTACCTCCCCGTGGCTCCTTGGCGATTGCTCCTGCAACCTGCCGTGTTGGTGTCTGACGCGGACGTCCATTGCGTGCAGCTCGCAAGAGAAGCGCACGCGCTTGGCGTCGACCTCGCGATGCGTGCTACCTCCTTGGTGGTGATGGTGGTGCTGTTGCTGCTGCTGCTGCTGCTGCTGCTGCTGTTGCTCCGCTGCGAGGTAGGGGCGTTTGTCGGTCTCGGCGAACGAGGGGTGCTCGGCGGCGTGGTAGTGTCGCGGTTCCGGCTCGGCGGGCGGCGTCCACTCCGCGTGCTGCACTAACGGTCCTTCCGGGTACTCGAAACCTGCGCCAGTTAGAATTCGCGGGTAGTGAAGTCGAACAACACTCGGGTGTTTGGTGTGATCTCTCTACATGATAGCTTCATCATCAGCCTGCCATTCAATGCCACCGGGTCCACCCTCAGCTCGCTGCTATGCTTGGTTAGCTTCGTCAGCCTGTCATTCACCGGCACCGGGCTCCCTGCTAGGCTAGGTTAGCTATCATCAGCCTGTCATTCACCGGCACAGGGCTCCCTGCTAGGCTAGGTTAGCTTCATCAGCCTGTCATTCACCGGCACCGGGCTGCCTGGCTATATATTAGCTTCATCATCAGCGTGCAGCCCGCCAGCCAAAATACAGGGATTGCCAAAGCAATGGTAGCCCTAGTTGCTGCACGTATGTAAATTTTAAGAGTCAGAGTGTGTCATTCAATCAACTCTTAGTGAGGAAACCTCCAAGTGGAAGATTATTCCATGTTCAATGCACCTAACGTGACGACAAACTCTGACAAATAAAATCGAAGGAGCAATCATTTACCACCATCAATCAGGGAAGGCTTCAATGTAAGAACCATGATGTAGGGCCACGCACCTTCATCTGTGTTCTCGGAGTTTGACGAGCTGCTGGGCATCCTGTACGTGTACCTCGGCTTGCTGCGTGGCGCGAACGGGTCGATGCAGACTTCTTCTCCTAGCGGCTCGTGGACGCTGCTTGTTCCTGGTTGCTGGCTGCAGCCGGATGCTTGCATGAGTGTCGCGGTGCTTGGCTGCAGGAGTTCGAGACAGGAGAGATGCACGCGATGCGACGCTGTCCACGGGCGAGGGCGGTACGGTGTTTAGGAGCAGCGAGGAAATGAGGGAGCGCGGAGCACGACTTTTCGCTGGCAAAGATGGCGAATGGCGTGAAATGGTGACGAGAAACAAGATGGTCGCCTTAGTTTGGGGTTGCTTGGCTGTTGGAAGTGGTTTTGGTTCGTTTGGTGGCGATTTATTTCACATTGGTCGCCTATAAATAGAGTTGTGACACGTTGCTACGTTTTTCACGTGAATTTTCTTTGTTTTTCACTGGTTTTTGTTGTGTATTGATGTGAATTTTACACCGGAATCTATGTGTTTTGATGACAAGTTTGCAAAATGATCCTCCATTTATGTGGTCGATTGTTGCGACAAAAGTTGGCACTTTTTTGCTAGATTCGCTATCTCGACGACAATGGGATCAAATCAAAGATTGGTGAAAATTTGACAAGAATTATTTTCTAAGACCACTGTTGCGATTAAATATCTGTGATTCTCTCACAGTGATGTTGAACCGTCGTTTCGAGGAGGAAAGTTGAATGTTATTGACTTATTATTGACTTACATCAATGTTTTGAAAAGAACACAACATGCAAAGTTGCCAAATGCGAAAAATGAAAGATGAATTTATTCCCATGAGTAAAGCATTGCAACCCAAATTTTTATCTTCATTGCGATGAAATATTCAATGTCACCTATCCGATCTCCCCGCCTAGTATTTTATGTGCGAATCAAGGGTGGTTTAGCATGCTCTCAAGACAAAGTCTTGATTGAATTCAAGCAACGGACGCCCTCAAATACACCCATAATCCTTAAGGTTGTGTCTCATCTCATACAAATAAAGGTGTTTGTGTGTCGCCAAATCCCGACACACCACGACACCAGGTAAAAACACAACGTACACAGGGAAACACGTTGTGAAGCCAGCCGAGCAACGACAGAGTCGTGACCAGCTAGTGACATCGTGCAGTCGCCAGCGAGCCGTGCATGAAACGTGCTCCTTGGCGAAAAACGGGGTAGGGCAGGCGGCCACGTTCACGCGCGTAGACTCTCTGTGTGTGACTTGATTTGAATTGCATTGCGTCGTTACTCGTTTCTCTCCGTCGTGGCCCAGCCCCAGAGAGCCGTGCACCCGGCGAGAGAGAGGCCAACGCTGCACGCAGTCGCCATGTTTATAATGAGACGCTGTGTGCTTGTTTGGTTGCTAACACTGTAATCCTCGACCAAGGCTAGGTTGGGATACCTTTGAGCATGGCTAGGTTGGGATACCTTCGAGCAAGGCTAGGTTGGATACCTTTGAGCATGGCTAGGTTGAGATACCTTCGAGCAAGGCTAGGTTGGGATACATTCGAGCAAGGCTAGGTAGGGATACCTTCGAGCAGGGCTAGGTTGGGATACCTTCGAGCAAGGCTAGGTTGGGATACCTTCGAGCAAGGTTAGTTTGGGATACCTTCCAGCAAGGCTAGGTGGGGATACGCAACATCATGTTTAGCGGCCTAATAGCTGAGTGACAAAGGGGTGCGCCGCAAAGCGTTGTTCAACAGATTTCTTATTTTCTGACAGCCCTGACGGACTGCCACAGTAACTCTCTCAAGCATATCTTAATTATCGCATTTAAACATAATGATTATGCAGTGATGAACTTAAAATACAATTGGAATGCATCTTCTTGGTGCATTTCAGATAATGTAAACTTTCGTTTACGATGCAGAACTAGTTCAAGCTTCTCAACTCGTGCAAATTTCAAACTGCACACATAAGTAGGAAGAGGTTATAATTTGTCATTCGCCCCGAGCTGCGTATCCCAACCAATCCTTGGTCAAATCAGCAATGGTAGCCGGGCTGTCTTCACTGGGATATGCATCAGCCCCAATACAGCTTTCGCACCGAAAATGTACACAGATCAATGTAGTAGCTGCAATGAGATGGCCACTCTCTCCGGGTGCGTGACTCTCTTCGCCATATATCGCGGGTCAAGTTCAATGACATTGCGTTAACAAATAATTTGTTTGTCCTTGTGTTTCCTGTCAGCCGACATACCGAAAGATTGCGCGCGTGATGGCAACAGTTTGTTCAGCTGCCGCCTTTCATTAGCATCTTGCAGATCACGCGCCCCCACCCAATGCTCATGCAGCCCGTATAGCACGCTGGATGCGAGGCGGACGGCTGGGAACGTGCGACGCGTTCGGTGGGACGTTGAAGCGCGTAGCACGCTGGCTCGAGGCGGACGGCTGGGAACGTGCGACGCGTTCGGTGGGACGTTGAAGCGCGTAGCACGCTGGCTGCGAGGCGGACGGCTGGGAACGTGCGACGCGTTCGGTGGGACGTTGAAGCGCGTAGCACGCTGGGTGCGAGGCGGACGGCTGGGAACGTGCGACGCGTTCGGTGGGACGTTGAAGCGCGTAGCACGCTGGATGCGAGGCGGACGGCCATTTCATGTTTAAATGGTAAAGCTGTTTGAGAGGGTGCTTTGTTCTGCAAAATAAGAAGAATCTATAGTACCTACCATTATTATTCTTTACCTGCCAAGAAGCCAAGACTTGTTAGACTGATTTTACAAAGAGTCTGGATGTGGCAAATTTAAAAATGATTTTCTTACATGTCCCGCCAGATGTTCGTGAGTAAATTCAAATTAAATTTGAGCATGTTGACCGTTTGAAACCGATGCCACAAGAACAAGCAACTATCAAACAATATGAGTTGGCCCCGATTTTCTGAAAGAAATTGTCCGAAAGCCCGTTCCCATCGTTACTCGTTGATTGATGAGCGCGCCGCATGCAAGCGTCGCGTATAAATAGAAGGTAATTAGCGATCCGCGCTAATTATAACCCGTGCCTGACGCCGACGATTAAATCAGGCGGCAACAGGTAGTAATTATAGCAATCCGAAAAATGTTGTGCGTTTCCGCATCGCACGGAAAAACGGTACAGACTTTGTTTTATCGTTCGGAAGTTTCCCACCTTCGGCTTCGTAGGTGCTTTCAATGGAATAACCGTCTGCACATCTTCACATTAAAAAAATACAATAGCGTTATTCCTCAAATTTGTCTTGATAACTTAATTTGTGGGTGTTTCCAGGAATTAATCGAAATTCAGGGCAATTACCGTTGCTTGTCAGATTTGTTTTGTTTCGTTTTTCATCTCCGTGGCAGCATGGACATCCTAAATTCTTGATAACATCGACTTATTGTGCATTTGCCGGAGTTAAGCAACACCATCCTTGTACTAAGTTTTGGATGGGTGACCGCAAAACAAATTACCAGTTTCAATCGGCTGACAACCACCGCCAACAACCCTTACCTAAAAGTAAACACCACCCAGTGTCGTTGCGGTGCTTATAAACTGCTAAGTGAAGTCCATGCTATCGAAGTGTCCTTCGGAAGGTGGCCAGCGCTTGGTGCTGTTGGACAGGAGCAGGCTGCGTGCCGGCACCGGGTTCACCCTCAGCTCGCTGCTAGGCTAGGTTAGCTTCACCCTCAGCTCGCTGCTAGACTAGGTAAGCTTCACCCTCAGCACGCTGCTATGGTTAGCTTCAACCTCAGCTCGCTGCTAGGCTAGGTTAGCTTCACCCTCAGCTCGCTGCTAGGCTAGGCTAGGCTAGCTTCACCCTCAGCTCGCTGCTAGGCTAGGTTAGCTTCACCCTCAGCTCGCTGCTAGACTAGGTAAGCTTCACCCTCAGCACGCTGCTATGGTTAGCTTCAACCTCAGCTCGCTGCTAGGCTAGGTTAGCTTCACCCTCAGCTCGCTGCTAGGCTAGGCTAGGCTAGCTTCACCCTCAGCTCGCTGCTAGACTAGGTTAGCTTCACCCTCAGCTCGCTGCCAGGCTAGGCTAGCTTCACCCTCAGCTCGCTGCTAGGCTAGGTTAGCTTCACCCTCAGCTCGCTGCCAGGCTAGGTTAGCTTCACCCTCAGCTTGCTGCTAGACTAGGTAAGCTTCACCCTCAGCACGCTGCTAGGTTAGCTTCACCCTCAGCTCGCTGCCAGGCTAGGCTAGCTTCACCCTCAGCACGCTGCTAGGCTAGGTTAGTTTCACCCTCAGCTCGCTGCTAGACTAGGTTAGCTTCATCATAAGCCTGTTAGTCCCCGACAATTAAAAGAGGCAGCTTCAACAGATTTAAGACAACATTTCTAACATATAGATGATGTTACCTAACCTAAAGCCTAAGTGCATTCTGAAAGTGCATAGGTTTGGCACGAACCTGTCTATCTCCACTCCTAAATTGAGCTCGCGCGGACCAATTAGTCCGTAATTACCGGAAAACGTGCAGCTTTTGATACTTTTTGCAGATGCCGTTGCCGCAAATCCAGGTCATTTAAAAAATAAACAAACATTCGAATTTGCATGCCGGTGACAGCAGATGATTCGAGACGTGGAAGAAACGTGAACTTGGAATTAGTTTAGGGAAATGAGTCGCAAAATGTGACCGACTTGCGTGTTTGTATCCTTTATTTCAGATGAATGATTGTTGAATGTTTAAGATTTTGGTGATAGATAGAATGTCGTTAATTGTGTTTATTTACTTTGTCACAAAGTTGTCAACACATTGATTTTTATCATTCCTGACAGCGAAAAGTATGACATTGACTAGTTAAAAAAAAATCCAAAATTTAAGCATTATACCTGCTAAATTATTATCTTAAACATTTATTTCCAAACTCAATTAGCGCCGATGCTACTGCGGCTTACGCTGCTGCCTTCATGATAAAACCATCATTAGTAGGTTGCACCATGACCTCTGTTAGCTTTGAAATGTTCTGTGATATTTGCTAAATGTCGTCGCTTATTCATTTCAATGCTAACCACTTCATCGAGTCCTAATTTTAGCAGTGTTTGATTGTGCGACATGCAGAATAATCTACAACGATCGAAGCAGCTTAAAATTCTTGAAAGAGAAAGAAAGAACGTGATAACCAATATCTAATATCTATATACGTGCCGTGTTGGTATGCATGAACGTCAGGTGTTTAAACATCGTGGAATGAGGACAAATAGTAAATGAAATTTCCGAACATATTTTTGTTTGGTTTCGATGAGGCGGTCGACTTAGCATCTCAACATGCGACCAGCTGTGAGATGAAAGGGAATATGACACTAATCGTCTCTTGGTGGGGCCCTAAGCCCTGAGGGCCCTAATACCTGAGGGCCCTAAGAACTAAGGGCCCTACGCCGTAAGGGCCCTTACACCGAAGGGCTTCTATGTGAACCAGCACGTTCCATTTGGCCGCTTTACCTGGACGTTGGGGGACGAGATGCCCATTTGGAACAAATCTTCTCGCAGTTGTGTCTAGAAAATATACCAATTCACTGTAGTATTAACTCTCTCGGATTTTGTAAATATTTTTAAGCATCTAATTTCTTTTAGATCTCACTGTCCATTTTTCGCCCTCGCCCTCTCGCCCTGTCCCTGTCCCTGTCCCTGTCCCTGTCCCTGTCCCTGTCCCTGTCCCTGTCCCTGTCCCTGTCCCAACCCCTACAAAAGCCGGATCTATGATTATGTACAACCCCAGCAGCACTATTGGTCAGAAATTAGACCACAATCAAAATGACCCATTTCCAGGCTCCATGAGAAATCAAGCAAAGGTAATGCCCATACGAAAATAGACTGACAGCCATATTTTTAGAAAAACTTGTATAACAGGCTGATTGCTTGGAGCCAAATTCAAACTCTTCCCGACTTTTCGCAAAGCTCTGCTGCAGCTGCTTTATCAAAGGTCTTAACTCGAGTTTGGGGGCTTAACGTTCACTTCCCAGTTCAATAGTTTTTTTGAAAACTATAACATGCTAACATTAGGAAGTTACATTAGGTAGTTTTGAAAAATATAAAATATATTGTTATATTTTTATTCATAAAGTTTATCCGCTGTGAGTTGTACGTGTGAGTTGTGACTGATTATTAATGGAAATAACACGTTTTTTTAACGTAACATTTTATTTCATTACCAGTTTTACCATTTATCAGGAATGTTACCAACATTTAAATTACCGGTAATTTTACATCACTTCCAATAGGTATTGTGGCTTGAAAAACAGTCTAACGATTTCGTACATACAACCTCAGTGACTTACCTATACTGTAAAAAAATAAACCCCGAGTAATATCCTTTTTTGGGTGGTCTTTAGTGGTACTTCTCAGAAACGGTCCATTATCTCATCAACCGCTAATTGAATCTCGACGCCCCGTGGCCAAACGCGCGATGATGGTCTTGACCTATAAGCTGTCAAGAATCATCCTTCGAGAACGTGCACCAGAGAAAGAAAGTTTCCACGGCGGCGGCGGTGGCGGCAACTCGAGGAGAATTTCTCGGATATTTCGGTCGTCGCTGCCCGCAGCGGGACACGAACCCCGACTGCACTAGATATTGAAAGTGAGATGGACTCTGATCGGAGCACCAGAGGACCAGACTCCGTGACCGCGACTGAGTTCACTTTGATGTTTGCAACAACAATCCGCGACTGCATCTCATTTGTTACGGGCTTGGCAATCAGATAAAGGAGTGTGTACGTTTCGTTTACTCACTGATCTTGTCTCCGTCTGAGAAAGTCTATGCGTTTGTAACCATGGCTGAGGAATATGGTATAACTTTACGGCGGGAGTCTTTAGTGGTGCTATAGGTTTGTTTCCAGCAAGACTTTAATACCACTTATCACGTCGGTGCTACAGTGGTGCTTCTGTTGCCAAGGCGCTGCCTTTGGTGAAATTATAAGTAAGGATAGTGATATTTGCAATTGTGGTAGATCCGTAGCAACATTAGCAGCGCAGTGGCACTGGTGCTTGCTGGCATAGGCAAGGCACATAGTAATGCCAACAATCGTAGCAGCGTAGCAACACTAGCAACAGCAGTGACACCGGTGTTTGCTGGCATTAGGCAAGGCACATAATGCCAACAATCGTAGCAGCGTAGCAACACTAGCAACAGCAGTGACACTGGTGTTTGCTGGCATTAGGCAAGGCACATAGTAATGTCAACAATCGTAGCAGCGTAGCAACACTAGCGACAGCAGGGACACCGGTGTTTGCTGGCATTAGGCAAGGCACATAGCAATGTCAACAATCGTAGCAGCGTAGCAACACTAGCAACAGCAGTGACACCGGTGTTTGCTGGCATTAGGCAAGGCACATAGTAATGTCAACAATCGTAGCAGCGTAGCAACACTAGCAACAGCAGTGACACCGGTGTTTGCTGGCATTAGGCAAGGCACATAGTAATGCCAACAATCGTAGCAGCGTAGCAACACTAGCAACAGCAGTGACACCGGTGTTTGCTGGCATTAGGCAAGGCACATAGTAATGCCAACAATCGTAGCAGCGTAGCAACACTAGCAACAGCAGTGACACCGGTGTTTGCTGGCATTAGGCAAGGCACATAGTAATGCCAACAATCGTAGCAGCGTAGCAACACTAGCAACAGCAGTGACACCGGTGTTTGCTGGCATTAGGCAAGGCACGTAATAATGCCAACAATCTTAGCAGCGTGGCAACACTAGAAACAGCAGTGACACCGATGTTTGCTGGCATTAGGTAAGGCACATAATAATGTCAACAATCGCAGCTACGTAGCAACACTAGCATCGCAGTTCCACCAGTCATTTTTCATCAGGAGTGGCTTTTATAAAAAAATATCCCATGCCGTTCAGAAATGTCCAGTTAGCACGACTTATGAATCGAGTAACAGGTTATTTCAAAAGGAAACTTTTAAGTTATTGGTTTGTGTCTGTGTGAGAACACCGACAATTTGAAAATGCTCTTTTGGGAATTTTGGTACACGTGCAGTCATATCCTCGATCTGCTCCATACTTTTCAGAAAAACTATTTAACTGGGTAATTGAATGCTAAGTCCCAAAACTCAAACTATTCCCGACGTTTCGCGAAGCTATGCTGCCTGCTTTATCAAGGGTCTAAACTCGAGTGCCAAATCCCAAAAAACAAAAGAAAGAACAAGGTTCTCAAGGTTCTTTCTTTTGTTTTTTGGGATTTGGCACTCGAGTTTAGACCCTTGATAAAGCAGGCAGCATAGCTTCGCGAAACGTCGGGAATAGTTTGAGTTTTGGGACTTAGCATTCAATTACCCAGTTAAATAGTTTTTCTGAAAACTAACGTGCTAAGATTAGGAAAAGACATGAGTCTTAAGAATTTTATGCTCCATACTTTCATTTCTCTTTTCCCCGATAATGTAAGATGTTTATCAAAGTTAATAGGTTCAGTTTACACACCCTCGCTTCGGTGAACGGCAGGTCAGTCAAAGTTTATTAAATCTTGTGAAAGTGCAATGAATTATTGCACGCTTAAAACATTAAACTTGACAATTCAACTCTTTTCTCTTTGCCCTGAGATATTCGGAGTTGTGTTTGCTCCTCTGACATGTCTATATTGACAAGGTTCATTGATAATTCAATGAAATTTGAAAATTAGGCTGAGTTTGCCTCGAATAACCCGAAGGCAGATACACTGAAGGAGCAGATGATTCACCCAATTTGGGTGTCATGAATTGTTTGTTAAAAATTAAATCTCGGGGTGATTTGGTTGTCCCACCTTTGTGTCCCAGAATTGTCGGTAGCACATTGAAATTTTGACTTTCAGTTTTGACTCTGCCATGTCTTTGACGGTGAAAATGTTTGGAGATCTTAATTTTTACCATAATTTATTTTTCGATGTTTATTTACTAAGATTATTTTTTATTGATTATCTCATTAATTTCTCTGAAATCGTTGTAAGACAATTAAAAGTAAAGTTATATTCGTCATCTGTGCGATGATTAAATGGAATAAAATGAAATCACGACACACGTTAGTCATCTAAACGATCTACCCACGTCTTAATGTATATATCCACTCTCCAAGTGTTCAAATTATTACAGATCTTTGATGCATACGACTCATCTTGTCAGATGTAATGAGACCAAATCTTCGTGTTCGCTAAATTGATAGGTCCTAATTATTGTCACGTGATGATGCGTATACTGAATGCACCGGCTTCATGGTTCGAAAGTGAGATGGTAATTGGGATGATCCAGTTACCGGCATCAGCATCAGCATCAGCATCAGCTTTGCAATCACACGGAGATGCTACTTCTACTGCATGGAAACCAAACGCACGTAGCATGTCAAATTACTGTCCATGCATGCCACGAACGAGATTGATTGAGATGGATTTGTTCCTTGGCCACGGATCGTATAAGAAGCCTTGACTGGTTTTCTTTTCTAACTGTCTGTCGCTTGAGTTCTAAATGATTTGTGTGAGATTTGTTGTCCAAAATAACACACCTGCCACGCTATCTTAAATCAATAAGCGAAGATGATTGAGTGTTGCTATGAAATTTAGCTTTACCAAATTCAGCCTTTTACTCAGCAGAGAATTATCATATTCCATGGGCTAGAAAAGATGTATACAGACACGAAATTATAACAAACCGCTAGAATTTTGTATTATATCTTGTCATTTTGGCTTGAGGGCCAACTGTAATTTTTAGTAGTAGGTATACAGATAAATTAAAGCTTGTATATAAAGAAAATGTCTACATTTTCAAGGAAGTAGGATAGATATCGGTGTTCTGATCAGGCCCTGGTCGAAATGATCGAAGTCATAATATTAAAAAACCAAACTTTGCTAATGACTTCCATAAATTCAGCCTGCATCAAATCAGAAACATAATCAATTACTTCGTTAGAAACCCACATTTTCTGTGTATAGCCTCTAAACAAATGTACCTATGCAAAAACAATCTTGATAGGCATCTAATTGCCACCAACCGGGCGCGGTAAGTCCTAGTAAACTTCTGCAACCTAGGCGTCTTAACCGTAGGGCCATTACGGAAATCCGAAAGCACTTTTTCCGGTCACACATGAAGCTGAGGACACGTCGATGCTCCAGATCACAGAGATGCTGCGGCTCGCAGTAATCCCTCGCTCGAAACCCCGGCAGCAACGATTTGCAACGACTAGCGAACATCACGTACCTTTCTTTCCCCTGCAGGCGAAACGAACGCGCTAAGTTTTTAGCTATATTTTTTATTTCTTCTCTTGTCGGAGACGTGTGTGTGACAGTTGTTGGACGTGCGAATAGGCGAGATGGTGGAAAAGTAGGGCGTTTGGAGCTGGCGCAAAATTGACACGCGGATGTTTGGGATTTCATTATTTTAAGAGGTTATTCTTTTTAAGAAAATAACCTTGCTCTTCATAAATAAATTAGCATAGTTAAGTTGTTGTTAATTTCAACACGATTTCAAACGGCTTTGATTTTTCAGTTTTTTGTTGTGTGTGGACTGGTTTAACAATTTATTTCTTAACTCTGGAACCTTTTCTGATTAAGCAGCGGTGTTAGTGCTGCTAGGGTGTTAGTGCTGCTGGGTGTTAGTGCTGCTAGGGTGTTAGTGCTGCTGGGTGTTAGTGCTGCTAGGGTGTTAGTGCTGCTAGGGTGTTAGTGCTGCTAGGGTGTTAGTGCTGCTAGGGTGTTAGTGCTGCTAGGGTGTTAGTGCTGCTAGGGTGTTAGTGCTGCTAGGGTGTTAGTGCTGCTGGGTGTTCGATTTTTGAACAAGGTAGGGCTTGCTGAACAAAAGCCAAAAATTTTAGCAACTTGGCAGCAAAATTACCCCAGTAATATTTTGTGAAATATTGCGTTTAAATTTTATTTATATATCAGAATTCTTGGAATTTTAAAATCCATATTTGTAGAATCACAAAATCCTATAGTGAGCTCAATTATTTTTAACTGCACAATGATGTACCTAAGCCCATTGTCATTGTTTATTCCATTGAGTAGTAATAGATTTTATAATGCAAATGATTAAAAAATTGCAAGTATTACAAGAAATGATATGAAGCATAAGAATCTGCCATATAGGATATCGAATATCCTTTTACTATCTGTTTGATTAAATCAATCAATAAATAAAGTTAAACAATCATAAAGATAGCACAGAGGCTTCGTTATAATGACAACAGAGGGGTGCAAATCAACAGATGTAAACCCAATCACACAACATCAAAAGTGTCTGCCAACAAATTTCACTTCATAGACATCTGAAATCAATCCAGTCTTCCGACCTTAACAAAGATTACACACATTCTTCAGGCTAAATGTTGGCAAAACCGTGCAGACTCGTCGCAAAACTGTTAGTCACTCGACGGCAACGGCATCAGGAAATCGACCGTCTCATGTCGTAACAAAGATCAGCTACAACGCGCTCTGAATCACCGATAAACACAGGGTGATTGCTGCTATAGAGTCCATCCAGGATAAGACTAGAACAGTGGCCAGACGTTTTATTTAACACTCGCATATCGTCTAGCTTTAAACTAGTAACTTTATTATTAAAGTTATATACTTATAGTTGGAAATAAATGTAAATCGGTGACGGCAATTTTTTTTTGGTTTCATATTGGTCCTCATATTGACTTCTAGCGCTGAGCGGACAAGGATATTCATAAATTAGACAGATTTAGCTGCTGCTGCTGATGCTGCTGCTGATGCGTGTGAACCTGATCTCTCTGTCCTAGATGATTCACTAGCAGAGAGCTCTAAAAGAGATTGAGATTATCTTGGCGATCTGGCCTGAGTCATGGTCATTCCATGGTCATGCCATCGGACTTATCATCTAGGAATCTGACGGGAAAATACTTGTCGGTGTCAATGAAATGGTTGTAGAAATAGCTTGACCATGATCGGACATTCTTCAAAGGAAATCAATTTGAAAAAAAATGTGCAATTGCTTTTGTTTATTTATTATATAAAGTGAACACCGTGTTCCTCAAGACAATGTTTGCTGTGCATAACTAGAGATGAGAAATTACTGGTAATTTAAAAATTGTAATTTTACCGAACAATGGTAAATTGGTAATTAAATTTAAAATTAAGTTACAATTAGAATTAAAATTTTTAAAATCTGTTATTTTTAATAATAATAAGTCACACGAACAGCTCACTGTGAATAAGCCTTATAAATAAATAAACTGGGACACAAAAAAAAATTAATAAAGTTCTAATTGTTAAAGTTAACGGTTAAAAAACGGTAATATTACCGCCTTACACCTCATAATGCACAACGTTAAAAAATGAAACCTTAGCAAAAAAATATGTCATTGTGAAGTATAAGCTATAGTTACTTACCAGCGCTATAGTGCAAGAAATCGTGGCATTTCCAATGGGACTTAACCTCACTCGAAGTCACATCACCTAATATAGTAAGACCCACTAGATATTCAATAGCGCTGTTGGTATGATTTCTTATCTTCTTCATCCTGGGGAAGAAAACAAGCGACGCTCTAGGCTGCTTAGCCCATGCCGAGATCTCTGTTATCTCTCGACACTCAAATGAAATCAATACCACCTTTGCCCAAGACTTGACATTCTATTTCCTTTGAAGAGCGACGACCGACCTCTGCCTAGATATCAGCAGTAAAAGATTTCTTCCTTTTTTCACACATTGTATCTGATTGTTATGATTTTATACCGCCTGAGTGAAATTTGTTTTTTCTTGGCTTTTCACCGATGACTTTTCCAAATGCTACGCTTGAGATACTTTTTATGGGCCGTTAAAATGTGCGGAGGATTTATACTTTACAAACAGAGAAAGATATTTGTGTGGAAAGTGTTTCTATAGGTGCATGAAACCTATATGGGAGCTCTAGGCCGAGTTGTGGTTGTGGCTGTGGTTGTGGTAGTGGTTCCGGGACTCAAACCCAGAGCATAAACTAAGCTTACATTCCGATGCCATATCGATCAGGCTTTTTTTTACAAATATCTTCACATGACGTGAATCTTTATATTATCGTTATACAAATCGTAACTTGGTGGATACTATATATTTATATGAAAACTTACTACTTGACATTTTAAATATGGAAATTAGGAAGGAGCATTACTATTTGCTCTCACCAAAGTGAACTTCGTATGTCAGCTACGCCATCGAGATTCGAGGATGCTGTTAAATGTGAACCGGCCGAAGTAACAACAAATTTCCGTTATCGTGTTTGTTCGAGATAAGCATCACAGTAAAATCGATTATATCGACAATGCATGTAAATCGTAGCCCAGCAAATATTTTAAACCAATATTATGATCTCCAACTCGCCTCACAAGAACTTAACACATTTCACGTGACCTCTAGACGTTTGAAAAGCCACGAAATCTTACCGCTGACACTGAAAGTTTTCAAACTGGTCACGAATCCAAACCAATTTTCTCTTTCTGTTTATTAATCAATATTGTCCATCGTTGCAGGTGTCTTCTCCGCGTTACTACACCTTCTCGTCGCATATCGAATTACCGGAAGAGATGAAGCCTTCGAACGCGTCACCAGCGTTCACCAGCCATCGACACCGACGCGTTTCACCCTCGCCCACTCTCGCCTAGCGAGACACACCGAGACACCAACTCTCCACGGATATCAAAATGTAAACATCAGCCCCATACAAACACAGACTCCACCGTTGCCTGGACAATGAAAACTGATAACAGCACCTTGATAACCAACGTCAACACCAAACCCTTCGACAAGAGTCAAGTCACCGCGTACATCGGCAAGAGCATAAATGTCGCACCGAAACTCGTAGAGAATTTCAAACGCAAACTGCACCGCAGCAACGTGGCGAGCCGAGGCCCCAACGGCGACCCCACGAAATCGACCACCCGTCGAACGATGATCGGCGTCGGCGACCCACCGGCAAGTTCCGGTTTCTCTTTGCTGCGCGACCGACGCGCTGCCGTCGACGCCGCCGATCGAGCGCAGCAGCGACCAGTCGGCGACGGGACGGCGTCGCGCGCGGACGGACTCTACAAAGTGACTCCGGCGTTGGTGATCCCCACCAGCGCGCACACGATGCGCTACGAGGCAGCGTTGACGCAGAAGGAAGCACTCGGCAGATTCCTCAAGGAGCTCTGCGACGAAGATGAGGACAAAGAGAGCAAGCGCAGAGAGATCTTGAAGAAGCGATCCGAGATGAAAGGACGCGACGGCAAAGAGATACTGAGCAAAGAGTTCGGCAAAGACGGTGTCAAGCTGAAGATGCGGCAACAAGACGATATGGAGGACCGGGAGGAGGTGAAGCGGACGCGGAAGGTGAGCTTCAAAGTGAACAACCACCACCGGAAGAAGTCGACGGAGTCGCGTGTGGTAATCAACAGCAACGTGGCGACGCTGGCGTCCCGCTACGACAGTCTGGCCGCCGAGGAGGTCTTGCTGAAGAACAAAGACGTGAAGGTGTTGGTGAGTCGGCGGAACAGCTCGCGTCGCGACGGCGGCAACGTGAGCGTCACGTACCGCCCGTCGATCCTCAAGAGCCGCATCACGAACGTCAAGGCCGCGATCGGGCTGTTCGAGGGCGAGGCCAGGCCGAAGGAGGGGGTGCGCTTTGACGGGGGCGAGGGTGGCGAGGTGAATTGTGTGGAATTCGGCGAGGTGGCGTGTCGCGGGGGTGTTTCGGCGACGCGTGCCGCGGAAGTCGGTGATAGGACGGTGAAGAACAGTGCGAAATCGGTGAGTTCCAAAGATCGCGGCTTTAGGACCAGTGTTGCGACGAAGTGCGAGCCGGAAAAAGCGAAACCGGTCGCGAAAAACCTACTAACAACCAGTGCCAAACCAAAAAGAGTCGTAAACGCGCCCGCGATCGCGAAAACTAAGCGCGTCGAATGCAAAGAAACTCCGGAACCGGTCGCGGAGAGCGACGCCGTCAGACTCGTCCCGATCGGCGAGCCATCCGACGACAAGTTGATACCGCCGACGAAGAACGGCGTCAAGCCGGGGCCGAAGCCGAAGCCCGTCCTAAACGCCAACCGCTCGTCGCTCTTCCCGCAGACTCCCGGCTGCAAGCCAGCCATCCTCGCCAAACCTCCCCATCTGGACGCCGGCAAACGGCCCGTCGCCGTCGCCGTCGCCGCCAAAATACAACCCAACAAGAGCAACCTATTCGGACCGACCATCGAAAGTGTGCCAAAAACACAGTTAGCAATCAGCGCCGTCGCGTCGGCGGTCGCCGTCAGCGACACGTACGAGGTGATCGACAACAAAGACACGGACCCTGAAGTCGCCGCCATCAAACCGAACACGTCCTTCTTGTGGGGCTCGACCGACGCCGCCGCCGCCGCGACGTCGGCGCGTCGGAGCGTCGCGACGCCTCTGTTCGACGACATCGAACTCACGTCCGACCAGGAAGACAGCTACGAGATCGCTCTGGAGCAACTCAATCAGCGGTCGCACAACGCGAAGAATCAGGGGCGGAAGGCGGGCGGCGACGACGGCGTGCTCCCTCGCGAGACGGTCGAGTTTGTCGTGCAGGAAGCGGAACAGGAACAGGATGAGGAGGAGGAGGAGGCGACGTACGACGACATCCATCCGCCGTCGTCGCTGTATCTCGCGCCGGGGATGCACTACACGCTGCTCGACGAGATCTACGACGATGTCGGCAATCTGGACACTGACTCTCTGATGGGGTGAGTCGCCTTGCTAAGCGTCTTGTTGTTATCCGGGCGTCACGCTGCTGGTCGCGGCCGAAATTTCAATTTACTCTTAAATACTTAAACTCTGGTGCTAAATAAAAACTTAGTACCTTAGGAGCGAGCTGAGCCAAGGTTGCTTCCTGTGCATTCTTCGGCTTGTAGTTTATTTATTTATTTATTGATTCTCTTACAATTGTATTTTTCAATGCGGTGGTAAGGTCTTAAATTCTATTCTATAATTAACAATTCATTCTCACTCTGTCTTTCAATAAATTCGTGCAGTTGTTGGGACCCTGGATCTTTCCTGCCGCCGACACCAATTTCACAAAAATATACTTACGGCTGGATTTAAAATTCTCAGTTAAAAGTCATCTTCCAGTCATGAAGAAAACAGAAGCAAACGATAGGTTGTCAGCATGGAAATGATTATTTATCCGGAGGTTAGCCAATACAGAAGATAAAACAGTGATGACGACCTGACCAGAGGCCAATTCATCATCATTTCGCGACATTTCAGCCATGTTGAACTCATATTAACCCCTGCTTCCAACGCGCACCCTTACAGCTACGACTACGTGAGCTCGCGCCGACCCCCACCCGCCCGCGACGCCGACGCCGACGCCGATGCCGACGCAGACGCCGACGCCGACAACATCTACGACGACGTCCGGCCGACGGCGCCGCCGGGACGCCCGGATGACACCGTCTCGTTGGCCGTCAGCAATTGCTACGAGTCGATCTACGACGGCGACGGCGGTGGAGGCGGTGGAGGCGGCGACGGCGACGCCGGAGACAAGAACAGCTCGGGCAGTTCGACCGACGGCAAGAGCTTCCTCGAGGTCGACAACAGTCTGTACGGTGGCGCGCGGTTCGGCTCGCGGTCCACATCGCAGGCGTCCACTGGTGAGTTGCCTGAAGTTAAGCAACATTAGGAGTTAGGTGCTTGATGGGTGACCATCATGCACATGATCAGTTCTGTTCGGGAGAGAGGTTGGAGGGTTTGAAGTTAGTACGACAACTTCACTCGCCTTGCTTATCAACCTCTCGGCAGCACGGATTAGCGGAGGAATCCTGTTGTTCGAGTTGTATACCGTCCTTCGGAAGGGACGTAAAGCCGGTGGTCCCCTCGGTGCTTTTCGACAGGAGTAGGCTACGGGCAGGCACCGGGTTCACCCTCGGCTCGCTGCTAGGCTAGGTTAGCTTCACCCTCAACTCCTTACTATGGGCTTGACCATTGCTTCACCCTCGGCACGCTGCTAGACTTGACTAGCTTCACCCTTAGCTCACTGCTAGGCTTGACTAGCTTCACCCTCAGCTCGCTGCTAGACTAGGTTAGCGTCACCTTCGGCACGCTGCTAGGCTATAGGTTAGCTTCACCCTCGGCACGCTACTAGACGTATGCTCCTCCAAGCGATTTCGGTCGATGAACACCGTGCGTCTGTCTTGTGCACAGCGTCCGTGGGCCGAGGTAGTCTGCACGATGGACCCGGCTACCAGATGATCTCTCCGGGCCAGCCGCGCAGCGACACCAGCGACGAGTGGATGGACCTGGAACTATCAGACTCCGAGATCGAGACGGGCACGTTCAACGTCGTGTGAGTTGCCTGCTTGTCGCGGTGGTGGTTGATGGTTGATGGCTGTGATTAGTAGCCGATGATTTTAGGCCGAAAGGTGGTTGATAATCAACCCTATAGATGATTGCATGCCGTTCCAGTCAGCTGCCGTTACGGAATTGACAACATGTTAAACTGTCCATTCCATTTTCAAAAAGAAGAAAGTGTCAAAATCAGAGTCAAAACAAGTTGGGCGAAAGGGGGGCGGCTTTGATAACTGAAAGCTGTGCTGAAATACAAAATTGTACGTGCAATACCCCTATTCCATTCAAATTCAATCAAAAGTCTATTTAAATGACGTTATGATATTATACCCACTCGCTTAAGCCAGGTAAAGCAATTCGGGTTGTGATTTCCCTACCGTCCTTTGTTATTTAGCAGAGATAATTAATTTTTTTTACCAAACAACAGTAGTATGTCCAGTGGGTATCTGACGTCAGTTTTCTCTAAGTGGAATAGGTCTATTGCACCGGCCGCTAGCAGTAAGTTATTTGACCGCCTTAACGCAAGTGATTTGGGCACGAAGCAATTATATTTCCTTGAAATTGTCAGTTGTTGTTGTTGTTGTTGTTGTTGTTGTTGACACTTTGCGAATGTTTGTCGCAGCGTGCACGACCGACGGTCGCGCTGCAAACGCAGTCCCAGCTGGTCGCAGCGCGTGCGCAGACAGTGGTCATCGAGCCGGAAGTCCCCGCGGCGAATAAACATCCACGGTAAGTCCCACCGACAATCCTCGCAGTTCGCTGCTTGACACTCTGCTTGATGGCTTTCATCAAGTCGTCGGCGATTATATTTCAAGCTAGCGTTCACGTGCTGTTACAAATCATGTCGTTGAAATCTTGTCGTTGTAAGTTAAGCAACACTGCACTGGTGCGGGTGTTGGATGGGTGACCAACAATGATATCGCCACTTGCACGCAGGGTTGGGTAGGTATTATACGTAACGTATAAAACACGTATTATACGTACGTATTATACTGTATTATACATACGTATTATACATGGACGTTTTATACGTTTTTTTAGGTATAATACGTAAACTATGTTTTACTATACAGAATTTCTAGAAATAGTATCTGGAGAATCAAAATCACTGATACTTTTACATTTTTTCTATTTTGGATTCGGTCCTCTCTCTGATACACATTCTGATCAAACTGATCAAATTTACAAACAAAAAAAATGTCAATTTTTATCAATACATGCTAAGTGATGAAGTTCTGCAACATGTAGACAAGAGCAAATATTTGGGAGTAAATATCACTAACAAAACAACCTCCACTGGGATGAACACATAAATACTTATATTATATTGCAAAAATAAATATTTGATTGAAGTTAATTCCTAAAAATTTTGTAGAAAAATTCAGTACTCATCTGACGAAATGTTTGAATTCCTTGATTCTGATACTTTTAAAGGGTGGTATTTGAAAAGTTTTTTGATTGTTAAGCGGTTAAGAATGTTAAGCGGTTGCGGAGAGGGTTGTGATCGTACAACCAATTTCAATTTCAACTCATCACTGAAGGTGATCCAAAGGACACCAAAATTCAAATGTTTGCAGGAGATGTAAAATTGAACAGTTTCCGGAAAAAATGGTTTTATACGTAGGTTTTATACGTTTTTTACGTATAATACGTATGTATAATACGTCTAACGTATAAAAGGGTTTTAGACACGTATAAACCCAACCCTGCTTGCACGGCTGTAGTTTTCAAGGAAATGTTCCCGGTACATTAAGGGTCTTTGATAAGGCGGCGGCTGTCCCTTGGTAGATACTTTTTGCAGTTTGCACTGGCCTAAACGACGAGTTTAAGTTGTTCTATGTTCCTGTTCCTGATCCCTGTTTCTATCTCCATGGAGACGGCAACAACACAAACAAAATTAATATCCATTCCCCAGTTGGTTCTCTATGTAGCATAACCGGATAATGCTTAACTCCGGATAGGTGAAAATATCCGGATTAAATTCCCGGTGCGGATACGAATTTCGGAATAAATATTTCGTTTCTAATTTAAAAAAAGCGAATTAGATTCTGTGCGCCCAAAGAACACGAGCCACCTAGGTGCTAGCTGAGAAACTAGAAGTTAAGAACGATGATGCCTGGCGTTGAAATCTCCAACTAGCTCGTGACGTCACTCTCCCATTGCCCCCTCTCTCGCGCCAGCTGACAGCCACTTCTCCTCATGGCTTCCATGGGCAGGCACCTGTGGATTCGGTTATACCTCATGCCCTCATTCAGTGGTGAAAGTCAAGCACCGGACGGCGACAGTCATTTTTTCTACGTGTCTGCTCTTCATTGCCGTGAAAATTACCTAATCGTCCATCGTCGGTCATCGTAATCGGTTTCCGAAACGGAGAAGATACTGGTTTTTTCTTGTCGTGTGAGAGTGACAGTTCGTTTTGCAGGCGGCTAGCGGTGTAGGTGCCCAAGATGGAATACTTAGATTTCGCAAGCAGTCAACCTTGGCGTTGTGTGTGGAAAAATTTGTGATTCATATTTCAGCCTAATTGTTTTAGAAAACGGATCTTTACCTTGGTTTGCAAGTGATCTCATTTTCTGTCGGTTGACTTTTGCGGAAATGTTGAGCGGGGCTAATCAAATGTCGGCAATGGCTCTGGTTTCGGATCGATTTGTAGCGAGTGAAGTGTGAATTGCCAAATACTCTGTTAATTACTGTGGTGCGAGTTATGTAAGCTTGTAAATTCCTTCCCACACGTTGCTAACTTTCAGTGGGTTTTAGAAACTTGTTTATTTTTGGCTGTGATTTCATTCTGGGACATTCTAGAATCATGCATGCATGTTATTTAGCTGGGAGGAAATTGCATATCATCTGCAACTTGTCATTACTATTTTAATCTTGTTTATGGTTCATGATTATCTAACTGTTTATTTGTGAAATATAGCTACAGGAATACCTTCTGGTTTTCAAGTCATCTACTATTACCAATCTGGTATGCATTTAAAGCATTAATTTTCACATAAATATCTTGCAATATTATTTTCTAATTTCTATGGACCAAATTGCTTAGTTCAGACAAAAGTCAATTAAATTGCTAATTTCATTAGTATCAATTGGAAGTGGGCAGTGATTTTAAATTGGATACACACTGGGAGGAAACAAGAGTTGATTTGAAATCACGTGTGCATAGCGTACAGAAAAACATCAAGCCGCAATCGACATGAAAAAACATCGTTAAAATGCCAGTGGAACTTTAATAGGCAACAAGAAGACAATTGTGTGAATAGAATAATCAGCAAGAAATGAATACTAGACAACAATGTCTCATGATAAACACAGACCAGTGATTCAGCAACTTCAAAGAAGGACATTGTAACAAACATTAAAAAAAACGCCAGCAAAAACCAGTGAAAATGAGCAACAAAAATCAAAAAAGCACCTACGAAAAAACCGAAAAGTCGCACCAACCCAAACACAGGCAAGCCACCGGCGACGACCACCGACTAAAATGATTCACAATGAGCGTGGCATTCTCCGGACGTAACGCATTCCCGAACGCGTCTCGCTCGTCGAACGAGAGCTACTACCGACGTCCGCGTCCTCACTGCGCAGACACTGTGTTCGTTACCTCGACGTCGGCCGTCTGCTTTGTCGAGGGGGCGGCGGAACGGAAGCAACGGACGGAGGGGGCGGGATCGGGGGGCGGCATTGTGGTTTTGAGGGTCGGCGATGGCGGTTGCGGGCCGACGGAGAGATACGAAACGCAGACGGTGACGTTGTTTGTGGAGAAGGAAGGTGAGACGATCGATGCGGCTTTACGTTTGCTATGCGGTTGAGTAGGTAAAACATTTTATGGTCTATTTGTTGACTTGTTTGTAGATTCTGATAGGATTTTGATAGATATATAATACATTGATTGTTGTAGGTATTCATTTGTAGCCATGTTGTGCAATTTGGATGCTTATAAATAACCTAATAGTGAAATGTACTACCTAAAGTATGTTTAGTTACTTAAAATTGAAAGAATTGTCAGATTGGTAGGTACTAAATATCTTAAACTCTGTGTAACTTAAATTTTTCCACCCAAAACTGACAAAATCAGCTGCTTGCATGTAGAGCAACCTTGTCCAATCAGCGCTACAGCATTCATACCAACGCCGTGTGACAGAAATTGCCCGCTACCGATTTACCTTGTTGTCTACCTGCATTTAATAACTGTAATTTTAAAGTTACTAGTTAAACGCCGACAGGAAAACGAATGGGAAATTATGCGTTTGGGTATGTTTCTAGTGTATGACGGTGAAATTTTTAATTTAGGTTTCGTAATATGATTTGGCGGAGTGTAGATCTAGCTTGATGGATTGAGTCAGATGAACTTTGATAGATTTAGTAAACTTTCTTCAATGTTTTTATTTTTAAGAGAGCTGATAAGTAATCAGCTTGTTATAAAAATAGTTGTAAGCCCTCAATAGACTCATTGTATTTGTATTAGATAGAACATATTATTTAACTTGTGGTTGTAATATTACATATTTATTGCTAATGCTAGCTTCTAAAGCTTAGGAAAAAGCTTTTGATTTATGGCTTAATTGAAGGAAGAGGCAACCTATTATCTTATTAGTTATTACCTATTATCCTACCGATTATTTAGAAAGAGTTTTTGGTTTCTTTTGTTTTTTTATATACTACTAGCTTCAAAAGCTTAGGAAAATAAGCTGTAAACAAACTTAGATTGCCACAACTGGGTAGGTGACCACAACTTTGTAGCTAGCCACAACATGTCACTCTACCCTGAACGAATCCAGCGGTACAAGTCGACGGAACGTTATTTCGTTGCATAAATGGCCCGTAATGACCCTGTCGCGCGTCCCCTCCGTTGCAGGCGACAGCTCCGAGTCGGGCAGCGACCACCACTACGAGATGGTGGTCGGCGTCCGGCCTGACGACGTGCCTTTCGACGACTTCGACTCGCTCGACTCGGACGACGAGGTGAAGCCGCCGCCGCCGCTGCCGGTGAGTCCTTTGCATTTGGCCGACGGTGTTCTCGCGCTTTCTGGCTCGGTGTCGCGTTAACGCCTCTGTACTGATTATTAAACACTCGTTTGATCGACGGGCACGAAAACACGGCGGCGAGAAGTTGCTGTGAGTGAAGCGATGTTCTTTTCTGTTCCGATGCGAGCGGAGCGAACAGCTTCACGCTGTGCTTACGTGCCGGTAGTTCAAACGATTCAAACTTGCCGCCGCATATCGGCACGAAACTCACCAGTTTGTAACCAGTGATCCTGAACCATTATCTCCAAGCAATCTGCTTGCCGTTGGGGCCGGTTTTAACATTTTACTGAGTTCAAGTGTTAGTTGAGCTAAAAGGCATGGCAACAGCCAACCACGTGCAGTGAAATTCAACTGTTTCTCTTAGTTATATCTCAACTGAGAGTTTAAAAAAATTTAAAACTGGCCCTTAGTGTTAATTTCGAAAAAATAAATTAAAATCCGGGTCATTGCCTGTCCGGGAAAGACCCGTGGCAGGAAAAGACCCGGATTCGAATCCCGGTACAGATGTAAATTTTTGAATTGACATTTCGGTTCTAATAACGTGCTTGCCGTTGGGGCTACAACTCTTTACTTATTTTACTCTACATAGTGTGACACACTATGCGACTCATAGACTCGTCGTGTGACTTCACTCATTCACTCGACGATAACAGACCAAACGGTTTGGCAACGTTGGAAACACCAGTTCTCGTGAGATCACCAAAGTCAAGCAACATCGCACTGAGTCAGGTGTCTGATGGGTGACCATCATGCACACGATCAGTTCTGTTCGGTAGAGACGTTGGAGGGTTTGAAGTTGGTACGACAACTTCACTCGCCTTGCTTATCAACCTCTCAACAGCACGGATTAGCGGAGGAATCCTGTTGTTCGAGTTGTACTGTCCTTCGGAAGGGACATAAGGCCGGTGGTCCCCTCGGTGCTTTTCGACAGGAGTAGGCTACGTGCCGGCACCGGGTTTCCCCTCCCTTCTAGGCTAGGCTAGGTTTATCATCACCATTTCATTCACCGACGCCGTTAGACCAGTGCCAAAGGGCCAGTTGTCAAAACAGTTCGTCGTTTAACACCAATAATCAATCAATCAATCATCTACGATAACGCTGTGTCTGCGTCGTTTGCGCAGGGTGGCTACAACGGACGGCTGCCGGAGCCGCCGCCGACGCAGGGCGTGTACGCGATCGGCAAGATGGCCGAGGCGGCCGGCAACCGCCTGCTAAAGTTCAGCAAGACGCTGAGCCGGATGCGGCCCAAGCGGCACACCACCGAGATACGCTTCGCGCCGCGAGGTAACCGACTCCGACGCCGCCGTAATGGGGGCCAGTTGGAACAGTTGTTTTATGACAACGTGGTGGCAACCTTTCGGTTTCTGTTTTTTTCTTGATTGGTAGATAACTTTAAACTAACTGTTGCTGTTTTGCTGTCATCTGCAAAATTACGTTCCTTCCGAAGAAGCTTGATGAGGGACGTAGATTATGCCGTTAACATGCTAGTATGCATAGCAAAACACCACAGTTCACGATTGTTCGGTCAAGATTACATGGGATGCAGCCCTTCCGATTACTTGACTTCGCATGTCCCGAGAAGACCTCGGCTACTAACCTAATTTCACACATTTTCTAACCAGACATTTCTTACATTTTTTTTTTTAAGGGGTTGGGGATGTGATAGATCTTGGAAGGGTTTTTAAAAACAAATGTGCCTTTTTTGTGGTTTCCATGTAAACATCAGTAAATCGGTAAATTTGGATAACAGAACACTTATTTTTTGGTGCTCCAAAGCACCCTTTCTAGTACCGAAATATCGAATCATCTAGCCTAAACATCACCTTTTTTTTATTGGATGAGCGTAGCGAGCGAAGCGAAGACTTCAATTTGACCACCCGTAGAAAAAAAGTCCATGTGTTTGTTTTTGTTTTTTTTTGTTTGTTTTTTTGTGTGTTTGTTCGCGCTCTACCGTCCAAACGGCTGATCCGATTTTGATGAAATTTTCAGTGTACCTGAATTTGTTCTGAACTTAGACCCCCTGCGTTTTTCAGCTTGATAGCTTTAGAACTTTTCTCAAAAATCCAAATTTACGAAAATTTTCAGATTTTTCGCCATAATTTCGCTGTTGGTTTTTACTCTACTAGCTAAAATACCAGGCCGAATTTGATGAAATTTGCAGAATAGCTTTTGTATACCGTATACACTATACTGGTTAACCAAGAAATATGTTTTATATGTTTTTAATACGTTTTTTAATCGTATTTTTCGATTAAATTTTCAAGTTTTTTGCCGTTTAGCATATCTAAACTGTAATTACCCTTGCTTTTTCTTCAACAAACGTTACAAATATGTTGACCGTAGTGAGATGTACCGTTATAACAGTTTTCCTGCGATTTGAAATGGTTTTTATATGAAAATTATCGAAAACTCCATCTGTCGTCTAGGCTGGACAAAGTTTGACAGCTAGGTAATGATTTTGCTTGGCCGAAAATTAATTGCCTCTGGATTCGATCGGCTTTCACCAGAGGTAATTGTAATAATGCTTGAATCTTTGAATCTCTGTACAAATTCAAGTTGCAGTGAATTCATCATTCTACGTATTAGCTTGATAGCTTTTAAACTTTTCTCAAAAATCCAAATTTACAAAAATTTACAGATTTAACAGAAAAAAAATTTATGATAAGGTGATGTGGAAATTCGGCAAAAGAATCAAGACGTGTGTGGATTTCATCGCTTCCAAGAATCCTTTACTTAGCTTAGGTAGATGCCAAAATTTTTAATCAAATTTGATGAACTTTGGAAGACCAAAATCTGGGCTGGTGTACACTATACCGTACACACTATATGGTATATACTGGTATACAAAGAAATACGCTCATCCAACAACGCGTCCACAGGTAGCGTTCGGCGAAGCCCTAGTATATATATATAGATAGAGAACGCATTTACGCGCTCGACTAAAAAGTCAGTAGCGTAGGACTCATCAGATAGCCAGACAATACCCACTAAACTCCATCTTCACCACTAGTACCCTCAACAGCATTACGTCAGGTACGTAGCAGCCCGTTCCGGCGACCAGCCAGACCAATCCCAACCTAACAAGACGCCGCCCCCTCTGCCGCAGACCTGCCCAACGCGCCGCCGCTGTCTCTGCCGCCTCTTCCGCCGCTGCCCCCCGCGACCGCGCCCTCCGCCGCCCCCGCCGCCCCCGCCGCCCCCGAGAAGGCTTCGGCCCCGCGGGCGGCGCCCAACCGCAAGTACTGGTCGCTGCGGAAGTTCCGGCGGAACTCGTCGGCGCCCGCTGCCGAGACGTCGACGTTCTACCTGACGGACGCCGTCGATGTCGACGACAAGTCGGGGGGTGAGTCGCGCGTTCGGTCGGTGTTGTCGATGGACGGTTTAACGATCGATTCGGTATAGATCGATTTTTTTTTGTTGTACCTAGTAGTTTATTAAAAGAAATTTGTTTAAACATTAATTATGCAGGTACATAAATGATCACATGGCTTTGAATGATAATAATAAATTGGTAACATATCGATTTAATTAAGAATAGCCTTGTCTGTTTCTTAACAAAGATCCGCTGTAAAGCGCTGTGAATCACCGATAAACGCAGAGAGTTTGCTGCTATAGTCCGGGATAAGGTCATGCTCAAAAAATGGCCGCCATTCACAGTGCACCAACTCGTGAAACCAAATCCGCAAGGCGCTATTTCAAAATTTCGAAATCAAACACTAGAGCTAAACTTTTTATGAAGACACCTGCAAATCTTCTGGCTTTTTATTAGAAATTTTATTATTACAGGTATAATATATTGATACAGTTAGATATATAAATATAAGGTAAATTGGTGACTGCCAATTTATTTTCCATTATGTTGGTAGTCGAAATGACTACTAGCGCCGAGAGGACAAGGTTTTTCTTAAAGTAAAAAGACCGTTATACGATTACCAAAACGAGCCGAATAAATTTGCAGCTACATATTTCAATTTATTTACCCATAGGCACTTAGATTTCAGGTATCCAGTTCTAACAAACATCAAGGTACTTCATACAAAGAAAGTAACTTAAATTAACTTATCCGTAACTATGTATTTACTCTACACAAGTCATGGTAACTTGAGTTCTCAGTTCATAGTAAATCTATCGAAACCGCCGCGCACTCTACGGCTAAGCTAACCTCACCGCGCTTTCCCCGCAGCGGCTGTAAGCAGCGAGCGAACGCGCGCGACGACGCCGGCGCTGGACCGCCGGGCGACGGTGGCCACAGACCTCGGCTGCGACGTCGGTGCGCCGCGACCGAAGCCCGCCCCCGGCGCCCCCGGCGACAGGCGCAGCAGCGCCAGGCCCAACTCGCCACCCCCGCTGCCCCCGCTGCCTCCTGGTGAGTGGCGATCTTCCTGCCGACGAATCTCTTAGTTTGGAGGCTGGTTTCATTTAATTTATTGTCTGATAAATTAAATTTGATTGAATGCCCGTAACATAGTAACTATTTAATGTGTTTTTTGATATTCTACACTGTGCAATACCAATACCAAAACCAAAACATTTTATTTTGAATCAACTCTCAGAAAATAATGTTATCTACTCTTTAATAACGTAATCTTTCAGAGGTTTAGCATTAATAACATGAAATCAACATTGTCTTACTCTAATTCCACTACCTTTCAAAAAGGCAACACACTGCTATCGAGATAAACAAATGGCTAGTTAGTGAACAACAGATGTATTCCACTCAAAGAAAAAATACTCCAAATACCCACAAAGAAAAGCCACTCGGGTTTTTGAGAGCTTCACGAGCCACTCGAAAGTGTCCCACGTTGCAACGATGTTCCGTCCCGCCAGCAGAAGTGCCGAGGCGTCCGCAGCGCAAGGAGAAGCGCGCGTCTGCGTCCAGCACGTCCTGGTACGCCGAGTGCGGCCTGTTCGACTCCAACGAGGCGGCGGCAGCTGCGGAGGCAAAGAGACCGACGGCGGCGGCGGCGGCGGGCAAGGAGAGGCCGCTGTCGGACAGCTGGTACGCAGACGTCGGGCTCTGGGACCGGCCGGGCGCGGCAAGTCCCAAAGGATCGCTGGTGAGTCGCGTTTGCTCCGAAATTACGCGTTTACGGGTGGATGTAGTGGCTTCACGGTGTCGGACGGATGTAAGTGTTTCTTCTGATCAGAAGACCCTTGCTCCTTGCTCGTTGGCAAAACGTCGGTCCGGGTGCGTTTCAGGATCGAAAACCACTCACGTCGGCGCTGAAACCGTGAAGCCTCTACATCGATCCAACATGGGCTCTAATAACCTCCGTCTAATCGTTTATATAAGTGAATAACTCATCGGCATTACGAACCATTTATCTTTGAGAGTAAGCTATTGCAGGAGACCTCTAAGTGGCAATGATTAATTTACAAATACTACATCAGCTTGATCCTCCTTGATCCCACGTACAGAATACTTTGTTTCGAGCCTAACGTTCCTCAAAGCATTCCCCCTGTCGTTTTAGAGCACGTCCAGTGAAGTGAAGCTGTTGTTTTAGCTTCAAATCTGTGATCCCGCCAACAAAATACTTTATTACTGTCGTAATCTTAGCATGTTAGTTTTCAGAATAACTATTTTACTGTGTGTTGAATGCTAAGTCCCAAACTCAAACAATTCCCGACGTTTCGCAAAGCTCTGCTGCCCGCTCTATCAACGGTCTTAACTCGAGTTTAACTTGAAATAGTTTTGCAGTGTAGTGAAGTGGTTGCTTCATATAGAAACCCGTGACCGCACAAACAAGATGCTTTGTTGCGTTGCTTAACTTGTTCCCCGTTGTTCCAGAGCACGTGCAGCCCGGCCAGCGAATCCAGCGCGGCGCCGAGTCCCAACGCGTCGCTGAGAAGCCGCAGCGACTCGTCGCTGGCCGGCGACGGCGACGGCAGCGGCAGCGAGCGGCGGTTTCGCGACGAGCCGCTCTACCAGTTCTACACCGAGTCCGTCGTCGAGGTAGCCACCGCCACCGCCTCCGCCTTGCCACCCTGTCGATTGATTGATTTGTTGAGTTTAACGGCGCGTCAGCATTTTGACAGCCGGAAGAAATATCCTTTCCGAGATTGTATCAGTGTCCGGGAATCCCGATCTTTTGCATTACTATTTACTAATTAACTGGCAGTGATGGTTTACGGGCAATCAACTTTTGTTTGGATGCTAATTTTAGTTGAGTTGTTTGGCTCCATGGAGATAGAATCATGGCAACGACTGAATATGATGTAAGTGCTAGCATCGCTAGATTCGCTGCCTTCTATGTTCAATTAAAGTCCTGTTTCCATCTCCATGGATGGAGCTAAACATCTGGAATAAACTTAATACTGTTCATGGAGAATAGCTAATGAACTAATGACTAATGCGTCACGCCATAAAAGATCTGGATTTGACTCCCGGCACAGAAACTATTTTGAAAAGGATATTTTGCTTCTAACAATAAATATCGAACAAATATTTGCAGTTTTCTTTGATTCTAGGTTAAGATTATCAGCTTTGCCGCAATCCCACACTAATATTATCAGCCTCCTTGGACCCCACATTAAAATAACCAGCCTGCTTCAATCTCACATAAAGATAACCAGTCTGCTTGGATCCCACCCAATGAAACGAACGCTGGTTGGCCCTCCGCAGCTGGCGCGGCGCGGGATGAACGCCGAGTTTGACTCGGACGGCTACGAGGAGGCGGACGCTGCGACGGCCGGCCGTCCGTCGGCCATGGACCTGACCCCGCGGCACGGGCAGCATCGCTCGCTCTGGTGCGAGATCCCCGAAGTCATCAACAGCTGCGTGCTCAGTGAGTCGACGCTGAACTCTGTGTAGGAAAGGGTCAAGCTCGGGGAATTGTCGCCTGCGTTTCACCAAATCGTGAAAATAAATCCTTTAGACGCTGTTTCAAGGTGTCATAATCAAACAATAGAACAGTGGCTAAACATTTTATTTAACACTTGCATTTCTTCTAGTTTTTTGCTATTTTACTAGGTTTTACAATTTCCTCTGGCCTGGCCTGGCTGGCCTCCAGATGAAAACTTATCTTCAATTTGACAACCTGTCAGTTGCTTGCTTCTGTTTTATTTATGACTGGAAGACCTTGCCCTTAATTGTTAAATTTTTAAATATTTTACTTTAGAAAAAAAAATTCACAAGTTAATAGTAAATAGTAATCTCATCATGGCAAAAAAATAGTGGATTATTTGGTCTTTCAAGCAGAACATTATTATCTAGTTACGTCAGATACCCACTGGACTGTCTACCAGTTAAGAAAAAATATTAATTATCTCTGCTAAATAACAATCGTGGGTTGCGTGCAGGTACGCTGAGCACGCACCAGAAGAAGCTGCAGGAAGCCAAGTTCGAGATAATCTCGTCGGAGGCGTCGTACATCAGGTCGCTGGCCGTGCTCGAGGAGCACTTCATCTCGAGTCCCGACTTCAACGACGACGCCGTGAGTGCAGTCCCGTAGCGACGTTTGTCGTGTTTATTACTAGGAACTAAGTATCCATTCCAAAGTTTGTATCCGTACTAGGATTTTAACCCGGATCTTTCATCTGTTTAGGCATCACCCAATTAATACTTCCTTGAAACTTATGTCTTTTCCTAATCTTAGCTCGTTAGTTTTCAGAAAATCAACTTAACTTTTAATGCTCAGCTCCCAAAGTCAAACTTTTCCATCGCGTTGCCATGCTACCTGCTTTATCGACGGTTGAGTTTGGAGTTGGACCCTTGATAAAACAGGCAGGAAAAGACTTTGGGACTTAGATTACCCAATAAAATATTCTTTGTGAAAATCACCCAATATTTCTTGAGTATTTAGCAATTTAGCCCTGGTTATACAGTGTGTACAACAAGTAACATACAACATGCAACGAGTATTTGCACCACCGTTCGAAACAAGACTACATGTTATAGTTTCTCTTAAGTCACGCTCTCTCGGAATTGTGCAGGTGGTGTCTAAGAACGTTTGGGACTTGGCTTACCCAGTAAAATAGTTTTTCTGAAAATTATACAATTTTACTGTAGTATTTAGCAATTTGACCCTGGTTATCCAGTGATTACAACAAGTAACATGCAGCATGCAACGAGTTTGAATCGACACTACCACTTAAAAGTTTCTCTGAAGTCAAGCTCTTGCTTTGGCTCTGGTTATACAATGAGTAGAACAACTTAACAATTAATATGCATCATGCAACGAGTATATGCACTATGATTCGAATCGACACTACATTGTAATAATTTCCCTGAAGTAACGCTCTCTCGCCGTCGTCCAGGTGGTGTCTAAGAGCGACCGCCGCATCCTGTTTGGCAACGTGGCGCCGGTGCGCGTCGCGTCGCGCGGCCTCCTCGCCGAGCTGGAGCGTTGCTGGCAGCGCGACATCTTGCTGCACGACGTCTGCGACGTGGTCTACCGACACGCCACCGACAACTTCAACGCCTACGTCAAGTACTGCTCGAACCAGATCTACCTGGACCGCACGCTGCGTCGGCTCAAGTGAGTCATCGCTACGCCGACAATTGCTTAGTTCATCCAGGATAAGGTCGTTGAGTGAATAAGTGTTGAATCAGCTGCAACGGCAAGTAAGTTGTTTGGAGAGAGTTCGGCTTTGCTCTGATGGAAGGCGCTTTTGGTCCTAAAAAGTACCTTGACGAATGTCGACGTTTCGTCACGGTTCTTTTTACGACCAAAAACACATTCCTTTGGAGCAAAACCCGACTCTCTCCAAACATCTAACCACGGCTCTGAACCAGCCTTGCCGGCAATTAGGTTGCTCGAGGATAATGTTGAACGCCAGGATCGCTGATGTTTTCTTGCCGGTCGTGCAAACGGTTCAAGCTCGGCGTCGCATCTCGGCTCGATACTCACCAGTTCGAGACCAGCGATCCTGGATTTCACCATGATCTCCGAGCAGCCTGCTTGCTGTTGGGGCTATGACTCTACACCTATTTACTCAATGATAATGTCATACTCAAAACATGGCTGCCATTTACATTTCACCAACTTCTGAAACTAAATCCACATGGAAATGCGGAGTGGTTCAGAGCCGTGGTTGGTGGACTGGAGAGTGTTCGGTACTGCTCTGGTTAAATGCGTTTGCGGTCCTGAAAAGGACCCTGACGATTTTCGACGTTTCGTCCACGTTGGCGCGGAAATAATCTAAGCAAACACTAGAATAGTGTCTTAAACTTTTAATTTACCACTTGCAAATCTTCTAGCTTTTTACTAGTAACTTTATTTTTACGGTCATTTACTAAAACGCTTAGAAATAAAGGTAAATCCGTGACTGTAAATTTATTTGTCATCATGTTGGTAGTGGTATTGACTACTAGTGCTGAGCAGACAAGGTTATCCTTAAATTAAATACACTTTAACGTGCTGCTCAGATCTAAACAGATCCACAAGGATTGGACGCTACGACGGCAAAAGTAGGTCCTCGCTTGACAGACAAGTATTGTGGCTCGAACCAAATCCACCTCCATCGACCCCTGCGACGATGGCCAGCAACATGTTCCACGACGTGCCCAACCTAACCTCCGCGCCCGTCGCCGCCCTTCCAGAGAGCAGCACGGCCGTTTCGCGGCGGCGCTGTCGTCGCTGGAGGCGTCGGCCGAGTGCGAGTCGCTGTCGCTGCACAGCTTCCTGATGCTGCCGATGCAGCGGATCACGCGGCTGCCGCTGCTGCTCGACGCCGTGCTGACGCGGCTCTCGCGGCAGGACGCCGAGTACGACAGCTGCACGCTGGCGCTCGCCACGCTCAACAAGGTGCCCCTTTCTTGCGTTTGTTTTTCTTGTCGAGCCAAGAGGAATCTTTGATTACGCGTTTTGTTTGAGTGTGTGTGATTGTGGGCCCTCTACAGCTAACAGACCTGCAAATTCTTTTAAAATCTTCCATATCAACCAATTTTTTCAGTTAAATTACATCAACCTGATCACTAAATTTGACTTTATTGTGACATTACTTTGTGTCATTACAAACAGGGACTGAAACCGAAACCGAAATCAAAACCGTTATTTGAAAAAGAACAAAACCAAGAACAAACCGTTATTTCAATATCGGTTTTTTTCGGTTTTTTTCGGTTTTTTCGTGCTTGTATGTTGCTGAAAATTGCACTTTCATATTTGCGTTTTCAAGCAAAAAAAATGTTTTGGGGAGAAAATCACGGGTTGTCGAAATATATCTAACTAGTGCTACGTGTAGCTTTAACAAGCATCCGACTTGTAAAACTTAAAGTTTATATTTAATGAGCATATCTGCTCTTCCAGCAAAAGTTGACATGTCATCATAAGCTTCTATGAGCTCATTTTGTCTCAGGCGAACATCTTAGCCATAATCTACATTGAATTACTAATAAACATTCCAATACTGTAGATGCAGCTACTTGCTATCAGCACATATTCTTCTACTTTTGGGATAGGATTTCAATTGCAGCTGCAGGAAAAACTCAGATTCGAAATTAGTTGCCCTGTGGCATTGCTCGAGACAAGAGCAACGAAGTCGATTTGGTTCAAATATCTAATGCGCAAGGAGGAAATCCATTCGAGAAACATAAAGTCAGGTAAGATGGTAGGTATAAGATAAATCAGTGGGTTCTTTTGTCATGATATCCTAAATTTATCAAGCTAATTTCAAATAAAATTTATCCAGAAAGGTCACTATGGGCAGGGGCGGAACTAGGCGCCTGCAGGGCCCGCGACTGCGGGCGGGCCCAGGCCCAACCTCAGCCGCGGGGGGCCCGTCGCCCATCTCATATTTTTCGTTCGATATCATATTGTATAAATGCAAAATCGCGACAATTCTTTTCTGCGATTAGTTTTTATGTTTCCTGTCTCACGCTAGGCTGCAAGTAGAATTTGAGTTTACTAATCCATATTCCTAGAACACTAAACCTCTCATTTGAACATAAAAGTCTAGCATAAGCATGTCCATGACATGAGCCATGTAACCATTGCTATTGAATACAAAGCATTTCTGCTCCAATATTTAGTCAGTTTGCAAGAGAGCTTGGTGCAAACAAGTTGATTGCAATTCGGATTTCGGAGGCTTTTCAACTATGAGTGCGACCAGTGGGGCGTCAAAAAACGGAAAAATAAGTTTTTAGCTAACAAACTCAATTTACAGTTTTTTTTCCGGAAGATCTGCCGGAAGGATTCCCACTTCAGCTTCTTACCTTTCGGAAATCATTTCCGAAATTCGCAGTGTCCGAACTGTTCGCGAATTAGCCAGCCTTGTTTTAGTGGACTACACGGCCTTGACATCGAGCTACGTAGATGTGTTCACTGCTCTGATATTGTTCCTAATATTGCCAGTGTCTGTGGCAAGTGGAGAGCGGTCGTTCTCTCGCTTAAAGCTGATCAAAAACTATATTAGAACCTTGATGGGACAACTTCGCCTCTCAGGGTTGGCTACCCTCAGTATCCAAGCTGACAGGGCAAAGAAAATGGATGTGGAGTTACTGATAGATCGATTTGCAGAGATGAAGGTGAGGAAAAAACAATTTTAAGGTAAGACTACGCGATTGCATTGATGAAACTTTCAAAAAATATAAAAATGCCGTGAATTTAGTGGGGGGGGGGGGCCTCTCAGCCAAATCTGCGGGCGGGCCCGTGAATCGTTGTTCCGCCCCTGACTATGGGCCAAACAAATCACAGACATGTGTGGGAAAGTCCGTTTTCACCCGCACGTTTTTTTTCTGTAAAAAACCGATATTAACCGGTTTTAACCGGTTTTGAAACCGTTATTTTTTCGAAAGAACGAAACCAAAACCGAAACCGAAAAAGCAAAATTTCAAGAACAAAAACCAAAAACCAAACCGAAATTCGAAACGGTTTCAGTCCCTGATTACAAATACTTAACATATTTCAACAAACTTTCCATATTTGTTAAACCTCTTGATCTAGTTGTCTACCAGCGCCGGGTTGTGGACAGTGGACTGTTGCGCTGTGGCTTTGCGCAAAACCCAGTGCAAAGCTCGGAAATTTTGAACCAAATCCAACATTTGATTGTAAAGCTGGCAACACCGCCAACTCGGGCTGCGATTAGAATACGCCACAGCGCAACGCCCGCAAAGTTTCAAATAGTAAACGTTCAGTGATAAATTGAATATCGTTATGCTTGTCTTTACAACACGTCTCTATCGTCTCGTAGGTCGTGAAGCAGTGCAACGAAGCGGCCCGACAGATGGAGCGCATGGAAGAGATCTTGATCCTCAGCCACCAGCTGGAGTTCCCCAAGGATCTCAAGGCGATCCCGATCATCTCGTCGACGCGGTGGCTGGTGCGTTCCGGTGAGTAGGGCGCTGCCGGCGCGATGGGGACCGTCCACTGATCTCTCTCTGTTGCATGGATAGCGCTTCGTATCGAGCGAACGTCAAATAAAGTGGCGCTGGGTTGTCGCCATCTTGGCCGCTCTAGATACGGCAGATACGGCAGACCGCTGATCCCTTCTGTTCGTGCAAGTAAAAGCCATGCACATGCTGACTGGAGAGTTACAGTTGTATGATGGTTTAATGTTCCTCAAATAAGAGTAATTCACAAAATTTGACAGCTAAGGTGATGACATGCTAAACATAATATACTTATCAACAGAGGCCCTCTCAGGCCATGGTTTCAATCAGAATACCTCAACAGAGACTGTGTTAATAACACAAACCGCAACTAAATATAAAGAGATTGATTAAAATAACGGAAAAAGCTTGCGAAATCTGGTCTGATACTAACAGACAGATTCTTAGGACATTCCTAAATGGCGGCCTGCACCGCAATATGGTATCAAAGTCTCACCATACGAAGCTTCATCCAGGCTATATTGATGGGAGCGACGCAGTAACGCACCTACCTACAAGCGATCTTGTCGGAAATGGATCCGACTTCTAAACGAGACGAAATGAAACCAGACTCGTGATTCTCGTTCAAATTTCGCCGCTGCGCTTTTGCTGACGACGCGGATCGTGTTCCAGGCGAACTGACGCAGCTGATACCGCGAAGCGACGAAGCCAAGCTGACGTTTGGCAGGAAGTTCTCGAAGGCCACCCTCTACATCTACCTCTTCACCGACCTGCTAGTTGTCACCAAGAAGAGGAGGTAACGCTATGATTTCATTTCTACCATGTCGTCTCTCCAGGGAGACCCTCTCCAACCCTTTAAGGGCTCTCTTTGCTTGCTTTTAGGCCTTGAAAGTGCCTTGTGCCTGAATTAAGGTTAAGATATCTTCTCAAAACAGATCACAGCCTGTAAAGATACTCTTATATGTAATCTGTCAGTTGACACTTGAGATCGAGCATCGGTGGCAAACAAAGCTCAATATTACGCCAGATGACATTAGTAACGTTGTTTAAAAAGTTGCACCCAGATGGCTGCAGTGCTTTACTTTGATACCGAGCCGCGCTGACGACTCTGTCACCAGCTCGACAATGCTATTCCGGAAGAGTAGCCTCCTACAGCATAGATTCAACATAGCTCCTATGTTCATTCATAGTCCTGTTTCCATCTCCATGGAGCCCAACAACTCAAATAAACTTAATATCAATTCCACAGTTGGTTGTCCGTGTAGCATAATGGATAAGTGCAGTGTCCCGGACAGGCAAAGGATCCGGGTTCAAATCCCGGTATGGATTCCAATTTTTGAATTGATATTTCGATGCTAATAAATAATAACCAATATCTTTATCTACCGTACATGCAATGAGTATTTGCATCTAGGTTCGAATCACACTACACCTGGTATCATTTTCAGAAAAGCTATTTAGCTGGGTGTGATAACTATTAGTTTGAGTTTGGGACTAAGCATTCGATACCCGGTTTCAGTTTTTCTTGAAACTAACGTGCTAAGAGTAGGAAAAGACACGATTCTTAAGAAAGTAATAGCCCGGCACTGTACTTGACGAATCGTTGCGCCGCGTGCGTCGATGCGTTGACGACCCGCGTTGATGACTTACGCTCGCGTTTCCGTACCTCGGCAGCGACGAGTGCTTCACGGTGGTGGACTACTGCCCGCGGAACATGGTGGAGATGACGTCGGCGGACGCGTTCAACCAGCTGCCGGTGAAGGCGGGCGGCGGGGACGGCGGGCGGAACCTCGTGCTGCTGACGCTGCTGCGAAACCACGAACACAAGACGGTCGAGATGGTGAGCAAAGGCCAAATACAGTCTAAAGCCCCTTTTACACGGTCACATGTTTTGTCAAACCCTTGTACAGCAGTCTTGTATACAACCGCCTATGACCGTGTTAAGCCCCTTTTACACGGTCACATGTTTTGTCAAACCCTTGTACAGCAGTCTTGTATACAACCGCCTATGACCGTGTTAAGCCCCTTTTACACGGTCACATGTTTTGTCAAACCCTTGTACAGCAGTCTTGTACACAACCGCCTATGACCGTGTTAAGCCCCTTTTGCACGGTCACATGTTTTGTCAAACCCTTGTACAGCAGTCTTGTATAAAACCGCCTATGACCGTGTTAAACCCCTTTTACACGGTCACATGTTTTGTCAAACCCTTGTACAGCAGTCTTGTATACAACCGCCTATGACAGTGTTAAGCCCCTTTTACACGGTCACATGTTTTGTCAAACCCTTGTACAGCAGTCTTGTATACAACCGCCTATAACCGTGTAAACAGTCCATTGTTTGGCAGTCTGTCACACTAAAGTCTTGAATGGCAGACTTCCCCATAGTTTTTTCGGCTAGCCTAGGCACTATCTCCATCACATGGAATGTATGGAATGCAGCCAATTAGTTTTTATATTATTTTAACAGTATTTTAACTTATCTTAATATCTTCTGTATCACTGTCGTCGGTCCTTTTAATTTTTAAGTTCATCCACAGTTTATCAAAAGAATTACATCGAATTCCGAACTACATCTGATAGTCTGTTTCAAACGCTAGCTGCCATGCCAGTGACAGTCTAGCTGACCATGCTGTCATGTCGAGCCGAGTCGGAACGCTGGCACTGAGCCAGAGCGCTAGCACTAGCAGCCACCGATCAACGACTCCGAAGCTTCATCGGCTTGACTTCAACCGAACTTAACCCGACTTTAACCGAGACTTTCAACCCCCTTGCAGATGCTGTCGTGCGGTGCCGAGTCGGAGCGCCAGCGGTGGCTGCAGGCGGTGCGCCAGCCGACGGCCGCCGACCCCGCCGAGAGCGTCTACGAGCACTGGGACTGTCCGCAAGTGTCGGCCGTGCACGCGTTCGCCGCCGCCCAGCCCGACGAGTTGGCGCTGGACGTCGCAGACGTCGTCAACGTACTCAGGAAGACGCCCGACGGTAAAGATTGGCGACGGAACTTTGCGCTAGCCGTGCGTAGCTTTTGTTTCTGTGATTCACTGACTGCTTTGTTCATTAATAGTCCTGTTTCTATCTCCATGGATCTGCGTTATAATCGGGGTTAGTCGAGTTGTTGGTGTTTGATTGCAGCATAGCGTCACTAGATTCACTGCCTTCTATGTTCATTCATAGTCCTGTTTCTATCTCCATGGAGCCACGTTATAATCGGGGTTAGTCGAGTTGTTGGTGTGTGATTGCAGCATAGCGTCACTAGATTCACCGCCTTCTATGTTCATTCATAGAACCCCGGTTATGACATGGCTCCATGGAGATAGAAACAGGATTATGAATGAACATAGAAGACGCTGAATCTAGTGATGCTATGCTGCAATCACACGCCAACAACTTGACTAACCCCGACTATGACGTTGGGTTCCCTCGTATTAGTGTGATTTGAACTAAATGCAAATATTCGGTAGATAATTATTTTTAGAAACAAAATATAAATTCCAACATTTGCATCCGTACCCAGATTTGAGCCTGAATCTTTACCTGTCTGGGGCAATGCACATTTCCATTATGCAATGGTTGAAATAACAGTTGTGCACGGTTTCCCGCCGCCAGGTTGGTACTACGGCCAGCGGATCCGCGACAGCGAGCAGGGCTGGTTCCCGGGCAACCACACGGTGGAGGTGGCGTCGGCGCACGTCCGCGCCCGCAACCTCAAGCAGCGCTACCGCCTGCTGGCGCTCTCCGGGAACTTCCTCGACGCTCAGCGCAAGGACAAGAAGTGAGCGCCGGGAAGCTCGAGAAGCACCAACGCTCTCCGGGAACTTCCTCGACAAGAAGTAGACAAGGAGCAAGGACATGAAGTGAGCATCTTGATGCTCGAGCAGAGCTACCGAGTGCTGGCTGTTAGCTCTCCGTAAACTTCCTCAAATTTATCCTATGTTTGGTGGACAGTTTGCTGCGTACCGAGAAAGGTAGTTGTTGGCGTGTGATTGCAGCATAGCGTCACTAGGTTCACCGCCTTCTATGTTCATTCATAGTCTTTTTCTATCTCCATGGAGCCACGTTATAATTGGGGTCAATCGAGTTGTTGGCGTGTGATTGCAGCATAGCGTCACTAGATTCAGCGCCTTCTATGGTCATTCATAGATCTTTCCAAAGGTATTCGCATGGTTCTACAATGCACCTGTTCCATTTGAAGAAAATTAGCGAAATTCGAAACGGAAAATTTGTTGGTGAGACATTGTGTTTTTCGTTCAACTTAGCGGTACTTTTGGTGTCCAATGTTGACACAATGTATTAACGTCGTGATTTCCTTATTGTCTTCCCTGTCCCTTCCTTATTTCCTTTTTGTGATTTGCCAATTTGTCACGGAAGGCAGTGAAAATTCGGAAATAGGCACAAGGATTGAATTTGATTCCATGTAAATCATTCCGCAAGAAGCACGGGATTTCGTTCCCGGACGCGATAGTTTTGATCGGAAGTCAGGTTTGTGGTCAACGATTCTTGATGCTCATTGAATGATACAGGAACCATGTCTGAAAGGCTAGGCTACCTCGTTCAGCATTCTCGAATTCTTGCCTAGACAATTATTATCTTCTGGCGAGATGCTAGAATTCTCTAGTTACGAATTTTGAAAAGTCATATTTTTATTTTATACCTACTGTTAAATAGTTTGTAAGGCACTATTTTGTATGAGAGCACTCGGCGAAAGATTTAGTCGGCGAATCGTTCAGCGTAAACTTATTTAGAGACTTTTTGGTCAAGAACAAGAATCTCTCTTGGACACATTCCATTTTTTGTGGAAAATTCCAAATAAATACCGAATACTATTTATAAATTGCGGCAGTTTTTACTTTATAATGTGGCGTATCATTTTCCTTGCGTGTTTTCATGTTGCTTTTTCTCTTGGAACTGATTTTTACCCAATGTTTGTATTCTTCAACCCTAAAGCTATTTCTACATCTTAATCTAATTGGGAAAAATTATTGAGTGTATATTTTTGTTCATGAAAACTTAATGTTTAATGTAGAGGCTGTTTTCCAGGGAAGAAAATCAAAATTAATAATTGTGGAATGTGACAGTTGAGGTAGAATAGAAGTTGTGCAAAATGTAAAGTAATCTTTTGTCATTCAAAGATGACAAGCAAGATGGCCCATTCCAGGGTTAATAAGAGATTATAACAAATGCATTCCCACAAAGGATTTCCTCCCAAAGTTTTATTGGCTCTGGAATGGGATTTCAACATGATGTTTGCTCAACTTGTTTTAAAAGCATTTTTTGTCTCTGAAAGCATTTTTCCATTAGATCTTAGGGGCTTGTACAAAAAAAAAAAACTCGAAAGAGATTACATCTGACATCCAAGCAATTTCCATCTGGATCCATCCGTTTTTATATAGTTACTTTTTTCTTAATTGTATACATTGCACGGCGTCGAAAAACCATCCCGACGACTCTACTAAAATGGCCGACGAAGCCCCCGCAGAAGATGCACCCGCAGAGGCCCCCGCCGAAGAGCCGGCCGAAGTCCCAGCCGAGGCCCCAGCCGAGGCCCCAGCTGAGGCCCCAGCCGAGGAGGCCCCTCCAACCGAGGCCCCCTCGGCAGACGCTCATGCCGTTGGGACCGAAGAGCAACCTCTCGCCGCCGAAGCAGCCGCCGAAGCAGCCGCCGATCCAGCCGCCGAGGTCCCCACCGATGCCCCCGCGGTAGAAGAAGCCGCCGCCGGCGACGCACCAACCGTTCAGGAATCGGCGGGTTCCATCAAGAAACAAGTGAGCGTTCCCGCCACCGACGTGAAGGGAGGCGTCGCCGAATCGAGAGCGTCGCAGGTGAAGGTGACGGCGTCTGCCGGCTCGAAAACGGAGGTGCCGTTGACGGGGGAGGGGTCAAAGGGATCGCAGGTAGCGGCGTCGAAGACGGTGGTGGATTCGAGGGTAGCGATTTCCACCTCGAAACAGCTCAGCAGTTCGAAGCTGTCGCTGTCGAGGGGTGCGTTGGCGGCCGGCTCCAGGGCGGGGGTCGGCTCGCAGATGGGCATGCCGTCTTCTTCGAAGGGGAACCTTGCTTCGAGGTCGGGAATCGAGCGCACAAAGGTAAGTGGTTTTGTTTTACGCTGGTTAAATAAGAAGTTTGTTCATTTTGGCTACCTCTTTGGCTAGGTACCCAAATGTATCCTGTTTCTTGTTGTTTGGCGGCACTGCAGGCTTTACGAACTCGTTTTCACTGTTTTTTGATACTTTTTCTCAATAGCCTGGTTTTTCTGATGGCTTGTGCAGCCCAAATACTTTTATTTACTATTGCCGTTCTTAAAACATCGAAACTATGCTTGAGTGACTCTCCCTATAAGCCATAAAATCACATTACATCTGGCCAAACAAAATGACTAAAAAAGCTCTTGATTTTTGTATAACTACCGCAATCTAGGTATCTACGCTATCTATAACTCTGCCAACAGTTGAGTTGAATAATAATTGATTCAAATAAAGTGAAGATTATTCTTTACCTAGCCAATAAATAAAATAGATGGAGCCGACCCTTGATAGAAAAATTGACGTGTGTAAATCGGATCCTAGATTCTTCGGCAAATTTAATTGCCGCTTGGACGTTTTCCTCTCTCTTCTCCTCCGCGAGCGCAGTCGGAGAGGCAGAGAAGTTTGGACATGCGCGTAAACCAGGCGAGACTGACGCTGTCGGGCAGCACAATGTCTATCCGTCACCTCATCGACTACGAAGCCGAGAAGAACAAGGTGCGTGAGCAGAGCACGATGCAGCGCTAGCATGTTTCCAACCTGAATTGCCAATGCTCGGATATACAAATACTAGATTCATAATAAATATACACGATACAGTAGGTACAACATCTTTGCAGCACAAGCGATAAATAATTACTCGATTGGCAATCGACTATATTTAAATTTTGCCACTCCGAAGTCATTGAGGTCTAGTTACAAATGTTTTAAAAGTTTTGAAAAGCATTAACCACACAACTTCAATCATCTCTGTAGTCCGAACGGATTCTTAAAATTGACCGAATTCACCCGTTTCGGGAAAAATTTATAGGTAAACGGATTGCAATGGTCCTTTTCCTTAACGGGATTCGAGCGGGAAAAAAAACACACTGCAACCGTTTTTTTTGATAATATTCATTTTAGGCAGTTGTAATCACACCTAGGAAAAATATAGTACTTAGCGGAAAATACCGGGAAATTAGCGGAAAACTAAAAAATGTATATTTCATTTGCGTGCACGGTTTCAGGAAAAGCCGTCGAGGAAAAGGTGTCTAGTATTTTTATTTATTCGTAGAATGCTTCTATTTGTGTGCTGATAACTTTTTATTTTTGCTTCTTACGTCCCTTTCAAAGATATAATTTTTTGATTATGTCAAATATTTCGCTAAAAAAACCTCATTCTTTCACTGGCTGTCACAAGCATACGGTACAACTTATAAGGAAAATAAAACCAACGATAACAAGTTTGAAGCAAGCTGAATCCAACCATGTTAGTCTTATGTTCCTCCGACAAACGATGTGTCCCAAACCGTGGTCAAAAACCAGTGCTGCACGAGGGAAACTTTTGCGCCTAAATCTGAACGTTTCGTCCAAGCAGTACTTCAAATCACTTCAAATTGCATATTACTTAGGCGTTGAAACAGTCCAGTTCGTGGTCTGGAAACACTTCTTTCACGTAACCTTGGTATCGTTCACACGCTCGCTATCTATAATCCTCTGGCTTAGGACTTGAAAAAAACAACACTACGCGCTGAAATCTGTAACTCACAACAGCTTATGATAACGATTTGAACCGAATTTCTCTCGCAGTTGCTAAAACGTACTTGTTACACCTCATATCTAAATGCAATTGGGAGTGCATCGGGTGCAATCTGCATGCAGTCAGGTCTTCCGAGACACGCTCTGCATCTGTTTTAGCGGGTTGTTTATACTGCGGTATCTTGGCTGTAAATGTTACGAAAGTGCACAAGCTAACAAGTTCAATCAGTAACAATTAGTTTACATGAAATGAAATGAAATGTTGATTGCACCTCATTCCGTTCGAAGATTCCATCATACAACGACATGAAGCGAAAAATACATGCACATTGAGTAAATGCTACGTAACCAAACGATTTGTAATACATAGTTAGCGATATATTTTGAAAAAAACTACCTGGCTAAAAAGTTCATTCAAAAGGCATAAGAGCATGTTTGCTTTGGCAACTTTAATGATTTACTGCTAATGAACGAAATCAATCGAGTTAATCGACCTTCCATTTATATCGAACATTTCAATCCCAGATTATAGCCCCAAGCGTGCAAAGAATATACAGGCAGGATAGCTACGACAAGAAACGTCTCGTCTCGCATGTTCGGTGATGTTTAAAAATGTCAAGAAGTAGGTACGATAGAAATTCGATTCAAATTGATTCAAAATCTATATCAAATCACGAGTCCACTCCTGTCAAAACTTCTCACAAAAATTGATTTCCGTGGTTTTATCCTGTCGATGTGAGATGTCTCGAGTATTAGGTGACTCATAAAAGTAAGCAATTTTAATTATGCTCGGCAACTATAATCTCTCAGCTCTTTGGCAAGGCGATAATAATCCTCTGTCGAAATGTGGGATGGGGAGGTGACAAAATAGTATTTTGTGGCATGTTCAATGATGTTTATAACCGATCAATAATAACGTTAGAACTTCGATTCAAATTGATTCAAATTCTGTTTCAAATTACGAGTTCAATCGTGTCAATAAAAATCCCATATTTCCATTTCAGTGGTAATTCGCTATGACTTGTGTCTTGTTTTCATTTTATTTATGCAATCTAATACCAAGGGTATGTAAGGCTAATACCCTAGTAGACCAAAACATACAAGGCCGTTTAGTTTGTTGATATCTCGAGCTCAGACACACATGCCAGCATGAGAGAATCCCGGCCCCCACCCCACAGAGCTAGTGGATGCTTATCGTGAATCTACACTTGCAAGTGCCGAGGCGAGTAAGTGGCCGCTCGAATCCCGTTAAGCAATCCAATCCTTGTGAAGCTTCAAGGATGGCAGATTGTTAAGTGCCAGGTAAAAGTGGCATACATGAGTGATAAATATAGAGAAAATTGTTTCAATCTTGAACAATTACTTCTACCATACTAGCAAAGGCAAACAGATAAAAAATCCATAACTTTTAGCCCTTTTCTCTCTTTTTAAATTCGGTCGGGTTCAGAAATTTTCTAAAATTACTCAGAATCATATTAAAATTTATGTTCATATTCATATTCATCTTCACAAGACTTTCATTTCACTATGTCAACTTTATTTTAACTACACTTTTCATTCCGTTGACTGTACTTTGATTTTTCAAGGTCCAAAGATACTTGAATACTTATCGCATGGATTCCAAGTATCCTTTCAATCCGGACAAAGTGGAGATCGTGATCAAGGAAGTGATGCACTCTTGCCTGGAAGAGGCTGTATACGAACCCAAAAATGCAGCCAAGCTGGCATTGCGCATGTCGGCAGATATACGCAATCGAGTGAAATTGTTCCAGTTTGAAAGGTGGGTCCTCATCACCGACTACCAAGGGCATGCCACGAATCTTTCTTCAGCAACAGTGCGATTCCATTGATTTGATGAGATAAGAGCGTTCATTTTTTCCTTTAAAAACATTGACAAAATTGAAATCTCATACCGTCTCACTTTGAAAATATTAACAGAATCGCAGTGCAGGACACCCGACAACCATCGACGGTGGCATCGATTTCAAGATATAACTTGACATTGTGTTCTAGTTGTAAAAAAGCTATTGCATATATTCCAGAATTATTAATTTATGTCATTTGTTAGTCATTTAAGTGGTAATGCATGACTCTTTTTAATGCTAGCTATATAGTATCTTAGTACCAAAATGAATAAAATTGATATTTAATATATATATATTAGGGGTGTGCGAATAGTGGATTTTCAGTTCGAATCGAATGTCGAATCGAATTAATGTTTGAATTTAATTTCGAATCGAATATCGAATTATTGTTCACAAAATCTTCGAATATCGAAGCGAATATCGAAGTATCTGTTTATTAGCGAAGTATCTTCGAATACCCTTACATTTTTTAATTTTCTTTATTGAAACATTCAAATCTTGCATACATATAACCAACATCATAGAAAAAAGGTTTGAAAACAGCATCATTCCAAAAAATAAAATCTAATAATGAAAACTTTCCATTATAAAAGCTCGTTTTTTTGTTGGTGAATTTTATTTGCGAAACCGGCGTGTCAGACCACGCTTGACGGCTGACGCCATTTTGAATTTCAAGCAACAAAACATGCCTTTTTTTGCGACTGTGCTGCACTCTAGGAGCTAACATGAACTTCGAATACTACTACGAATATTCGAAAAAACCGAATAATTTAATCGTGAAACGAATATTTTCGAATCGAATTAAAATCGACTATTCGAAAATCGAAGTCGAATCGAATTATTCGATTCGAGTCGAATAATTCGACGTTTCGAATAATTCGCACACCCCTAATATATATTAATTGCTATTGGTTAGCTATTGGTTTGAATAGTTTCCTGCAATGTAATGCAATGACTTACTTATACCTATCAAGAAGGTGACCTACATACCTGGTACATCCTAAACTTTAGGATTTACCGGTCATGTTAGGACTTAAAAGGCGCTAGGGCCTAAACCTATATTAGTTTAGGACCTAAGCTTTTATAAACTTCTTAGTGCTAATGGCTTTCCTTACATGTCATATCTTTGTTACAGGTACAAGATCGTTGTGGTCGTAGACGTAGGCGAAAAGCAATCGCTGAGCTTATTCTCCGGGTTCAGATACTTGTGGGACATCGAACGAGACTTCTTTGCGATGTATAAGTATGAGAACGTCTCCATTTTTTCAGTCGGGTGCTGTTACGGGATTTACCGTGAATGAAGGATCAGTCAGGCTGGAATTCAATTTCTTTTTGTTTTATTTACTCAGAGATCTTTCAGAGAATCTTTATGATGCACCCAGGCAAGTACTTGGATTTTAAATGATAACTTATTTTGATAATTAATTTATCACTGTTGTAATTCTCTGACTGCATTGTCTTGTCTTGTCAGTATGCTATCACTATCAGCTGTTTTGAGCCCATACTGCCATGATTACGTTTTTGGTATCTCAGTCCAGTGAGCAGTCACCAAGTAGGAAGCATGGGTGGCACAGTTCGAGTAGAACATTGCTGTCTTTATTAGTTGTCTGATTGATTGATTATTGGTGCTTAACGACGCACTGTTTTGACAACTGGCCCTTTGGCACTGGTCTAATGGCGTCGGTGAATGAAATGGTGATGATGAGGGTGATGATGAACCTAACCTAGTCTAGAAGAGAGGAGGGGAAACCCGGTGCCGGCACGTAGCCTACTCCTGTCGAAAAGCACCAAGGGGACCACCGGCTTTACGTCCCTTCCGAAGGACGGTACAACTCGAACAACAGGATTCCTCCACTAATCCGTGCTGTCGAGAGGTTGATAAGCAAGGCGAGTAAAGTTGTTGTACTAACTTCAAACCCTCCAACCTCTCTCCCGAACAGAACTGACCATGTGCATGATGGTCACCCATCAAACACCTGACCCAGCGCGATGTTGCTTAACTTCGGTGATCTCACGAGAACCGGTGTTTCCAACATGCCAAACCGTTCGGTATTAGTTGTCTGAACACAAATGCAAAGGCTGCTGTTATCAACCCCAGTGATTTCATACTGTTGCATGTGTTTTACAAGTTGGAATCGGTCGTCGAGGGGTAAGTTCCAGGTTAGGTTGAAGAACACTTTTTCAAAATTCAATGGTTCAGTTTGTTGTAAAAAATAGTTATTTCTTTCATGGACATAAATGAGAGACAACCTTTTACAAAAATAACAGCTAAGTAAATCTTTCCATACGGTTTTTCTGCGCCTTGGTAAAAAGAGTGGCAGAAATGTTCGTTGAATAAATCATTTTAATTTAATCGGTAAAAAAACCAAGCTCAACAAATTCTGCGTGAACCCACAACCTAAGAGTTAATAATACTCCAATAAATGGAAGAAGTATCGGCACTGTCAAACATTAAATCAATAACAACTGGAGATTCACAGAAATTTCTATCATTAAATCTGCCATTTAACATACATTTTAGTCACTTTCTTTTTCTGTTTTTACATGCTCTTTCATCTTACAAATTATCGTCAATGCAAAACAAACGTAATTCCCCCCCCCCAACTCGCAGGACTTGTTTTTCGATGCTGGCAAATTCTGCGCGTTGGCTAACATCTCGGCCTGCTGTTCTTGATGTCGAACAACTTGCGTACAAAGTAAACTTGGAGAACGGTGGTGGCGGCAATAACGATGATTTGCGTTATAGACCAGGTCTGCACATAGGAGTTGTTGTCGAGAAGTAGATTGTAGTCCCACGTCTCTCTGCCGCGGCTGTGGTGTTGGTACTGCAGCATCTCGTTGATATTCTGCTCCACCGTGCGAATAGAGGTCTGCAGATGGAGACGATTCGATTGTTTATGGACATTTACACTTTCTTTTTAAACAAAGCTGTCAAAGCTGGATGGTTAGAAGTCTGAAGATTGGAAGACATTACAGAGAAGCCATCACATTATAAGAACAGCGAATTATTGTGATACCCAGGTGCTTGATGACAAAATGAGTTGAAAAACCAAAGCTGGAGGTTAATTTCTAAATACAAGTTAACTCTTAGTAGACTGCATGGGATTTACATTGCAAAATTCAATACCCAAGTATTACTTCAACTCTTTCACACAGACCCACAACCAAATCAAACCCAGCGCTACTACTCTTGCAAACATCTCAACGTCGAACCCACCGTGAAGTTCTCCACGCTCAAGTTCAGGTCCTCCACCTCCTTCGTGAACTTGTCCCACTGGTCGTAGCGTATCACGGTCAGGTAGAGGTTGACGAGCTTGGCCGCGAATCGCGAGAACTGGTTGTCGATGCAGACGCTGTAGTAACCACCTGTCGACGTCTGATCCTGGTAATCGCCGTTTGGCTTCCACTGATACGGGTGCACGATCTGCCCGTTCGGGTGCCTCACGGCAAAACCTGCCATGCCGTCACCTCCTCTTAGAACCTAACGGCAGAAAAACGGGTCAATTACACTGGAAAGAGAGATGCTTACCCAGTTAATTTTCAAAAGCTAACCTAAAAATAACGCTACACCATATGGACGTTGTTTTTAGCATTTCAGTTTTTTTAAATGTAAATCTCTAGCTGCCGCCACAGTGTTCATACATTTAAAAGTGATTTTTAAAGGATTTTAGGTCACTTTTGACATGTTGACTCACTTGGAAGCTGACATAAAAGGTCGCGCCTGGGTTGACGTATTGGAAATAGCAGTCTTCTTTGCCCGGATCTATATGGACTTTGTAATCCATCGCGACGGCAGGTAGGCTCTCGTACCATGGCACGGTAGTTTCGACATCTTCATTAAGCGAAACACCGATAAATATTGATAAAACGCAAAACAACGTGGCATATACCGCGGTCGCCATCGCGGCTGTATATGTGGTGGGCCCCTGGAAATGTAGCTGGTAGGCAATGCGCATCTCATTACAAACGTCAAAACCGTTGCTTCAAACGCAGCCCGCAATGAATGCAGTCGAACCACAAATTTAGCTGATATGGCTTTTTTGAGATAAGCAATATTTTGAAGTCACATTGTGGAATTATCATTATCAGTGTTAAGCAAAAGTTTATCTATGGTTTGTGGATAAAATTAAAATAGTTTATTTTGAAATTATTATTGCCTAGATGCCATTGCTTTAAATCAATTCCACTTAGAGAAAAATTATGTTAGATACCCACTGGACGTACTACCAGTTTGGGAAAAAATATTAATACGCTCTGCTAAACATCAAAGGAAGATAGGGAAATAACAACCCAAATAGCTCTCCCTGGCTTTAGCGAGTGGGTATTATGACGTCATTTTAATGGAATAGGTGTATTGAGATCCGGGAACTGGGATGAGTGTTAATTATCTCGTGAAAAAAATTAGTGTATTTATTTACAACAATCCTTAGAGCCAACAAAAGAAACCAAAAAAAAAAACACACAACTACAAATTAAATTTTAAATATCAAAACATTTATTAATATCACATATCACAGATTACAATATTTAACTATTATAAAAGTATTGCATCTTGTTGAGGCAAGTAATGGCGTGGGAGTAAATTCCTTAAAAGCTTGTGCATACTGTATTTAAACTATAAATAGATACTCTATTATTGCACTCATCGCTACATCTGTAATAATTCATCAAAAAACATCAAAATATCTTAAGCCTAAAACGTAAAAACTAAAAGACACCAAAATGAAATCAGTAAGCAAAAAATTCCCTAGAAATTAACCCACTAAACCGAAACCTTCTCCACTCACACCCCGCCCCTGCTCCGGTCCAAAAAGTTGAAAATAATCGGAAACACCGAGTGCGGATCGGTCAGATGCAAATGGTGCGCCCCCTTAACCTTGTGATACTCGTACGACCCCGCGTTCCTCTCCACCACCTCGCTCACCGCCCTGTGCCGCTCCGCCGAGTCGTAAGTCAGCCCCGGATCGGCGTCTACGTGACAAACGTTGCACCGCAGATGCGACGCCAGCTCCATCAGCGTCGCGTGCGTCCACGGCATCATCTGCTCCACCTTGAGCCGCGCGTCGCGCCGATACCTGAACCTCCCGCTGCCCTCGCCGACCTCCTCGAGCCCGCGCGACAGCAAGTACCGACTGGCCGCCTCCGTCACCGAACCCTGCGTGCCGCGCACCAGCCGGTCCCGCGCCTCTGCGTACTCGTACGTCGGCGCCGCCGCCGCGTCGTAACCGTGCACGCGCATCAGCTGGTCGATGAAGCCGCCGCCGCGGCGGACGCTAGTCGCCGGCTTGTACGAGTACGGCTTCATCGCGTCGATGGCGACGTAATCGTCGGTCATGTCCGGGTAGAGGCAGGCGAAGACGAACGACAGGATGCTGCCCATCGAGTGGCCGAGGAGGGAGACGCGAGTCCAGCCGTAGTGCGTCATGATGCGGCGTACGGCGACCACGTACTCGAGGAAGTGGTAGCCGCGGCCAGGGTGGAAGTGCGAGGAGAGGCCGTGGCCGGGAAGGTCGATGGCGAGGATCGGGAGGCGGTCGGGGAAGAGCGGGGCGAGCGTGTCAAACGTGCCGGCGTTGTCTTGCCAGCCGTGGAACGCGAGGATCGGTTGGACCGCGTCCGAGCCCCATAGTTTGCCTACGACAGGGGTGAAGCGTTAGAGACACTCGGAATAAATTATTTACCGGGTTCAACTGGATCTTAGTCCGTCGTTTTGCGAAAGCTGTGCTGCCTGCTTTATCAACGGTCTAGGCTTGTAGTCTTTTTCAGAAACTGGGTTGTTGAAAGCTAGGCTCCCAAATTCAAACTTTTCCCGACGTTTCCCAAAGCTGTGCTGTCTGCTTTATCAACGGTCTAAACTCGAGTTCTGGGTTAAGCCCCCGTGTCACCTTAGTGTCACGATAAAGCCTCCATGGTTTCCAGATTAACTATTTACCTGGTTGTTGAGTGCTTAGTCCTTCACTTTGATCTCAAGATTTCACAAAGCTGTGCTGCCTGATTTGTTGAAGGTCTAAACTCATAGTAAGAGTAGGAACTCTTTTTCAGAAAGACTAGTGGAGGAATCCTGTTGTTCGAATTGTAGTCCTTCGGAAGGGACGTAAAGCCGGTTGTCCCCTCGGCGCTTTTTGACAGGAGTAGGCTACGTGCCGGCACCGGGTTTCCCCTCCATTCTAGGCTAGGTTAGGTTCATCATCACCCTTTCATTCACCGACGCAATAAGACCAGTGCCACAGGGCAAATAGTCACAACAGTGCGTCGTTAAACACCAGTAATCAAAGCCAGGAAAATAAAATATGTCAAGACCGTATGAAAAACGTCGATTACTTTCCCCGTCGCCGACCGCCGCCTCAGTACAACTTAGCCGGCGCCGGCACCGCCGGCCTGAGAAACGCGTTGATAATCCGCGCCACCTTCTCCGGCTCGTTGAGGTGCACGTGGTGCGTCCCCTCGACGTCGTGACTCTCGAACCGCTTGGCCGACGCCTCCATCAACGCCAGCGTCGCGTTCAAGATCCGCTCCGCCTCGCCGCGCGCCGAGAACCCGCCAAGCGCCCGAACGTTCAGCACCTCGCACGTCACCTGCGCCGCGATCGCCGCCAAGAACTCCTCGTTCCAGAAGCCGAGCGTGAACATCTTGAGACGGGGGTCGCGCGAGAAGCTGTACGCGTCGTCGCCGCGTTTCACGAGCCCGCGCTCGAACAGCACGGCGCACGACTCTCGCGTCAGCGACCCGCGCGTGCCTTTCATGTAGAGGTCGGTGATCTCGTCGTAGGTGTAGACGGGCGGGGGGTCGCGGAGCCGACGCTCGACGTGCAGGTTGCTTTCGAGGGCGCCGCGGACGTCGGCGACGGTGGCGCCCTGGCGGATCGCGCCGCGGATGCAGTCGATGCTGACCAGCTTGTCGACGCCGTCCGGGAAGTAGCCGGCGTAGGCGAAGCCGTACGAGCTGCCGATCGAGTGGCCGACGATCGTCACCTTGTCCCAGCCGAAGTGGCGGACGATTCGGCGGATGTTGACGATCTCGTCGATGTAGTGGTAGCACTGGCCGATGGGGTAGTGTGACGAGCGGCCGTGGCCGACCGTGTCGATGGCAAGGAATGCGTCGACTTCGAGGAGCGGCGCGAGACCGTCGAACGAGTTGGCGTTGTCTTGCCAGCCGTGAAGGCCGAGGACGGGCTGGGCCGTCGGCGAGCCCCAGAGCTTGCCTGCGGGACAGACGGTGGTTTAGCTGGGGCGGCGGTGGCGGTCGCGGAGGCGGTCGGCTTGATTGCGGCATTGTTTGCAGAGGTTTTTGAAAATTTTTGTTTTGAGTGAAGTAGTATATCTATTATGTTCAATCAAAATTCTGTCAAAATGACGTCATGATACCCACTCGGTAACGCCAGGTAGAGCAATTCAGGTTGCGATTTCCCTATCTTCCTTTGTTATTTAACAGAGCTTATTAATATATTTTTACAAACTGGGTATCTGATGTCATTTTTCTCTGAATTAAATAGTTCTGTTGCAACTGCTGGTTATGGCTCTAGCAACAATTATTACAGTTGTTGGACTTGTTTTGGTAAAGAATGGGAAGCTGCTTCAGTTGTATAACTGATTTAAACTATCTGGATCGTAATATTTCTAGATAATGCACAACTTTGGTAAGATTTTATGTAGACTGTAAAGGTTCTAAAAATTACATTCAATCGGCCAGGTATCGCCCGGCAAGGACTTAACGATAATGTGTACCAAACAATTCCTTGACTGCTTATGCACAGCCGTGCTTGTGCTAAAATTAACATTCTTTTGGTTGTTTGGTCGAATTATTTGAAACCAAGTAGGTACGCTTTAAAACTTTTAATCAATTCTCATGTGCCCAAGAAATGGAAAATGGACAAGACCTTTTAATTAGCAATGTACATTGAAAGCTAGATAATTTATTATCCCACGTGGTCCAATTCACCATTTAATATTATTAAGTGCTGCTTGATTAATGATATAAGTGATTACATTAGAAACACAATTATATCACAGTTCACCAAAGGTACCTATAATATCATTATAAGTTCTGATATTATAGACTCAAATAAACTCAGTACACTTTAGATCTTTTCTTTGCAGCTAAAAACCGATTGATTGTTGGTGCTATGTTTTCTGGCGTGTTTAAATGAAAATGATGCGTCCCATCCAAATCATGATGTTCAAATCGTTTCGCCGATTTTTCCATGATCTCGAGCGTGGCGAGGAAAATCCTCTCGGGATCTCCTCCGTACATTGCACCATCCTTCGCTCGAAGACTCAACACCTCGCACTGAATAGCTGCCGAAATCGCGTGCAACATTTCTTCGTTGTAACACCCAAGCGGGATCACCTTCATCCTCGGATCTCTCGTGAAAAAGTATTTCCCTTCTTTGTTTTTCGCCATGCCGCGTTTCAAAACCAACTCGCACGACTCTCTGCTTATCGACTGTCGATTTCCTTGGTAAAACAGCTCGATGATATCTTCGTAGCTGTAGCTCCGAGGTTGACTGCTCGCCATTTTCTTCTCGGTCGAGAGCGTTGTTTCGATGACGTTCCTCACTTGGTCGGCTGTGTTCACGATGTCGTCGTAAATTATCGAACGGGTGCAGTCCAATTGTATGAGCGTTGATACGCGGTCCGGGAAGTAAGCAGCGAACGCAGTCCCCAAAGTGCTGCCCAATGAGTGACCCATTATCGCTACCTTATCCCATTTGTAATGGTGTAAAATTCTTCCGACGTTTACCACTTCATCTATGTAGTGGTAGCATTGCCCTATCGGGTATGGCGAAGATCTCCCGTGGCCGACCATGTCGATAGACAAGAAGCTTTCAACGTTAAGAAGAGGGACTAGGTTGTCGAATGTCATAGCGTTGTCTTGCCATCCGTGGAAGCCTAGCATTGGTTGTTTGTCGATAGGACCCCACCATCTTCCTGCAATGATTGTAACTTTCTAAAGCTTTCTCAAAGATCGACGTAGGATATACTTAAAGGGATCTTAAATGATACCTAGCGATGTTTGGTTTAGGTTAGAAAGTAATGGGTGACTTTGTGTCATTTACCTGAAATGTGTCCCCACGGCACCGGGATTTGAACCTCACGGGGTTCTTTGGAGAGTGTGCTTTCCTGAGATGAAGTTGCTGTAGGTTCAAAATTCGAAGATGTTGTTGAGAGATTCCTTAAACATTTTGATCTTAATCGAGTAGCCAGAGATGCTGACAGTCGAAGCATCTTGCAGCAAGAAATGTATATGGATGACTGAGAAGATTTTTTCCGAAAGGAATTCTCAACTGAACTTTATACCCACATTTTGGCACAGCTATTGCATAATAATAACTTCAAGGATGTCATCATCAGACGTCCCTCCCTGACTTCTGAATCATCACTTTTGTCAATAACACATGTTTTTTAAATGGTGGCCAAATTTGCACCAAATTTAAAAAATTTGCATGTCAGATGGCTGTTATTTGGAAAGATTTCTACACTATTACTAAATAAGAGCATTTTTAACGTATCAATGGTACAAAAATAATAAATATCCAATGCATTCAGTAAGAATTGTGGGCTACATATCAAATGCAAGATAGTATTTTTTCAATTTTTTGTGAGATTTACTCCAAATGTTCACAGCCTTTCGGTGAAATAAGTGGGCTGTGGAAATACAGTTCTTACATCTGCGTTTCGTCGCCACTGCGGCCAGTTGATATGTTCCTGATCCCGCATAATTCCAAGATGGACGTGTATGAAAGTGTACTACTTGTAAAATCCGAAGTATTTGTGTTTAAAATCCCACCGAGGGCGACTAACAGGGGATATAGGTAAGAAATATTACATGGTTTTTCATATTCTTCTATTACTACAGTAAATTTTACTTGCACCTGTGAAAATAATCGTCAGTTCTCAATCTGACGTTTGGCATAATGTCCCCATTCATTCTGGTCTATGGTTTCTGAGTTTCCACCCACTACTACGTGGACGATACAAAACTAACATCCTTTTTACCATGTGAACCTTGACACAATCAGCGGATGCACGATTACATCCGTTTTTGACAAGCATATTCAAATTTCTCATTACATAAGCGACTTTTTACAAGTTTAAAAATAATTTCAATACCTACCTCCCCCTTTTTAAAGGGTTGATAGTCATCACTTCCTTTCATTCGCAGAGCTTCGGACTGGAATCTGACAGAGCCGCAATGGACCGGGAGACTGCGCCTGGTGGCCAAAGGCAAGGACTGTGTCTTGAAACTGGAAGACAAGACATCCGGCGAACTTTTTGCCAAATGCCCGATCGAAGCATATCCGGGTGTTGCGATCGAAGCTGTCGCTGATTCGTCGCGGTATTTCGTGTTGCGCATTCAAGACGATAATGGTAGTGGTAAAACACAACTTTATAACAACATCCTTAGATTTCCTAACCATCTTTTTTCATAGTTTTACAGCTTTGTTTGCAGATAAATGTCATTTCAGGACAATAATGGAAGTGGTAAAACACAATTTTTATTACAACTTAACATACCTACTTAGATTTCCTATCCATCCTTTTTCATGGTGTGAAATTACAGCTCTGTTGGCAGATAATGTCATTTACACTAGACGCTATTAACCTAGGTCATACATGGTTCGTGCTTAGGTACCAAATATTTGTTACCCGACAAAGCTCTGCCACTGCTAAAGCTTGCGCCCATGTCGGATTCCGTTTTAACGTCCACTCGATTGCGCAGGGCGTTCGGCGTTCATCGGCGTCGGCTTCTCGGACCGATCGGACAGCTTCGACATGAACGTCGCGCTGCAGGACCACTTCAAGTGGCTGCGCAAATCGGAGGAGATCGAGAAGGAGAAGGACGGCCCGAAGAAGGAGGAGCTCGACCTGAGCTTCAAGGAGGGCGAGACGATCAAGATCAACATGAAGATCACGGTGAGTCGCACATCGCGCCGAGTTAGGTGTTTGATCGGTGACCATCATGCACGTGATCAGTTCTGTTTTGGAGGGTTTGAAGTTAGTACGAAAATTTCACTCACCTTGCTTGTCAACCTCTCGACAGCATGGATTAGAGGAGGAATCATGTGCCGGGAGTCGAATCCTAGTCATTGCCTGTCCGGGGCACTGCTCTTATCCATACGCTATGCGGACAACCAACTGTGGAATTGATATTAAGTTTATTTGAGCCGTTGGGCTCCATGGAGATAGATTCAGGACTAAGCCTCAAAGCCTTGCATCCGTCAAAGCACGAACACACGCCGAGACGCAAAACTAACGACGCGTCGACGCGATTTCCCCCCGCAGAAGAAAGACGGCAGCGATTTCGCGAGCCGGCCCAAGGGCAAGCCGACTGGCCTCGGCCTGCCGCCGCCGCCGGGCGGTGTCAAGATCGCGCCGCCGCCGCTGCGCACGCCCGGCTCCACCCCCTCGCACCTGCCCAGCCAATCGGGGCTCGGCGATCTGATCGGCTCCGCCCCCGTCGCCGTGCCGGGGGCGGCGGCGGCGGCGGCCAGGGGAGAGTACGGCGAGTTCCACAGCGCCGAGCAGCCGCAGCCGAGGTGAGTGCGCTCCCGACTTTCTTGCAACGTTCCCGGCGAACCGATCACGGTGGATAACGCCTAATGGTTTGGCATGTTGGGAACGTCGGTTCTCGTAAGATCGCTGAAGTTGAGAGACATTGTGCTGAGTTAAGTGTTGGGTGAGTGACCATCATGTACATGATCAGTTCTGTTCATGAGAGAGGTCGGAGGGTTTGAAGTTAATACAAATTTACTCGCCTTGCTTATCAACCTCTCGACAGCATGGATTAGTAGAGGAATCCTGTCGTTCGAGTTGTACCGTCCTTCGGAAGGGACGTAAAGCCGGTGATCCCCTTGGTGATTTTCGACAGGAGTAGGCTACCGGGTTTCCCCTCCTCCTTTCTAGGCTAGGTAAGGTTCATCATCGCCTTTTCATTCACCAAAGCCATTAGCCCAGTGCCATAGTGCCAGTTGTCAAAAAATGCGTCGTTAAACACCAATAATCAATCAATCAATCAATAAATCAATCAATCAATAGATAACAGTAGATAATACCGAAATATGGGGATGCACCAACTGTACTAAAAAAAAACTGTCCTAAAATGAAACTGCCCTAAAATAAAACTGCCCTTAAACAAAACTGTCCTAAAAGTCAATGTTTTTGCTTTTAACGTACTACGCAGAGGAAGGTTGGGTGGTTAGGTAGGGTCAGGAAAGGGATGGGTTAGTGGTGGGCGGGGGGGGGGGGGGACATTACTTTGTTCGCTGCGAACGCTGCCTCTGCGTAGTACGTTAAAAGCAAAAACATTGACTTTTAGGGCAGTTGGATTTTAGGGCAGTTTTTTTTTAGGACAGTTTTTTTTTAGTACAGTTTTTTTTAGTACAGATTTATTTTAGGGCAGTTTTGTTTTAGGGCAGTTTTATTTTAGGGCAGTTTCATTTTAGGGCAGTTTCATTTTAGGACAGTTTTTTTTTAGTACAGTTGGACGCCCACCGTTTGATATTGCATATGATCAGTTCTGTTCGGAGAGAGGTTGGATGGTTTGATGTTAGTCCAACCTCAAAATTGGCGTCGAACTTTCGTAAACCAACTACTTGCCGTTTGCCCGACAGCGGCTCCCCGAGCAACGCCAGCTGGGTGCAGTTCTGAGCGTCGATCCGTTCAGCCGTTCGGGCCGCGCGGCCACATCCCAACCGGCCGGCGAACGCCCTCGTTATCGAAACTCGCTAGGTGCGGCTCGCGCGCCTAGCCGTAGGTATCGTTTATTTTGTATTATAAGATTATATTTCAATGTGATTATTTTTTAAATAGTATTCTAGGCGTAGGTCTGTGGCTCACGAACGCGGTGGTCAGGGATGCCGGGAGGTCGGGTTAGTTCTCGGGAGGTTATTCGTCGCTCGCTCTAAGCTTGCCACGGAAACGTGGCACTTCTATGATCGCCGTCGCGCGCTTTGAGTTCGATTTGTCACGTTTGCTGCTTTGAATTGCCTGTTTGGCACGGATTTCGGAGAGGTAATCTTGTCTAGGGCAGGCGTTTCGCTGGCGTGAAAGAAAATCAAGTACTTTTAGAGTGAGGAGTCCGTTGCCGAAAGGTTTGCGGTAGGCATGTCTTACTTTGGGTTTACCTCGTGCACTTGTACTTAAGTGGCAACCGAAACTAGCTTTGGGTTCAGCAAGTTTTAGTGTTTTATTCATGCAAGAGCAAGGGCCAAGGAGCAAAGATGGTTCGGAAATAGGCTTCCAACTTGCAACTTTGTTCTACTTGGCAACTGTTATTTTGATCTACTAGATGCGCCTAGAAAAATGATGACAATAAAAGAAAATCAGAGAGGGAAAAATTGAGACAATTTGGTAGCTACAAGTCTAGGTAGAATTCTTCCAGCTTTTCAACGAGTCTTCTTGGGTGACTGCATTTGGCCCGGTTTTATAATGCACTGGTTATAAAACGTTTGATCGTTAGCTTAAATACGGACATACGGCTTTCGAAATGCCAGGCCAACAGACTGTTTGTTACTTAATCCTCCGTTTAAAAACCGATGAGTTAAGTTGCTCGTATATTGTAATTCAACCAAATCAGCCGTCAACTTGAAAACAAGCAGAGAGTTTCATGCTAATTATGTAACTATTCCAGTAAAAGTATCTGCAACAAACTGAAATTCAGTTAAATGTTGCGACTAAATGCTTACAAAAGTGAGAGCCAATCGAAATCGATCATAGTTTGCAAATGAAGTTGTGTCGTGAGTTGTAAAGTTGTCTAATAGATAGATAGATGGTAGATTGAACCACGTGTTTTTGACCGAGATCATTTTAAGCTTGTTATTCTAATAAAAAAAAACAGCTGACACTGGTGTCACTGCTGTCACTGGTACCAGGAGAAATTTCATTGGCTCTCTGTTGCCTGCGCTGCATAACTCCAACTAATTTTTTTCAAGTTAAAACGGCTGTTTTGGATGTAGAAAGCGACCGACACGATAATCTCCGAGAACCGACCCGGTGCTTCTCCGTTTTCCATTCGGCGTCCCCGTCGTTTCGAGCCGTGTACATTTTGAATAATATTATAAATATATATTCGCAAGTGCCGAGTTTTGTTTCCGCTCGGCCAGTTCCTGGGATCTGTCGGTTTTTGTCGGCGAGTTCGTTTCGCTCGTAGGAATCCTAGCTGCGTAAGAGATAAAACAAACGTTGACATTTTGCCGTTCAGTTTGACGGTTAGGTTCTGCTGTTGAAGGGAAGATGAGTTGCGTAAGTAGATCTGTCGGGTGTCGGAATAGAGAGGATAAAATCTTGATATGCTCGTTATTTATATTACGTTTATGAATCTGAAATTCTATGTTCTAAGATCAGCAGTCTTGACGGATTAAGTAAAAAAGATACAACTATATATTCATTGAAGCTATCTTGGGAATTTCAACAAATAAAAACAGACTTGGGAACACAAAAAAAACAATCCTGTCTGGCAAAAAAAGGTCTTATTTTTAGTTAAATTACTGCACAGAGCAGCTTGTTTTCTATTGTGTCGAGAAGTTTTTACCAAACATTCTTTCCTTCAACATTTCCAATTATTTTTTTCAAACGTTTATTTTCTGGAAAAGAACGTAAATAGTCGGTAGCTAGGATCATTTGACGAAGCTAACCATGTCAACGCTTCGATGTTTAATCGATGTTTAATGATAAGTACTCGTAGCTAGCTACTTGTAGCTAACAGATATAATTATGTACAGTCAAGCATGGAAAGGTTTAGCCATTGAGCTTGTAGGTTGTACAGATTCCCGTGGGCAACGTCACTATAACTTAAATCGGAGCAATTGCGGCTGACAGAGCTCAAAAGCATCTGTCAAAATCTTGCCGCATAGGTTTGACTTGAACCATAATCAATATATTGTATGGAAAATAATGGAAATTACCTCAATAATAGATATTTCTCTTGATCTGCATGTGGAAACTAAGCGGTAAATTCTCGCTTTTGTTTCTGTTAGCTTAAACAGAGGTACACCATGTCCAAAAGACAGATTTTCATGTTACAATCACTTAAAGTTTCGAATGAAAAGCTGCATGACGTGACAGTTATAGGCAATCTGCTAAAGTGACGTTAAAATTCCGACGCGGGTCTGCCACAAAGACAGCTCGCCTGTCCGAACCTGCAAGCTCGATGGTTTTGTCACAGAAAGAAAAAAAATGTAAAATGTAAAAAAAGTCTAGGTGTTTCTTCATCGAAGAGTGCTTTTATTGAGACACGAAAAAGAACACGTAACATTCCATACATTTACGGCAGTCGTATTATCGAGAGTAACAATGTATAGCTGAATAGATGGCATTGTTAACAGGAAAAAAAGAGTTGTGTGCGTCTGGTTTTACGGTTTGCTGCTAAAAGCATCGACCGCTGTTACAATCACGGTTGGCGGTTGATGAACTCATTGTGGTCATCGCACAGAATCGAGAAAATCACCCAGAAGCATTTATTTTTTACTTTTTAAGCACCTGCAACATGAAATCAATCTTGCAACGGCAAGTTAGGCGTAATTTTCTCAATTCTGCGCCTCCACAGGCAAAAGCTACGGCCTGTTTAGCAGCAAATCGTAAATTAGCGGCTAATTGTGTTTTATTTCTAGCTAAGTTCGTTTTGATTTATAATCAGAAACAACAAACTCTGACAATTTTACCTGAAAACGTCTTGGCCGGTCATTTGATTAAGTCATCCGGACATGAGGCAAATTGACGTAAATGTCAAGTTAAAGTTTTGTTTCTGTTTGAAATCAAAAAGACGAATTTACACAGTGCATTCCTACTCTCCTGACATCCATCCTTCTTAGAAAAATCCTATCCGTGATTAAAAATAATAGTGAAACCATCTGCCCTTTGCTCCAAAAGCTAACATTCAAAGAAGGAAGTCACTCTCACACATTTTATATTATTCACACAGTTACTATTTTTTTGTCCCGTCAATAAATTAGTTAAGTTTATTACATATAATATTTGAGCAGTTCATTTTTTTTAAATAGTACTTAAAATGAGCAAACAGTACGTTGAAACGACGAGAAACAAGAACAACGAGCGACACTTGTGGAAAATCAGAATGGCAATATTGCTTTTGTTGAGAGCGGCTAGGATTCAAAGCCCCCGAGCGACGGTTTGCTTCAGTTTCTGCGCGAGCTAAGACTGCCGCCAGTTTCACTCCGTAGACTTGAATTTTCCCCTCGGACTTCAGTGCGGTGGTGAATCGTTGAACGAAAACGCCAAACAAATCGCATCAGCGTCGACGTTTCCGAACAGGCAACGGCTTATCGGGGGCTCGATGTTTTGGCAGGACGAACGTTCCAAGATTTATCGACCTGACTACCTGCTCGTTGCTACATCGAGTTGTTGCTAGAAATCTTTGGGCTTGTGTTGATTATTCTAGCGGATCATTTTCCTAGCTACCATGGCCCAGGGATCACTTGCTTGTCGGAAATCTCGCCTCGTTTCAATTATTGGGGCCACAAGTCCATATGGAAATCACGACTCCTGAGGATTTACCGTTTGGATTGGTTATCCCAATTGTAATTTTCAGATCAATTATAAATAAATTTTTCTTTGGTTCCAAGACTCATAATGACATCGAATTAACTTATGAAGATGGCTACAGACAGAGAAAGAGACAGAAAATAAAATTTATACAAGAATGACCGCGTTGATAAATCTTTGGATACATTTTTGTTTTTCCTTGTATCTTAAAATTTAGCAAGGGCACTTTTATATTGAATTATGTTCTGTTTCTTCTTCAGCCCATAGCCGATAGCTCGTCATAAGTATTGGCTTTCAAAGTCTTTAATCAACAGCTATTGGAATCAACTGTGGGAAAAAAATTTATACCTGTGGCATAATGTGCCTTTTGTGTGGCAAAAAAAAATTACAAATTTCTTGCTAAATGCGCTGCTAACCTGGTGTCATTTACTTTTCGAGATCTTTTTTTACTTTTACATACGGTGCTGATAATTGACAAACGAGGTTGATCCACGGCTGGGAAGTGATCCCATCACGGCTACCAAAATAAGTCGATCCTAGAGATGGCCGGCAAAACCCCGATCGATACGAAGCTGGGAACTTACGCAATTATGTACAAAATAGTGCGCCCACAACGACAAACCATCCGATTTAGTGTTCAGTGTTATTTGCTTTGAATACACAATTTTGCTATTTTTACAAATAGGGATTCCAACTTAAATTTTTAGTGATTTATGGTTTGCATTATCACTTGTCAGAGATTTGAAGCTGAAAGTCAAAACGGTGGATAGTTAAAATTGCACTCACATGAATTTGGGCCATTCGTCAGCCTCTTGTTGGCCAAGAAATAGATAACACGTAATTTGGTGACATCACTATAATTCATTACATAAAAACGAACAAAATCTTCAACCTTCGAAGTAGTTATTGGCAAACAAAGTATCACACGAATTGTTTGTTACCGAAACAAAAAATAACAGCATTCCTAGTGAGATCACATAAGTTAAGCAACGCCGGCCCCAGGGCCGAACGCCGAACGGGTGACCGTTGCGATTCGATGACGGCTGAAGCTAGAGCGACAGCCTCGGCCACCTCCCTCATGGACCAAACGGGTCCCATCTCCACCTGCATGGCACCGGTCGAACTTTGTTCTGTCGGCCATGAAGACCCAATAAATAAATAAGTTAGATAGACAAGAAGTTTTGCAAAAATAGAAAAATGCCAAATGCAAAAGATAAACTGTCGTTTCACAAGAAAGGAAAATAATGTGTTGGCTTTCGACCACCGCAAGCTCTGACTATTAGAGATTCTGACAAACAATTTGAATCTTTCCGCTTTTCAGTCGCAGTCTGATTTGAATCCCCTTGAAAAAGCGCAACGGTGGTCCAGAATGATTCCGATCGCAAGTTAAATTTGAATTTGTGATGGCCCAACTATTCTGCCGCTCAATTTGCTTGCCTCCTACGGAGAGACACTCACCTATAATCTCGTCATCCTTGAAAATTGTGCCGTGGCCTTTTTTTTATTAATATTTGTCCAAAAGTTCACAAAATCCATTTTTTTTCATACTACCCAACATTGAAAACAATTATGGTTAGGATACTATTTGATCAGCAAATTTTAGTGAAAGAAGTTTTTTCGAGGAGATATCAAAGCTCCTACGTCAAGACTTGCAAAAGAACGGACAATCCCAACGCGGCGACGGGAATCGTTCCGGAAAACCGTCGCGCCAACCTACGTCACGGCCACCTCTAGCTAGCTGTCGCGCGCGAAACACGCCGAATAAAACACACGGGCTACACTCGAAAGAACACCAAACTACCGGCCCTAGCCTCGAGACGCGGGCAAATGCGCCCGGCCCCAAACAAACACACCGAGAGAAGTGTCGTGCTAGCGACTAAATCCGACGGCCGCCCGCCGCCTAGCCGTTGTACTGGCGCTTCATGCGCACCGAGCGCAGCGAAGAGCTCAGCTTGAGGCTGCGCATTGCCAGCGACCGGTTGAAATGGCGCTGCTTCAGCGCCTTGTTGTACTCCTCTTCCAGCGAGCCTGCCGACAGAAACGCAACGTCGGCTCATCGAGTTCGTAACGAGCCGGTAGTCGGCACTTGGACCACGGCTGCCGGTGAATGACAGAGTGAAGATGAAGGTAACCTAGCCTAGCAGCGAGCTGAGGGTTCACCTGGTGCCAGTGAATGACATTGTGGAGATGAAGCTAACCTCGCCTAGCAGCGAGCTGAGGGTTCACCTGGTGCCGGTGAATGACATTGTGGAGATGAAGCTAACCTCGCCTAGCAGCGAGCTGAGGGTGAACCCAGTGCCGGTGGATGACATGCTGGTGATGAAGCTAGCCTATAGTCTTTCCAGGATAAGGTCATACTCAAAAAATGGCCGCCATTTACATTTCACCAACTCATGAAACTAAATCTGCAAGGCGCTTTTTCAAAATTTCAAAATAAAACCCTAGAACACTGCCTGAACGTTTTTATTTACCACTGGCATATCTTTTAGCTTTTTACTAGTTACTTTATTATTACAGTTATATATTACTTATGCAGGTAGAAATAAAGATAAATCGGTGACAGCAAATCAATTTGCCATCATGTTGGTAGTGGTATCGACTACTAGCGCTGAGCGGACAAGGTTATTCTTATATTAAATAGACTTTAGCCTAGCAGCGAGCTGCGGGTGAACCTGGTGCCGGTGATTGACAGGCTGATGATGAAGCTAACCTAGCCTAGCAGCGAGCTGAGGGTGAACCTGGTGCCGGTGATTGACAGGCTGATGATGAAGCTAACCTAGCCTAGCAGCGAGCTGAGGGTGAACCCGGTGCCGGTGAATGACAGGTTGATGATGAAGCTAACATAGCCTAGCAGCGAGCTGAGGGTGAACCCGGTGCTAGCAAATGACAGTTGAAGATGAAGCTAACCTAGCCTAGCAGTAAGCTGAGGGTGAATGACAGGCTGATAACGCTAATCTAGCAGCAAGCTAAGGGTCAGTGCCGGTGAATGACAGGCTGATGATGAAGCCAAGCTAACACGAGGGCGAACACGTGATTGTGCACGAACGTGGCTAGACCACGATTAGCCATCGCTAAAAAGGAGCTAATGATTGCGACGCGCCGGGGCCAGCAAGGCGAGCGATTCGCGTACGTACCTTCGACGGAGGACAGGATGACTAGCAGCACGCCGAGCACGAGACAGACGATGATGAGCAGCGTGTAGATGTGTATGGTCGCGTCGGGCAGTGACTCCATCTCCTTGAGCGCGGCGAGCGCCGGCGCAAAGTCGGGCTTGAGCTCGAGCGAGTGGCGCAGGTGGAGCACTGCTTCCTGGTAGTGGCCGTACGCCTGCGGGAAACCGCCGCCGCCGCCGGCCGTTAGTCGATGTGTGGGTGAGTTCGATCGAATGTCTTGCTAGGTCTTGGAATTTGGGGAGCTCAGGCGGAATGACGTTTTTGAGGGCGGCTTAGGCTGCGTAGAGATTTAAAATTGCCGGTAATTTAAGAGATAGTGATATTACAGGTAAAACTTCCGAAAACTGATGAAATTGGTCAAATTTGTCCTATTGCCAAAAAAAGCCATCTCAATATTAGAACATAGTTCTTAATACCTACAGCTTCAAATTCTAAATGAAAGGAAAGTATGTATTACTGTTTACTACCTAGCACAATTCAATTGGAAACTCATTAGCATTTTAAAAAGTTTTTTGGATTGTACCTACCTGGGTTTCTAGTTGGCTATGCAATTTTTTTCACTGTACCTAATAAGTTCTTAAAATCTAATCTCTAGTTATCTGTACTAGCTTTTCATTCCTACAAGGAAAAGCCTGAATTTTGTTACTAGAGGTCATCAATTTTATCAGGTGGTGGGTTTACCTATTTAGAACTACTAAATTTATGAAAAAGTTTTATTTCTGTTCTGCCTTTGGCTAAAACAGTTTGGAAATTCAGGTCATTTCTAAGATGAGTGTTCTCCACAAATGGATGGTGGTTGATGATTATTGGTGCTTAACGACGCACTGTTTTGACAACTGGCCCTTTGGCACTGGTCTCATGGCGTCGGTATGGATGGTGGTGGTGAATCACTCCTCCTATAGTCCGACATAACATCAGCAAATTCTTGGGGAGGGACATACTTAATGCCGAATTATCTGTAACTAACATTGGCTAACATGTTACTAACGCCTCCATCTACCATGACAAACTAAGATAAAGAACGTACCTTGAATATTTCCCCGAGGGTAAAGTACTGTTGCCATGCATTCTTGTCAGGCGGCTGTACTTCCAGCGAACGCCTGGTCAAGTAAATAGCGTCATCCAAGTACTGCAGGTTGAAGAGTACTCGAGCCAGATTGAGGAGTACCTGCAAACGCCATCAATAACATTCACAAACTTATTATTATTCGAGATAAAGAGAGGAGAGGTTGGTGTCGGTCTTTAGCATACCTCAGCATTGTGCGGAGAAACAGCCAGCGCTCTTCGAAAACATTCGATGGATTTCCGAGCATCACCCTTGATCCTCCAGAAGTTTCCTATCTGATTATACAGCTGGATTGACTTCGGCTTCTCGCGGATAGCCTTCTTGAGGCGTCTCTCCAGGACGTTCACATCAAACTCGGTGCCTTTCGAGCTGCGCTTCTTGAAGATCATAGCTACCTGAGGTTCCGGCACGTGAGGGTGACTATGTCTGTTTGCGACTCCGACAAGATTGTCGTAGTATGTAAAGTTGACGGGTTTCCCACAGTCTAAGTGTTCTTCAGTCTCTGTACTTGATTGATGTGTTGTCTCCGAGTGTGACACTCGTGAGTTTGAGCCCCAACTCGTTGTGTACTTGTTGGCTGTGTGGGCTTTTTCCTGACCGGTCGCGTTTGCCACGACCTCTTGACTGACCGGGCTTGATTTGACGGCTGGACAATCCGTACAAAAGTTGTCCAGGCTGTGCTTTGCCCAGCTTTGACCGAAATGTATTGTCGACGTAATGATGTCGAATATCTGGTCGTAATCGACTTCATGTTCATCATTCAGCCCTGGTAAACTGACAAGTCTTGGAAAGTGACTTGAGTCTACAATTTTTCCCTCTTCTAATTTCCATGCTGTCGATGTGCGAGAGTTGCTGTGAATTATCTGAAACGACAGCATGTACAGTGCCATATATGTTAAGTTGGACACGTCCCCCATACTTCTCGTATTTATTCACGATTACACTTTTTTAAAACATTTGATAATCTACTCAAAACAACACGAAGACGTCTCCATTTTTATAGTAGGGCCCCGTACCGAGCATAGAATTCCAGAGGAGAGAACCGAGAGATTGACGTAAGCAAAGATGGCGTCACCGAAGGTGTTTGCGTTAATTTTTGGATTAATTATAGGGTTTTTATCGACAGTTAATGCTGGAGGTAACACCTTAGTACTACTAGACAATCTAGCAATCAAGGAGACACATTCGATGTTCTTCAAGTCGCTTCAAGGTACGTTCTATTGTCACAAAAATCGATAGTCACTTGCGGCCGGTATGACCCCTCCTGTTAACCTAACCGAATGGTATACGTGTCTTTCTAGAACGAGATTACGCGATTACCTACAAATCCGCCGACGACGCCAGTCTTGTTCTCTCCAAGTACGGGGAATTCCTGTACGAACACCTCATCATCTTCGCTCCTTCCGTCGAGGAGTTTGGCGGCGCACTCAGCGTCGAAGCGATCACCGAATTCATCGATGCCGGTGGCAATGTTCTCGTGGCCGGCAGCTCGAACTCCGGAGACGTCCTCCGAGAGTTGGCGTCCGAAGTCGGCTTCGAGGTCGACGAAGAAGGAGCGTCGGTGATCGACCACCTCAACTACGACGTGAACGACCTCGGAAAGCACACGCTGGTCGTTGCCGATCCTGCTGATCTGATCGACGCACCCGTGATGACGGGACCGCGGGATATTGCGCCATTGCTGTACCAAGGAACCGGGCTCGTTGCCGACATGGAGAATCCACTCGTGCTGAGACTTTTGACGGCCAAGAGCACTGCCTACTCTTACGTTCCTGATTCGCCAATTACTGAGGTAAGACATTGGCTGGGTGCAGTTTCATCACACATAACATTTCTTTTACATTGTGGCGTTTCCACCTCATGATTTACGAACAATTTTATTGAAAACACTCACTGGTAAGACCCTCGATTATGTGGGAAAGTATTTTATTAACTTATGGGCCAAGTACTTTTGGGTACTGGGTTGCAAAGTATACACAACTTTTACAATCAAATGTTACCGGGTCTCAAATCTCTAATGCTACAAATGCCGTTGCACTACTGAATGGCGGCTGAATTTTGAGTGTGCGCTTATCCTGAAAGACGATAGCCCTTGAGTGTTATGTTGCGAGTGGTCCTCCGATGCCTGACCTAGACTTGTCGATTGCAGTACCCGCACGCTGTGGGCAAGAACGTGGTCCTGATCGCCGCGCTGCAGGCTCGCAACAACGCCCGCGTCGTCTTCTCCGGCTCGCTGTACTTCTTCTCCGACGAGGCCTTCACGTCGCCCGTTCAGAAGGCGCTGGTTAGTTGTCGTTCTAAGTTGTCATTAGAAAGGAAAAGTCTATCCGAAAACAGATAAACCTTTGCTTAATGCTAGGCGGTGGTATTTTTTATTAGAAACGAAATATCCATTGCAAAATTCTTATAACTGGGAGATGCTTAACACCTAAAAGGTGAAAGATCTGGGTTCAAATTCGAGGACAGATACAAATTTCCTACAACATAAGACTTACCTACATAACAAAACATAACTTCAACATAATCCTATGTTCTTATTTTACTGTTGACATTTTGATATTCCGCTGCAGAAGTTTGATTTTATGATTTGTTGAAAGCGTAATTTATTTTAGTATGGTCTCTCCCTGTATTAGACTGTATTACACTCACCTCTTCCATGGCCATTCGATCCGATCCCTTTCTAACGCTTTGCCATCGCAGGGCGGCGTTCGGTTCGAGCGTTCGGGCAATGCGGGCGTCGCGCAGGCGATCAGCCAGTGGGTGTTCCGCGAGCACGGCGTTCTACGCGTTCGTTCGGTCGCGCACCACCGCGCCGGCGAGACGTCGCCGCCCGACGCGTACACGATCATGCAGCCCGTCGTCTACACCATCGACATCGAGCAGCTCAACAACGGTGAGTTTGCGGGATCGACGTCGCACGTTGCACAGAGATGGTGGCCGATGGATGCCGCTGTGCGATTTCTGCTATGATCTGACTGGTTTTTGACTGTGAAATGGGCCTTGACCCGACTAGACTAGACCGACTGTTTCGATTTGTTGCTATTTGGCAGACCGAAAGCAGGAAGCTTGCGAAACGTCGGGAAAAGTTTGAGTTTGGGACTTTTTCCGGCGTTTCGCTAAGCCATACTGCCTGCTTTATCACGGGTCTAAACTCGAGTTTAGAGTTAGGGACTCAGCATTCAATACCCAGTTAAATATTAATCCCTGAAAACTAGCGTGCTAAATCTAGGAAAAGACGTGAGTATTCAAGAGGATTAGACAATCTGTTTGCTTTAAAAACTCTTTTTGCCTAGAAAAGTATTAAACATACAGTAAAAAACTTTACTTGATTGTACATTGTAAGTGTAGGCATATCTGGCAAGGAGTAAGTCAAATTATATTAGATAGTTTGGCTTCTAGAGCTTTCACTAACTTGCCAAGATATATTTTAATGTTAGTCGTTACGTCAGTGCGTTGCTCGTGCCACGCCTAATGCCCAATCTAACCCAAATTTTTCGCTGTCGCGTTTTCCAGGCAAGTGGGAGCCGTACACGGCCGAGGATGTCCAGCTGGAGTTTGTGCGCATCGACCCGTTCGTGCGCATCGCGCTGCGCCCGACGCGCGGCGGCAAGTACGAGGCGCGCTTCAAGATACCCGACGTCTACGGCGTCTACAAGTTCATGGTGGACTACGACCGCGTCGGATTCACGCGACTCTTCAGCTCGACGCAGGTCGGTAGCCGCCGCGGGGCGTTTGTCTGCGGGGACCGGGCATTCGCTAATGCTTCTACGGTCCCTTTTCACTAGCTTTTTCATTTTCTTACTCTGCGGAACTGGGTTAAATTTGGCTTACATTGCAAACTGAAAAACAGGCAAAAAAATAGGAGTTTGAATCCCACTAATAATATCTTTTCCTTATTTCCAAATTTTCATGTGTCAAGGGGGGAATAATCCCCCTGAATCTAGGGCTTCAGCTGATACAACCGGGTGGCCACTCCGGTCGCTTCTCTTGTTTCTTCTTCATCTTCCTCTTCTTCGTCCTCTTCTTCTTCTTCATCTTCTTCATTGCTTTCCTCCATCCTCTCTACAAATTCCTTCCATTGCTCTCTGTTCTCCCACAATCTAATATCATCAACATCACTCCACTCTCCGTCTTTCTACATCCTCTATTATATTCTCTCTCCATCTTTCCCTAGGTCTTCCCACTCTTCTTCTTCCTACTGCCGTATTTTCAAACTCCCTTCTTGTATTTCGCATCTTATCCATTCTCTTCACATGTCCAAACCACCTTAATCTCTCTCGACCCATTTTAAAACCCAGGCTCTCAACTCCCAGCTCGTTCCTAACAATATTACTTCTTATCTTGTCCATTCTTGTAACTGAATTCTGAATTCTGAATGACTGAATCCCAGTACAAACAAAATTTTTATGATGGATCGTCTCTAATAATAAACATCTGACGACCACCAAGACTGACGGACGCGTTGTTCGCTGCCGGCAGGTGTCGGTGCGCCCGCTGACGCACACCGAGTACGAGCGCTTCATCCCGAGCGCTTACCCGTACTACGCGAGCGCCTTCTCCATGATGGCCGGCGTCTTCCTGTTCAGCATCGTCTTCCTGCACTACAAGGAGGCGCCCGCAAAGAGCAAGGCCGAGTAGCGGTCGCCTCCGTTTCCACCGCCTGCCTCTCCGATGGCGTGCGATCGTGTCACAAAGACCGTTGGTCTTCTTTCAACGCTCACGTCGACCTCGATTCAGTTGGCATTTTTTACACGATCACTCAAGGACTTTTTCCTCTTCTAATCCTGTGGCTTTGGATCCATTTGTTCTCTTGGACCCAATGCTGCAGAATTAGAAATGGGAGGAGTTGGTGAATACAGGTCCTGTTTGTAGCTTCTCGATTTTCGAAGACGGGTTGCCATTTAAGATTGTGTTGACATGTTGCCGCACCTTTACTGGCACTTTGGATTGATTATTTGATGTCGGCTTTGATGGTTTGTAATCTGACGGCAAATCAACTTCAAGAATTAACAGGTTGAAGACTATTGTCTATTGCCGGTTTGTGTAGTGAGTAACTTGGCGAATTTCTCGTGAGAGTTGATATACTAAGGAACTGTCGTTAAATATTGTCAACTACCGAGCATTCCCCATGTCTAACACCCGTAATGGGAAAATAATATTGTTGTACTATTTGCTTCAAGCAAATTCCAGTTATCTATGTTGGAGAAATAACTCAGAATTCCTCAATTAGCTGTCAAAAATTCCATTGATCATGGCATGGCCAAATAATTCATGACAGTTCAAACCTGTTCTAAAAGGTTGCACGGCTCGATGATTGTGTGCTTGTGGATAGTTTGAAATTGTGCTTGTAAAGAAGATGAATACACAGTGTGTTAGGAAAATAAATTGTTTGTTTCACTCATTTTTTGTAAATAAAGTTCAGCAATAGCAATAATTAGACCACATCCGAAACTCCATGCCGGAGACTGTAAAAATTTAGGCGGCAATGCTTTTGTTATCAGAATAGATTTGGTATTCCCTTATTTACCCTGGCATGTGGAATTTCAGAAATTCCCTGGAAAAAATGTGGCAGATATCCGTTCAGAGAAAACGAAGGTTCACAGAAATTTTCATCAAAGTCCATTTTGGCATTACTTAACTAAGCTATTCGAGTGATGTGATGGTGGGTCAAACATCAATATAAGTATATCTTATTTGAGAGATCTTTACTATGGTAAAATAAGCTGATCGCTGCAGGGCTCCAACCATGCTCAGTCACTTTTCAGCTCACCATCTAAACGAATTTACACTCAGTCTACATGGAAATTAAGCTCAGCAACACGATGTTTGCTGTTGGAATTTGCCGAGCGATAAGCTCATGTCAACTACATTGTTTGACCGCAGCCAGCACTCTCCTCTCCTATTTGATAATCATGTTTGAATTCAAATAAAAGTGATAGAGGCATCACATGACAACTGCGCACTCTGTGATTGGTTGAAGCAACTTCTAACAGAGTATATAAGTGGCAGAACATTTCGATGTGGAGAGTGGTGTGGCCGTGCTTTCCGTACGGTGAACACTGTTTTCCAGACGGAATGCCAACGAGACACGGTATATTTTCATTGAAGTAACAGGGATCTACATCACGAAGAGCCAAGCTGAGACACCTGACAGTCAGAGAACAACGGAGACGGTCAATTTATTACAACTCTTCACTTAAATGAACATAATCTCACAACGGCGTTTTCATTGTACCGTATTCATCGCAATGAATTAGTTTGTATATTCGAGAACTTTATTTCAACAACGGATATCCATTGGATAGCTCGCTCGCTCTCTGATAGATGTACGATGCGGCTCGAGTTTGATCCCCATTGCATCAATTGCTGTGTGGTCGAGTGCACAGCATCGCTGTCTCCCACCCAAAAGTCCGGAGTTCGATTCCCGCTGCCGGCGTGGCTTTTTGTCCAACAAACTTGGGCTGGAACTTCTTTCTTGTACGGTGCTTGCTAGTTCTTGCGTCACGAAGAGCCAAGCTGAGACACCTGACAGCCAGAGAACAAGTGAGACTGTCAATTTATTACAGCCTCTTGGTTCAACACAATAAATGGGAAGGGAAAAACAAAACGAGACATCACCTCCTACAGCATGGTGCTTTGGATAGCACGTTGGCTTCCGAATGCGAGCTCAGTGATGCCCGGGTTTCGATCCCAGCAGCGGGCGTAGCCTTTTGGCAATGTCTGGCATGTCTGGAATACGCACTGTAATTTACAGTGAAGTATAGTATTTGGTCGTCTGCAATCAGACGAATCAGAATTGACACACAAGTCAATCGCCTTAAAAAAAGCACACCACTTTACCATTTTCAATGTGTAGGGAGAATTCGAGTCGACCGAACATCGACAGCGTGGTGCAATGGATAGCCCACTTGCCTTCTAACCTAGCGACACGAGTTCGGTTCCCGGAGCTTGCAGCTTTTTGGAACTTACAAATTCAATTGAAATTGTTTATATGTAGCGTGCAAAGCCACGAAGTAGTAGTAAGGTGATGTAGAAAAAAAATATACTAAGTCACAGATTTGTTCAATTTTATCTACCAGATGGCGCTGTCTACCAAATTTGTGCAAACTAGTTTCCGTTTTGACCAAACATTGTGGCTAAGCGAAGTGCAAAAGCTTAGGGTGTTAGGGTGGGACGTGTACTCCTCCGCAAAAATTCAAAACGAGGTCGCGAAGCGACCGAGGTTTGAATTTTTGCTACTATCTATTAACTGCTATACTATCTATTAACAAAAAATGCAAAAAAGCTCACACGCCTCTGTTACTAGCCGGGATTCGAACCCGGTACCTTTAGGTTATCAGTCTCGTACCTTAACCACTCGGCTGTCGAAGCACGATACATTCTTGGAGATTTTAAAGGCATATGAATTACGAATGGTTTGTTTACCTTTCGTACTTATTAAAATTTCGTGAGGTCGGCGTACCCCCGCCACCCCAATTCATGAGCAAAGCTCAAAAGCCACTCGGATTTGAACGCATCACCTTTGCGTTATGAACCAAGCGACTTACCCACTCGGCCATTCGAGGGATACGATTGTAGCTGATAATTTTTAATATATATATTTTTTGAAAGATCTTTACAATGGTAAAAATAGTCGGATTCTACAGGGCTCGAACCAGGATCATTCACAATCTTGTTTGAGAAGCTAGTGACTTGACCAACAAGCCATTACGCCTTGTGCATTGTAAGTGTGATAAAGTTCATAATCTGTAATGAAGCTATGACTTTTTTAAAAATGTTCTTCGATTCTTAAGTATACCTATACCATGCGAAGCTTAAACGGCACTTACCCAATATCTCACATGGCTTAATTGGGTTTCTATCCATCCCACCCCCCCCTGCAGGGATGCTTGCAAGTGATCGGCCTGCCAACACGCGACAATTGTGACTTGCAAGAGCACGAGCACTAGCACTGCACGCTTCACTCGACAAGCAGCTGCTTGTCGAGTGAAGCGTGCAGTGCGTCTGCACAGAGCTTCCCAAGCTGTTGGAATTTGACGAGCCTAACGCTCTAGCCTATGAACTCTTTATAGGAATCCACCTCCCTCTTATTAAACCTCCTGTTTGAGCGCCAAAAAGTTATAGCGGCGTCTTTTTGACAACAGCGCATATCTCTGATTGGTTGTCTCAACTATCAACAACATACTATAAAACCACAAGATGATTTCGATGATAAGCAGTGTGCCCGTGCATCCCGTACGATGAACACCGCGTGGTTCAGCCGGCGAGTTGATCAAACGTAGCGTGCATTAATTGCGAGTTTATCTGTACTTTCATAGAGGCATAGGAAAATCACAGTAGAAACCCCAACTCCACGCTTGCTACGCAAATGCAATCGCGTTGTAATATAATCCCGATGAGTAATCTTACTTCTAGGCCGTAGTCGATGAGCGTTGAGTACGAAACAAATGTCACGCTATTGTCATCTTCTGTGTGGTCGAGTGCACAGCTTCGCTGTCTCCCACCAGGATGGCCGGGTTTGATTCCCGATGCCCGCGTGGCTTTTTGTCCAACAATCTTGGGCTGGAACTGAAAGAACTGGAAATGAAAGTATTTAGTTTAGTTTTTATTTTTATTGTTTATAGCACCCTGGCTTGGTTACAATATAATGAGTTGATTTGAGTTGAGTTGAGTTGAGTTGAGTTGTAATGAGTTCTAATATAATGAGCTATACCAGTTTACTCATTCCTTAGTAGTTAGTATTATTAATTTTAATTTTAAATTTGTCAGCTGACTTTGGCCATGGATCTACACGTCCATGTCCAACTGGTTCCATTCCGTGATTTTAGTTCTCAGGAAAGATCTTGTGCCGATGTTGGTGTTGAAGCCCATTTATTCGATTTTGAGGAGGTGGTTTCCTCTTCCATGGAAATTCGCTCTCCTAAGACGCTCTTCTAGTCGCTTCCAGGCCTCTTCTCCCGATATGTCTTGTACACGGCTATCAGCCTTGTGGTTTTCCTTCGTTCTTCTAAGGTTTCCCACCCCATGTCTTGCATCATTTCCGAAGGGCTGTGTCTTGCCCCAAACTTTGTCAGGACCTTTCTGTCTGCCCTACGGTGTACTTTTTCAAGCAGGTCTTTGTGTCCTTGTTGGTGTGGACTGGTGTGGAACTACTGAATGCTGACATTGTTCATTGTAGTGTAATCATTTTTACTACGACATGCAGAGAAGCAAATCCAACCAAAAGATATTATACCTAAACTTTCATGACTTCCTGCTACATCCCACATGAAAATAATAATATATTTATGTGCACCAATGGCAATACCAGTATCTTTGATTAAGAGTATCCTAATTAATTTAATTAAAATATATAAATTAGTTGCAACTTCCACACTACTATACTTATATATTTTTTTAAATTCAAATTTATTGATATGGTGATATTATTCATAATTGTGATAATAGTGGCAGTGCCTAAGATACCTGAATAGAATGTGTGCTGCAATTGTTTGTGAGTTTCAGACTAGGTTTCTTTGTGTGTTGGTACTTTTGTGGTTTTTTTGTTCAAATATGTCGGACTCTTGTTATTTTAAAAAGTATACAGCGCCAGATTTCAACTCCATTGTAGCAGAGAAAACTTCAAAATGTAGCTTGAAAATCCCAAAGATCCCTAAAGTCAAGCCACCTGATCTAAAATGTAGGTGCAAAGTTAATTTTTGGTTCAACATACAATTTGAATGCGACTATAGGTGCAATTCTGTTAATGCATTCATTTGTTCCATTAAAAACACTGACAAAAGTTTTCATATCTCATCTCACCTTACAAAAATTACCTGAATTGCACTGCTGGACTGGTTTGCAGAGTAATTTCGTTTCTAGTCTTGCCGTCTAGTCTTGCCGTCGTTTCTAGTCTAGTCTTAAAATCAATGCAAAAATTAGATTTGAAACAGGTCCAAGCAAATAAGCTAGAACAAACGTTCTGGACAAAGTTGAGAAAACTATAATGAAAATGGTTAAACGGAGGTTTTCAGAGCCCACTACTACTATAATGAAAATACTTACGATAGAAATGAAACTAAGCAAATTATGACATTTTCTACACCAACAATAATGGCAAAGCGAGTAATACGTTTGTGAACGCTGCTCTCCAGGCAGTCTGGACGGACTGGACACACTCATGTGCTGCAGCGAACGCGCCGAGGAAACGCCGGCGGCTGCTTCGATCAGCGACTCTCAGTACCGCCGTCTTCACGACATCCGTTACGACACCGACTCCGAGTTTGTCGCGGCTATGTTGAAACAGTGGCGTAGGAGCGTCGGACGGCTCACGCCGTGGACGCCGGACGAACGGACGAGTCTGATGCAACGATGGTACGTTCAGGGGGCCGTATTCTAGGTCAAGTCCTACGAGCTCAAATAAATATCAATGAAAGATAAGTCAATTTTGTGTGACAAGATAAACTGAGCATTGAAATCCAAGAAAATTCTGCTGAATAATATTTCTTAACTCTAAATAAGCTTTGTCGAATAAATGTAGGTTACCTTAATCAAATAATAAAAGAACTAGGTATAAGCAGAGAATTACTAAAATTTATAATAGATTTCTGCCAAGAATGCAAATAGACTCCATCAACGGAACAAAAACACAGGAACTTGCTTATAACAATAACTACCTATAAAAACAAGCTCTCCAATTTAATTCCAGGTACACCGGCGCTAACAACTGGACACCCGCCGAACGTTCCGTGTTCCTCAGCTTGAAGGGCTTCATGGGCCTTGGCTCAAACAGCAACGACTTCGGCAAGGGCGTCCACTCGGAAAACGACGACGAAACATCGATGGAGCCCAACACTGACGACGAAGACGACGAGTGGGAATTCGGGGAGCAGGGAGGGAGCAAGTGCGGCCAGAAACGACGTAGCAACGCCGGTGAATCTAGCAGCATAATCTCGCGAAACAGGTGATGACCTTTGCTGCCAGGTTCGCCACCAGCACTTTTTTTGCACGAATTCGCTCATAGTTTTGTAAATCAGAATAGTAAGATATTTGGCTTTGTATAATATAGGTGCATGAAAAAAAGAATAAAATAGGTATCTACCAGCTCAGAACAGAGAAAATGAAATATACAAAACAAAGACATTTTCAATCAGGTTCCATTCAGAATAAGGTAGCTAAGACTCAGTAATTTCTTTTCCTCATAGTTTGTTCAATTTTTGATTTTAATCCAGAATTTAATTAAAACCGCAATTAATAGAGCAAAATGTCAGAAAAAAATAAGTCAAAAAGCTTAGCAATATCAATAACCCGGTCAAACAGTCTTTCTATAAAAGGTCACATTGCCGTTTCTGACAGTGACGGCAGCTACGACAGCCAGAGCTTCGCCGCGTTGCTGAAAATGTGGGCTGTCCGCGGCAACCGCGGCCGCCCGTTCCCCGCCGCCATCGCCGACAAGCTGCTCGGCAGGTGGCTGGCACACGAGAGCACGTGGACACCGCGAGAACGCATCATCTTCCACGCAGACCAAGATCCTACAAGTGAGCTGCCATATGATTACGACAATCAAAGAAATACTGTAAGAATCAACCCTGTGGTAAAGTGGTTTCGAATCACGCCCTGTGAGGGGGAGGTAGGTTTCACATATCCGCTAGCGCGCAACGAGATTAGAAGAATGGCTAGAGCCCGTCTGTCCCTCCGAGCCCGGTCTCTGTCCCTGACGCCGCGCGGATTCTGCTGTGACGTCAAGCCCGCTGTAGAAAGATTGCCGCGCCAGCCATACACATAGCCTTTACCTTTCTTAGACCCCACTAGATCAAAGTTAGTTGACTTTGAGGCTTTGAGTTTACTTGTATTGGTACATGGAATCATTAGTAGTGGAGATATTTTCATTGTACAACAAAAACAGATGGAATGGAAGCAAATGGGCACTCCTGATGGCCTAGCTCCTACTCCTAGCAGGCCTCTCCATCCGGCTGGTAACCCACGGTAACAATGGTATCAATGGTATGACAGACCTATTCCACTCAGACAAAAGTGACGTCAGATACCCACTGGATGCACTACCAGTTGGGAAAAAATATTTTTAGCTCTGCTAAATAACAAATGAAGATAGGGAAATCACGACCCGAATTGCTCTACCTGGCTTTAGCGAGTGGGTATCATGACGTCATTTTGATTGAATTTTTATTGAATGGAATAGGTGTATTCTGGCGCGTTAGCTCGGGTCTTGAAATTGTAAGACCAGAACTGACTTGAGAGTGAGTCGAGAGTTGAAATATCCAGCCGAGAACTGACTTCCGACTGTCTCTTTCCAACGCAGTCGAACGGGCGCAGGAGGTTTGCCCAGACGTCAAACGCCGGCTGCTTGAACGGCTCGTTCCCCGCAACGCCGACGGCTCCGAGCCGCTCTTAAGCGAACGCCGAATGGCCGAACACGACGCTTTCAACGGAAATCAGACGGCCGGACACGACGGAACGCATGACTCAGGGTCGCCGTCACAGCCGCAGGCAAGTTGGCGGGTTGGTGCGTTTTCAATTCAGAGATAAGAAAGCCTGTCGAAAGCTTAACAAAAGTGAATTAACGTGGGGTTAGTCGAGTTGTTGGCGTGCGACTGCAGCATAGCGTCACTAGATTCACCGACTTCTATGTTCATTCATAGTCCTGTTTCTATCTCCATGGAGCCACGTTATAATCGGGGTTAGTCGAGTTGTTGGCGTGTGATTGCAGCATAGCGTCGCTAGATTCACCGACTTCTTTGTTCATTCATAGTCCTGTTTCTATCTCCATGGAGCCACGTTATAATCGGGGTTAGTCGAGTTGTTGGCGTGTGATTGCAGCACAGCGTCACTAGATTAACCACCTTCTATGTTCATTCATAGTCCTGTTTCTATCTCCATAGAGCCACGTCGTAATCGGGGTTAGTCGAGTTGTTGGTGTGTGATTGCAGTTTAGTGTCACAAGATTCAGAGTATTCTATACATAGTCCTGTTTCTATCTCTATGAAGCCCAAGAACTCAAATAAACTTAATATCCTTTGAAAATTTGTCTATCTGTCCAGATAGCTCAGTTGATAGAGCATTGCCTTGATTAGTTTTTGAATGACATAAATGAACGCCGATCGGGTGACAGGAGGAGGCTGGAAAAGCGACGGAACCGGACACCGAGCCCCCGGCCAGCGACTACGAGAAGGAACTCAAGCGGTTCCTGGCGTCGTCGGCTGTGGACGGGAACCGTCGGTTCCGGAACGCCTTGTCCGCCGGCATCGCCAAGAAATACCGGATCGCGCGGATCGTCAAGAACGACCGGAAGGTGGAGCTCATCGAGTTGCGAAACGCGCTCTTTTCTCAGCCGCCGCCAAACGATGCTGGCTACCAGCGGACAGCGCGGTAGGCAAGCTGCGTGACGCTACGGCAGTGCGATTCTACGGATTTTTGTAAGATGAGATGGGATGAGAAATTTTGTCAGTTGGTTGTTTTTAGTTTGATAGTTTGATTGGATAGAACTAAACTTAATATCGATTCTACTGTTGGTTGGCCGTGTAGCATAATGGAAAGTGCAGTGTCCCAGACAGGCAAAGATCCCGACTCAAATCTCTGTCCTGTTACAAATTTTGGAATTGATATTTTGTTGCTAAACTTAATTGTCAATGTTTTTAATAGAAAAAAGGAATGTTCTCATCTCATCTCACCTAGATAAAAACTTAATTGAACTAGAATTGTATCGCTGGGATAGATTAGTCGTCTAAAGACTGGAATACCTAATTGAAAAGAAGAAATTAATAGCTTGCACAGTGAACAAAGTGTAAATGCAGAGTTGCATTGTAAAATTAACTACTTCGGCTCGTGAATTGCTAATTTAAAGAAGCTTCGATGTATGAAATAATCAATGTTTATCAAACATCTAGTATTATTTTTAAAAGAATAATTGAGAAAAAGCATAGAAACCATGATAAAATAGTTAAGTCAGTGTCTAATTAATTGTCCTTACTAGTTGCTACAGCTGATAAATAATGTAAATTTACACACTTTTATACAAATGCATGTGAACTATATTTAATAAAAAACAACTGAATAAAAACATATGTGCAAAAAGAAAGTAGTAGAAATTGGCCAAACTTTAAAAAAAGACAAAATAACTTGTGTAAATAGGAATTCTGTAGCAAAGAAAAGAATAAGTAAATGCCACAAAAGAAATCTGACATTTTAAGGTCATGTGACACAAAGAGTTACATTTCATCCACCTTATATAAAATCCCTATTTCCCGTTGCCACGATACTATCGGTACCTGGATGTGGCTATGTGGGGATGTGGCGATGTGGCCATGTGACTATGTAACTGACGGCGTAAATCGCCAGCGAAATTGTGAAAACGCAATGAAAACGCGCGGCCCAAGTCGCGTTCTGTTCCTTTTACTTGGGACTTGCGCGCTGCAACACTCGGCCAGCGATTTGAGCCGCGCTTGATGGTGAAAACAACGAAAAACGCACGCCAAATCACTCGGCCAAAAGTCATCGCCTCTGGAGGCAACAATTGGCAATAATGCAGGCAATAAGGAAAATACAGGTGCAAAATAATTTCCATAGCGATGCAAATCGCCAAATATAGAACATTGCCAATAACAGGGGTCAAAATAATTTGCCACTGACAAACTCACGCTGTGGCGACACCAAGCGATGGTGGACATCGGTGTATCTGTTCTTCTGTGAGATTTCTCACGACTCTAACTGTGAGTTTTTACGCAACTTTTCCACTAGGAATATATAGTGTTTGAAATCGAGTGTGTCCCTTCAGAACGTCTATAGCTGTACTTTGCTCTTTGCTTTTCGATCTTCAGAAAGTATATAGATTTACTTAAATACTGGAAACACATCATACAACTACTGCAGATGCCGCCAAAAAAACGTGCTCGCCTGACCCAGGCCAAACTAACGCCGACGAGCAACAAAGAAAGTACAAAGGCAGCGGCCGACAGGGCACGGGTCCTGGGGGTCGGGTGCCGGGTGTTGGGTGCTAGATGCTGGGTGCTGGGTGCCGGGTCCTGGGGGTCGGAAAATGGGTGCTGGATGCTGGGTGCCGGGTCCTGGGTGCTGTATGCTGGGTGCCGGGTCCTGGGTGCTGGGTGTTGGATGCTAGGTGCTGGGTGCTAGGTTCTAGGTGCTGGGTGCTGGGTGCTGGGTGCCGGGTGCTGGGTGTTGAGTGCTGGGTGCCAGGTGTTGAGTGCTGGATGCTGGGTGCCGGGTGCTAGGTGCTAAGTGCTGTGTGTTGGGTGCTGGGTGCCGGGTGTTGAGTTCTGGGTGCTGGGTGTTGGCTGCCGGGTGCTGGGTGCCGGGTGTTGAGTTCTGGGTGCTGGATGCCGGGTGCTGGGTGCGTGGTGCTGGATGCTGGGTGCCGGGTGCTGGGTGTCGGGTACTGGAGTTCGGGTGGTGGGTGCTGGGTGCCGGGTGCTGGGTCCTGGGTGCTGGATGCTGGGTGCCGGGTGCTGAGGGCTGGGTGCCGGGTGCTGGCCACCCGGGGAGGTTGAGACTTCTTACGAGTCGCGCACTGGAGGACCCTGTTGGTAAACCAGGCTTACCAACAGGTTATTGGTAAACAACACAGGCAGAGACAGAGACAGATCATAGGAGGTCTGTCATGCAGCCGGGAGCGGGGACGGGTTCCTGGCAAAGCGCAAAGGGCACAATGTACAGGCCATCGTACGATTGTGCATGTCAACACCGTCGCGTTTGCACTTGAAGGAAAATCGTGGAGAAGACCGTGTCGATTTACCAGGCCCAACATCAGGCTATATGTGGAGAACACAAGCAGGGACAGAGAAAGGGAAAGAAGACTGTCATGCAGCAAGGAGGTGGGAAGGGGGTCCAGGCACAAGGCACAAGTGCACAAGGTACAGACTATCGTACGATTGTGCATATCAACACTTTCAGTGGTGGTGCTGGGTGCCGGGTGCTGGGTGCCGGGTGCTGGGTGCTGGGTGCCGGGTGCTGGGTGCTGGGTGTTGGGTGTTGGATGCCTGGTGCCGGGTGCTGGGTGTTGAGTCCTGGGTGCTGGGTCCTGGGGGTCGGGTGGTGGGTGGTGGGTGCTGGGTGCCGGGTGCTGGGTGCCGGGTGCTGGGTGCTGGATTCTGGGTGCCGGGTTCTGGGTGTTGGGTGTTAAATGCTGGGTGCTGGCTGCCGTTTGCCGGGTACCGGGTGCCGGGTGCTGGGTGCTGGGTGTTGAGTGCTGGATGCTGGGTCCTGGACCCCTATTCACTAACTTTTTCCGTTCCGAATTCTGCGGAATTCGGTTCAATTCCTCGGAATTCGGAAATTTGGTATTCACTAACTTTTTGTGTGCCCAATCCCGGTGTTTCCCAATTACGAATTCGTATTTCAATTCCGCGGTGAACTTGCTACGGAATTGGAACAAGTGCGGTTATTGTAACCTGTACAAGACGTAATTAAAGTGACAGATATCACATGTAATCCATATTTATTTAATTTTCTCTCAACCGTTGTTAGCGTCAACAAATCTACATGCCTCAAAATCCGGATGCTGGCACACAAAATCCAAAAGCAATTCTTGCTTCACTTGCCAACTATAAACGTCATTTGAAGGAGGCATATTTCTTGATAGAACAAATTATTGACAGCAAGACTAAGCCATCTGGTAACCGAGCCCATGACATTATTGGTAATATTAAATTGTCATTTTGATGCATATGTTTAAATTAGGAACGTTTTAACAATGATTGGTAAATATTGCTTTGCTTAATTGATAATTTCATGTAGATATCAGTTCAATTAACTTGAAATATCGAACTAATTATGTAATTTCGTCACAACGATGACGTCATAATGCGAAATTCGACTCTGATTTGGCAACAATGTTAATGCCGAATTACGAAAAGTTAGTGAATACGAAATAGTACGGATTTCGAAATCTGCGTATTTGGGCGAGGTGTCCAATTCCGCGGAAATCGAATCCCGCGGAATTGAGAAAAAGTTAGTGAATAGGGCCCCTGGGGGTCGGGTGGTGGGTGCTGGGTGCTTGGTGCCGGGTGCTGGGTGCTGGATGCTGGGTGCCGGGTGCCGGGTGCTGGGTGTTGGGTGCTGGATGCTGGGTGCCGGGTTCTGGGTGCTGGGTGACGGGTGCTGGGGTGTTGGATGCTGGGTGTTGGGTGCCGGATGCTGGGTGCCGGATGCTGAGTGCTGGATTCTGGGTGCTGGGTGCTGGATGCTGGGTGCCGGGTACCGGGTGCTGGGTGCCGGGTGCTGGGTGTTGAGAGCTTGATGCTGGGTGCCGGGTGCTGGGTGTTGAGTGCTGGATGCTGGGTGCCGGTTGCTGGGTGCTAGGTGCTGTGTCCCGGGTGCTGGGTGCCTGGTGCTGGGTGTTGAGTGCCGGGTGCCGGGTCCTGGAGGTCGGGTGGTGGGTGCTGCTGGGTGCTGGATGCTGGGTGCCGGGTGCTGGGTGCGTACGATTGAGCATGTCAACACCGTCGCGTTTGCACTTGAAGGAAGACCGTGGAAAAGACCGTGTCGATTCACCAGGTCTTACATCCGGCTTTTGGTGGACAACACAAGCAGGGAAAGAGAAAGGGAAGGAAGTCTGTCATGCAGGCAGGAGGTGGGAAGGGGGTCCAGGCACAAGGCACAAGGAACAGACCATCGTACGATTGCGCATATCAACTCTGTCGTACTACGCAGATGATGGTTGGGAAGTTGGGTCGGGTAAGGAAAGGTAGGATTAGTTTTGGGGGGAGGGGGGGGGGGGGGGGGGGGAATATACTTCGGCAAAAAACTACGCACGAAAGGCAGGAAAGGCATCAGGAAACATACAACACGGTTGGGTTTGGAGGTTGGGTTGGGTCAGTAAAGGAACACTTAGAAGCAGCACGTGCGGCAACACATGAAAACTCTCTTTTCTTGGATCAACAATAGATGGTGGACGTCTGTGGACCCGAGTCACTAATATATATAGCCAGCATTAGTAGTACCCATAATGTCGCATTTGAGCAGTGAATATGTAGATAAATACGAAGTGTTAGGTAAGCGTGGCAGAAGGGTCAAATAACAATTACCGAAAAACAAATCAACACAAGAAACAAATAAAACCTACAGGGGGCGAAGCCCCCTGCAAGAGGGCTCCGTGTCGCCATGGCCACATGGCGATGTGGCCATGTGACCATGTAACTTGCACCGCGTAAATCGCCAGCGAAATTGCGAAAACGCGATGAAAACGTTTGTACAATGTCGCGTTCTGTGCCCACCACTCGGGACTTGAGCTCTGCAACACTCGCGAAGCGATTTGAGCGCGGATTGATGTAAAAAACAACGAAAAACACACGCCATTTCACTCGGCCGAAAGTCATCGCCTCTGGAGGCAACAATTGGCAACAATACTTGACTAAATGTATCCATAGTTACAAAAGAAATCGCAATGAAAAGTTCATTTATTTCAGCCTCAAGTAACAGGACCTATAATAATTTGCCACCGACAAACTCACGCTGTGGCGACACCAAGCGATGGTGGATATCGGTGTATCTGATCTCATGTGAGATTTCTTACGAGTTTAACTGTGAGTTCTTACGGCTTTTCCACTAGGAATATAATAGTGTTTGAAATCCAGTTTTGCTCTTCAGAAATTATAATATAGCTTTACTGAAATACTGGAAACACATCATACAACTACTGCAGATGCCGCCAAAAAACGTGCAGGCCAAACTAACGCCGACGAGCAACGAAGAAAGGACGAAGGCAGCGGCCGACAGGGCACGGGTCCTGGGTGCTGGATGCTGGGTGGCGGGTGCCGGGTGCTGGGTGCCGGGTCCTGGGTGCTGGATGCTGGGTGCCGGGTGCTAGGTGCTGGGTGCCGGGTGCTGGGTGCCGGGACCTGGGTGCTGGATGCTGGGTGCCGGGTCCTGGATGCTGGGTGCCGGGTGCTAGGTGCTGGGTGCCGGGTGCTGGGTGCCGGGTCCTGGGTGTTGGATGCTGGGTGCCGGGTGCTGGGTGCTGGATGCTGGATGCTGGGTGCCCTGGATGCTGGATGCTGGGTGCTAGGTGCTGGGTGTTGGGTGCTGGGTGTTGGGTGCCGGATGCTGGATGCCGGGTGTTGGGTGTTGGGTGCTGGGTGCTGGGTGTTGGGTGCTGGGTGTTGAATGCCGGATGCTGGGTGTTAGGTGCTGGGTGTTGAGTGCTGGGTGCTGGGTGCCGGGTTCTGGGTGCTGGGTGTTGGGTGTTGAGTGCCGGGTGCTGGGTGCCAGGTTCTGGGTGTTGGTTTTTGAGTGCTGGGTGTTGAGTGCTGGGTGCTGGGTGCCGGGTTCTGGGTGCTGGGTGTTGGGTGTTGAGTGCCGGGTGCTGGGTGCCGGGTGCTGGGTGCCGAGACCTCGGTGCTGGATGCTGGGTGCCGGGTGCTGGGTGCCGGGTCCTGGGTGCCGGGTGCCGGGTGCTGGGTGCCGGGTGCTGGGTGCTGGATGCTGGGTGCCAGGTGTTGAGTGCTGGGTGCCGGGTGCCGGGTGCTTGGTGCCGGGTGTTGAGTTCTGGGTCCTGGGTGCTGGGTGCCTGGTGCTGTGTGCTGGATGCTGGGTGCTGGGTGTCGGGTACTGGAGTTCGGGTGGTGGGTGCTGGTTACTTGGTGCCGGGTGCCAAAAAAACGTGCTCGCCTGACCCAGGCCAAACTAACGCCGACGAGCAACGAAGAAAGGACGAAGGCAGCGGCTGACAGGGCACGGGTCCTGGGGGTCGGGTGCTGGGTGCCGGGTCCTGGGTGCTGGATGCTGGGTGCCGGGTGCTAGGTGCTGGGTGCCGGGTGCTGGGTGCCGGGTCCTGGGTGCTGGATGCTGGGTGCCGGGTCCTGGATGCTGAGTGCCGGGTGCTAGGTGCTGGGTGCCGGGTGCTGGGTGCCGGGTCCTGGGTGTTGGATGCTGGGTGCCGGGTGCTGGGTGCTGGATGCTGGATGCTGGGTGCCCTGGATGCTGGATGCTGGGTGCTAGGTGCTGGGTGTTGGGTGCTGGGTGTTGGGTGCCGGATGCTGGATGCCGGGTGTTGGGTGTTGGGTGCTGGGTGCTGGGTGTTGGGTGCTGCGTGTTGAATGCCGGATGCTGGGTGTTAAGTGCTGGGTGTTGAGTGCTGGGTGCTGGGTGCCGGGTTCTGGGTGCTGGGTGTTGGGTGTTGAGTGCCGGGTGCTGGGTGCCAGGTTCTGGGTGTTGGTTGTTGAGTGCTGGGTGTTGAGTGCTGGGTGCTGGGTGCCGGGTTCTGGGTGCTGGGTGTTGGGTGTTGAGTGCCGGGTGCTGGGTGCCGGGTTCTGGGTGCTGGGTGTTGGGTGCTGGGTGTTGGGTGCTGGATGCTGGGTGCAGGGTCCTGGGTGCCGGGTGCTGGGTGCCGGGTGCTGGGTGCCGGGTGCTGGGTGCCGGGTGCTGGGTGCCAGGTGTTGAGTGCTGGATGCTGGGTGCCGGGTGCTTGGTGCCGGGTGTTGAGTTCTGGGTCCTGGGTGCTGGGTGCCTGGTGCTGTGTGCTGGATGCTGGGTGCTAGGTGTCGGGTACTGGAGTTCGGGTGGTGGGTGCTGGATACTTGGTGCCGGGTGCCAAAAAAACGTGCTCGCCTGACCCAGGCCAGACTAACGCCGACCAGCAACGAAGAAAGGACGAAGGCAGCGGCTGACAGGGCACGGGTCCTGGGGGTCGGGTGCTGGGTGCCGGGTGCCGGGTGGTGGGTGCTGGATGCTGGATGCTGGATGCTGGGTGCCGGGTGCTGGATGCTGGGTCCTGGGTGCTGGATGCTGGATGCCGGGTGCTGGGTCCTGTGTGCTTGATGCTGGGTGCTGGATGCTGGGTCCTGGGTGCTGGATGCTGTGTGCCGGGTGCCGGGTGCTGGGTGCCGGGTGCTAGGTGCTAAGTGCTGGGTGCCGGGTGCCGGGTGCAGGGTGCTGGGTGCTGGTTGCTGGTCCTAGGTGCTGGATGCTGGGTGCCGGGTACCGGGTCCTAGGTGCTGGGTGCTGGGTGCTGGATGCTGGGTGCCGGGTGCTGGGTCCTGGGTGCTGGGTGCTGGGTGCCGGGTGCTAGGTGCTAAGTGCTGGGTTCCGGGTGCCGGGTGCAGGGTGCTGGGTGCTGGTTGCTGGGTGCCGGGTGCTGGATGCTGGGTGCCGGGTGCCGGGTGCTAGGTGTTGGTGCTGGGTGCCGGGTGCTCGATGCTGGATGCTGGGTGCCGGGTGCTGGGTGCTGGGTGTTGGGTGTTGGATGCTGGGTGCCGGGTGCTGGGTGCTCGGTGCCGGGTGCTTGGTGCCGGGTGCTGGGTGCTGGGTGCTGGGTGCGGGTGCTGGGTAAGGAAAGGTAGGATTAGTTTTTTGGGGGGGAAGGGGGTGGGGGGAATTTACTTCGGCCAAAAAATACGCACGAAAGGCAGGAAAGGCATCAGGAAACATACAACACGGTTGGGTTTGGAGGTTGGGTTGGGTCAGTAAAGGAACACTTAGAAGCAGCACGTGCGGCAACACATGAAAACTCACTTTTCTTGGATCAACAATTGATGGTGGACGTCAGTGGACCCGAGTCACGAATATATATAGCCAGCATTAGTAGTACCCATAATGTCGCATTTGAGCAGTGAATATGTAGATAAATACGAAGTGTCAGGTAAGCGTGGCAGAAGGGTCAAATAACAATTACCGAAAAACAAATCAACACAAGAAACAAATAATACCTACAGGGGGCGAAGCCCCCTGCAAGAGGGCTCCGTGCAGAGTTGCAGAATGCAGAGTTGCATTGTAAAATTAACTACTTCGGCTCGTGAATTGCTAATTTAAAGAAGCTTCGATGTATGAAATAATCAATGTTTATCAAACATCTAGTATTATTTTTAAAAGAATAATTGAGAAAAAGCATAGAAACCATGATAAAATAGTTAAGTCAGTGTCTAATTAATTGTCCTTACTAGTTGCTACAGCTGATAAATAATGTAAATTTACACACTTTTATACAAATGCATGTGAACTATATTTAATAAAAAACAACTGAATAAAAACATATGTGCAAAAAGAAAGTAGTAGAAATTGGCCAAACTTTAAAAAAAGACAAAATAACTTGTGTAAATAGGAATTCTGTAGCAAAGAAAAGAATAAGTAAATGCCACAAAAGAAATCTGACATTTTAAGGTCATGTGACACAAAGAGTTACATTTCATAATAGGTAATAACAGTAAATTATAACTGACAGCTCATGTAACCTGTAAAAAAAGATAACAAAATTGGAGAAGTAGGTAGTACATATTTAATAAATATATTTTTATCCAACCCCTAGAACTAATAGCCAGCTCAGCATCCCCAACAACGCAACTCACTTCCAAATCCTGCCCCAAGTTCCTACAACGCAGCAACGAAATGTCACTCGAATCTAGGAACAACACGTACCTACCTTGTCTGTCACTTGCCCAAGACCACTTTACAGAATCTCATTCCAGGATCAAAGACGACTGAATCTTGATCAACAATATCCTTACCAACTGCCAATGTCATCAACATAGCTCAATTCTTCAATGCAGTTTACCTAGCTTTATGAATCTTAAATACCTAGTAACTTTGCCAGCCAGAGTAAAGCTCAGTTGAAAATTGGAACTGTGTTGCTGTTGAAAATACTGCACGCCCAGTTTTGTGCTATTTATTACAGTGTGCAAACTAGATGTGAACTCAATAATTTGCAAATTTTTCTCATTTGAAGAAAGCTGGTAACAGTTTCGATTGAATATTTCGTGACTAACCATAAAGTTCAAATCTAGTTCCGCTTAGACATTGTTTCGACCATCGTTGTTTCCAGTTTCCATCCATGGCCAAATGTAGTACGAGTTGCGCGGAATACCATGATACATTAACAAAATATCCTAGTACATACAAGGATTATTTTGAGATCACCCGAGTTTTATGCAGCTTCTTCCAACACATGACCATAAGAGAAGGTAAAAGGATACATAAAAAAGAAACTAGAGTTCTCAGGCAGTTGTAAGGATAGCCTAGAAGTTTACCCACAATCAAAATTAGCATAAGCACATCAACAAACTCCAAGAACTAACTCAGTCTGTCAGTGATGGCTTATGTGATGGCTCTTGTGATGGCTTATGTCAAATTTAGGCATGAATAAACCAGATTTTAACTTTCTTGCACACTATGCTTGTGCTAATTTTGATTGTGGGTGAACATTACAACATTAGCAACCAAATTCATACGTCTCTGCTCCCTTACTTTAACATTTTACACCTCTGCAAAATTGAGTAAATATCGACCTTTTTCTAACCCAGAAATTACAGGAAACACAAGCTGAAATCCCGCCGATTCCGCAGAGTTAGAAACAGAAAAAGTTAGTGAATAGGGGCCCTGGAATGGAATCCTAAAAGTGGCCTACGAAATGCTCGTAACCCCTTCGCGCGAATCCCGAGCCGTTTCTCTGCGGCGATCAGGTGAACGCGTAGAGCAGAGACAGCAGCGTCAGCGTGAACACGATCGCGCCGATGATTAGCGAGTCGCGGCGCTTGCGCAGGCCGATGCGCTGCACGAGGCTGTTGAGCGCGGGGAAGCGCTGCGATATCGAGTGCATGCGCGTGCGCATGCGCTTGAGCGCGTGTCGCTGGGAGGTGAGAGCCTCGCGCGTTTCCACCGCGACGCTTGTCTGCTCGTCGATGAGCCGGGTGGCGCTGGGAAGAGCGGCGGGGAAGGCGTGAGCGTGGAAATTTCCGAAGACTGAACGTCCATTTACAACCAACTAATGTCGGTAACCTAATAGATTTTACGCTCTTACGCACATAAGAGCGTTCACAAGAAACTTAGTAACTTAAGCTTTATGCACCGTAGTCAAAATGTTTGACCGAGCCAAAGATTTCGTCTTACGTACAGTTTGAGGTTATCCCTAGCATTACAATCTGAAAGTTCCCAGACCGGACCGAACCGTGTGTTTTATCGCGGTTTCTCACCTGCGAATGTGGTCGGATTCCTTAGCGTAGAGCTCGGTTCGACGGTTGCGTCCGCTCGACACCTTGAAGTTGCTGCAACAACGCAAACGACAGATCGAGTCAAAACCTTCGGCCGGTAGATTCGGTTCACGCCCCGTTTGCTTGCGATTCGACTTTCAAACAACTTTAGGAATAAAATGGAGAAATCGCTTCGATAGAGGTTTTAAATCCGAAACTCCGACTGCTTGAATATCTTCTAGCTTTTTACTAGTAACTTCTTAAAATAAATCGACTTTGCGACATTAGTCAGCATCTCTCTGAAACATAATTACATTTTTTTACTCATGTCTTTTCCTAATTTTAGCATGTTATTTTTCAGAAAAATTATTTAACTGGTTATTGAATGCAAAGTCCCAAAACTCAAACTTTTCCCGACATTTCGCAAAGCTGTGCTGCTTTATCAACGGTCTAAACTCTCTCCAAACATCTCTCCGATCTCTCGGCTACGTACTCGATGTCTCGCCGCACGCTACTGAGCAGGCCCTCGCGGTCGCGTCGCGCCCTCGCGTTGGCCCTCGTCTTGGCAAACTCAGCGCTGAAGTCCTGCAGGATCTCGCGGTGCCGCTGCGTCGTGTGCGCCGCGCCGCCAGCGTCGGGAGCGCACGACGAAAGGCGGACGCACGACGACGACAGCTGGAACGATGCCCGAACGGTTTAGAGTCGGGAGGTTGGGGCAATGGCGTTTAGCGACTGCGGCAGTGATATAATTTACAAAATGGCTTTTTGCTTTCAGAGTAAACTTATTACATAGCTAAGGTGTCTGTTTTCTGAAGGGTATCGGATACTTTCTAAGCGTCAGCAAAGTCTGTCTGAAAAGCTAGGCATTCTCAGGTTAGATATGTCGAATCTTCGATCACTATTACTATTGAAAGTCAACGTAATAATGAGTTGTGTTAATTGACAACTACAAAAACCCTTTGACACCAATGTGTATTGTGTAATAAATCCATGCAAATCTATGAGATTGTGGAACCGACCAAACTGAAAATCTCATGGCATAATCCTATTCATCATGTAAGTAGAAGACACTTTGTTTAATAGAGATAGAGATTTATGTTCCCTTTTTTCAGCAGAAATAGTTTATAATAACTTAGAGCTAAGAAGGTATTAGAAGGTGAATATGCCAGTATCTTTAGTCCTAGCAGAGTTTCCAATTCAATTTGACCAACTCGTGGGGTTTGAACAAAAGTGGAATAGCCAGCCTTGAATTGGTGGCAAAGTTTTCCGTCGTTACCTTGGCCAGCAGGTCTTCGATTTCGGCCTCCAACGACTCCAACAAGTGCGTGGGGCCGAGAAGGGGAGCAGAGTCGGAACTGTAAAATAAATGACAATTGTTATATAAACACATTTGATTGAAAACGCTGACCAGCAAGGCTTTATTGCGTCGTCTGACCAATATTTACAGAGAACTTGTACTTGATTTGTATTTATTCTCTCATTTTGTGTGTTTAGATTCACATTAGAAATCGGAAGCAGTTAAATTAAGCTACACGAAATAATTATTTCTGTTCAAATGTCATTGAATGAGGTTTAAAATGATGCAATTAGAGCGTAACTGACCTGCGCGGTGGCGGTGACGCTGGTCCCGTCGCTAATTTGCTAAACGACACCAGCTTCATGTCCACCTCATTCTCGAGGCGACGGGTCTCTCGACGAAGATCTGCATCGTAGAAATAAGTTAGACGGAATACAATAAGCTGTGTTAAGAAGAAAGTCAAACTTTAATAAAAGTGATGACAGTTAACTATTAAAAAGTAGTCTAACCTTAAATTATCACTTGATTTGTGCTATGAGTAAAAACTTTAAAAAGTAAAAGAAGAAAATAATAAAAATGACCCATTTGGTGTGTTTGATATGATAATATTACAATAGTTTTAGTTGAAGCAGACTAGAATAAATTAATATAAATCTCACCTTCCCACTCATCTTGTAACGTCGCCATTTCTCGCATTAGTGTCAGCTGTCAAGTAGGTGGATGGACCAGGATGGACCATGTGACCAACATGTGATTATCAAAGGCAACGGGCTGAAACTAGTATAGGGCGCCTCGTAGAACTCTTTGTATGTCAGGGTTTCAGAATATGGGTGGCGCTGTCGTCGAAAACAGTTGTCACGTTTTATTCCGCGCTTGTGATTGGCCGAGGTTTGGCTGGGTTTCGAAGCGAAGTGGTGAGCGTCACTTTGAGAAAAACATGGCCGTTATTGTTGACGCGAAGCGTGTTCCGTGGTGTGCAAGAGAAAAATGATCTGAATTAATGTAAGTACGATATAAACATGTCGTTGCTGACTCAATTGTATCTTTATATGTTACTAGACTCATTGTGTAGTATTACAAAGCTGTTAGTGTTGTAATTTCTCTGTCATCGTCATATCAAGTTTGTTGTGCATGATTGCACAGCAAACTTGATCCACAGAAATTATGTTCTGTCCCTCTTTTCCCCATGGTTTCTGAATTTATCTTAATCAATTGTTCAGGCATGGCTCATTGGTAAGATATTGATTTAATCTATTATCTATTTTTTCCAGATTACATCCAGGCAATGATCCAGGACCCCTCCTGAAGAAAAGATGCAAGGCGCTGTTCTGTGATCAAGGGCGGCGGTGATCGAGATCGAGTGCTGAAAGCGTAGTGACCGCTCCTCTATCAAGTAAGTCTCTTCCCACCTTTACACTTCTACGGGAGTGGCTGAACAGGTTGTTAACAAACGGACCTTATGTTCTCAACTTACAGACAAGGATTGAACAGAAAATCATTTCTGAAGCTTATATCCATTGGTCTGACTATGAAGACAATTACAAAACCGTTATTGAGTCTAGAGGGAGGTAGAGGATTTGTGGTAAAGGTGAGCAGTTAGCTTTGAGCTCAAGATGTCCTTTCAAAGCTTTACTAGTAAATGTGATGTGACTCAAGCCAAGATGCAGCGCCGAGTTTGAAAGACCAGCATGAAACCACGGGGACGTTTCCATAAACTATGATATTATATTAATCAATTATCTATCAATTACATCTGCGTAGTACAGACTATTCTGTTCACCCGCAGCAATGTCTTGCGCCATGTTTTTGTGCTGGTTGTTAGATCTTGGCGCCACATCTCGGCTCGAGCTACATCACTTCTGCTACTAACTCTCTTAATGGTCATCTCAAGCTCAAAGCCAAGTGCTTGTCGTGACTACTATGTTAATGTATCTACCTCCATTTAAACTGAATGATACATTCCTAGTTTGGGTGATCAGTGATCACCATGCTGTGATGAGTAACCTTCCGTCACTTGTTAAAAGCTCAGGCGCTCACTGAAAGACAGGAGCTGGTTTTGAAAAGGTCATCTGTTTCAAAACCAACCTTTCATCAGAACTGAACAAGGAAAGTCCTCCACAAGTAAGCGTTTTGGGAAATATTGGAAACTGATTCCAAATGTCTTGTTTCAGACCGGGCTCCTACATCGACTTCACCGGCCTAGATTGCACGCCTGACTGCGACACCACCCGGATGCAACTAAGGACTTTGATTTCTATTCTGAAATATATTTTTCTGTATTTATCTGCTCTGTTTGGAATCAGTTAGAACATTTTATTACAAATAAATGTATGTTAATTAATTTAAATAATTTTGTTTGGCTTATTGTTACTTGGCCGTAAAATACTAAGTTGTTTTTTTCAAGTGACTTTCTGAATGTATCTCTTGAAAATACTTTAAAATCATTGTTTTAACGTTTAAAAACAATGATTTTAATGTGTTTTCAAAAGATGAATTCAGGAAGTCACCTTGGAAAAACAACAGTCTGAGGAATGCGAGAGGAATGGTACCTATCCCCATTTAAAAATCCCGGAAAAAAAGGTTTCGAATTGCAGAGTCGATGAAAGTCAGAGTAGCAAAGAGTTCTTCAATTTGCTACTAGGAGTCGCATATCTTAGCCGAAGGCTACTAATACCAGTATCTTTGATCAAAGGCATGGTATTGACAGCTATTCAAAATAGCAGGGAGCTGGAAAGGAAGGGTTTATCAACGGTTTAACTTTAATATAAATTATCCTCACTTGGAGCTTATTAATTCCTGAGAGCAAAAGCAAGTTTTATATTAATTACATAATATAGATGACTCAGCACGAAACATATAAAAGAAGATTTAGTTGATCTAGGTACCTGTTCAAAACTGCAGTATACACTTTGGCCTGCTTCTGTACCAGAAGTAACTTAAAACGCCCCAGCAACATCAAAAGCTTCGGCCGAAACTTTTGGTGGTATTATTTTCACACATATCACCACAATTTTCAGTTTTCAAAGATTTTTGACCTAAATCACACATCAAACTGTGGAAAGAGAATTAGTTTATTTTCATACTCACAGTTATATCAAATACAGATAGATCAATATTGTTCACTCCCTAATCTAACCATAACATTAAAGATATACTACTACACACACATATGTACAGAGATTGTCATTTTCAAATGCAGTTACAGAATGGTAGGACAGAATTGGCTGAGTCTATAACGTCGACTACCTCCGCAGAGGTTTGCAGACATCACGCAACTTTGCCGACATCCACCTCCGTTTCCAGCACGTAGTTCATGTTTTCGATTCCGACCGTCGACTTTTTCTTCTTGTTCCGCGGCGACTCCATGCTGTGCCGAATGCCGAAGCCGAAGTAGATGGCAAAGCCTGGAACACGCGCCGTAGAAACTCGTCAGAAAGTAGCAACGTCAGCTCAAATTTGTATGCGGTTTTTCTGTTTTAAACGCATGTTGCATGTTATTGCATGTTGTTTATTTTTAAACAATCCTCGGATCAGGTCTTTCGATGTTTTATTTATTGATATGTTCTATTTAGGATCACAAATCGTTGAAAGCGGAGACAGTTCATGTTAATAAGTTTACATACCATAATAAGCTATAAAAAAAGCTATAACCAAACTTCATTGTTCTCTTTCAGCAGTCTAGGGTATCAATATTTCAGGAAAGTAAAGTCATTATTGAAATGTTTTCCATATCCTCCATTGTCAATTATTATCCGACTCGCTGTACCATAACTTCTACATCCTTTATAGGCAGTACACCAATGATCTAAATTGCCATTTAAAGCACTATTTTTAAGCAAACTAGACACTGACATAACGTCATGCTCGATTGAAAAAGTTCCATTATTATTATCTCTAATTATATAATTTGCTACCTTCCACACGTCACACGAAAGGGAAAAGAAGAATGTGTCAAAATCAGAGTCTATCAACAATCATCAGAGTCAAAACAATGTGGGCAGGGAAAAGAAGAATGTGTCAAAATCAGAGTCTATCAACAATCATCAGAGTCAAAACAATGTGGGCAAAATCGGCGCGGCTGTGATAACTTAACGTTGACGAAATCAGGCTAAGCTCTACGGAAATCCAAACTTTAACGTGCTTGCACAGGTTTTAAAACTAGTTATAATTAAATGGGTAGTTTTTCTCAAATGCCATATCGAGTCGGGCTACGAACCAATGACCATCCAGATGAGGAATCGCCACCAAGTGGCTGCGTCCAGCGCCAGCATCAGGTAGAAGTTGATCAAGATGCTAGCGCCCGGGATGAACGGCACAAACGGCACCTGAAACACAACGCCCGCCAAGCGTCTCATTCCGTTGCTCGACAAACGCACCGCAGCCGGTATCACAGCGTCCGATGCCAACGAACGATATCACTACGGCTTTGACAATGCCCGTATAAACTAGTTGTAAGGAAGAGCTTAGTTGTGAGGAAGTAGTGGACCCAACTCCGCAGATTTAGAAATGGAAAAAGTTAGTGAATAGGTATTTAATTCACTAAGCCAATACACCTATTCCATTCAATCAAAATGATATCATAATAACCACTTGGTAAAGCCATTTAGGTTGTGATTTCCCTATCTTCCTTGGTTAATTAGCAGAGCTTATATTTTTTTACAAACTGGTAGCAAGTTCAGTGGATATCTGACGTCATTATCTCTTCGCAGTGTGTCTTCATTAGTCAAAAATCAATATCCTATTTCAGAACAAGAAAAGCAAACAACCTGATCGTTAAAACTAGTGTTAACATCAGCCCAAGTCGATGGCGTGAAGCAACTTGCGACGCCAAGTATAACAAGTACGAACCGTGAACGTCAGTTCGGCCAGGGACTTAGGCTGCAGCCTCACGACGACCAGCAGCCCGATGAGGACCAACGAGGTGATGGTGAGCATGACTATCGCTGCGGGATCGCCGTTGGCAAGTCCGTCCAGCCACCAGATAACGATGGCCAGCTCGCAGATTGCAACCAGGCCTGCAATCCATACGCTCGTTTATTGTCCAGTGGCACCAACGATTGCCAATCGGTGGCACCAACGATTGCCAATTGTTGGTGCCAAAATTTCATGATGAAATACCAAGAATCATAAACTGAAAATATTTGTGCAGTTATTAAATTGTTTATGCGGCAAATTTATCTTTTGATTTAATTTGTTCAAACCTAGTTGAGCCTAAGTAATATTGAACCTAAGTACTGATTTTACAATATTTTGTATATTGACATATGAGTTATTGAGATCATGGACTTCTATGATACATGAGAAATTGGTTTTCACTGGTGGAAGCGTACGTCAGAATGCAATTGTTGGTGGGTTAGCTAGGCAGGAAAAATGTGATCCATGTTCCATTCTTCTTAATATCACGGTGAGATAATCATAGAAAACAATCGAGGTACATCACATCTGATGGGCTGTTACCAAGACATTTGACAATCACCTGACTTAAATCTAGGGCCGAAAAGGTTTTTTAACCTAAGATAAGCGGCATGATAAAAGCTAACGCAAACGCCCCCAGTGTTGCTCGCGACCGAGCGACTCACAGAACGCGACCAGCGACCACATGACGACACGTTCGGAGAGCCGCGTCGTAGTCTGGTGCTTGTCGGCGTTCACGATCTGGCGGGCCACGTCCTTGGCGCTCGCCGTCGACGACTCCACCAACGGCGTCGTGTCGTCCGCCACCTCCTTGAACCTGCCGGACCGACGGAATGGAACGTTGGAATGGGTCGGTTCGGTTCATACAGCGGCAGAACTACGAGCCCAAAGTGAGGCATGCGCTTTACGACCGAATGTTGTTGACTCAACACATTGTGTTGGTGCTGTCTCTTTGTTACCGTCTATTTTCTACCGGTGAATGACAGGCTGATGATGAAGCTAACCTAGCCTAGCAGCGAGCTGAGGGTGAAGCTAACCTAGCCTAGCAGCGAGCTGAGGGTGAAGCTAACCTAGCCTAGCAGCGAGCTCAGGGTGAAGCTAACTTAGCCTAGCAGCGAGCTCAGGGTGACGCTAACCTAGCCTAGCAGCAAGCTGAGGGTGAAGCTAACCTAGCCTAGCAGCGAGCTCACGGTGAAGCTAACTTAGCCTAGCAGTGAGCTCAGGGTGACGCTAACCTAGCCTAGCAGCAAGCTGAGGGTGAAGCTAACCTAGCCTAGAAACGAGCTGAGGGTGAAGCTAACCTAGCCTAGCAGTGAGCTGAGGGTGAAGCTAACCTAGCCTAGCAGCAAGCTGAGGGTGAAGCTAACCTAGCAGCTAGCAGCGAGCTGAGGGTGAAGCTAACCTAGCAGCGAGCTGAGGGTGAAGCTAACCTAGCCTAGAACCGAGCTGAGGGTGAACCCGGTGTCGGTGAATGACAGGCTGATGATGAAGCTAACCTAGCCTAGCAGCAAGCTGAAGATACCAATACAAAGAGATTCATAGTTAGTTTCAATTCCTACATAGCTCTAACTTGTCATCTAATGGGCGGTCACTCACCCAATATCCGACCACACCCGACGTTGCTTAATTTCTCACTGCGTTGGCGCATCGCCACGGTTACCTGAGCAACGCGACGCAAACGGCGACGATCGAGTAGGCCATCAGCGTTCCGATGGACATCATCGAAACGAGCTGCGACAGGTCGAACATCATGGCCATGGTGGCGGTGACGAGCCCTGCGACCAGCGTTCCCCAGACGGGCGTTCGGAACCGCGGGTGGATGCGGCCGAGGAAGTCGAAGAGCAGCCCGTCCGAGGACATGGCGTAGAGGATGCGCGGCAGCGGGTAGAGCGAGCCGAACAGGCTGCCGACGCGACCGAAACCGTTGGTTTTACGAGGATTGTTGGAACAGTGTGAATTTAAAGCTAAATGCAAAGCTCGTTAAATATAAACTTACAGGTTTCTACAATCATAGGACACATCTTCTACTTAATTGTACTTAGCAGAAATAAATAAATGGAGTATAAAGTATTTCAACAATGATTATTAGTGACAAAATATCAATTCAGTTTCAAATTTCAATTGCAGTTTACTATCTTAAAGTTCAGATTCTTTGCTCTGTGTTACTGGTCATTGGTGAGGCATATTTTGGGTCAAGATGGACTTCACATAGACCAGGTCTTCATGAACACAAGTCATTGAAGATAGCGTGAGCGGAGCGTGACGCACCTGGCTAGCAGCCCGAAGATGGCTCCGATGCTGACGATCCACTTGGCGGTGTACCAGCCGATCTGGTCAAAGACAAACGGCAGCGGCGCTTCTGGGTCCTGAAAACCGCAGAACAAACGCCCTGAAATAACATGACAAACAGAAGGGAAATCACCGCTCTTAATTTCTGTGCTGCGGCTCACAGAGGCATTCATTAATATCTGTGAAAAGTGAACTGTCAGTTAGCAAGATAAACGTAATATGTAATATTATGGGCTATTTTTGCCATCATATCAATCCTAGAGTTTAGCTAGGATCCATAGCTGCATCATGCATTGAAATTAAAATGAATTTTATGAGAGTACCTATTGACAATCTTGCCATTGTGTGCAAGATTAGCGGCAATAAACAAGTTTCAAGTTTGAAACGTCGAGTTTCAACGCTTTTTTAGATCCGAAAACTTCTTCTTATCTAAGCAAAACTGTGAAATCAGACGCAACATAAAAAAAAAACGCCAAAAATAAGTGAAATTCCACTAAACTAAGAAGAATTTTTGTAAGAATAATGTGGTCCTGGAAAGTTAGAACCATAGCAAATTAAGGAAATATGATTTTTTACTATTTAGAACATTGCAAAGCCCAAGTCTACAGCCTATCAACCCGGCAGTAAAATTGCATATTCGCAAAATACGCGATTCGACGGCAGACATGGAAAGCGCAGTTACCTGCAGATAGTACGGCCACATGAGCGTCAGCACCGACGATATCCCGAAGTAGGCGATGAAGATGATCGTCAACGAGATGACGATCGACAGCGGGATCGTCTTCTTCGGATTCTTCGCCTCTTCGCCGGCTGTCGCGATGCAGTCGAAGCCGATGAAGCCGTAGAAGCATTTCGCCGCGCCCTGGACGACGGAAAGAACCCCGTAAGAGACCCTGTAGCGTTGAGTGTGTGACGATGCATTGTGTTGACAGCTGGCCTTGTGGCATCGGAGTCTGTGTGTGACAGGATGTGAAGCGCGGACGGAATCCGATGTTAACTGAGCGTTCGGACACGAGTTGACTAGCACCAAAGGGTTCATCAGCTTATAATAAATATATACTGTAGATGCAATGAGTATTTGCTTTTAGGTTTGAATCAACACTAATACAAGCGTACACAACGTGATAATCGAGTTGTTGGCGTGTGATTGCAGCATAGCGTCACTAGATTCAGCGCCTTCTATGTTTATTCATAGTCCTGTTTCTATCTCCATGGAGCCACGTTATAATCGGGGTTAGTCGAGTTGTTGGTGTGTGATTGCAGCATAGCGTCACTAGATTCACCGCCTTCTGTGTTTATTCATAGTCTTGTTTCTATCTCCATGGAGCCACGTAATAATCGGGGTTAGTCGAGTTGTTGGTGTGTGATTGCAGCATAGCGTCACTAGATTCACCGCCTTCTGTGTTTATTCATAGTCTTGTTTCTATCTCCATGGAGCCACGTTATAATCGGGGTTAGTCGAGTTGTTGGCGTGTGATTGCAGCATAGCGTCACTAGATTCACCACCTTCTATGTTCATTCATAGTCCTGTTTCTATCTCCATGGAGCCACGTTATAATCGGGGTTAGTCGAGTTGTTGGCGTGTGATTGCAGCATAGCGTCACTAGATTCACCGCCTTCATAATCCTGTTTCTATCTCCATGGAGCCACGTTATAATCGGGGTTAGTCGAGTTGTTGGCGTGTGATTGCAGCATAGCGTCACTAGATTCACCGCCTTCTATGTCCATTCATAGTCCTGTTTCTATCTCCATGGAGCCACGTTACAATCGGGGTAAGTCGAGTTGTTGGGGTGTGATTGCAGCATAGCGTCACTAGATTCACCGCCTTCATAGTCCTGTTTCTATCTCCATGGAGCCCAAGAACTCAAATAAACTTAATAATGATTGCACAGTCGGTTGTCCGTGTAGCATATAATTGGATTATGCTCCATCCTGGCAAGGTGAGTGACTCGCGTTCGAATCCCGGTACGGATACAAATTTTGTAATGGATATTGAGTTTCTATCAATAAAAGGTCTAGCAGAATGTACCACTCCGACAGCAGGATTCCTCGACCAATTCGTGCTATCTAAGGTTTGCTGGTCCAGCCGAGTGAAGTCGTTCCATTAGCTTCGAACAGAACAAACCTTCAAACGAATGGTCACCCATCCAACCTCAGGCTCAAAGCCATGCTGCTTAACATTGGTGATCTTACGAGAACTTATGTATCAAACAAACAGTTTTGTTTGCAGGCTATGTGTGTGTAGTGTGTTGAGAACATTTGTCAACTAGTGTTTAGAACTCGATAGATGGTCCAGCTAAAATGAAGTTTGACGGCAGATTCTGCGACCGCGTTTGTCGTACGAAGCGTGGTTTCCGGCCGGCTACCTTGATGACTCCCGCGAAGCCGAACGGGAAGTAGCCGCCGGCTCCAGCTTCCGCCAGGTCCACCGGGAAGTCTACGCCGGGCTGCAGATTCCAGTTGTGGAAGTCGGCTGCACGGGGAGAACACAGCGATTGCAATTGCATGCGATTTGCATGGAAATCCAGTGACACGTTTACAAATTAGTGATTAATGACTCATTGATACTGGATCGGGACTTCTGATTGGATGAAGCCTAGGAAATAACGAAAAAACACAATGTTCAGAAGGTAATGGATAACTGGCAATCAGAGACTAGCGCCACTTTTAATTTCTAGCTTTGAAAAATATTGGAAAATTATAATTAAAATGCAAATAAAAGAAAGCATTAATTTCTTAGTAGGACTAGGATGTATTGATTTGGGAATTTGTATGATCAATATGTTTAACCATTGTGTGAGGAAGAGAATGGTATTACTACCAAGGATAGAAAAATATTCTTTGCACTTTTCAATTCACAATTCACAGTTCACTATTATATTGACTGCAACGCATAGCATGGAAGTGGACCTACCGTTAATACAGCCGCAGATGATGACGTAGATCACGACGGACACGTTGAGCACGGTGAAGATGTTGTTCACCAACGATGACTCCTTCATGCCGAAGGCCAGCCCGACTAGGCAAAGAAACGGAAACGTTTTCATCGTTTACGCACGCATTCGACGTTTTTAAAGATACTTGCTTGATGGGAAAGACGAAAGAGGAATTCAAAGAGGATTTGCTGAGAGATGTCTGCCAGAGGCTTGGAATTGGAGAGCTAATTTGCAATATTTTTAAAGATAATATTTGTTACTGTATCCTTTCTCATTGTATTTGTGTTTTGGGTAGTCAAAGTGTAATTAATGTGGTATTAATATTAGCACAAAAGTATACAAAATCATATGCAAATAATATATTTTGTATAAAATAAAACAACTCTGGAACAAGTCATGCCAAAACAATAATTTACTCCTTGCTGTGTACTTTGTACTAAGCTCTTAGTTTCTACTTTTTGGTCTCTCATCCGTTCCATTAACAATTGGAGCAAGCAGCCAAGAAAGTTATCTTGTCTAAGATGTCTTTACACTCAATCATGCTCCACTGTAGAACATTTCACATTTCTGCAACGTAATCAATATTCTAGACACAAGCAAATATGAATAGGAAATCACCGCTATTTACGACATCTCGTATTGAAGATAGCCTTTTAACAAGTCATTTGTATTCACAGCTGACAAGTTACAACGTAGCTAGTCAAACGTTGAGCAGTACTTGTCTGTTTCATACCGTAGTGGACGGAAAGATTATTGGACAGTAAAAATTCGTGTGCATTGTTTGGTGAGTTAACTGCTAATTACTTCCCTCGTCTAAATTACTTTCGTCTTTGCACAAGGCTTCTTTATTTTGAGATCTTTAAACAATAGTACAGTGCTATTTTTCAAAGTATTCATTTTCACTATAGAAAACTGCATTTCCATGAAGAAAAACCACAAGTTACAGATTGAAAACCTTTTTTAATTCCTACATTGTGTAAGGCATCTAGATTCCAGAGATTTAGAGAAAAAAATGGGTGATGGCTACAGAAAATTATTTGTTTCAAGATGAAAATCACTGTGAAATCACTCATGAACAGCTGTTAGAGGAAACTTGATTTGGATCATGTTTTCCCAGTGTGAACACAAATTTTTGTATAATCAGGATTAATAGTCTAAGTCTTCCAACAAGATTGTCTACAAGGCTTGATTGCCCCCCCCCCCCCTCACCACACAAAAAAAGCTCCAGTATTTCTTAACGAGCGTTTGGTTGACGGTACCTGCGAACACCATGGTGACGGCAAACGCAAACAGATCCGGATACTCGGAGAGGAACGAGACGTTCATCGGCATCACGGACAGGAACCACTCGCGCATCACGTTGCCAAGCAGCGAGTCGACGTAGGTGCTGAGCCCGCGGACGACGCTGGCCGCGCCTGCAACCCAGAGACGGCCGCGTCCGATTTACGAAGCCAGGGGGGGGGGGATGGCACTGGTCTAATGGGGTCGGTGAATTAAAGGGTGATGATGAACCTAACCTAGCCTAGAAGGGAGGAGGGGAAACCTGGTGCCGGCACGTAGCCTATTCCTAAGAGCAATGGTCGGAGAACCCAAATAGGACATCGCGCAGGCCCATCTTTAGAGGGCTACATCTTCATACTTGCCCGGCACTGTACATTTATCGGTCAATAATGTTTGCCGAGTCGAATAGCAACACTCAGAAGATGAACAGTGACATCCACTCAAATCTCAATCAATATATTTTTCCAAACTGGTGTAAGTCCAGTGGGTATCTATGTCATTTTTCTCTGAGTGGAATAGGTGTATTGTTAGGTAATTGCTAGGTAATCTACGGGGATGGAGAATCTCACCGATGCAGTACTCAAGCACGAGGTTCCAGCCGATGATGAACGCGATGAATTCGCCGACCGAAACGTAGCTGTAGACGTAAGCGCTGCCCGCTCGCGGCACTCGCGCACCAAACTCTGCGTAGCAGATTCCTGTGTAGCGAGATTTAGAGGTTAAAACATGGACAGATTCCCTTGAGAGAAGTAAGTGGGCTTTTTAATATTAGAAACAGAAAATCCATTACATAATTACAGTTTGGTTCGAATCAACACAAAGTCCATTGGCTGGTGAGATCCCTTTTCTTTTTCTTTAGACATTTTCTCAAAGACTGAGTCTGGAAAGCTATATCCCTTTCTATTCTTCCAATGTTAAATATGCAGAATTGCCTGTTACAGGGTCCATCAAAGACTTCAAAAATATATTCCCATAGTCATCAAAGTTTTTAATGTCCTCTTGATTTGCCTTTGCTTATTCCGACACATTTATTGTTTTTAATTTTTATAGTAGTTGAATCAATTTAATCGGAAAAATCCTTTTAATGACTATACGTTCAAGGTTGATAATTTATAATTGAGCAGAAAATACTCTATCTGGTCTACATGCAAGCTATTGGAAGCATTAATCATCATTTAACAAGTAATAATGACTTAATAGGCAGGCAAAAGGTTACATCAGCAATATCAGCAATGCATGTTTGTAAATAGGACACAGATAATAAGGAAAAAATTCTACGTCCATTCACTACCAGCTTCTATGGCGTGTGACTTGAGAAAAATCTAAACGACATGGAAACACAATTTCTGCAGTGAAAACATTTGTTTATTTAGCTTGCAACCGGGTGGTGATGCAAAAAGAAAAAACCGATCTTTGAATCGGTTCACCACGAACTTAGTGAGATGATTGTAGCAACCAATGAATTTAATAATCTCTGTTGAAAAAGTTGTAAACAATGAAATAGATTTTAGAACAAAAGTCTGTTGCCTGAAACATGCAAATATACTTTAATATCTTTATCTACACTAGACAAATTCCTGGAAAAATCCAGGTTTCGACACCAGGTACAGATACTAGTTTGTAACGGGTATCTCGTTTCTTAGCCTAAATATCCATAGCACATGACGATGAATGATTGCAGTTTTGTTCGAAGCAACTCTCATTTCTGTCCTAGGAGTTGCTGAAATAAATATAATTAGCTCATGGTTCAGTGCAAATGACTGATAATGGTTGTTTGATAAGAAGGAGATAAAGTTGAGATTAGCCAGGTACTTTGTGTCGGTAGCGTTTCATTGACGCAGCCCAACATTAAACACTTGAAGATAGCCAACAATCACTACCAGGTTGTTGAGATTTGCAATTGGGATTATCAAGTGGCTAGAGTTGCCAAAATATGTGTTGAAATCTTGCGTGGATAAAAATGAAAGCTGTGTTTGCATCACTTGCTTTGATAGCAGACAAAGATATTTCAGAAATCTGTCTGGAATTAATTTCAGACAGTGACAAGTCATTATATTGCTGTTTACCTAGAATGTTTTTTTATTAATTAGACAAAATTGATTGGATAAACTCGTTATAAGCTTGATTGACAAAGGTGATAATCAAAAACACTATTTATTGGCGTAACTGTAAAATCAAAGGCAGGAATTGCTGATAACTATTGCACAATAAGGGTATAAATGGAAATTTTGTAGTTTTTTGGGAGCTTGATAATTTTTAAATTTATGATACAAAATATATAGTTGTTTGATTATGTTGCATTTTGGAAAGAAAGAATGATTATTTGGAATGCCATGATGAGAAAAATGAAATAACTACCTTATTTATTTATTATTTTTGTTTGGGTATTTTAAGTCGTACTATATGATAAAATTTTATGAGAATGAATATTTGATTGAATTTCTTCATCCAGATAATCATAGTTGGGATTTCGGTTGAGAATAAGAATTATATAGACGGTTGCCAAAGAATTATAGGCAAAATGCAATGAATGATTGATTTTAGTGAATTTTTTTTTTTGAAATTTCTAACAATAGCAGGGGTCCAAATTAGAAGATTTTGAAGGCAACTAAAACTGCAATCAAAATGGTCAGTAGATGGCCAAGAAACTAAATAAAAAATCAACGGTACACAATACGTTTTCAGCGACAGCTTAAACAAAGATCACGCTCGTAGAAACCTGCAAACATGGACGCGATGGCTGCGATGAGGAACGACAGCGCCACCGCGGGCCCGGCGCTGGTCTTGGCCACCTCGCCCGCCAGCACGTACACGCCGACTCCCAGGGTCGATCCCACGCCCAGCGCCGTCAGGTCGAAGATGCCGAGCACTCGCTTCAACGGGCTCACCGCCAGGTCGTCGAACACCTTCTTGCGCGAGAACGCGGCGTAGAGCCGCTCCATGCGCGACATTCTCGGAGAACTGAAAGGTTGCTGCGTTTCGAGCTGGCGGAGAACCTCCCGGCAGTGCGATTGTGTTCATTTCTTTTAGGTGAGGTGAGATGAGAACTCATGTCTGTGTTTTTGAAACAAATCTCATCTAATCTCACAGTTAAAAAACTAACAGAACCGCACTGCAGGAATGCCACTCTAGCACTTCTGGCACTTCTCTTGCATGCAGAGAAATAAAAAAATTGAAAAAAATTTTGTTAAAAAATTACGTCTCTTAAAAAAAAATCTCACCATTTTTTTACGTATCCTGAAATCAAATATTCATCATGTTGTGGCTTTGTACATATTTCACCGGTATACTCGGTGTGGCACTTGTATTGATAACAAATGAATTGTATGTGATTTGCTGTAAATCAAAGTCTGATATGAAATCAATTACAAATAAACTGTTTTGACCGGTAGAGGTAATTGATAAAATTAGACTGCTAATTGGTACTTGGTTCTGTGAAGAAAATAGAAAATAATAGCTAATGGCTGAACTAGTACACTTATTCTGTGTGTTTTAGCATATTTACATATATTTATAATTACTATATTTTCAGTGCATTCTGTAGTAATTCTGTACAACCATGACATGTTTAGATAGCAATAATAGTGCGGTGCTAATGAGCATAAATCTACGCATGTTTTTTGTAAAAATTTTGGGCCAGCTTTTGATAGATTCTCTGATTATTATTCTAGCATTCATAATTCTGCTTTTATGTCTATTTTTTTCTTGTTATCTTTTTTAGTGTGTGGACAGTTTTGAATGAACGACGCTAAAGTTCACCAAACTATCCTAATTGAAAGTTTTGAAAATGGAATCAAATTTATCACACAAACAACTATGTACCTACCTATAACTGACACTAACCATTTATAATTTAGTTCAAATAAAATATGGTAATTTACATTCAAGGAGGAAAATGGACCAAAATTACTAACAAGTTCCTATAAAAAGATATTTCTGTCAATTAGAAATAAAGGTACAGACAAGTTACTTAGGATATACCTCAACAGATTCTTCTTAGAATACAGTCTTGTCAAGTAAGATGAAATAAGCACTAGTAACTGGCTTTCAAATTACTTTTGCTGCGGCTAAATATGAAAGTAAACAGATTTAGCATATAGAGACAAGGCCCAACTTGGTAAATAAATTACGCAGGCAAATATTAGCTGACTCCACCAATTTACCTTGCTCAGAAGAAATTCAAGCGCCAAATGAAATCCCAAAACCACACACAAATCACTCTGTTAAAAAAAAACAATGGGCTTGTCCTCACCAAACTCGGCAAGAAATTTAGAGTAACGTTTATATCCAATTCATTTTCAACTTGAAAATAGCCAGCAAGCTGTGATGCCACTTGCTGCTTATCCACTGTCTCGTGCCTGTCTGGCCTGTCAGCTTATTCACTTAACTAATGCAGTGCTAATTTTGTCAAGGTTGCAATCAGAGCCAATACTAAATCACTTATCAGATACAATACCTATCACGCATCGCTTCAAGTGATTGATTGGAGCCATCACACGCCTATAGTGGTCATAAAGCAACAGTGTGTCATGTCATGTGTTATTGTGTTTTGTTTTTTCTATTTGTGTTCTAGGGACCGGCAGAGAAATATTTTGGAAACTTCGTACAATGATGAATTAGTAATGATTACTAATATAACAAATAATGATATTAGTAAATGTATGACATCATCTTAATAGTAACCAAAGAGTTGGTATCCAAAATAATAAAGCTGCTTCCATTTTAATATTTGCAATTTATTGGGGGCAATACCCTATTTACTCGTGTTCTAGTTCAGTAGCACAGCTCTCATTGCTTGCTATCTTGCAGAATGCTAACTATGTGAGTAGGGTAACTCTTTTGCACTATCTTTATAGGAAGGCTTACTGGAGACACAAGGATTAAATTGATTAGTTAATCAAAGATTGATGATGGATGATAGTGATTTTTGATAAGTGCTGTATTGGGTCATACTGTCAAACTTGATGAATTTGTGGGTGCCGATGTGTCCAATAATTTATATGAGAGATCATTAAGGGGGATTGAGAGAATTACTGATAGCAATAACTGATAACTAACAGGAAACATGGATTAAGCGCTGGTTGATTTGTGCCAGAAAATAACACCTTGCAATTTGTAATTAATGCTATAAGCAGGTAGCTAAGATGGCCACTAGACTCAGAAGGGTATTAAACAGACAAATCTAGATAAAGAGCTAGCTTTTCTTTCTAGAAAAACTATTCGACCCGGTATTGGGCAGCGTAGCTTGCAAAACGCCGGAAAAAGCTTGAGTTTTGAGGGTTTAGCATTCAATTCCAATTAAAATAGTATTTCTGAAAACTAACAAGCTAAGATTGGGAAAGACACGTGTCTCAAAAAAGTAAAGATGCAGATATTTGGGGACAGAACACCAAAGGGGTGAACATTTCTTTACGAGTGCCAATCTTTAGCAGTGCCTTAGGTACTAGAAATTTCTACAAAATAGGGATGAAACTTGGATACCTCTGCATTCATAACTTTCACAGACAAAAACTTGCAGTAGAGTTACTTTATTAAAAACAGGCATAATTCTAATCCAAGTCACGTTCCCGACTGATCCGATGTCGAAACGACCGATCGAGTACACTTTTAGCAAGCGCGCCCCGACTACAAAGACGAAGAACCGACGCACGAAACTCAGCGCTTGTGCCTGATCTTCTTCGATGGTACTCTCGGCTCCGAGCTCCCGGTTGCCTTCTTTCCTTTGCCTTTCCCTTTGCCTTCACCTTCCTTCTTCGATCCCTTCCCGCTCTCGCTTCCTTCGCCCGCGTCTGTCGTCTTCTTGCCCTTGTTCTTCGTCTTCTTTGTCTTCACCGCGCCGTTCGTTTCCGCCACGGCGACTTTTACCGCCGCCTTCGCGTTCTTGGTTTTCTTCCCGACAGTGGTGGCGGCGGCGGCTGCGTCGTCTGCCTTTGCCGCCTGCTTTGCTTTCTTCTTGGCTTTCTTCGACAGAACGCCGTTCGTCGGTTGCTTACCGTTCACGGCAGGAACGGTTGCGGCCGTTTCCGACGATTCTTCCGCAGCCTGATTTTAAAATTATCGGAGTGAGTTTTGACCAGGCAAAGGCACAAGAGAAATAAAAATTTGATAGTTAAATTAGTTTGAATTGCAAAGCAGCCAGGGGCGGAACAACGATTCACGGGCCCGCCCGCAGATCTGGACAAAAAGGCCCCCCCCCCCCCCCCCCAAAGGCGACAGGTTTTTCGGCCCCCGATAAAATTTTGAATCATTGGCCTTTTTTAGAGCGAATCTATGCGTTGTAGCAAGAATTTTAAACATATTGCAAAGCTATTTCAAATTGACGGATTTGGAAAATCAGCTCGATATTTTCTGTGAACCACATTTCCAAGTTTTATCTTGCAATATGATAAGCAGTATAGACCTTTCCTGGAAATAAATTTTCAGAGCGTCTGAGTAGGTACCTAAGATACTTCCAATCACTATAAGTGACCCAATTGCGTATACCTACTAATGTAATTGACAGTGTTTTTCTGTAGTTTTTCGTATTTTCTGATATTTTACTCCTTATCAAGCGAAACCTTCGTGTACCAAATTTGACCTGACTCGACAAGGGCCCCCCGCGTACTGGACCAGTCTGCCTCACACATTGAATCTGCAGTTGGCGTAAAAAAACAAGAGTGAATAACACTGAAAGTATCGCAAAAATGAGTAAAAGTGTTTAAGATTTAGTGACAACCGACGGGCCCCCCGCGGCCGTAGACGGGCCTGGGCCCGCCCGCGGCTGCGGGCCCTGCGGGCGCCTAGTTCCGCCCCTGAAAGCAGCCAGGACCGTTATAATGCTACCTATCAAATTTTTATCTAGTACAAACAATGAATGGGAATTGATTGAACTTTAAACAACACATTTAAGAAAATGACTAGATTGGAGGTATTTAATCTACTGTACACATAAAAGTTTACCCATATTTAATTAATAGTAATTTGAACCACGGACAACGTTCTAACCGTGATAAGATATCTTAGAAATATGTACATGAGCTGTATTAGATTATCAAACAAAGTAAATATAAGTAAAAAGAGAACCATGTGGATAAAGGCTTAGGTAACAAGAAAAAGGCAGAAAAAATAAAAAACGACTAGGAATTTCTAATCGATTGGTGACACATTTAACTAAATTAGTTGGACTGAAGTAGTTTCTACTCAGTAATAAGCGCCGCTTTGCTGTCAACGTTCCTCAAAAGTACATCGCAGAAAACAACCCGACGGCAACTTAAATCGCAGCTTGTCAACCTCGTGTGATTTTTGTACTTTTTGTCAGCAAATCACTAGAAATAACCGTTGATTTCAGCAATCGATAGTCATTTGTGCAGAGAACGGTGACGTTGCAGATGGGTCAAGCCGTTGCACTGATTAAAACCTTTCAACGTCGCTCGCCAAACATAACTGGCCACCCATTCAACCTTTGACCCAGCAAGATGATGCGTAACTTTAGCTATTTGGAATATGATCATACTCAAAAAATGCCCGCCCGTTTACATTTCACAAACTCATGAACCTAAATACGTAAGAGGCGCTATTTCAAAATATCTAAATAAAATACCACGGCTAGATGTTTCATTTACAACTCGCATGTCTTCTAGCTTTTTACATTTACAACTACAAGTATGAGAAAGTGGTTTTTCTGGTGGAAGCTTACACCAGTACGCAATTGCTGGAGGGTTTGCTAGGCAGGAAAAATGCGAATACACTTGCACTGGATGCCTGTGTAGAACTCGTACGGTTACGAGTCGCTTCTTCCCCTTCTCTCCCGAGAGAGCCCTTTCCTCACCCAGCGAAGCAGGAATCTTGTGTGGCCGGATAGCTCAGTTGGTCAGAGCAACCGCCCGGCAAGCGGAAGGTCCCGGGTTTGTATCCCGGTTCGGACGCGCATTTTCCTGCCTAGCAAACCCTCCAACTACAAGTATCTTTATTATAAAAATAATATGCAAATGAAGTTAGAAATAAAGGTAAATCAGTGATTGCAAATCCATTTGCCATCAAGTTGGTAATCGTATCGACTGCTAGCGCTGAGCGGACGAGACTTTAATAAGCCTTACAGATTTGGTTTAGTGAGTTGGTCAATCGTACATGGCGGCCATGTTTTGACTTCGACCTTATCCTGAAAAGGCTTCCATTCCAAATAGCTGAAGTTAAGCATAATCTTGATCGAGGTCCAAAGGGTGACCAGTTCCCTTTGGCATGCAATGCTGAAGGGTTTGAATCAGTGCAGCAGCTTGACCCCTATTCAACGTCAACGTTTACCGAGCATGACCTCACCCCGAACAGACAGTATTGCAAACGGCGAGCACTCACCGCTTTCTGCCCCTTCTTGCCCTTCCTGGGCTTCTTGGCCCCCGCCGCTGCCGGCTCCGCTACCGCCTCCTCCCCGTCTGCCGCCCGCTTCTTCCCCGCCTTCTTGGTGGCGGCGGCGGGCGGCTTGCCGTCGGCCTCCACCGCCGTCTTGTACTTGAGGTTCGAGAACTTCTTCAGCTTGCAGACGAAGAAGCCGTCCATGTTGTGAGTGTGCGGGTAGAAACGCTTCGTCAGGTTCATCGTCGGGTGGAACCTGCCGCAAAGAGCGCGCGATTGTTGATTATCATTTCATATTTTGACAGATTTATACACTGTCGTGCTCTCGTGTCAAGAGTTTGTACCATTTCAACTGTTGTTCTGATCCCTTCTTTAGACTGACTCACACTTTTCATCAAATTTAAGTTCTATCTAATTCCATTCCTCGACTCCCTTTTCTAAAATCCCTACATTTCGATTTCTAATATTTATTCTAGTAACCGTCCAAGCCAAGTGTCTAGAAATTAGAAAAGTTTGAGTTTTGGACTTAAACCCCTTTTACAGTCACATTTATTGTCAAACCCTTGTGTAGCAGTCTGTAATATAAACTTTGTCCAAGGTTTTGTGTGATGGATTTTATGGAGAATGTGACGACCTTTTACACGGCACAATCATCTTTGTATGGAAAACAACTGAGCTTGATTGTTGATCTACTTTCGTGAGACGTCAGATTTTGTTCGGAATTCCATGTCATCTTATAGATAAACTGTGGATAAACTTTTTTAATACGATCAACAAAGTAAGATAAGTTAAAAGGGGGGGGCGGAATAGCGACTAATGGAATAACGACTAATACATCTTGCAACGCTGTGCGGGGCGTTCCTGGACTAACGTCTAACATTTTTTAGTCGTTATTCCGGTGGAATAGCGACTAATTTCTGTTAGTCGCTATTCCGGTGGATTAACGTCTAACAAATTTTAGTCATAATTTCACTCGATTAAAATAATAACGTTCCAGTGGACTAACGTCTAATAATTTTTAGTCTCTATTCCGGTTTTAAAAAAGGGGGGGCTGCTGAATTAAACACGAATTAAAATAAAAAATGTATAAAATTTCTAGTGGAACAAGAACTTATTTTCGTTAGTCTTAAGTCCAGTGGAGTAACGACTAACAAACATGCCCCCCCCCCCCCCCCCCCCCCCCCCCCCACCCTCAATAGCATGTGTGACACGGGATGCTCTACTGTTCTACTACGACAAACACAGATAATTGCACTTGCAACTGCTCCATTGGTTTCCTCGAGCCATGGTTTTAGCACTGTTACCATACCAACAAAGCCATCGGTTTCCTCGAGCCGTCGTCGCCAAACGCCCCCATGCCTTGGTGGCAACAGCTAAGTTCATGGCTCGAGGAAACCGATGGAGCAGTTGCAAGTGCAATTATCTGTGTTTGTCGTAGTAGAACAGTAGAGCATCCCGTGTCACACATGCTATTGAGGGTGGGGGGGGGGGGGCATGTTTGTTAGTCGTTACTCCACTGGACAAAGTAGTTCTAGCGTTTCTCACTATACCCCAGAAATCCACCAAAACTTGCTGAAATGTAGTTGAAGTTACGCTGCTTCTTTTAGTACAAAAATTATTAGGGTTGACCGAAGGAATACGGAGCTAGAATTAATTCAAGAAACAGCAAATCCCTATCTTTTAACATGGGTGGCATTAAAATGCAGTCGTTTTATGTCACTATAACTAATATTGCGCCCAATCTAAACCGTAGGAACGAAATAAAAACCTTTTTTTAGAAACATTGATATTTTTAGAAAGCTCTCGGTGAAAAAAATAAATAGCAAACCGAACTAACTTCGGAGATAATTGACCCCAAAGATGACTGTGCAGCGCGCAAATGACAAAGTTTGGTCACGTGACTTGAGCTGACCAATCCTGGCCCAGCTGCAACCCCTGGTTCCACCAACATGAAAAACAAACTGGAAATATTTTCGTTTGAAATGTCAAATATGAAAGCTTAGCTTTAAGTTAAATTTGCCACTTACGATAATCAGAAGAATTTTTTCTCCTTAAGAAAGTATTGTTTTCCCATTTCATGACGCAAATACGAACAGGGATTATTATTGTGTTGCCAACCTAAACTTTTGTGAAATCGTGGCAACATTGCTCTGGTTTTTGACATCTATTTGGAATTAATTTCACTCAGTTCGTTCGAAACCAGTTATACCTTTGTAAAAAAAGATGCCAAACGAAGTTAAAAAGTAAGCTAGATTATAAATACAAGGCGGACGAACCATTTATTTCAAATAAAAATGCATTTCCACCTTCATCTGTCAGCTGTCAGCTGTCATCTGTCAGTGTTTCCGGAGCCAGCCATCAAATCTAGGCAAGATGTCATTTGCGCGCTGCACAGTCATCTTTGGGGTCAATTATCTCCGAAGTTAGTTCGGTTTGCTATTTATTTTTTTCACCGAGAGCTTTCTAAAAACATCAATGTTTCTAAAAAAAGGTTTTTATTTCGTTCCTACCGATCAGATTGGGCTCAATATTACATTAAGTGACTGCATTTTAATGCCACCCATGTTAAAAGACAGGGATTTGCTGTTTCTTGAATTAATTCTAGCTCCGTATTCCTTCGGTCAACCCTAATTATTTTTGTACTAAAAGAAGCAGCGTAACTTCAACTACATTTCAGCAAGTTTTGGTGGATTTCTGGGGTATAGTGAGAAACGCTAGAACTAATTTAAGACTAACGAAAATAAGTTCTTGTTCCACTAGAAATTTTATACATTTTTTATTTTAATTCGCGTTTAATTCAGCAGCCCCCCCTTTTTTAAGACCGGAATAGAGACTAAAAATTATTAGACGTTAGTCCACTGGAACGTTATTATTTTAATCGAGTGAAATTATGACTAAAATTTGTTAGACGTTAATCCACCGGAATAGCGACTAACAGAAATTAGTCGCTATTCCACCGGAATAACGACTAAAAAATGTTAGACGTTAGTCCAGGAACGCCCCGCACAGCGTTGCAAGATGTATTAGTCGTTATTCCATTAGCCGCTATTCATGCGCCCCAGTTAAAATACTGTTAAAATAATATAGAATACTGATGTGACACAATCTCTGACTGGCTGCATTCCATACAAGATGTGATGGAAATAGCGCCTAAGCTAGCTGAAAAACTGTTTACACGGTCATAGGCGGTTGAATACAAGACTGCTGTACAAGGGTTTGACAAAACATCTGACCGTATAAAAGGGGCTTAACACGGTCATAGGCGGTTTTACACAAGACTGCTGTATAAGGGTTTGACAAAACACGTGACCGTGTAAAAGGGGCTTAACACGGTCATAGGCGGTTGTATACAAGAGACTGCTATACATGGGTTTGACAAAACATGTGACCGTGTAAAAGGGGCTTTACACGGTCATGGGCGGTTGTATACAAGACTGCTATACAAGGGTTTGACAAAACATGTGACCGTGTAAAAGGGGCTTAACACGGTCATAGGCGGTTGTATACAAGACTGCTGTACAAGGGTTTGACAAAACATGTGACCGTGTAAAAGGGGCTTAACACGGTCATAGGCGGTTGTATACAAGACTGCTGTACAAGGGTTTGACAAAACATGTGACCGTGTAAAAGGGGCTTAACACGGTCATAGGCGGTTGTATACAAGACTGCTGTACAAGGGTTTGACAAAACATGTGACCGTGTAAAAGGGGCTTTAGTTTTTATGAAAACTATCATGCTAAGATTAAGAAAAGACGCATGTCTTGATGAAGAATGCCGAGCGGCAGAAAGGAAACGCCGTGCTCACCGGTACTGGCGGTAGTTTGTGAATCCCTCGGCGCCAAAGTCCAGGCCGCTGGGCACGATCTTGACGTCGCGCATCTTGAGCGCGTAGTCCACCACCTTCTCGTTCTCCTCGGGCTGCGCAAACGAACAGCACGTCAAAGAAAGTCGCGCACAAACGGCCAGCTCGTCTCGACGACACATCTGAACCGGGTTAGTGTGACCAGGAGGGCATTTTCTTTGGTTTCATCATGGTTTCAGAAACATTGGTCATTTTTGTCTAGTTCTGGTAATGATGTCACATAATTTATATTTTATTTGTATTTGTCTTCGATATCACACTTATATAACTTGTGGCCATGATATTTTGTACGGCTACCTTCACAAGCTGAGCGATTAGCTGTAAGAAGACTTTGTAACTTTTATCATGGTTAGATGAGATGAGAGCGTTAATTGGTGTCATTAAAAACATTGACAAAAATGGAGATCTCATATAATTTCACTGTGTTAAGTTACAAAATTGCCCTCCAGTTGTGTATATACCTTAGTTTTTTTACAGCTAATTGCTCAGCTTGTGCAGCTATCAGTATAAAATATCATAGCCACAAGTTACATATAGAGTAATGTCTAAGACAAATACAATACAAATACAATGTATGTTACATAATGGCTAGAACTGGGCAAAAATGACCGATTTTCCTGCAAAAGATCAATATAATACACAGACACGGGTCTATTGAGGGCTCAAAACTATTTTTATAACTAGCCAATTACTTTAAGCTGACCGAGATCAGCGGGAACTCACGAGCACCGAGCATGTCGAGTAGACGACGTAGCCGCCGGTGGCGGATCGCGCGTTGACGCAGTCGATGGCCGCCAGCAGCAGCTGCTGCTGCAGGTTCTGGCACCGCTGGATGTCCGTCTCGTCCTTGCCCGTCTTCACCGACGGGTCCTTGGCGGCAACGCCCGTGCCCGAGCACGGCGCGTCCAGCAGCACTCGGTCAAACCCGGTCATCACCTGTCCACGGAAAGTGCGGTTAGCGCCGCCGTCGTAGCTAACCTAGTCTAGGAGCTGGGTAAGGGTGAAGATTACCTAGCCTAGCAACAAGCTGAGGGTGAAGATTAACTAGCCTAGCAGCAAGCTGAGGGTGAAGATAACCTAGCCTAGCAGCAAGCTGAGGGTGAAGATAGCCTAGCCTAGCAGCAAGCTGAGGGTGAAGCTAACCTAGCCTAGCAGCGAGCTGAGAGTGAAGCTAACCTAGCCTAGCGGCTAGCTGAGGGTGAAGATAACCTAGCCTAGCAGCTAGCTGAGGGTGAAGCTAACCTAGCCTAGCAGCGAGCTGAGGGTGAAGCTAACCTAGCCTAGCAGCGAGCTGAGGGGCTGAGCGAGAAGCGGCACGCAGCCTGCTCCTGTCCAAAAGCACCGAGCGCCGGCCACCGATCAACGTAAACGACGACACAACTCGGGCAGCGTTACTCACCGAGGGGAACTTGCGGCCGTCCATCGAGCAGATGACCGAGTTGACGACGCCGAGGCGGTGGAAGTTGCCGACGACCGCCTTGATCCGCTCCTGGTTCACGTCGTTGGCGAACAGGGTGCCCGAGTTCTTCATCACCGACGCTGCCGAAGAAAGATTAGTTCAGTACTGCACGTCAGGGCCCTCGAACCCATGTCAATAGGCTGGTGGTGAACGTCTAGGTCAGCTGGGAGGGGGAGTGACAAACTCTGTCCTTGCATTGCAATTTGAAACATAGGTGACCAGGTGACAAACTCTGGCCCGCATCGGAACATTACTGACTTGCGAGCGTTGTCAGCTGGAGTCAGAGACAAACTTTGCCCCACATTGCAAATTAACTGACTCGCTAGCTCAGTCAACTTGAGCCAGATAGTTACAAACTCTGCCCTGCATTGCAACATGGACTAGCTAGCTCCGTCAGCTGGAGTCAGAGAGACAAATTCTGCCCTGCATTGCAACATTCATGACATGCACTTACTGCTATGAGATGCCTTGCGGCTCTTACTCACTTTGACTTTCCTCGCTTTGCCCTACACTTCAAAATGTCTTGCTCACCGATGTGTGATGCCTTGCCACCATTTGGTAATTGCTTTGCCCTTCCTTGCCTTGCTCTTCCTTGCTTTGCCGTTATTTTCTATGCCATTTCTAACACCACCCATCTTTGCACCTTTCTTACTACCTTACATCGTCCATCCTAGAGGTTGGAGGGTGTGAAGTTAATACAAAAAATTCACTAGCCTTACTTGTCAACCTCTAGACAGCACGGATTAGCGGAGGAATCCTGTCCTTCGAGTTGTACCGTCCTTCGGAAGGGACGTAAAGCCGGTGGTCCCCTCCAGTAGGCTAAGTGCCGGCACCGGGTTTCCCCTCCTCCCTTCTTGGCCAGGTTAGGTTCATCATCACCCTTTCATTCGCAGATGCCATTAGACCAGTGCCAAAGGGCCGGTTGTCAAAACAGTGCGTTGTTTAACACCAATAACGAATCCCAACACCCCCTTCCTTGCCTCGCCGTGCACACAGCGCGCCCAACTCACCGATGTGCGACGCCTTGCCGCCCGGGGCGCAGCACATGTCCAGCACGCGTTCGCCCTCCTTGGGCGCCAGCGCCATGACGGGCAGCAGGCTCGACGCGCCCTGCACCATGTAGTGGCCGGCGAGGTACTCGGGCGTCGCGCCAATCGGCACCGACGCCGAGAAGATCACCAGCCCGACGTTGGTCCACTTGCCGATAGGGTCGAGGTTCATCCCGCGGTTGATAAGCGCCTGCGGGGAAACGCGGAAGGTTAATTGTTGTTGTGGTTGTTTGATTGGTGTTTAACGTCGCACTGTTTTGACAGCTGTTTTGACAGTATGGAGATACTCGTGTGTTGTTTAACATTAATACTTACTTATATTTTACGGTAGATAAATATCTACCTACCTTACATGCAACGAGTATTTGCAAATTGCAATTAAGTTTGAATCAAATGAACACGTGCATGTGCTTTTTTATTTGTTTGTGAGCGCTGTACAGGCCAAACGGCAGAACCGATTTCAATAAGATTTTCAGACGACCATTTGCTGTTCTCAACTTAGACCCTCCACGTTTTTTGGCAATTTCTGCCAAACAGTTTTCTTGTAAAAAGCTTTCTACAAAAATTTTCAGTCTTGACTAGCCTGGATTCGGCTTGAATAGCCTGCTGTGCTGGATGTTTTAACCGATCCAGTACAAGTTCCTGTGACGACCAGCCGCGCAAACCGGTTCAACGTACGCACCTGCGCGAGGTCCCGCCGCCGAGTCTTCAGGCTGTTTGCGCGGATCGTGAGCGGCCGTTGCACCTCCGACGCCTCGAGATACTCGAGCATCTCGGCAAACGGGAACAGCTGCATCAGCCGGTCCATGAGGAACTCGTTGTAGCTGTAGTACGTGCAGAGGTCCGTCTTGAGCAGGTCCACGTACTCGTGCCTCGGCCTGCAATCGGAGCAACAGACGTTGAGACCATCGTCTGTTTTACGGAGGTCGGGAACAGCTTCGTCGGCCGGTCCTTGAGGAACTCGTTGTAGCTGTAGCACGTGATGATGATGATTATTGGTGCTTAACGACGCACTGTTTTGACAACTGGCCCTTTGGCACTGGTCTAATGGCGTCGGTGAATGAAATGGTGATAATGAACCTAACCTAGCCTAGAAGGAAGGAGGGGAAACCCGGTGCCGGCACGTAGCCTACTCCTGTCGACAAGCACCGAGGGGAATATTAGATGAGTGAGCTGTTTATTTATCCAAAACACAACCTGAGAATGTGGAACTGATTTTAGGCTTTCCAGTTGGAATAGCTTATAGTTAAAGGTTAAATTTTTGAAAGGACCGAAACAACTATATTATCTTGTTGGTGGCTAACCTCTGGATGAAGCCTCATCTCCATGGTGACAACCAATCGGTTGGTTCCTTTTTCTTCCCGACCGGAAGGTAAATATTTACAAGCTTGACACGGTATGTATATTAATCCGAGAGCGACGCTCACCGCTGGTCCTTGCTGAGCTGTCGATGCTTCTTGAAGTCGGCCAGCACTTGTATCACGTCGTGGATGCGCTGCTGCACGTCTTGTAGCGTCAGCGGCTCCTCGGCGTCGCCGCCGGCGCCGGGGAACACGAACGCGTCGTGCTCCGCGATGTTCGTCTGCAGCTCGGCTTCGGACATCTTGCTGCACGGGGACAAGTCGGGGAATTTTAGCGCGATTTTCGGGATTCGTATGGGATTCCGTTGGATTTATATCGATTTATCCGATTTTAATCATGACTTACAGGACTTATATCACAGTTTTTTAAATTCTATGTCAGAAAATTGACAAATCAAGCAAAATTTTCCCATAATTTTCTGGCCAGGTTTTCTTGTAAAAAACAATAAATAATGGGGACAAATGATTTTATATATCCTATCAACTCACTGACAAACTGAACGAGTTGTGATTTTGAACTTAGAATTGCAAATCTGTTCTTAAACAGCAAACTGTCAGTATTCACATGTTTATAACTTGTTTGATTTTGACCTAAGCGAGCAAGGGAGAGTAGACGTAACGTAAGTGTTATTCGAACCTAAATGCAAATACTCGTTGCATGTGTACCTACAGTAGATACTTTGATTCTAATATTAAGAGTAGACATAATTTCTGTCCTTATAATCTGTATTAAAACAAGTTTATCTAATTGATTTTAATCAGACCAACCCTGGTTAATTGAAAGTCGTCTAGGTTTAGGGTTTACCATAAAATGGCCTAGATACTTTTATATATAACTGGGCATCAAGTACTTTCTAAATAAAAGCGCCACTGCTTCATTTTAGATGGGAATTCCTTTTGAGTATGTTTTGAGCATGGACGCTAGTCGCTACTGTTAGCCATGGTTTTCTCATCGCTTACGTCTCTTTCTCCTGCTTCTTCCGGAGTTTCTTCCCGGCCTTCTCGATGGGCAACATGTCTTCATCATCGTCATCTTCTTCATCATCGTCATCATCGCTATCGGCTGAATCGTCTTCGCCCGAGCTGAATTCATCGGCAGGAATGTCAGCATCGGACATCGCTTCTTCATCGACTTCTCCCTGCAAGGTTTAACAGATCTCAGTAGTTTGCAATCCCATTCCATGAAAAATGCCTTATTTGTTATGAATGATTAGAGAAAATCTTGATTTTGATAGCTTTGTAGTATTCAATAGTTTAAACCTAACATTGTAAGTTTATAAAAAGACAGCAGTCTTATGAAAGTAATTACTTGTATACCCAGCTTCTAAATAAATTAAATATAACACAACACAAAATACAAAATAATGTATATAGATGTATAATTTGATGGACAAAGCACCTTTCTTCTAGTACTACAGGTACCTTTGTTTCTTCTTCCTTGACATACCTAATAATAACATTTTCCACAAATATTTCTATCAATTCTTACCTGTTCAGAATTTTCCTCTTCATCCAAACTTTCGTCATTGCCATCATCTTCCTCGTTCTCTTCTTCTCCAGATTCTTCCTCAATGTCGTCGTCTTCATCAACAGATTCTTCCTGCTCCGATACCTCTTCGTTGTCAGAAACTTCCTCCGAACCTTCACCGTCAGAACCGAGTTCCTCTTTCTTATTTTTAAGCGCAGCCTTTTCCTTCTTAGCTTTCTTGGCCGGAGTCAACCATGACTGATTATCGTCGGTATAGCCAGGGCCTTGATCTTCAGGCTCCTCTTCTTTCTTTGGCGTTTTCGCGGGTTTCTTCTTTTTTGGCGGTCTGCCGCCCATCATCCCTTTCAACTCCGCTTTAGATGTCAAGTTGCTAGCCCGCTTTATGGCACGTTTTGCTTGTCGATGGCTTAATGATTTCTGTACACCACTCTTTTCTGTGAAGTAAAATTATTTTGTTTGTAATGAACAAGCATGGCAAAAGGTAATCTGGATAAGTGGCAATAGGTTACAATTCTTCCAAGCAAAATGATCTACATAAAATCTAAGTGACGTTATTGAAAAATGTGAGAAATAATGAAAATTACCTAAAAGATGTTTAGGAATTGAAGGTTCGCCTTGTTTCTTTGATTTTCTGCCTGGTCCAGACTTAACATAACCCTCTTCCATATACTTCGCTTTTCGACCCATTCTGTATATAAAGGTGATATAAGTGAAAGAAAGCCAATAAACTTGGGACGAATCAGTGGTGAAAACTGATTGTCCTAATCTATAATTATAAATTAACGAGTTGATTCTTAAAAATGATCTCAAACACGTGGATTTCTGAAACGCTCAAGTAGTGACAAACTCTGATTGTAAACTTGGCCGCTAGATGGGGCACAGGCATGTCAATTTAGCGTGGAAATACGAATACGGTCAATTGCTATACTGGCTTTATCATGGCTTTACCAACTCAAAAATATGAATACTGTTACTATCCTTACCTGAAATTGATTCTGTAGAATTTCAAAATGTATTTATTTATAAGGAAATCAATACACGGACTATTCGATAATTAATGATTGATTTAATAACTAGCTAACAGTTACATGACACACAATTTTCTTTCGACAGAGATGAATAAAATGCAAACGATGCGATAATATTCAACAAACAATTTCTCGCTTGCTTATTCCATCCTTCCATTTCACATGTACACCCTGTCAGAACTTCAATCATTTAACTTTTAACGAGTCATCCATTCATTCAAATGCTTCGGAAAACAGTCAGCTAAATTTGAAATGCTGATCATATCCAAATTTACAGATAATATTCTTACAGGACATGAAAATACAAATCGATACATGTTTTGATTGCTACATTAATCGATATTTTCTTGCCCAATCAGCGGCTTCAAACAGAACTGACTGTGCACAAGGCAAAACACTTACATTGGAAAATTAATGATAAACGGTATACGTTTAGACCAAGCGGATATGTGAAAGTTACGGTAATTACATCGATAATGAGGCGAACAATGAGAGGGTAGGTATTTTTGCATGAGGTTTCTTTACGATTGGCAGCTTTAGTTGGGTTACGCTCCTTAAAATAAAGAATTATCTTACATACTAATGTCTCCAGGGATGTGCAAGAACACATAAATTCTTTCAAAAACCAAACTCTGTTCCACAACGTTCGAGCCGAATGAGCAAAAACTAGCAACCAGCTTCTCGAACTCCCCATGAGCATTAATGATCCCACAAAATTTGAAGATTTTCATTTTATATAACAAACTTATATCGCTTTAATTAATTCAGACCCTTAGCACAGCTCTAATATTGGCATCAGAACGAGAGAAAATCTAAATTTTTAACATTTTCAAACCCTGTCCGAAAGCATATTTTTCGAAAGATTAAATGATAAACAATCTGTTCAAATTCTTCATAAGTTGAACTGATTCAAAATATGTTCCATGAATGATGTAAAGATAAGATGATTGGCAATTGCTATTTACAGTTTGGCCTTCAGTTAAGAGAGGTACAGTTACACATTCTGCCTTTCACCGCTTACAGGTAAGCTATTCTTCGAGTACATTTCTCAATTCTTACACGGAAAAAAAAAATAAAAAAAAAACAATCAATTGCAACCTAATGTGAATCCGGATTTTTGTTAAATAACTTAGTCACTGAACATACCTCAATCCTTTCACAACTAGTACAATTGAAAATCGCTTACCGGCACACACCGTAAACGGAACCAATCTTACGTAATCGGTCGTATACATCGAATCGAAGAACGCTCCCTACCGAGTTCGACCACCTTTCAAAGCTCACGCACATCCCTAAGCGACAGTAATGCGGCATAACGATGTTTAACACCTTCCTAGCTAACTTAATTACAATCAAATTAGGTATATTACATCACAGAGCGCACAGTTAATTATAAACGAAATATCGAACGAAATTGCGAAAAACGAATTCGAATCCCGCGGGGCGGCTACCCACCGCCAGGCATTACGATTACGGGCTCGGCATAGCCGTTCTGGCCCGACTAACCTAAAAAAATAGTGAATACAATCGAAAATCCGACGCGAAACATATCCGAATCGACTATCGACCAGCCCTCGCTGTGGCGAGTAGTAAAAAGAACGCAACCGCCATAGTTAAGTATTAATCATGATGCCGCCGCCGTAACGCTCGTGGCTGAAACTTATCGACTAACAAGTTCATAAATTAAATTGCAGACAGACCGCCGGCGAAAAACGTGACGACTTTAATCGCGTCGCAGCGGGTCCCCCTTCACCCCCCCGCCGCTCCGCCCCCTCGTCGGAACTCGGAAACATCGTGTAATTTGGAAACGACAGTCTGAAGATCGAGCAAGAAGTCACCCCCCCCCACCGCGTCGCCCGGCGGCTAGCGGCGCCCGCCGTACGTTATCGACTCCGGCACGCCGTTGACAGTCTTTGAGGTTAGAACGTCGTTCTCGTACGACGTCACCGTCTCCCGCCCGTTCTCCATCACCCTGGAAGCAGACAAACGCGTTAAATTCAGCGACGATTCCATGTGGTAAGGTGATAGGTTTTGGGTTTACAATTGTTTTTTTTTCTGCTACAAGCAAGTTGACGCTATTAGACAGTGCTGCAAGCTTTTGCAAGCTGCAAGCAAATTTTGCCTAGGACACAGCATAGATCAATGATTCGACCATGACTTGATCAGATGCCCATGTTAAAGCCGGTTACAGCTAATGATCGTAGCATCATAGCAAAACTTGTGATACTGCACAAGCAACCATAGCAGTGTAGCAACACTAGCAACAGCAGTGACACCGATGTTTTCTGGCATTAGGCAAGGCACATAGTAATGCCAACAATCGTAGCAGCGTAGCAACACTAGCAACAGCAGTGACACCGGTGTTTGCTGGCATTAAGCAAGGCACATAGTAATGCCAACAATCGTAGCAGCGTAGCAACACTAGCAACAGCAGTGACACCGGTGTTTGCTGGCATTAGGCAAGGCACATAGTAATGCCAACAATCGTAGCAGCGTAGCAACACTAGCAACAGCAGTGACACCGGTGTTTGCTGGCATTAGGCAAGGCACATAGTTATGCCAACAATCGTAGCAGCGTAGCAACACTAGCAACAGCAGTGACGCCGGTGTTTGCTGGCATTAGGCAAGGCACATAGTAATGCCAACAATCGTAGCAGCATAGCAACACTAGCAACAGCAGTGACACCGGTGTTTGCTGGCATTAGGCAAGGCACATGGTAATGCCAACAATCGTAGCAGCGTAGCAACACTAGCAACAGCAGTGACACCAGTGTTTGCTGGCATTAGGCAAGGCACATAGTAATGCCAACAATCGTAGCAGCGTAGCAACACTAGCAACAGCAGTGACACCGGTGTTTGCTGGCATTAGGCAAGGCACATAGTAATGCCAACAATCGTAGCAGCTTTGCGACACTAGCAGCGCAATGACACTAGCAGTCTGTTACTCGATGCCGCCAGACGAGACGTCTACTCACTTGACGGTGGTGATCTTCTTGCCGGCGGCGTAGCGCGTGGACGTCGACGTTCGCTTGACGTTGCCGTTCGGAGTGCCGCCGCCGCTCGAAGAGTTGAACGTCGAGAACGAGGTGAAGCCGCCGCCGGGCGCGACGAGCAGGTCCTCGAGCCCGTTCATGCCTGGAAAGCGGAACGAACGGTTTAACGCGCGAACAGATTGGCAAACGTCTCAATAAACTAGTGTTGTTTCGAACCTGAACGCAAATACTCGTTGCATGTACGGTAGATATTGATTATCACGAACAAAACATTGATTTGAAAACTCGTATCCCAACTGGGACCAAAAGCATTTCTTTGTTGTACCTTCTGCACGTAAAAACAATTTAATATCTTAGAAGATGGTTGCATTGGCAATAGCTAGTTCAATCACTATCAATTATCTGTTGCCATAATTGTTTGAAGTTGGGAGTTCTATTTACCTATGACAGGTATCTACACACATATCATTAGTTTTTACTTTATCAGCTACCCAATACACATATTCCACTCAAAGAAAAATGACATTGGATACCCACTGGACGTACTACCAGTTTGGAAAAATATTAATTAGCTCTGCTAAATAACAAAGGAAGATAGGGAAATCACAACCCAAATTGCTCTGCCTGGCTTTAGCGACTGGGTATCATGATGTCATTTTGATAGAATTTTGATTGAACCCTCACACAAGCACTGGTTTATGTGGGTACTTTTTCTTCACCAACAATTTAGATATTAATTTAATTCTAAGTTATTATAGGCAGTTTGTTCTGGAGAATAGAAACCAATTTTAAGAACCTAGCAAAGGAAACAAACTCAAGACTTATGCCTGAAAACTCGAGCTATTCAATTGTCCATCGACCAGTGGCGTAGCTAGGTGTGGCAGGGCCCTAGTGCAAGATTTAAGATTCCCCCCCCCCCCTTCTTTTCAAATTGGTTTCAGGCTAGACGTGCCGATTTTCCAATTGACAATTTTTCACCCCACTAAACTACCCCAAAACAAACCCATACTCATATATCCCTAAATATTAGCAAAGACATTCCGACGGGGTTCATGGAACAGCTCGAGGCCGCATAGTTAGCTACTATATCCCGGGTCCCGAGTATTAGTGACTAGCGTGTATTCGGGTAAGATACTACCGAACTAGAATGAGACAACAATACTGTCGGCAGAACACAAAGGGTTGCAGTTGACGGCTAATTAAAGTTTAAACCACACTAATAGAATTACTAGAATGAGCCAAAATTCATACACACATATGAACACTATATAAACTTGTCATAATATTACAATTGTAAGTTTAAGCCACTCGGCACATTATGGAATTTTTTCCTAGCTTTCAGTTTACAGTTTTCGCAACTCAATTTTCAGGCCCCTCGAGCTTAGCTCGAGGGGCCCCTATGGCTGGGAAAACCTCCTGGGCCCTGGTGCGATCGAACCAGCTGAACCAGTGGTAACTACGCCACTGCCATCGACAGCGTAGAAGAGAGGTACCCACCGAAGCCGAAGCCGAACGGACTGAACATCTGTGAGCTGATGGTGTTTTGCGAGTGGCTGTTGCGGTGGCCGTTGTTTCGCCGATGGTGCCCGTGAACGTGGTGCATGCCTGCAACAAACGCACTTCAATCAGCTGCCGTCGGCAACACTTCGACGCCGCTGTTTTCGGCCCGTCGTTTGAAAGACGGGCGAGGGATTATTCGGTTTAGTGCTCGTCTGATAACTGCTCAGAGATGCAGTGGATAATTTGAACTTGACTTCTAGACAGGCTTACAGTTTGTTTTGATCACTTCAACTTTACTTAGTTTACTTAGTTTAGTTTACTTACTTCACTTTTGATCAAATGAACTTTGCTGCCAATCAATTGAAAAAATCGATATTAATTTCTGATTTCGAGGAACCTTTCATGAATTTGATGTACACTTAGTCATTGGAACTCAAAGAATAAGCTGGTTTTACAAGTAGGTCCCTGTAGTGCACATTCACTATTTGAGGTGGCTAAGATTTCCAAAAGATGCCCAAGAAACCTTACACAAAATATGTCGCTTCGAATAATATTAGTATTGTTAGTATACTACTTTTACTAGTATACAGAACCTATTAATGTAAGCTTTGTTCGTTTGTGTCGCATAATTTTACCCGGATCAGAGTGTCTGACCGAAATAAAGTACGCCGCGTTAAAGAAAGAGAAATGAGGCAATTAAGCAAAACAAGAACCCTGTCTGCAAAGCAATATTTGTCAATATATTTGCTGTTAACAATTTTTCTTTTGTTAATAACTGTAATAATAAAGTTACCGGTAAAATGATAGAAGATATGCAAGTGGTAAATTAAACGCTTAGCCACTGTTCTAGTGTTTGATTATGAAATTTTGAAAAAGTACCTTGGGGATTTAGTTCCGTTAGTAAGACCCAGTTTTTCAGTGGCTTGTTAATTATTTAACAGCCTGTTAACTCAATATCTAGGCATCTCCTTGGCAGTGACCATGGTAACATCAAACTAACGGAGCGTTAAGAACTAAGAAAAACCAGCCCTCAGTATAACACCCATTTTTTAAGCATGACCTTTCCCCAAACCGACCCCAGAAACTCGGACACAAACAAACGAAGCAGTCGCAGCCGACGCTAACCGCCAACCTACCGAACAGGTCGTGGAACGGCGCGCCGCCGAAGAACTCCCGGAACACGTCCTCGGGGTCGCGGAACGTGAAGCTGCCGAAGCCGTGGTCGAACTCGTCGTGCCGCGCGCGCGACTTGGGCTGGCCGAGGCCCTCCTTGCCGTACTGGTCGTACATGCGGCGCTTCTTCTCTGCAAGCGCGGGGAGGCAGCGTTAGTACTTGGCGGTTTCGTCATCTCGTCAACCCGTCGCAGCGGTTTGACGGCGCGTCAACCGGCTAGGATGTTTGCGTCGGTCAGACGATTAATTAAGACAATAGACAACTATTTTATCATCTTTGTAGATCTCTATCGATCAGTTGAATAAGGGTTAAAAAGACTAGGCCGAAAAGACTAGGCCGAAAACCAGTTGTCATTTCCAGACGCATTCTTTGCGAATACTTGCGCCATAACTCCATGTCCGGTCGGAAATTTTTGTGGGTGAATGTGAACGTCGGAACTTTAGCTCGCGTCTACTGGGTGAGCTAACTGGACGGCCAACTTTCGAATGGATTTATCGGGCTCCAAGTGGATTGAAACAGGACTATGAGATGGCACTGAATCTAGTGACACACTCCTACTCAACTAATCCCAATTAAAACATTGCGTACCCTGTGTTAGTGTAGGAATCAAACCAAACTTCAAATCTCGTTGCACAATGGACAATTGAGGTTAGAAACGAAATATCCAATCGAAAATGTGTGTCCAGAATGAGATATGAACCCAGACCTTTACCAACTACCAAAAGGAAATTAGGCTCAGTTGAATTGTTGGGCTCCTTGGAGATAGATATATGACATGGAAGGTGCAGAATCTAGCGACGCTACGCTGCAATCACTCGACTAACCCCGATTAGGACGTTAGGTACGAAGCTGGGCGCGTAGCGAGACTGTTGCTACGGATTAAAACCCTCGTTCAATTTCACGGAGTGGACTGTGATCTGGCAGGGTTGGCTACCCTTCAAACCTCTAACATTTGATGAACTTATAAGAGCCAGTGTATCAAGAAGTGTTGTATGCTCAAAGCTGAGCTTTTGGACTTTTAAGATCCGACTAGGTACTCTTTGAATTGTAATGATTTTATATTTTATTTAGAAGAAAACAACGAATGGCTATCGATTTATATCTATTTGAACACAAAATTTAAATATGATATTGCTGTTTTACTGTCCAGTTTAATGCATAGCATATTTGGAAATGTCCACTTTCATAAATAGACAGGCATAATGATCAAGAGTCATTCAGCATAGATTGATGTGGTTGTGATTTTTCCTTTCAAAGATCCTTCACTAATTTCATGCCAAATACGGACACGGTGAATGAGATATAGTTAATCCCTGCATTTTCTCTGTGATTTTTGAAATCGACTTATTCCAGAGTGTTCGAATCTAAAAAGGCAGTATTCAGGTTTGCCATTACTAGATGCTGTATCTCTTGGGTGGCAGGCACTTGCATTTCATGTGTATTATACGTATATGGCAAATCACATCAATATCCGACGAATATTTTACAAACTCTGCAAAACTGGTGCATAATTTCGATGCTTATAGCCACGTTGTGTAATTTAATGCCGACTTCTTTGTGTTGTGAATAAATTTGTCCCGTGTATCTTACGTCTGATAAATGATCTGGAATGCTAGATAATAACTCACAGGCTGGGCTGTGTGGGTGGATAAAGTGGTATCCAGCTTGAATGGAAATTGGAATTGATACTCGAGCATTGATTCAAATCGAAAAAAGAATCTTGTAACAAAGAGCTACGCTTTTAGTAAGCTGACAACATGATTAAGTATCACAAGATGAAGTATTCAATGACAGAACACCATGCAGCTACAGTTTGAAAACTAGAGGGAAACCCATAACCAGATTTAATAAAGGAACTTCGATTAAATTGTCGAGTAGATTAGTAAGAGTTGGTTAAAATTGGGAGGCACAAAGTAGATTAGTAATTAAAACAGGCCGGCGTTAAGAACGCCGGCGTTAAGAAACGATTGTTGACCGTGGTCCTTCCGTAAAGACTTGAGCATTCCACATCATTTTACAATGTGTACCTATCTCTTGGAATAAAGTGTATCTTTTAGCAGAACAATATTCTTGACATTCAAAGCGAAAAGATCCGTCGATTGGAAAAGAAATGAGGAACACGGTGAAATTTTCAGTGACTGGAAAATTCCTGAGAGTCTCGAAGTTTTGAGACCTTTTACGGAAATTTAGAGTAACAATACAAGATATTTCTTAGGACACAAACTCAAAAGTCGGGCTCCACGAACAGTTCAACAACGCTTCTCGACAACCGCACGCTCGCGACGCGAGAGTGTGAACGCCGACGTTCATTTCCCCGGCCGTTCAATTCCCCGAACGCCTACAGCCAGGGAAGGGTGAAACGAGCAATATTTCCGAGTAAAGAGCCTTGAACGCCACTTGTTTTGCTCACCACTTCTAGATGAAATAGTACTGAAACACAGGGGTGAAATTTTGTAATTGAATAGCTTGTAAATTTTCTGTAAATTTAATTTTTTTAACTTTTTAACTTTAACTTGGGCTGATTTTAACAGTCAACAGTGAGAAGATACCCAATGGATTCTGTAATCGAATCAACTTAATTTGACATGAAAACGTCAAATACGTGAAATTAAATGACTTTTAATAATTCCACCCCTAGTTATGTCTATTCCATAATCTTAGCTAGACAAATCAGTCGATTTTACCGTCGCAATATCCAAAACCTACGATTTATTTCACCCAAAGCAACGGAGAGCAAAACAAGCGACCGTCAGAGCTCTTCACACCGAGGGAAACGTTCACACAATCACGCCACACCAAAGCCGCCGCCATCGGTCCCCTAGAGACGAGATTAATTCCGTTAATCGGTGGCCACCGGGCCGTGGCAAAAGCACTCGTGGTTACGCTGGGAAAACGGGGTCGCAGCATCGCCGCCGCCGCGGCAGAAGCAGTGGTTACCGAAATAACGATGGAACGGCGAATCGAAATTGAAATTGAACCCCTTGAACGAGTAGTTCCGGTTGGTGGCGCGTGGCTCCTTGGCGCGCTGGCACTTTGCGTCGTAAATCCGACGCTTGCTCTCTGTGGAAATCGCACGCGCACTTCGATCAGGGCGCTGCACTCGACGAACGCCGGGCACTCTAGCTGGTGCCGGCTCGGTAAAAAGTGCAACGCTTGCTGCTTGCATAAATATAAGTAGGAGTGAACTTACTAACTACTACTTTTTTGTGGATGGAGATAAAGCAATTCTATTGTATGTCTTTTCAGGATGTCATGTGATATGATTATTAACTTTTTTTTTTGCTTATTGCTTAAATGTTTATGTAACTGACCTAGACAGGCATGGTCTGTACTTATCTATTATTTATTTCTTATGCTAATTAAGGCTGATGTCAATGGCTGTGTAGTATTGCTTTCTTTAATCGTAAACACAGATCTATTTGATTCGATTAGTAGACAGCTGCCATTTCCTAGGGCCAACCATGAAATGGCTAATAAATTCAATCTAGGTTTACAACTGTTGCTAGTGGAATTAGCTATAAGCAAATTAATTAACTATAGTTAGCACTAGTTTAATTTTATAGATTTTATTATACCTGGTTGATAACGATTTTTATAGCTACAGGTTTCTCTTTATTTACGTCTGGCAAGCTAGAGCCAACGAGATTAGACACCTACCACGCATTCGCCTCCACTTCTGGGTTGGACGCACGAAAAAGCTGCACGTTTGAGTAAACAGCACTAAATTAAAATGAGTGGGGAAAGACATCTCGGTAAATACTGGGCACACACGGAGTGCCAAGTTACGTAACCGTCTTGGGATGATTAAGCTGTACATTGCTAGCGAGGTATCGACTGAAAGGACCTTTTACTTAATTAACAAGCAAACAGTCGGTACCGATGTTTGCTTGGATTTCACTTGCAACTCGATCAAAGCACATGAAATCTGAAAGTAAATTAGGGTTTTCTATAATTTGCAAGAGGAAATGTAGGTAATTAAATAGTTATAATTGACCAAGGATATTTAGGAGTGCAGATTGAGGCATTGTCAACACTGCAAAATAAAAATTATTTCCTTGTAAAGATGTCTACATCAACAAAGTTGGGATGGTGAAAAGGAAAGTGGACCACCTACTGAATGTAGAGTGGTAAAAACCATTTGGAAAGAAGGATTTTCTGTTTGGTTTCCTCGAAAAGCCAGCAGCAGTTCAGTAAAAACCTTGTTTCTCTGCTCTTCTTGTAACTTAGACATGAAACTTCCTTTTCTCTACACTAAAATTAGTACCCAAGTTGCTTAGCAAAATGGAACCAAACAAGATTACCAATATTGTCTGCTGGTAGCTAAAGGAATTTGCCGGGTTTGAATTTGAAGCTCAATAAAGAGTAGGAGATTGACAAGAAAAATAATATTCTAGAAAAAAAGTCGTAAAAACTCATATTTGTGCCGGAACATCGGGTATTTTCTTCCGCGCTCCACCACCCAGTGACGTCAACGAGTGTGGTTCCCGTCTCTCAGTGATGAGAGGAAGAAAATGTTTCATATTCCGGCCCAAATATGAGTTATCTCCACTTTTTTCTTCCAGAATAGTACATTACATACAATACTATCATTACATACAATACTATCATCAGCATCAAATTCTAACTGGGTGGATTCCTGCTTCCTTTATCCGGTAACTTTAACACAAACTATTGAAATTCAGTTGCATGTTTCCATGGTTATTTGCTTTAGCATCGACATCAACGGTAATGCTACCGGCGTTTCACCGATCAAAGCTTACCGGGCCTACAACAGAACTTGCCGAAATCGCAACGAGACCAGGCCGTTAGGACACTCACCGTCCGAGAGAACTTCGTACGCCTCGGAGATCTCCTTGAAACGCTTGTTCGCCTCCTCCTCGTTATCCGGGTTCTTGTCCGGGTGCCATTTCAGCGCCAGCTTGCGGTACCTGCACGGAGAAAACATGACGGTATCACTCTCTCCCTTCGACATTGGCTATCGAGCACCACGATAAGGGTGGGCAATCGCTACGATAAGTTAGGTAGAAAGAATCCTTTTCATATCGGTATTTGGAAGAGCCAACTTTGTGCCTGGAATGATTAAAGTTGAAATTTTCCCTTGTATGCCACAGTAGCTAAAATTTATAATCATCCCCAAGCCGGTTATACCAAAAAAAGGTGTTAGCAGTTTGGAATGGACATATTTTACAGGGAGATTTTCAAATATTAATCTAAGTATCTTAGCTACCTACTCGAAAATCTGCAGTGGCGTGGGTAATATAGATTTAAAATTGCAAAATTTTCTTTTATTATTGTGTATTTGTGGGCTCAGATTCACAAAAGGTATTAAAACCCCACTATGCCTTATGGTAGCACCTACCAGATTCAGCATATATATTAGCAAATCAATATTCTTTTGTGGACCCAACACAGAAGTAGAAATAATAGTTGAAGTCTTGGTAAACTCGTCGGGTGTACTTACGCCTTCTTGATTTCGGATGTGCTGGAGCCCTTCTGGCATTCCAGGACTCGGTAGTAGTCCACCATTCTGGATACCGGCCTTGCCTTCCCGGAGCAACCTGCAACAACGCAAACCAAGCGGGAAACATTAGATGAGAGTTGAGAATCCATCCAGCTCTGTAAGGACATTGGCAACACATGGGAACATGGGAAATGGCAACACAAGCAGTCTTCCCTGGTCAAGCTGGGATGTGAGGTTATGTTACTGAAATCGAATAACTAAATTGTAAATATCAAATCAACCAGATTTGTATCTGCGTTCTTTAAATAAAAAAAAAAAATCAGGACCATTTAAGTACATTTCTTCTTTAGATTATAATTACTAATAATTTACTATGAATGAATTGATTATAATTGACTAAGCTTACAGCTTAGATACAACCTATTCCCAAGCAAAGTCAAGAGAGTGGCCGCCTTGTGGCATAATATTTTCGACTCAGACCTCTAGCACACTGCACAGTGACCAATGCACTGATAAAATGCTTCCGAAATATTTCATACAAAACATTCACAGAATTTAATATCTTCCGCTCTTCCTTACAAGTTTATAACTACTCATATCAGAGGTCTGAATCTACAAACGCGCACAGCAAAATTAACCTCGTCCTTTCAGTGAAAATGAGGAAACGCAATGACCAGCAGAGTGTGAAACATAGAACGCACGCGTCTCTAATCCTTTAGATCAGCTCAATATTAGTGAAATTCGCCAGTCTGAAAGTAAAATCATGGCAGTATGGCTTTCAACAATGTGTGTTATGAAGTGCTGACACGGAAACCAAATATGACCAACACCAGGAATATCCTAGGAGCACAACAGCCACTAGATTTTATCGGGGTGCTTGTGTTGATACGCTGCTACGATTGTTGCCATTGCTATGTAAATGTTCTTTGCCTAATGCCAGCAAACACCGGTGTCACTGCTGTTGCTAGTGTTACTACGCTGCTACGATTGTTGGCATTACTATGTGCCTTGCCTAATGCCAGCAAACACCGGTGTCACTGCGTTTCTAGTGTTGCTACTTGCTACGCTACTACGATTATTGGCATTACTATGTGCCTTGCCTAATGCTAGCAAACACCGGTGTCACTGCTGTTGCTAGTGTTGCTACGCTGCTACGATTGTTGGCATTACTATGTGCCTTGCCTAATGCCACCAAACACCGGTGTCACTGCTGTTGCTAGTGTTGCTACGCTGCTACGATTGTTGGCATTACTATGTGCCTTGCCTAATGCCAGCACACACCGGTGTCACTGCTGTTGCTAGTGTTGCTACGCTGCTACGATTGTTGGCATTACTATGTGCCTTGCCTAATGCCAGCAAACACCGGTGTCACTGCTGTTGCTAGTGTTGCTACGCTGCTGCGATTGTTGGCATTACTATGTGCCATGCCTAATGCCAGCAAACACCGGTGTCACTGCGTTTCTAGTGTTGCTACGCTACTACGATTGTTGGAATTACTATGTGCCTTGCCTAATGCCAGCAAACACCGGTGTCACTGCTGTTGCTAGTGTTGCTACAGTGCTATAATTGGTGCTATAATTGAAATCACTAAATCCTTAACCCACTAAAACCGGTGTACTTGGCTTAGTACTATGGTGTTACGATTGTTGTATACAGCTATGGGACTTTACCTAACCTTATGCCAACAATCGAATATATAGCAACTAAAGCAAGGACTAAAAATTGGTCGAATTTTCGGCAGACATTCACCGACTAGGGGTCCATTCATTTCACCCGGCGGTCCGGTCGCATCGTGCGCCAAGTGCGTCGGCCAAATCGTCGGAATACGCAAATATTTACGTAAATTGCACCGCTGACGAAAAGCCGATTGCCGCTCGAGTATCGCACCGCTTAACCTTGAGCTAGCGGTTTCGTCTAATAATACAAGTACTTAAGAGTCTACATAGCTTGTAACCCGATACGATAACGAAAAACATAATAATCTGTGGCAGTAATCATAAGAAGCCACGGATTACAAAAGCTGGCACTTATCTGCGACTCTTGCATAACCAAGATTAATCATCAAAATGAAAAAAATCTGCTTTTTCTCGATTTTCGTGATTTAAATGACACGGCTGGATTCATATTTGTCAGCAGATTGTATGATACTTTGAATCAAAGTTCTAGTGCACTTATTGGCTTTACTGCAGCACATTTTCAATCACGGCAAAGAATTGGTAGTACGTCACGTTATAAGCCGCTCTAATCCTGTGTCGAGTTTGTTGTAAACATTGCTGAACAGCATTCCGCAAGCAAACTTTCATTGAGTAGTAGATGCCGAGAATACAAATCAATCAGTATTTGTTTGCGATTAATTTTATTGATACCATCGTGTTTTTGATGGACAGTACATGGAACACATTTTTTTATTCGATCTTCTGGCGTGATTTTTACCCATAACATAATGAAAATTAATTTTTTCCACCATGGTTGAAATCACATTCTTGTGACGAACACTAAGAAATAACATGGTTGTTGCTTCAAAAAAGTCTGCCCAAAGAGCATAACTAGACTTAGTATGCAGTCATCGATGCGTCGTTTCACAATGCTTGAACGCAGACGAACATTTTAACGCCACAAAAGTGTCATTTTGAAACTTATCTGATTCCGAACAAAGTAACGAAATAATAATTATATTTTTGAATGCGAACTACATATTAGTTTCAATTAATATACATCGATTGCATGGAGCCATGGACCGGAAACACTCCGTTGCCGATTTATTTGTTGGCTGTTTGCGCCTTCGCACTTTTCCTCTGCAATTTCGCGGCGACTTTCATGTCTTTGGCGTTTTGAGCCGCAGCACGGGCTTCAACAACGCATCGCGGATCTCGGATGTCTGTCTTCAACATTCGTTTACTGTACTGCGGGTTGCAAATTTCAATGACTAGGCACTTGTTATAAAACTTAGAACAAACAAAAATTATAGATTCATCAGCGTCTACCAATAGTCACTCCCAGCAGAGATCGAGCATATATTTTTTCTCACTCACCAACAAAGGTGCGCTTCCATCTTCTCACGCCAGAAGTCCTCGTTCCTTTCAACACGTTCGAATGTGAACCACTTCGTAGTGTATATAAAAAAATAGCACAAAGACTAACGGGTTCGCATGTCTGTGCTGTATGAACTGTTCAATTAGTTATGAGTGTTACGCGGGCTTCTGCTATTTTCATTTTTTTTCTGCCCTGTATGCATGCTTGTGATGCAGAATAAAATGAAGATGAAATTGAAATTGAAATTGAATTGAATACAAACGATGATGGTTAGTTTAAGCAACATTGCTTCGTTTAGTGAAGAAAATATACTTTTTGATCTATAAAAACACTCTGTCTCCACGGAACGAGCCGTCATCGGCCATATCTTACGCCGACTAAATTTTATCGCTAACTAGCCTCAGCATGCCGAGTGCCGACTTCCTAGAATCTCTTCTCTTCCGACTTGACAATCATGCAATTCCGAAAATTACACAATAATACAAAATAACTATATTTGTTAGACCCAAGCAAGCAATGAAAAATATCGGACACCCAATATATCGATTTTCATTATTATCGGATTTCCTTCTAAGATCAATACAAACGTGCGTAACACAAGTTTCAGTTTTAGAGCACTGATAAATTGAGTAAAGTTGAGTAGTAAAGTTGAGTGAGACCCACCCAACTAGGTTTACAGAGCAGTGGGTGAAGGAATGATGCATATTAATCGGTAATTTTCGTCGGATTTTTTCATTTCAACATTGCTTTTGATCTGCAAACAGAGACGAATCCAGTCGTATCGATAAAACAGTATGAAACACGGATTTGTATCGATATCCTTTTTTATTAACTTTCTATTGAACTCGGTGTCGGGTTGTGCAAGTATAATCTCCACGAGTGTTTTTATTTCTCATGCTGATAATGAGGCAGTAAAACTGGAAGATTATTTCCATCGGGTCTAATCCGTGAAAGATTAGCTTTCTCACACGGAAATTTTTGGTAGTGCAGAGGTCCACGTGGTTACTTTTCCTGCCCCCTAAAATGTTTCCTATATTTATGAAAAAAAATCAGTGGATAGTTGAAAAAATTTCTAACACGCGATGTACAGGCTCGTGTCGATCGGACGTTTACTTTGTTCACAAATAAATCTTGAATTTGGGACTTTTTGTGGGTTTTTTTTAAACGAAAACACCACTTTTCTTTCTTCTCTGGTTGTTTTATTTTCCATCCGATCTCAATTAAAATTTACTAGGCGGGTTGGAGTACTCTTCCTCTACACACTGATTTTTTTTCAAAAATATTGGGATCAATTTAGGGGGCAGGAAAAGTAATTACGTGGACCTCTACATTTTAGGCTTTTAAGCTGCCTTTAGCTGGCTCTTAACACCGTGACTTGTGATGATTTTGTGCTTAACCTGGTTGATAAGCAACTCGGAGCGTTTAGTTTTTGTAATTATTGACACACGAGGGACCTCTGAGATCCAGTACCCCCACCTGTCAGCGAGATTTCGATAGCATTGCGATTGCATGGATTTTTCAACCTAGCGGCAAGGTTAAGTCCGAACTTGCTCTAGCCGCTACCCCCGTAACGAAATCTCAAAATAATCCTTGGAAGCAACTTTCAAATTCGTTGGCACAAGATCAAATCACCGTGTCTGTGTGTGCGCGGTCGTGTTTGTGTTCGTGTGCCACCTTATGTAATGCCTTTCATGAATTGCCAGATTTCGGGGTGGCTATTTAAGAGAAATAAAAGCGGACGCCGTCTTTTCGATTTACAGAAATTATTCTCGGCAGGTTTGTGTATTACACCGTAGCACGAAGATGGGACTTTTGAATGATTTGATTGCCAGATATTTGTGATTGCGTTTCTACAAAGGATCGGACAATCTATCAAAATCCAATGGGACCTCACCCTAAAACCTAAAGGTGTCCTAAGGTGTTACCATGAGTCTTGTGTTGCTAACGCGAGATAGGAATCTCAATTTTGTGCCTTGTCTACTGCCGAAAATCGTGGCACAACCGACCAATTGTTTTTAGCATTGCAATTTGGACCCGGCCCCAAAAGTCAAAAAGTTTTGACATAATATAAATAAATGACAGACACCCATTTGTTACGAGGAACGAAAGCTCCTAGATGAATGTTATATTTAATATTCGGGGCATTCTGAGATTATTTACAATTTGATCAAGGCCTCTTATATCTTTGAGTGGGAGCTCCATATGTTATGTCCGTGTCTTAGAGTGCATATGGTGCTGTTGTCCTTCTTCCAACTCTTAGTGTAGGATGCTGGAACAGGTACAGTTGCAAAAATGAGTACTTGTAAAGTTCATTGCAGACTGGATGTGGTTGCGGCTGCGAGCGTGCGACGCGTTCGGTGGGACAAGAATAAACAGCATTGATTCTGACTACGAATTTCTTGTTGTAATTGAAAAAAATGATGATGACGAAGAAGACGCGGGGGCGCCAAGCGGCAGGATCTGCCATCCGGCTAAGGAGGAAGCCTAAGGGACAGCCAAAACACAGGGCCAAACACGTGCGGTAAAATTCATTTTTTTTCTGCGAATTAGCTCTCAAATAAGGGTTGAAAAAATTGGTTAAACAAGCCATTAATATTTTTAAAATTGCCCCAATTTATCGAAAAACAATAGACTATTATAATTATTGAAAAAAAAAGATGTGATAAAATCCCAAGTAAAATGTTTTTAGAAAAAACTATTTAATTATCGAATGCTCATGGTTCATAAACTCAAAATTTTTCCAACGTTTCGCAAAGCTGCATTGCTTTATCAACGGTCTAAACTCGAGCTACTCGAGTAAAAATGTTCTTATGTTAAATCCATAGAATCAGAAGATGGTTAAATGTTAACATGTGATTAAGTAAAATTGTTATTCCAATCTAAAAGTGCGAACATTCGCGTGAAACACAGCTTCTCTCAATATCTGTTCACTGAAGATTCAAAAGCCCACGGTTCCTCATTGTCTAAAATCACGGAAATCCCAAATCGCTGATGCAATTACGAACACATAATAGCTATTGGAAGTGCAACAATCTTCTAATCTGCGAAACATCAAGCAGAACAAAAGTCACGCTCCGAACAATCTTGCGAAGAAAAAAACGAATCTTATACAAATCTCCGGATATGTAATTTCACTCTCTTCAAGACGGCAGGTTGCACAATATTACGCTACGGAGGTTTTACTTGCACCGGCGCAATTAAGAATCGTAAGCTGAGAATGTGATGAACGCCGAATGACAGCATCTGCCGTTAGCTCTTGGAAGAAACGACCGTGAATCTCTCGCAGGTTCCACCACGCACTAAGGAGCCTAGATAGGCTGGCTGCGGCTATTTTATCCAAAGAAATGTGATGTCTAGTATTATATACACACTCAGAAAAGCTTCTTGGGTTTTTGATTTCTCGATCTCATTTGGTTAAAAAGGTCCACAAAAAATATTTTTGGCTCTGCTACTTAAACCAATGCAGATACAGGGATATATCAATCCAACTCGCGTTCCTCAGTTGGTATATAGGTAATATGACGTCATTTTTCCTGGTCATATTCCAGGGACAATAGACCACGTACGAATTGGAGGGTTTGCTAGGCAGGAAAAATGTGCGTCCGAACCGGGATACGAACCCGGGACCTTCCGCTTGCCGGGCGGTTGCTCTGACCAACTGAGCTATCCGGCCGAACAAGATTCCTGCTTCGCTGGGTGAGGAAAGGGCTCTCTCGGGAGAGAAGGGGAAGAATTTTTCCTGCCTATGCAAACCCTCCAACAATTGCGTACTGGTGTAAGCTTCCACCAGAAAAACCACTTTCTCACGTACGAATTGCCCATTCCAGGGTCAATGTGTCAACAAATGTGATCCCATAAAAGCAAAATTGCCACCCAAATATGTATATGTACTGAATTTTGAATGCGGTCCATTAGAGATTTCAACAAGTGTATTCCCATAAGGAAAGCGTAGTAATGCATGACTTTATTGCTTCGGAATGGCTATTTTGAACGTTGTCTATTGCACCCCGTGTCCGATTATGATTGCACAGGCAAAATATATTTGATTTCAGCCGCTCAGCGCTAGTAGTCAATACTAATACCAACATAATTAGTAAATAAAACGTTTAGAAACTGTTTCAAGTGTTAGATTTAGATATTTTGAACAAGCGCCTCGTGTATTTAGCTTCAAGAGTTGGTGCAACGCAAACGGCGGCCATCTTCAAGAACTACCTCATCCCGTGCAGACTTTGAGATGGACAACACGCGGCGGTCACGGCGCCCCAACACTGACCACGCACGCATTTCGTCTAAAGGTTTCCATTTCACTCTACCCGCTGCAGAGCGCGCGGGAAAAAGGAGAAACAACTTCCCACGTGACCGCCGTGTCAACTGCGGTGACGTCACTCTATCGCCTGGGAGGTTATCAGTGTACCCGTGTACCCGTGTATCCGTGTATCCGTGTACCCGTGGGACGAGCGAACACGTCACACTTGTCATCTCTCTTGATGTCTGCGCGGGGGAGTGAACTTTGTCGATGGGATGCTGATGAAGAGTGCTTGAACCGACAGGTTTTTACATTCCAGGGCATCTGAATGTAGGGTCAGCACCTTACTTTAATCTGATTCTAATCTGAGCATGTTAGTTTTAAGAAAAAATGCTGTTTAGCTGCAGATAGGATGTTAAGCTCTTACACTCAAACTTTTTCCGACGTTTGGTTTGGTATTTTGGGGTTTTTTGAGTAGGCTTATGTTTAAGTTGGTTCTTTAGTTTCGATTTGTTGCTGATTGGCCCTTGATAAAGCAAGCTGCACAGCTTCGCGAAACTTCCGAGAATCTCAGCTAATCCTTATTAAATTTACAGAATCGCACTTCAGGGAGACCAATCATCCACAATTTTATCCAAAGAATATATGAAGCTGCACTACCGCCATACGTGGTGATCTGAACTAAGTACGTGTACAATGCCAGCAGGAAAAAAGGGCGCGAAATTGTTGAAAGGTGACCAGAAACCCAAAACGAGGATGAAAATCGAAGTGTTATAACGGTGGAGATTGAAAAAAGTTTGCATGGGGATGCAAATAGCTGCGATAAATGGTATATCTATACTTACAATTAAATAACTCATAACACACGCCACGAGAAATTCATTTTGCATTTCAGCTACTGCACGGTTAACATGCCAATAAGCAAGCAAGCAAAAAAACAACGGAAAATCATTGGTTTGAAAAGACTTGATACACAATCAGTTCCACCCGATGCGTCCATGGAGCTACTAATGATTGAAGACAATGACCGATCTATCGCTGCGTTCAAAGACACAATTGCTCATTACGGCTTTCTTTGCAATATACCATTCGGACTTTAAGCAGCCTGGACCGTCGCTTGTTTCCCTGGCTATAAGGCAGTTGTTGACACTCCTATGAGCTTAGCATGTTAAAATTCCCTGACACATAGTCATATTCGGTGCGCTAACGACATCGGACAGTAGAAAAATTTGGAGAAAATTCTGATTGTTCTATACTGCATCTCAACGCCAGTATAAGTGCCATCTGCAAAGCGCCAGTTTTCACTGCATTCTTGGCAGCATCGTGACTTACGATCTGTGCCGGATAATTTAAATCAATTGACACTTTAAAACAACATGTCACGCGACGAGATTTAATGAAAAAAAAAAATACCAGATTTTTATAAAATCAAAATTTAAGAATTTTCTCACAAGTGAGAGTGAGACCTGTCATAGGAAACATTAGTAATGCATTTGATTTCAATAATACGTCTGAGACTGAGTGTAATAAAGTTCGAAACGTCAGCGAGAAGGCCAGAGAAAGGCAGTTACAGCACTTGGCATATGTCTGGCTGCTGGCCGGCAAAAGGTGGCTCGACAGAGCTCGCTTGTGTTGCAACCAGCATAAAGTGCACTTACCTACGCACAGTTGGGGAGCTTTGCGAGCGAGCATGGCATTAGGGTTGAGTGCAGTTGTACTGTTAGCTATACGCGCTATAAACTGTTCGGCCCACCACAGCTGCGTTTGCTTGAAATTTGCATTTCTAGCGACACATGCTGTACAAAATGTCGGTGCTTTGCTACCAAATGTTAACATGTGTGCGCGATTGTTAGGTACTTGGTCGGGTTAAGATGGTCGAATTGTTATGTGAAATTAGATGTGGAAATGCGTTTATCTGTCTAGTTAGGAAGCTAACTAATCTGGCTAAGCTAATCTGGCTAGTTAAGAAAATTATGAGTCTGAAATAAACTTAATATCAATTCCACAGTTGGTTGTCCGTGTAGCATAATGGATAAATGCAGTACCCCGGACAGGCAATGACCCGGATTCGAATCCCGGTACGGATGTAAATTTTGGAATTGATATTTCGTTTCTAATAATCATTACCCACCGTACATTCAACGAGTATTTGCATTTAGGATTAAAGTCACACTAATGTGTCTGAAAGTTTGTAGAAACAGAGAAAATCCCTTGAAAATCCAAGCAAGTGAATCTAACGTATACTACATCATCCTTGGGGGTCGGCGTTGGTGATTCAAGGGCACGTTTCCACTTTTCACTAAAGCAAGGATGTGTGAGTATGTTCTTCAGCTGTGAACAAGATGGAATTGCCTTCATTCTTGGAAACTGCTGGACAGTGAACAAAACCAAAACTAAACCAAAGTTAAAAAATCGGCTACGTGTCAACTGCTAGCAATTGCAACTGCAAGCATCTGCAGTGAGTTGCAATTGCTAGCAGTCGCAATTGCTAGCAGTTTCAATGCTTGCAGTTGCAACTGCTAGCAATTGCAACTGCAAGCATCTGCAGTGAGTTGCAATTGCTAGCAGTCGCAATTGCTAGCAGTTGCAATGCTTGCAGTTGCAATTGCTAGCAGATGCAATTGCTAGCAGTTGCAATCGCTAGCAACTCAAACCTCCACTAAGACACCAAAACGACCACCAAAATGGCAACCGAGTACAAACGGCTGCCAAAAGCGACAAGTATCGACAATTGTCCGCACCGCGCTCATCTCGCGCGACTAACAGGACACGCTCCGACCGGTCTCGAACCCACGACCGATCACACCGACCACGCACCCGACCCGACGTCACGAGACCCGACCCGACCCGAAACCAGTGGCGCAAACACCGCGATTTGATTGATTATTGGTGATTAACGACGCACTGTTTTGACAACTGGCCCTTTGGCACTGGTCTAATGGCGTCGGTGAATGAAAGGGTGGTGATGATGAACCTAACCTAGCCTAGCCTAGAAGGGAGGTGGGGAAACCCGGTGCCGGCACGTAGCCTACTCCTGTCGAAAAGCACCAAGGGGACCACTGGCTTTACGTCCCTTCCGAAGGACGGTACAACTCGAACAACAGGATTCCTCCACTAATCCATGCTGTCGAGAGGTTGATAAGCAAGGCGAGTGAAGTTGTCGTACTAACTTCAAACCCTCGAACCTCTCTCCCGAACAGAACTGATCGTGTGCATGATGGTCACCCATCAAACACCTTACTCAACACGATGTTGCTTAACTTCGGTGTTCTCACGAGAACCGGTGTTTCCAGCGTTGCCAAACCGTTCGGTACACCGCGATTTCGAACGTCAATCAGACTGGCGACCCGATTTGCAAAACAGTATGAAGTCATCTCACCCAATTCCCCCAAAACCACCTACGAAATCCTACTGCGGTATATTGGTATCCCAATGTTGAATGCACCAAATGGATTAAAATAGTATGGAATACTAGAAACGCTAGCACCGCTATAAAACTTGATTGAATTGGTTTCATTAAAACGGGAATTCCCCAGGAATCATGATTACCACGTGAAGTTGTAAAAAGTTTTGCCCGCGGTTTAAACCAACCTCATTCATGCTGAGGATCTACCCAAAGAAGTTGCCGTTTTCGCGAAGAAAACTCGCAAAAATAAACTGAAAGTGACCACATTGCCAACGGTGGCGTTACTTTAGCGTTACTAACTGTATAAGAGAAGAGTATGTCCATATTTTCCCGGACGCTTTTCTATACCTAGTCTGGGTGGTAGGGAGGGTGGAACGGCATTTACCGGACCCCCACCCTACGCCACTGGGCGAGCGGAAAAGCGGCAACGGTCGACCTGTGAACGTTGGCCACCGCACAAACCCGCGCGTGGGATTGTTCGGGGTTTGCACGGGGTTTGCACGACAGACGATGCACAGCGCTTTATACCGCGAAACCATACCACCAGATGTATAGTTCCAGTGCCGTACCCGTAAACGCAGAATCAAGCGGCATGTGCAACTCGAGCAGCAGGATTCCACCATCCAATGTGAGATGTCAATACATTGAGTGAAGCTGTTGCATCGGCTGTCACCCCCCAGCAGACACAGAACAACTCGAACAGCAAGATTTCTCCACCGATCCGTGCTTTCGAGAGGTTGACATGCAAGCCGAGTGAAGCTGTTGCACCGGCTTGAAACCTTGCAACCTTCCAGCAGACACAGAACAACTCGAACAGCAAGATTCCTCCACCGATCCGTGCCGTCGAGAGGTTGACAAGCAAGCCGAGTGAAGCTGTTGCACCGGCTTCGAACCCTGCAACCTCCCAGCAGACACAGAACAAGGATTCAGCCACCGATCGTTGACTAACATGAAGCTTTTTCATTTTCTCTACATACTTCCAATCCAGTCCAACCATCATTCTCTGGGAGAGCATACTTTACCGCAGGAAGCGCTAGTGATCGAAACAGGCTTTGTGTTACCAACTTCACACAGCTGAAATTTGAAGTGTTACCAGCATTTATCATTTAAGATTCGAGTTGGTTAATTTATCACCAGTTTATATTTTATTAATGGTTATTGACATATTAAAAAGATAAGCTCTAGTTTAATTGTTGGCATTTTTAATTCCATCGTTGAAGTTTGGTCTTTGGAGTTGGTACGAGCAAAAAAGGCATTATTTTTTATATTATTATGGTCTCTTCCTGTAAAGACTGTTGTCAATACGGCGGTCCCCCATGCAAACTTTAGCGACGCTCGATATTGCTCAACTTCGCCAACAAAAAACCAACCGAAATCTCGAGCCACGCAGACCGGAGACAAACTCTAGCGCACCCCACACACAAACACCACGCGGTCGTCATTGCGCCAACGTATGGTCCTCGGGTGAGTCACGTCTGGTGGCAGCATGATGAGGCCTCCGCCGTGCGGCAATTCCCGTCTACCTTGGACACGGCGTGGGCCGAACAAGCTGGCGCGCTCGCCGCTTTCATGTACGACGACCGCTGGTGACCAGGATGGACAGGGCAAGATTGTTAACGCGGCGCTGATGCGGGATAACCGACGTGTTGTGAACTATACAGTTTGTGCAAGGAGAGACCGTGGCAAAAAATGGATGTCTTTACGCTCGTACCAACTTCTAAAAGCAAACCTGTCAGGCCTGCAGGCTCCTGCAGGCCTGACGATATCTGTTTACTGTGTAGCTTCTAGTTAGGTATAAGTTATATAATAGATTACAATTGGTTAGGGTAGGTTTGCCGGACGCTAGCTGGTGGAGCTCGCGTCGCCAGACAGTCGGAGTAGAGTTTGTGTAGGAAAGAGTTGGGTTTTTAAAAGAGTGGTTAAATGGAAAAGTAAACGCTGTTATTATTGACAAGTCCTAGTCCTGTACAAGCTCAACGGCGGGATTTCAAAATGTCAATAATTGAACTGAAACACAGACTTTTAAAATGTCAATTACCACAATTTTGATCTGATTATCAGTAAACTGTTGATAAATTAACCAGCTCAAATAAAAAATAGTGTGGGTAGCATTTCGCATTTCAGTTGTGTGAAGTTGGTAACACAAAGCCCGTTTCGAACACTAGCGCGCCCTGCAGAAAAGTACGCTCTCCAAGGGTAGGTAGAGGGTCCGCCGCCACTCAAGAGTACACATGATGGTGTATATAAAAATGACTGCCATATACATTTCACCAACTCAAGCCACTATAAATCTGAAAGGCGCCACTTCAAAATATCAAAATCGGACACTAGAAAAGTGGCCAAATGGTTTAACATTCGCGTCTAGCTTCTAGCATTTTATAAGTAACTCTCTGTAAAGGTTTTGCCAATGCTGTTCGAAATAAAAATAAATTTGTAACGGCAAATTTCGTTCGCATTAAGTTGGTGCTACTAGCGCTGAGCGGACAGAGTCCTTCTCATATTAAATAGAGTATAATATGGGATGTGGGATGGGGTTCTCTGATAATCGTGCTGAGACCTGAGCAAGTCAAAGATACTCCATAGAGTTCGTTGAATTGTTCTTTGTATTCAGTTGCGAATTTATAGCCGATGGATTCGCAAAGCGCTAAGGAGACTAGAACTCCTACAAAAGTTAACTGACACAACCGAGTTGTTCACTGCAACTGTTCACTTGACTGAATCGTTTCGCAGAGCAACGGTTGCACTCGAAGGATTTTCTGTCGGCAGAAAACTGTGTACAAATATGGCATTGGAAACACAAATTTTCATTAAGTTTCGCTCAGCTAGTCCAGGTTTCTCAACGGTTTCAAGAATTGGTCCGTGAAATTGCATTGGGAAATTGCCGTTGAAAAGCTAAGCATTAAAATCGCATGGTTCGACAAATATAAATTGATCTTGGGTATTACTTTTTGTAAGAATCGTGTCTATGTCTTTATATTTCTGTATATGACGGCCAAGCAAAGGATATGGGTAAAAGACAGTTGAAATAATTACTTGTCTTTTCCTCATCTTAGCACGTTGTTTTCAGAAAAAAATAGAGTATTTGACCGTGTAATAAATACAAAACTCCCAAAACTCAAAGTGTTCCCGACGTTTCGCAAAGCTGTGCTGCCTGCTTGATCAACGGTCTCATTTCGAGGAAACGTTTGAGTTTGAAAGGTGCATGATGATGACGTGATGATGAAGATGAAATAGCATTCAAAACCCATTTAAATAGATTTTCTGAAAATTTAAAGAATAAAATTTCAAATTTTCTCCTACAAATTTAATTAAAATATCTTTTTAGTGCAGGTTTCTTAACTTCTCTTCACTGAAGTCATTTATAAGTCACATCAGTCAAAACCATTTCGAACACATCCCAAAACCAGCACAGCGGCCCTATCCCTACCTTTTCTCGAGCACTAGGTCTATGCATTTGGCGAAGAGCATTCCAAACTTTTTTGGCCCGCACAAACGCCGAGTAGTTTTTTGACGCCAGCCAGAGTGTTTGGGCGACGAAGTACGTCAAGACAACGGGGGGCCGCCGCCCCCCAGCCCGCCTCCGGGAGGGGGCAATGTATTTCCGGCCCGGCGTGGACAATTTCGCCGCTAACTTTAGTCCGAGTGGGGCTAAAAATAGCGCGCGTCCCGCCGACAAGATTCCCGCGAGATGTGCAAAGAAAATTCAGTGAGGGCGGGGGGGGGGGGGGGGGGGGGGGGGGGGGGGCAGAGCATCTTCTTCCTGTCTTTGTGCGGCGAAAAACTTGAGAAACAGCTTTCAAGGACGTTGCTAGATCGCCACTCACGACAAGAGTGGCTCGATACGCTGACAGACTCATTGTCACAGACGGAAAATTAGCAGCGTGCAATTTTTATATTTTAACTGCGATAAAAATTTATTTTTGCAACTGCTAACGCTGGGTGCTTCCGGAGTACATTGGTGACTTGTTTGTATTTCGATACCCTGCGTTGGCTGTCGTAATAAAATACAACCAATTTACTGCATTCATATGGCACTCAGAATAATTCATCTCTACGATCGATGATAAACTGTCATGACGTTGACAATGATGTAGTATTTATAGATAGTGAGCTCAATCAATTAGTTATAACAGGGTGTACAAAATACACCTATTCCATTCAATCAAAATGGTAAAGCAATTCGGGTTGTGATTTCCCTATCTTCCTTGGTGAATAAGCAGAGCTAATTAATATTGGTTAGAAACTGATAGTACGTCCAGTGGGTATCGAAGTCATACTCTCAGAGAAAAATGACGTCCGCATAGATAGAATTTTGATTGAATGTCAAAGGCCAATTGCCCTCGACAAGTAGCGGCGAGACACAGTACATCATCACTCAAGTGAAGTTACAACGGCACCACGTGCCGCTGTGTCTCACTATACCCAAGCACACCTACACCGCGCCAGATTGATTGGCGGTTTCCAACACGTATGGGTGCAATTAACAACAAGATTTACGCCGAGCGGCACAGCGATCGGACATTCGAGCTCAGAGCCTGCTCGACGGATAAGGAAGTTTGGCTAGAAGTGCTGTTTAAAACTTCTCAAGGCGAAAAAACAAAATTTATCTTGTTATTTACAGCTGTCAGCTGTCTGGTTGACGCCATCAAAACGGTCTATTCAATTCAAATGAGGTATTCTTACGGGATTGAGCACGTAGCACGTTGTGTTTGGATCTGGCGCTCTATAGAAAAGTTCTCGGGGTTAAAGGTCGAATTTCTATGTTATTTGAGGTGATTATTTGAGGTCATTTTAGAAGTCATTTTGCATTTCAAAAGATTAATTGTATTTTTTCTGTTCCACGAACGCTTCGCACGCAGCATGCTACGGGCTTCAACGTCCCACCGAACGTGTCACACGTTCCCAACCGTCCAACTCGCACCCAGCGTGCTACGGGCTTCAACGTCCCACCGAACGTGTCACACGTTCCCAACCGTCCAACTCGCACCCAGCGTGCTACGCGCTTCAACGTCCCACCGAACGCGTCGCACGTTCCCAGCCGTCCGCCTCGCAGCCAGCGTGCTACGCGCTTAACGTCCCACCGAACGCGTCGCACGTTCCTAGCCGTCCGCCTCGCACCCAGCGTGTTACATCCCGGAACAAATTTGTTCCCACAACGCTTTGTTGACTAACAACCGACAACGGCCATGTGGCACGAGAGGAGGGTTGACTTCCGGATCCCTCCGAGGCCTAACGATCACACGTGGCGCTAGGAATAACCAGGCGTCGCGCAAAAGATCGAGCCAAGACGACGGACCATGATACTTAGAGAAAACTATGTTTCCATTTCTAACTAAGTATTCGCACTCTGTGAGCCTTTGCGGATGCACTAAGTCAAGGTGAGCATAAGGGTTCCTGTCTGCAATATCTTTTTAGCGTCAATCAATGCTGCGTCTTTTGCAGTTTGATATTTAAGTTTATAAGCTTTTGATCAGTTTGAAATTGGTTATACGTCAGCTATCTTTTTGGTTGCGAAACCAAGTGTGAAACCAAAAAATAGGACTGTCTCAAAACTACTCAACATTCGAGTTAAAGTCTGTTTAATTTAGGAATAACATTGTCCGCTCGGTTAGGAGACAGTATTTGATTACCACTAGGTAAACGATTAGTAGAGCCTACACTCGTTGCAGGATGAGCGAGCCGTAATCTCCCTGAGGAAATTCAAACGGAAAACACATGACAATCATATTGTTGAAAACGGTGCTTTCATGATTAAGTGTTTTTTATTATTATTGAGTTTTTTTTTCTGATTAGCAAAATACTTCATGCACGAATCTGAAACTTAGGCAATTCGTTTAACTTGTTATCATATATATTCAATCCAAATTTGTTGCAGATCGGTTAATTAGTTACGAAGCTAGTACCAAAAAACTGAAAAATTAACGGGTTTTTGCTCATTAAAAAAAAATGGCTGGCCAGATTTTGCTCAAAAACCATACAGCACCTCGCTGAGTCACCACGAACGTTTTTGCCAAATTTCGTAACGATCTGTTACCTTTAAGTAGGCCTGCTCGTTTTTTTTACAAACAAAAAAAAAATCCAAACGCTTTTTTCCCCTTTGTTGTGAAATTGAAGGATTTCGCTCGCTTCGCTCGCTCATCCAAATATGATAGCAAATAAGTTTGCAATTACCAATTTTCCTTTATTTCTAACGTGTATATTAGTATATAAATGTTATAATAAAGTTGCTAGTAAAAAGCTTTAGAAGGTATGAGAGTGGCAAATATTTAGCCTATGGTTTAGCCACTGTTCTACTGTTTGATTTTCAAATTTTGTATTGGCGCCTTGTTGATTTTGTTGCATGAGTTGGAGAGATATAAATGGCGGCCATATTTCTGAGTATGGCCCGACCCTGAATAGACTATAGTGAGGAAGCAGATTGCGATTAATTTTGAGCACCCAGCTCCCTTCTACGAGAGGCAAAAGGAAACAAACACTTTATACAGCCAGTGTGCCACTCTAAACGTGAGTGGATAGCGAAAGGGGTGATACGACACGCTTCCACTCAAGAAAACATCTTGCGACCGGCGAAACTTGGCTGCTAATTTCAGCTAGCAAACATGCGATCCCACCGTTATAGTTTCCATCTGTCAGCAAAGGTGTTTGATACGAGCGAATGCACGGAAACACAGGCAAAAAGACCGCGAGGTAATGCAAAAACGCTTTTCTTGCGAATTGTGTGCAATCCTTCTTCCTGTCTACTTGGGAGTTATCTACCACCAAGGTCTGCTGCTTATGAAACAATCTTCCGCACGAACGTAATCATATCTCTGAGGACGATTCTCTGACAAGATGTGTGGCCGTCTTGTTTACTGTCAATACTGCAGGGTCAAGTTATTTATCCCCAATGCCCAAGTATGAAATGATTTCACATATTAGTGACGCGTGTGGGCATGAAAGATGAATCATTGTCACGTTGATTACCAGGCCTTCTTATCAAGTTGACAGGCGGAAAATGCTCCTATATTGTCACGATGGGGTCACTCACACCCCATCGTTGTGACTGGAAAAGACACCCCACCTGACGAGACGTACGCCTAGCATCTCGGCAACCCGGACAACAGCTCAACGACACGGACTAACAACCACAGGGGTACTTGTAATGCTGACTGGGCAATCAACCACATCGGCGAGAGCCCGACAAAGCTCGCTCTCTCGGCACACGACCATCGAGCAGCGCGGACGTCCCCGGGCTTCACATCATCGCGAGACTCCATCAAGACGACCATGTAGAAGCCACGTTAGCGTACTGACCAGCCCCGGACACTAAGGGGGGGTTACACTCACCACGGTCGGCCATCGGGATCATCGGGTAAATACCGCGCTATAGCCGTATAAATGGGGTCTACTATAATAAACGCCTACAACCGTCTAGTTGAACATCTCATTACACGATCCCTCACGACTCCCTCTCGCTCGGCTACACCCCCGTAAAGTGGTCGTGACAAATGATGGAGGTGCCGGGCATTTGTTCAACTGGAGGGCAAATGGGGATTGTGGTGAGGATTGTTAATTTCGGGGAGCTCCTCTGGGATTTCGAAGAGTTTTAGGGGGTGAGTCGTATTTTCGGCGTTACCAGTGACGAGCATCAGGGGTATGGGGTCCTATGTGAAGTTTAGGAAATTTGTGGAGGGAGTGGATACTATAGAGGACTGGGTGGCGGACTTCGAGAGGAGGGCGAGGGCAAAGGGGTTGGAGAGTGAGGAAAAGCTCGACATTTTCGCTTGCCTTCTGGATGGGACCACAAGGAGGTGGTACGAAATCTACGAGAGGAGACATTCAGAAATGCAGGGGGACGATTTCGATAGGATTTGGAACGATGTAAAGAGGGACCTACTGAAACATCTTGGGGGTGCGGCGCAGGTAGGGGACTGGGAGCTGCGGTTGAAGGAGCGCATGCAGGAGCCTGGAGAAAAATATACAGCATACGCATATGAGGTGTTACAGCTCTGTGGGAGAGTCGATCCGAGGATGTCCGAGCAGAGACGAGTCAAGCATGTGATAAAGGGGTTGGTTCAACATCTGGTAGACAAGGTGGACATGCTTGACAATTCCACGGTCGAGAAGCTGCTAGGGAACCTGGAGAGGGCGCAGGCTTCCCTAGTGGTGCTGAAGCGTCGGCTGGGCAGCATCGCGGGTCCAAGGAATGTGCAACGGGAGGTTGTGAACTGTGTGGGTGGGGAGAACCAGGCTGTGACACGACGGGAGTTCAGGGAATGGTCGGCCGGGTTTGTGGGGGAAGTGGTCGCTGCACTGAATGTGTCCCGTCCTCAGGACCGGCATGACCCGCGAAGCCAGGAGCGGTTTCAGAGGCGAACGGATCGGGACGGTTGGGTCAGCAGGCGTCAGCCGGACCAGAGGTGCGATCGAGGGGTGATGAGGTCACGCGGAGGGCCTCGGTGTTGGGAGTGTGGCCAGGATGGTCATGTGGCCCGATTTTGCAGTTTCACTCGGGGAGTTGAACAGGAGTTTTCTTTGGTCGAGCATAATGGGTGCCTGGGTGGATTGCGACCGGAAAGGGAGGTCGAAGTTCTACGCGCCATGGGGACTTCCGAGTTGAATGTTGATTTTGGCAATGCATTGTTTTTGGGGGATGAAATCAACGAGATTGCAGAGGTGACGGACTTCCGCATGTTCGATGATCACGTGACACCTTGTGTGGCGCAGGTTATAGAGGAGCCACAGTGTAAGGAGGCGGTGGTGGTCACCGAAGTCCAGACTTTTGAGTCGGTGGTGATGGATGTGTCTAAGGAAGTGTCTTTGGCCGAGGAAGGATGCTTTGCTAGGCAGGAGTTAGCGGTGGCGAGTGTTTTGGTGAGTTCGGCTGTTGTGATGGATGCTCCTGTGATCGGCGTTCTGTCGCAAAGGGCAGTAGTAGACGAGGCCGAGTCTAGGGTTGAGTTTCCTGGGGAGGAGGTTACGGTGGTTCTTCAGGAGGTTATGGAGGATCATCAGGAGGTTACGGTGGTTCTTCAGGAGGTTATGGAGGATCATCAGGAGGTTACGGTGGTTCTTCATGAGGTTATGGAGGATCATCAGGAGGTTACGGTGGTTCTTCATGAGGTTATGGAGGATCATCAGGAGGTTACGGTGGTTCTTCATGAGGTTATGGAGGATCATCAGGAGGTTACGGTGGTTCTTCAGGAGGTTATGGAGGATCATCAGGAGGTTACGGTGGTTCTTCATGAGGTTATGGAGGATCATCAGGAGGTTACGGTGGTTCTTCAGGAGGTTATGGAGGATCATCAGGAGGTTACGGTGGTTCTTCATGAGGTTATGGAGGATCATCAGGAGGTTACGGTGGTTCTTCAGGAGGTTATGGAGGATCATCAGGAGGTTACGGTGGTTCTTCAGGAGGTTATGGAGGATCATCAGGAGGTTACGGTGGTTCTTCAGGAGGTTATGGAGAATCTTCAGGAGGCTGGAGAGTTGGATGAGAACGAGGTTGTGACGAACCTCCTGGAAAAGGTTATCGTGGAAAATCAGGAGGGAGCGTTTTGGAAGTTCCGTACAGTGAAGCCGATTATGACGGGGGCACGGAGTTCGTTCGCGACGAATTATCACCCCCATTGCAACGGATTGGTTGAATCATCAAATGAAGTGTTTGACCCTGGAGGAGCTCGATGTAGGGGACGAGCATGATCAATTCTAGATTGCATTGTATTTTATATCGATTGTATTGTATTTTCATCTTATTAATTTGTCGGGAACTTGTACTATCTCTAGGAAAGTGTTCTGTTATTTTATTTGAGTTCGCATTCTGGACTTACTATTGTTACCTATTATATTCGTGAATATTTTCAAAGCTTAGAATTAATAGTTTGTATCAACTATTGAACTCGTTTCATCGCCGAGAATTCAGGAAGTACACGCAATTCTACCAGTTTAGAATGTGAGAAAAATGTGCTGATGTTAGCTGACTTTGCCGTGCACCATAATCAAACAGCAAGTTGCTCAAGATAGCTAAGCTGAGTTGCAGGAGCATTGGTAATGGAAGAATGTTATGTTAGCAATAAGTTGATAATTGTAATGACGGCAGGAATTAAGCGCCTGGCTGATTATTGTCGTGTGTATGGCGTCAGAATGTTGAGATTTGCAAATTTGTTACAGGTTCTTTACTGACTGTTTTCTGATTATTTCTTACTTATGGTAATTTAATTTGTGTGGGAACACATGATGTAAATTGGCACTTTTTATACCTGTTTGATTTGTTATGGTTTTTGAAAGTTGGTCGTGAATGCGACGATTATTGTATTGATGTATGAATTTCTGTCTGATTATTATTTCAATTATTGTTTTGGATTCGGGGTATGGACCCTATATGTGATAAGGGAATTTCTTTGAACCGATGAGCGATCGTGAGAGTGTCTGGTTTCACGGTAACCTTAAAGAGGGGGGTTTGAGTTTGTCTTAGTGTGTTTGTATTTGTAACGGAGAAGGCCAAGCTAAAGTCTTGAGATCTAGAACTGGGGCTGGGTCAGGTACGGAAGGGCGTAAGTCGTATCAAACGAAGGCTGGAACGAATGAACTAGGAAGATCATCAAGCAGGAGATGGGACCCGGCGTAAGACGTATGGAGAGGAAAAAGAAGAACTTCTGCGGGGGACAGATGACTAAGAAATCGGGGCGATTTCTATCTGAGGTGGGGAAGTGTCACGATGGGGTCACTCACACCCCATCGTTGTGACTGGAAAAGACACCCCACCTGACGAGACGTACGCCTAGCATCTCGGCAACCCGGACAACAGCTCAACGACACGGACTAACAACCACAGGGGTACTTGTAATGCTGACTGGGCAATCAACCACATCGGCGAGAGCCCGACAAAGCTCGCTCTCTCGGCACACGACCATCGAGCAGCGCGGACGTCCCCGGGCTTCACATCATCGCGAGACTCCATCAAGACGACCATGTAGAAGCCACGTTAGCGTACTGACCAGCCCCGGACACTAAGGGGGGGTTACACTCACCACGGTCGGCCATCGGGATCATCGGGTAAATACCGCGCTATAGCCGTATAAATGGGGTCTACTATAATAAACGCCTACAACCGTCTAGTTGAACATCTCATTACACGATCCCTCACGACTCCCTCTCGCTCGGCTACACCCCCGTAAAGTGGTCGTGACAATATAAGCGATTAGTTGGTGTTAAAGATAACAGCAACATTCATATTTGTCTAGTAATTGTATTCCTTGCAATATATTCAATATTTATCCAGTAGACATGGATTCTCGGAAAGAAATGATCGAGACTTAAGTGATAGTTTACAAATTTCCTCAACGTCTGGGTTGAATTCAAGTAATTGACATTAAATTCCATTGCAAAATCCAATCACATCCAGTGAACATCAAATGAGAAAAGGTCGAATTATATATACCTAATATTGTGAGCTGAAATCGGCATCAAAATGTACACATTCTCGCAGAAGGCACACAAGTGGAGATTGAAAAAAATTTTAGATTATCAGTTTATTGTGTGCAAAAAACACTTGCCGATTTTCACTATCTCTCACGAGAGCGAATGATTTTGAGACATGCGAGTCATTGTCACAACCATAATATATCGAAGATCATAGTCGAATATTCAAGTTCTGCCGGAAGTGAATTTCCCGGAAATTTTCTCACGACTTCAGAGAAAGATTTCGGTGTTTGAGAGAGATAAGAATCATTAAATCACACGAAATTATCAATTCGTATGATCACAGTCGGAAGTGGAAGATCACAGAGCCGAAAATTTGAATCCTTTTAGACGTAGATGTCTTACAGAATATCTTCAGTGATCTGTGAATGCTCGCACGAAAACAAGCAGCGACAAGCAACAACAACAGGTCGTAAAAATGTAAATTCGTCTTCCTGTCGCTGTGAGACGACTTGAAATTCAAGGGCAAGTGCCTAAAGGCGGTGTAACGCGATACAAAAAGTCTTGCTACAAAGTCTGACAATGCCTTGGTCGGTTTGTCAAACAACTCTTGCCAAAACACCAAATTCTCATTCACGCTATTATAGTTTCATCACCACTTCCAGCATCCAAAATTCCAAAATTAGGAGAATTCGGGCCACTTCTCTCTTAAAAAATAGGAACTTTTGCCTTAGCCTATGGGCTATTTCAGAAAAAATATTAAATGGTAGAAAAAAAACAGTTCTTTTGGACTTTTCAACTTAGCTCAATTATTATCGATAGCCACAAGCCATCGGTAGAGATGCTGCTGTCAATAAGACGCCTAAGGCCCCCCAGTTTCGCGCCAAGCAAAGAGGCAGACACAAGACATATAATTAAAGGTGCTTAGGGTTCATTTTCATTTTTTTTCACTTCGTAGTTACACCGTATATGATAGTCCATGTTAAAATGAGATTTGACTTGCAACTCTCAGTTCGTTCAGCGTTGCACAAGTTGTAAAATCAACCCTTAGTTATTAGGTCATGCGAAAATTCCCCAGTCACGGTCGATAGGATGTTTAAACAGGTCCATATCACCAAGGACCAAATTTTCCCGGGCAATATGAGCAATAAGAACAAATGTATCCCCATAAAAAAAAGCATTTACACCCAATTTTTATCGTCGATGGCAAGCAGTTTTATTAATGTCGTCTATTTCATGCAAAACGAACGACTTGGGGGCGTCCAGAAAGCGAAAACAATTTAATGTCATCCCTTGACCTTCGTCTGCAATTCGCACGAAAGAGCGGCAACTTATTTATATCGGCGGTGAACTTCCTAAGGTCTCGCTAAGCAAACATATAAATTTATTTGCGTGCTCCTGGCATCTGGTCCGCAAAAAAAGGGGGCCACACTTTTTCGCCGCTCCCGCGGTTTGGTAAAAACTTGTGCGACGAAAATTGAAGTCAAACGGCCCATCTGTCGAGGACAAAAGCAGCGTAAAACTGTTGGGTAAAGTGTCAGAAAAAAGTGTGCTTGTTGGACGATAAAGATGCAATTTGTTTCGGAGATGTGGATGTTGTTTTACCATTTTATTTACTATCAGTTGAAGTGTAATTCGAGCTAAATAGCATGGCCGACAATTCAACCGTTTCGGTGAGATATATCTCACAACTCAGAGTTGCAAGAAAATGCTAAGACTGGCCACTAAAACACCATAATTTTCCGCTAAAAGCGCTAGCGTTTGATATCAATGCTATGTTGCCAACCAAACGGGTGAAATTTTTGTTCAGTTAACCAAATGTTTGTCCAGACTGACAAAAACAATTCATAATTTCTCATCAGTGATGATTTAACTATTGCATCTGTGACTGTTACCATGGCAATTGATGCTCATCTCAGTAACTCAGCGTTAGAAACCTTGTAAAATGAGCCATAAATGTCAACTTTTACTAGCTTCTACACAAGCTTGATGCTTTTTCTCAATTTGTCTTAGACAATTCACTCGAAAACGTGAGATGTGGTCAGTTATTCGGTGTTTATAATGGGAAACGACTCTCTCTGGACTTTGGCGCAACAATAGATAGCTATTCCATTAAAAGAAAAATACCCACTTAGAAAACCCTAAAATTGATAGAAAAACCTAAAATTTATTTTCTTATCATTTTTGGTTGAAAAGGTGCGCAAAAAATTATTGGCTCTTTACAGTTTTAGCTAGGAAGATAGGGAAATAAGAACCCAATTGATATTTTAAGTCATTTTTCTTTGAATGGAATAGGTCTTTTGTTGCTCCAAAGTCCAGAGATTGTCGTTTCCAAGTACAGACGCCGAATAACTGACCACATTACACGTATCCCAGTGAACTGTAAGGCAATGTGAGATAGGGAAATCCCTGTGAGTATTATCCTCCTAGGGAAATCCCAATCTAATTGGCTTTTCTTTTTGCGTATACCTACTGACGTCATTTTTCCCTGGTCAATATTAGGATGGCAACACTGAAAATGTCGGCCATCTTTCTTCCAATGGCCGCCCATCAAAGCTGCCGCTCTCCGCAATGCAACCCACCTCCATCGATTCTCCACGCTACAGTCGGTGCAGCCCAATGTTACCTTTTTTCCCGCTTCAATTGAAAAACACCAAACCATGGACACGGCCGACTGCGTCGAAGCGAACGCAAACTCTTTTGTTGCGCTTTCTTTGCGCTGTTTTTTGCTGCCAAAATATCGCTTTGTTGTATGACGTCAGCGGCCGTGTACGTGACCGGTGAAAAAGTGGCAGAAATCGAAATTTAAATTGTCTGTTTATTTGTCGGCGCTTGTTGTTGTTGTTGTTATTGTTGTTGGTGAGCGTCGAGATTCTGTTTGGTAAGTCGTGAAGATGGACACGAAAATAAGCGTCGAAGATGGAATGAACTTGAAAAGCAGTGCCGCTATATTTCGGTTTCGATTCCTTGAGATTTACTTCTCAATTTCAGAGTTTCAAGGTTTCATATTTTAATTTTAATTCAGCCTTTAACACGCTAATAAAATGGGTTTGACGTAATTTTGATTGAATGGAATAGTTTAATTGAAAAAATATCGTTCCGTATGACACAATGTTGTAAGGAACTCAGTGAATATTAGTGAAAATGGGAGACCTTGTCACTTTATCAGAAAACGCATGATAATCACATAAAGCAGCGCCTTCACTGGCAATTTCACCCCGGGAGGCATCCGCCGTGCTCGCCAGTCAACGAACTATCCCACATTTCCACGCGCTAGTAGGTTCAAGGTCGAGAAGCCTTGCCCTGGGTTTCCCGCCAGCACAGGAATCCAGCGCAGGACATCGTGCAGCGATCACCATACAGAATCGACACCGAAATACTCATCATCATCCAATGTCCTTTTCAATCAAGTCCCGATTCATTGTCCAGTATTGATCCATGAGTGAGACTCCACAATGAATAGGTGATAGTATCAACTAGACTTGCTGGCTAGACATTGCCAGGACAAAGGATTGAAAAATAAAATCAATTGATTTGGTTTTCTAATCACGGAACGGGTATGGAATGCTGGCGACGAATTTGTATGTTGAGGAGGGCTCTCTGGCAGTTAATTTGACTCGAGTGCTTCTAGTGCCAGATTGCTACACAGATTTAAACTTGACTGTCGACAAGGTTGCTTCACTTTGTGAATCAAGGTCGGGTTTGACTTTAATTTGGATCACCCACAAGTCCAGGTGTAAGATAACATGTAATTTCAGAAAACGGTTTATGGTTGGTGGTTTAAAATTAACTTTTTTGGGGGGAAATCGAATTGAAATGTCAGTTTGGTTGTTATTATTTGTAATCACTGTGATTAGTTAACGAAGCTAATCGGGGAGTAGTATTAATAATGGTGGGTGCTGTCTGTCGGGTGAGTAATGAGTGGTTTAGGGTGGGTGCTGTGATGTAATTCCTTTAGAAATAAAAAATACGGAGACATGGATTACCAAAAAAAAAAAAAAAAAAAAAAAAAAATGCGTAGCCTGGAAAATAGATCCGTTTCGGAAAGAAATTTATCAAAACATGGATATCTATGATACAACTTCAGAGGCAATTAAGAAACATCCATGGTGACAACCAGCCTCTGCAAAGAGAAATGTCCATCGACTTTGAGAATGAATATCGACCGTTGTCCATTGTATGTGGTAAACATAACGAAAAACCATGTTTTGGCGGGAAAATTGAGTTACTACCAACGAAATAACAGAGAAATAAATGTTAACCAAACCAAAGTCAGAGATATTAGTTTAAAAAACCCCGGCAAAATCATGATTTTGGTTATAACACCACGTTCACTTTCGACCGGCCACGATGCCCGGGGAGGCGACACGCGTGCCCGCATCACCATAATGTCACGCTTAGTTCGGCATGGCGGCCTCAGATTGCTGCTCGTCGCTGCTTACAGCGTGCTTACAGCGTGCTTACAGCGTGCTTACAGCGTGCTTACAGCGTGCTTACAGCGTGCTTGCAGCGTGCTTACAGCGTGCTTACAGCGTGCCTACAGCGTGCATACAGCGTGCTTACAGCGTGCTTACAGCGTGCTTACAGCGTGCTTAAAGCGTGCTTACAGCGTGCTTACAGCGTGCTTACAGCGTGCTTACAGCGTGCTTAAAGCGTGCTTACAGCGTGCTTACAGCGTGCTTACAGCGTGCTTAAAGCGTGCTTACAGCGTGCTTACAGCGTGCTTGCAGCGTGCTTACAGCGTGCATACAGCGTGCTTACAGCGTGCTTACAGCGTGCTTAAAGCGTGCTTACAGCGTGCTTACAGCGTGCTTGCAGCGTGCTTACAGCGTGCTTACAGCGTGCTTACAGCGTGCTTAAAGCGTGCTTACAGCGTGCATACAGCGTGCTTACAGCGTGCTTAAAGCGTGCTTACAGCGTGCATACAGCGTGCTTACAGCGTGCTTACAGCGTGCTTACAGCGTGCTTAAAGCGTGCTTACAGCGTGCTTACAGCGTGCTTACAGCGTGCTTGCAGCGTGCTTACAGCGTGCCTACAGCGTGCTTAAAGCGTGCTTACAGCGTGCTTGCAGCGTGCTTACAGCGTGCTTACAGCGTGCTTACAGCGTGCTTAAAGCGTGCTTACAGCGTGCATACAGCGTGCTTACAGCGTGCTTACAGCGTGCTTAAAGCGTGCTTACAGCGTGCTTACAGCGTGCTTGCAGCGTGCTTACAGCGTGCCTACAGCGTGCTTACAGCGTGCTTACAGCGTGCCTACAGCGTGCTTACAGCGTGCTTACAGCGTGCTTACAGCGTGCTTACAGCGTGCTTACAGCGTGCTTGCAGCGTGCTTACAGCGTGCCTACAGCGTGCTTACAGCGTGCTTACAGCGTGCCTACAGCGTGCTTACAGCGTGCTTACAGCGTGCTTACAGCGTGCTTACAGCGTGCTTACAGCGTGCTTGCAGCGTGCTTACAGCGTGCCTACAGCGTGCTTACAGCGTGCCTACAGCGTGCATACAGCGTGCTTACACGGTGTCTCACCGCCGGTTGCATTGACACAGACATTTGCAGTAAGATAAGGAATAATTTTAGGGAAAAAAGGTAATATTTAGACTTGGACACAGTTTTTCAGCGGTCAGCTTAAATCTTAACGATCTGTTAGTGAGTTTTTACGATGTACAATGCCAATCAGATGCCTAGGAATCGTGTTAACAGACAGTTAAATAATTAACAAGCCACTGAAAAACTGGACCTTAGTGTGATTCTCGTTGCATGTATAGGTATAGATATTTATAAATAGAAACAAGATATCAATTCCGAAGTTTGTATCCGTGCCGGGATTTAAACCCGGATCATTTCAACTGCCCGGGGTTAAGCATTATCTAGTTGTGTTCACGGTCAACCAACTGTGGAATCGCGATATTCCTAGAGATGTAAAGCGGTAATATTACCGCGGTAATTTTATCGGTAATATTACGGTAATATTACCGAGCAATTTTACTGTAATATTAATTTTTTTAATTTATTAACTGTAAAAATAGAACTTCAGTGCATTTTTTTGTGTCAATTAGTTTTGAATAATATGTAATAATATATTATTTCATTTTTATTCATAATTTTTCCACTATGATTAGTGTGTGTGACTGGATTTTTATAAAAAAATTACCCATTTGCATTTATTTTGTAACTTTAATACTTTTTAAATTACCAATTTTACCATATTTCGGTAATATTACAAATTTTTAAATTACCGGAATATTTCCGGTAATATTACAAATTTTTAAATTACCGGAATATTTCCGGTAATATTACAAATTTTTAAATTACCGGTAATTTTACATCTCTAGATATTCCTGACACAAATTTTGGAAATGGTTATTTCGTTTTTAATAATAAATATTTAGACTTAGGGCCGAAATTAAAATGCATAGTTAAGTGGCTAGCCTCCAGTTAAAAACTCGTCTCCGTGGTGACAACCTTCGGTTATTTTTACTTAATACCGAACGGTTTGGCAACGTTGGAAACACCGGTTCTCGTGAGATCACCGAAGTTAAGCAACATCGCGCTGAGTCAGGTGTTTGATGGGTGACCATCATGCACATGGTCAGTTCTGTTCGGGAGAGAGGTTGGAGGGTTTGAAGTTAGTACAACAACTTTACTCGCCTTGCTTATCAACCTCTCGACAGCACGGATTAGTGGAGGAATCCTGTTGTTCGAGTTGTACCGTCCTTCGGAAGGGACGTAAAGCCGGTGGTCCCCTCGGTGCTTTTCGACAGGAGTAGGCTACGTGCCGGCACCGGGTTTCCCCTCCTCCCTTCTAGACTAGGTTAGGTTCATCATCACCCTCATCATCACCATTTCATTCACCGACGCCATTAGACCAGTGCCAAAGGGCCCGTTGTCAAAACAGTGCGTCGTTAAGCACCAATAATCAATCAATCAATCAATACTTAACTATGAATTGTAAAACCGGTCCTTAGTTTGTGAATTGTACGTGCATAGTGGGCTAGCTGACAGGCGAGCGTGGAACAGAGTCTAAACGCGTGATAAGCCGTGACTCGGTCAGCCTAATTCCGTGCTAATCGCACCGGCGCGTGCCGCGACTGGCCGTGCGTCCGGTTAATGAAGAGATAACACCGAAGTTTCACTCCGGAAGTCCGTCAGGCTGAAGATAAACATGTCAGGTGTCGGGTTATACCTTTGCCAGGCGCGCGGTTTCAATAGACATAGTCCACTCAAGAGAAAAATGACGTCAGATACCCACTGGACGTACTACCAGTTTGGTAAAAATATTAATTATCTCTGCTAAATAACAAAGGAAGATGGGAAATCACAGCCCGAATTGCTCTGCCTGGTTTTAGCGAGTGGGTATCATGACTTTTGTTTGATTGAAATTTGATTGAATGGAATAGGCGTATTGCAGGTGCAAAATTGATGAATGAACGGCCAGCTTGCCAAGAGGGAAATTTAGTCGGATTTCGAAATTCAGCCGCGTATTGTAGGCCAGTGACTTTCATGAAACATCAGGTGATAATAATCAAATATCTTACTAGTACAATGTGGGAAACTCTTTGCGAAACCGGGCGACCAAGAACCGGGCGGCAAAGCTAGATTAAACAAGTGCAGTTATCATCCGGAAAAGATACTCATTTATATGTGTCAGCTGTCAGTTGACGCTGGAGATTGAGCATCAGTGGCAAACAAATCTAACTAAATATTACGCAAGATGACGTAAGTAACGATATTTTAGGGTGTTACCTAGATGACTGGTGCATTAATTTTTTCCCTCGCCGCCTTGGCGATTGAACGATTGTGTCCCCAGATCAACAGTGCTATTTGTGCAAAGTTTCCTATATTGTAATAGTAGGAAATTTGATTTTATAAACTGTATATCACGTGGGGATGATTTCCTTTTGGGCTCGTCTACGATTCTCGACAATTTCCTCCCCAATTCAAGTGTGCCAGCAAACACGTAGAAACTGACAAATTTCAGCTATAGAGATAATGGAAAATGTCAATCGAGACGTGAAATGCCAAAAGACATCGATTCATGGTTCCTCTTGAAGCGGACGCTCCTTTGCTAGCTTCCCTAGAGCTGCTGCAGCTTCTCAGAGATCAGTAGCTAGAGGAATGTCTTCGCAAGGAGAAAAAGACACTCCCCACGGAATCCGCTGATTCGACGACATTACTCTTCGATTAAGTGCCTAGACCGCACACAGTTCAATATAATTTTCAGCTGAATTTATCTTCTAGTGATAAGCGAAACAAGCGGCAGACCAGGCTGCTTTGCAGACAGCGAAACAAGCGGCAGTCCAGGCTGCTTTGCAGACAGCGAAACAAGCGGCTGTCCAGGCTGCTTTGCAGCCAGCGAAACAAGCGGCAGTCCAGGCTGCTTTGCGGACAGCGAAACAAGCGGCAGTCCAGGCTGCTTTGCAGACAGCGAAACAAGCGGCAGACCAGGCTGCTTTGCAGACAGCGAAACAAGCGGCAGTCCAGGCTGCTTTGCAGACAGCGAAACAAGCGGCTGTCCAGGCTGCTTTGCAGCCAGCGAAACAAGCGGCAGTCCAGGCTGCTTTGCGGAAAGCGAAACAAGCGGCAGTCCAGGCTGCTTTGCAGACAGCGAAACAAGCGGCAGACCAGGCTGATTTGCAGACAGCGAAACAAGCGGCAGTCCAGGCTGCAGACAACGAAACAAGCGGCTGTCCAGGCTGCTTTGCAGCCAGCGAAACAAGCGGCAGTCCAGGCTGCTTTGCGGACAGCGAAACAAGCGGCAGTCCAGGCTGCTTTGCAGACAGCGAAACAAGCGGCAGACCAGGCTGCTTTGCAGACAGCGAAACAAGCGGCAGTCCAGGCTGCTTTGCAGACAGCGAAACAAGCGGCTGTCCAGGCTGCTTTGCAGCCAGCGAAACAAGCGGCAGTCCAGGCTGCTTTGCGGACAGCGAAACAAGCGGCAGTCCAGGCTGCTTTGCAGACAGCGAAACAAGCGGCAGACCAGGCTGCTTTGCAGACAGCGAAACAAGCGGCAGACCAGGCTGCTTTGCAGACAGCGAAACAAGCGGCAGTCCAGGCTGCTTTACAGACAGCGAAACAAGCGGCAGTCCAGGCTGCTTTACAGACAGCGAAACAGGCGGCAGACCACGCTGCTTTGCAGACAGCGAAACAGGCGGCAGACCAGGCTGCCTATAGACCTCACAATTGATGTCACCGAAGTGACCAAACTTTATCACGACACACTCCCATGGTTCACATAAAAAGATAGCTTGGATCTTGGATGGCAGTTTCCTTTTTATTATACACGGCCTTTACGACCTGCGACGCGCGAATAACGGTAACTACGATAATGAGATATCGTTTTTAGTTGAAACACTTTTATTTCTGTGCTCTACAATGTCATTGTAGGTATTGTTAAGTGGGCACGTGGGCGCCGCAGGTGACTTGTAAATTGCGCAATGTCATGGTTACAATTTGGGGAAACGTCGGGACAGGTGACGCATACGTGCATTGGCTAAGAAAGAAGGTTGCAGATCTAAGAAAAGATGGCTAAAACATGAAGGCGGAGCTGAAATAAAATGAGTTTGTGACCTGTACGTGTCATACCGTTCCGTTCCCGATTTCAAAGTCAGTGCCGTTGGCGCAAGAAGTCATTTGGTCGGGTGCGCAATGGCGCATCTTGTCAAGCTGTCATCACACCGTGGTTTCACCGTGTCACTTGCTGCTCGAATACAAGCTGTCGGGTGCGCAATGGCACACCTTGTCAAGCTGTTATCACACCGTGGTTTCACCGTGTCACTTGCTGCTTGAATCCAAGCTGTCATCACACCGTGGTCTCACCGTGTCACTTGCTGCTTGAATCCAAGCTGTCGGGTGCGCAATGGCACACCTTGTTAAGCTGTCATCACACCGTGGTTTCACCGTGTCACTTGCTGCTCGAATCCAAGCGGTCGGGTGCGCAATGGCACACAGGCTTGTCAAGCTGTCATCACACCATGGTCTCACCGTGTCACTTGCTTCTCGAATCCAAGCGTTCGGGTGCGCAATGGCACACCTTGTCAAGCATCACACCGTGGTTTCACCTTGTCACTTGCTGCTCGAATCCAAGCGGTCGGGTGCGCAATGGCACACGGGCTTGTCAAGCTGTCATCACACCGTGGTCTCACCGTGCCACTTGCTGCTCGAATCCAAGCGGTCGGGTGCGCAATGGCACACAGGCTTGTCAAGCTGTTATCACACCGTGGTCTCACCGTGTCACTTGCTTCTCTAATCCAAGCGGTCGGGCGCGCAATGGCACACCTTGTCAAGCTGTTATCACACCGTGGTTTCACCGTGTCACTTGCTGCTCGAATCCAAGCGGTCGGGCGCGCAATGGCACACCTTGTCAAGCTGTCATCACACCGTGGTTTCACCGTGTCACTTGCTGCTCGAATCCAAGCGGTCAAGTGCACAATGTCACACATTGTTAAATTATTTTAATAAGCCAAATGGTTTTCACACACCGCGACATGCACTGCATGTTTTTATCATTGTCGAATGCAAAAAAATATGCATAACGGTTTCCCATAAACAGCATTCAGCTACCTACACTCAATCATAACAGTTTTTTGATGTGCTACCGTTTATAATGAAAAAAAGACCCAAATCATTGTCCTCGCGTAGTTTAGTGCCTTACTTCTTAACATTTAGCGTCTCGTCACTTTTTAGAGTGACACGCATAATCTGACAGCTGGCCCAGTTCAGGCAAGCAGCATTGCATGTGTACGAACTTGAAGTTGAAAACACCCAGTCGTGAACAAGTGTGTGGTGCGGATCTTGGGTAATATAGCATCTTAGGTGTTATTGGTACCTCCTCTATCAAGCGTGGGGGATGCATAGGTAAGTGGGATTATAATCATCATCCGACCACCATCGATAATTGTGATGCAATGCATCGAGAATAGATCCGTGCAGGATGTACCACGTTGGCACTATAAGAGATTTTACTATATTATGATTGAACTGAACTTCAAATTAATACTATAGTGTGATCAATGTTATAATCGGGGTTAGTCGAGTTGTTGGTGTGTGATTGCAGCATAGCGTCACTAGATTCAGCGCCTTTTGTGTTAATTCATAGTCCTGTTTCTATCTCCATGGAACCCAACAACTCAAATAAGCTTGATGTTCACTCGGGAGTCGGTTATCCGTGTAGCATCATATGGTGATGCTTGACCCCGGTTAGGTGAAAGATCCAGGTTCGTCTCCCGGTACGGACACAATTTTCTTATGGAAATTCCGTTTCTTGCAAATAAAACTTCTAATCACTTAACGTGAACGCTATCATCAGAATAAGTATACTTGCTATCGCAATGTTTTGGTCGCCGATTTTTCACTATTTCCTAAAGCAAGTACCTACACCTTTACATAAAATAAATAAAATGTAGTAAAATATAAAGCATAAGTATAGGGACTAGAGCTGTACGTGAAGTCTCTCCACAAATGTTCTCATACCATAGAACCAATCGGTATGGAGATTTGAGACATCTACTAAATCTGATTCCGGTTATCGAGCCCTCGGTCGCGTAGACAAAGAAAATGCAGACGCGTGCCAAGAAAATCAATCAACCCATGCAGCCGTTACACCATATACCTCAATCGCACACTCGACAACAGCAATCAAATTAAAATAAATATCCTGAAACCTAAAAAGATACGGCTCTATAATCTAATGCATATAATACACCCTATTTGATAATACACGCATTTACATACGGATCAATGATAGCGTTCACCCATTGGCTTACGAATGTACAGGGACATCTGCTTGCATGGCCTAGTTTCAGTTGTTGAAGCATATTGCCCATCCACGCAGTACCTAGCCCTGGGGGGGGGGGGGGGGGGGGGGGGGGGTCAAAATCGATTCCACCTTCGACAAACAAGCAGCACATTGCGTGCCCTACTATAGTACACACCGACCTATCGGACATGATACACAGCTAAGCGTATTACCCAAGATTATAAGGTTATTGCCTCTTGAAAAATTGATTTCCTTCACTTGATTATTATGTCTATTCATGCGACTGGCGTCTAAGTTGCTTGGATTGCTGTATTAGGTTTGCTGGTCTGGTATACGCGACGGTCTATGGTTTGTCTCACGCTCAGTTGTCAGCAGAGGTGGTTGTTTTCTGTCTTATAAAGAAACAAACCCGGCTTTGTATTTCAATTGACCAATGGTATACATGCATCGCTAAGATACAGGCGGTTTTCGCTGTTATTACATTTCTCATCAAATTTAATAAGTGAGGACATTATTAGGACAATGAATTGTCATGAAATAGACACAGCTTAAGCAACTTATGTTAAAAGCCTAGACTCATTGAATAATAATAAAAAATAATAAAACATTTTAATGCATCGATTAATTTTACAACGTTATAGTTTCACCTCTTTATTCTATGGTTTCACCATAGATAATCTCCGATCCCATTTTTTCAGTCACCTTAAAATTTTGGCCCCATTTTTTTCTTGTTTGCATTTTTATCTTTCCTCTACGTTTCATTATTATTTTTCTTACGATTGCTATTCTCAGATTACTAGCTTTTATTTATAATTTCATACAAATTTATTGCAAGACAAATGTGTTAAAATACAAATGTATCACCATACAAATGAATTTAAATACAAAGGTATTAAAATACAAATGCATTGCGATTCAAATGTATTAAAATACAAATGTATTGCAGTACAAATGCATCGCCATACAATAGGAGTGCTAGTGTGTCAGATAAACATGACAGATGCGACACAAATATACAAAAAAACCGGCGTTTCACGCTCTCCCACTCTATCTACATCTGTCTGTAATCGGCATCAGATCGAGTGGTCGTCTAGCAATCTTGCATCAGCACAAGCATCGGTCCAACCAACACGGATATTCCAGCATCTCCATCGGCAAACCAGAGACACGTCATCAAATCAGATCCGAATTAATTAGGCAGTGATGACGCGCGGATCATAGCGCACTACGCGGCAAATATGACGCGCTATCGAACCTGCATCGCGACCGCGTGGGGAAGCGATCGCGCGGAAAGATTCATGCTAATCGGGTTCCGGCTATTTGACAACGATGACGAGCTGTTATACAGCCCGTGACGTGTGGTTTTCATTCGTGTGTATTGTTAAAATGTGCGATCGATTGCACGTCATGGGGTAATCTTTCATGATTCATTAAGCCACGAATTGATTGATTTTTTCATTATATGGTATTTCACGTTGGTCCATTCCCCGATCGCGTTTTGGTTTTGAGTTTTCGGGCGTACATTTTCGATTGAAAATTTGGTTTCATTGATTTAATTTATGAATTTTTGAATTATTTCAATCAGATTGATACATTTACATGTCATTTTGTCTGAGTTCCTAACCTACAGCTACCACCCCATCCCATTCTCAATTTCCTTAAAATTTCTCACACTTTTCACCATCATTTTCTAATATTATTTTATTATTATTTCTTTATTGAAACAGATTTGTACGTTTGCATCTATCAATTATATCTATTAATCATTATCAATCATCTATCAATTTAATAAAAATGTAATTTTGGTTCGATTACAATAAAAGAACTATAAACACCGATCAGATTAGCTGAAGAGGATCGGAAGTCAACGGAAAAAAAGGAAGCCAAAACTTAGATCAATCAAATAAGCGGATATAGGTAAGTATGTGCAAGAGCTTAGCTGTCAGCCTCGATTCCAAACCCTAAGCCTCCATGCTTCAAGAGGTAGAAAACCACCTGGACGAAGCCACCACCAGCACAACCAACCAACTTATGCGGCAAGAAATCCAAGCTTGTTGTTTCGGTTCGATTCCCCTACAAGAACTCACCCTTAAACACGTGTACCTCAACAGGAAGGAAGCCACGAGAACGCCAACAGAACGAAGCCACCAGCACAACTGACCCACAACTGTGGGACTGACTGTCCCACAATCAGGAAACAGAATCGGATGCAATGAGTAAGCACCCGCAAGTTCACAACGCACCGGACACAAGCGTACACATGCGACGACGCTTCTAGAAGCGTCAACACACTGCTCTCAGCTCGCTCCACATGCCAGTTCCGGTTGGTGAGGACCCCGTTATGTTTACTCGGCAATTCACGCGGCTAGGTGTCGCGGTCATCAGCTGACTGGGTCCACTCGCTTCCGTGCTGAATGCAGCATCACACTCGGTCCATTGTGATGCAGCCGACCGGTGAATGACAGCGCATGACATGTTGATGATGAAGCTAACCTTAGCAGCGAGCTGAGGGTGAACCTGGTGCCGGTGAATGACAGGCTGATGATGAAGCTAACCTGGCCTAGCAGCGAGCTGATGGTGAATGACAGGCTGATGATGAAGCTAACCTAGCAGCTAGCAGCGAGCTGAGGGTGAATCCGGTGCCGGTGAATGACAGGCTAGGCTGCTGATGAAGCTAATATTAGCAGCGAGCTGAGGGTGAACCCGGTGCCGGTGAATGACAGGCTGATGATGAAGGTAACCTAGCCTAGCAGCGAGCTGAGGGTGAACCCGGTGCCGGTGAATGACAGGCTGATGATGAAGGTAACCTAGCCTAGCAGCGAGCTAAGGGTGAACCCGGTGCCGGTGAATGACAGGCTGATGATGAAGCTAACCTAGCCTAGCAGCGAGCTGAGGGTGAACCCGGTGCCGGCACGCAGCCTGCTCCTCACCAATGGCCGGTCACCCATCCAAAATCAGATCCGACACAGTGTTGCTTAACTCCGACAATTTTGAAATTAAATTTAGGGAAAAATTAAATCGTGATTTCTCTAACGTTTTATATATAATGATCAACATTCAACGATGATCGTATCGAGTTATCAATTGCAACGTGTCGCTATCGTATAAAACTAAGATGCATTATCTCCAAGATTCAGTCTGCGCGGTGGCAATTCTTAATTGCGCCCGTTCGCAATTGACCTGCCACGCGTGGCAATAAACACTTTCTACGAAGTCGTCCATAAAATACCCGCCGTGTGCTGTTTGAAATTCGCATCACGAATCCGCATCACGGCCGCTGGTGAACACAGCATCGGCTAACGGGGAGAGGTGTCATGCTGTATGTATTTACGCATGCCGATTCAATGATACCACTATATTACTCTCTGAAGACTCATCATGGTCGATTGATTGATTATTGGTGTTTAACGCCGCACTGTTTTGACAACTGGCCCTTTGGAACTGGTCTAATGGCGTCGGTGAATGAAATGGTGATGATGAACCTAACCTAGCCTAGAAGGGAGGGGAAACCCGGTGCCGGAACGTAGCCTACTCCTGTCGAAAAGCACCGAAGGGGCCACCGGCTTTACGTCCCTTCCGAAGGACGGTACAACTCGAACAACAGGATTCCTCAGCTAATCCGTGCTGTCGAGAGGTTGATAAGCAAGGCGAGTGAAGTTGTTGCACTAACTTCAAACCAGGGATCCGAACCGGAACCGGAACCAGAACCGGAACCCGATAGAACCTTTATTTTTTTGGAACCGGAACCCGAACAAGAACCGTTATTCGAAATTTTTAAGAACCAGAACCGGAATCAGAACCGTAATTAAGTTTTTGAAAGAACCGGAATCGGAACCGGAACCGTTATTGGGATCAATAAAGTATAGGTTCTTTTTAATTTCATAAAGGTTACACTCACTCGAAACCGAAAAAAAATCCGAAGAAGAATGGCCCAATGTGCACGCAACTCAACTGGTTACTCGGCATCTTTTTGCTTGTTGTTGGTCACTTTGTCACTTCGGCGAATTCTTATTATTGAAGTTGGTTCGCTGCTACCACCTGCTACCCTCACACCTCGGTGCGAGGCCGCGAAGGCGGCTATTGACTCCCTCAAAGTGATAACAGTAATATTACTACCTACTCTCGTACGCGGCTTCTTGTACCTTTTTGGGCTACTTATTGGAAATCCAACTAATATATTTAGACTAGCCCCTTTGTGGCTCGTCGCGACGCCGACAACAATGTCCCGTCCCAGACTACGCATATACGCATACAGTACCATTCTTGGCAGGCTTACGTGCATCATTAGGAGTGAAACCCTAACATTGGATATTTTCGTCTTGAAAATGTAGAAGTGCATGACATTTCCAATAACTAGAATTTAATACCGCCTTTTGGTCAAACACATGCACCGCGTACGCCCGCGTGTATCACTGGCGTTTAGTATTGCAGCACTTGTGAAAGAGAGAACATGAAACCGACATTTTTCATTGGAACCGTTATTGGAACCGTTATTTTTATTGGAACCTATATTGGAACCTAAATTTTGATTCTGGAACCGAAACCGGAACCAGAACCGTAAATAAAAATATCATGGAACCAGAACCAGAACCAGAACCGTTATTTAAAAAAAATGGGAACAAGAACCGGAACCAGAACCGTTATTTGAAAAAATACAGAACCAGAACCGGAATCAGAACCGCTATTGATTTCGGTTCGGATCCCTGCTTCAAACCCTCCAACCTCTCTCCCGAACAGAACTGATCATGTGCATGATGGTAACCCATAAAACACCTGACTCAGCGCGATGTTGCTTAACTTCGGTGATCTCACGAGAACCGGTGTTTCCAACGTTGCCAAACCGTTCGGCAGACTCAACACGTCTTTTCATTATCTTAAGAAGTTAGTGTCCAGAAAAACGATTGAAATAGGTTATTACATGCCAAGCTTCCCTGAACTTAGGTTATGGTTGGTTCTTTTTTGTCAAATCTGCAGGACTTGAATTTCGACCCAATTTATCAATTGAAAATTGGTAAATAATAATAATAATAATAATAATAATAATAATGTATTTATTGTCCATGGAGATCATATACAATGATATGTAGACAGTCAACATATTTTTACATTCAATTATAAGTTTTTACATTTCATAAAGAATTCGTCATTACTGTAAAAACAATTTTCTTATAAGAAGTCTTTCAAACTCTCCCTAAAGCTGGATTCCTTTCTGTTCTTATACTGCTTTGGCAGTGCATTAAACATTTTTAGACCGGCATACTTAGGACCTTTTGACATTAGTGTTAGAGTGTGCTTTGGCAGTGACAAATTGCCCCTGTTTCTGGTACAAGGTTGGTCCACGTTCACTGAGGTCTAGCCCTAAACTCGCAAGCACTTCAACTAGCACTGAAAACTAGCCCTAAAAGAGGCCCAAGATTTCCACCCCCCCCCAAGCACCTCTCAAGTCTCGCCAGAAGTTCATCTTCCGGCTACGCTTGATCCTGAACTTGACACGAACTCGACTCTGCATGGAAGCAATTGAATTTAACTGGTTTTGATTGGATTAAACCGTGTGAAGGGGCATTACCCTCGAGTCTCGACCAATCAACGAAAATTGCACAATGTGTCGTCACTACTCTTGATAGATACCAACTTCAACGACATTACAGATCAGTCACCTGGATGTTTCAGAAAATAAAATGATCGAAAACCTATACAGACGTTATCAAATATAAAAACACAAAAAAAATCAGTGCCAAGTGAATTCTGGTATCGATTTCCATTGAGGTATCTGTTACGCCTCGAGGGCTCTAAGAGATAGGCATGATGAGTATCTATAAGTATATTTATCTATCTTTATTTATGTATCTATGTATTTAGGTGTATTTCTTTACTGTAATACCCCGCAAGGGATCCTAAAAAAAATGCAGCCAGTTCACAATGATCATTGCCCTGCCCACTAATCACCAAAGACATCTTAACAAAGCACCGCAGCATGCAACAAACATCAACCATCATGCATCACCACAAAGACAGCTTTGTTTTTCTTCCCATTGTGCTCCTTTACCGCGCTAACACGTTAACAGCATCTTAAGAAGCGAAGAAAGAAAGAAAGAAAGAAAGAAAGAAAGCCACGCGGCGCAATGGACGACACAATCGACATGTTGATTGACAGCTCGTTATGCGGCGATCGAGGTCAATGGGACTCGTCGCGGGTCCATCGCTGTTTTATGGACATTCGTGTCTGGCAATGGGATTCGGAGTCGGCATGTGTGAGCGAGGTGTGACCCACTCTGGAGCCAGGCTCCGGACCACCTCAATTGATCACTGAACCAGCTGGCTTTCACACGCTAGTTTTTGATAGTTTCGCGGCAAATATCTCACTAGGTTGTAGAATGCAGTACACTCTGGCGAGCTGGCAGAGCAGAGCTGGCGACAGCAGATGGTGGTGTGGTTAGAAATTTAACTTTGTGTCATCTTAGGAAACATTGAGGTGTAACGAGAGTCAACTGACAGTTGACATGTAAAAGAGCATCTTTGCATTTAAGTGCACTTGTTTAATTAAACTTCAACCCAATCCGCCAGGTTCGCCACCAACGATTTGTCGCCCAATTTTGCCGGGAGATTTCCTATACTCTCATACAGCCTGTTATATATTTGGTTTCATGAGTCAAAAGGTGTATCGCATCACTGTCAGGAGACTATGGTCCATAGTCATGGACTATGGACGCACCTGAGATAAAACCTTCTTTTCAGCAGATTTTGATTTTTTTGGTGGCAGGAAATTGTCTCGAGTGATAATCAATCAGAATCCAATGTACGCCCACAACGGTAATCAAAAGCTCAAAATAGCTGTCTAGTCTGCTTAATCTGCGCAGCCCGAAATATGAGTCGGTCCAGGCTGCCCAATTGCTGAAAAATGCAGTCCTGCATGCGGCTTCGTAATTGCGCCTTGTTTTACGTCCTGGTTTTGTGGGTTTACGATGCACTTTTTACGATGCACTTTTTACGAGGCACCGAGACGGCGACGTCGCCATAACACGGGAAAATTAGCTGGGAAAGCGTCGATGCTAAATCGCCAGGAAAACTATGTGGGATCTTGCATACAGATGTCATCCGTTTCTATGCGTTTTATCTTCCTTTTGTAGCCTAAAGATGTGGAGGTCGAAACTCTCCATCGAGGAAAATTGCCTAACTAAGTGAGTTTTACAAACACCTTGCTACCACTAGCTACCATGACATGTCAGTTCCTAGACATTTTCTCTTGCATTTGTACAGCCTAAAGATGTGGAGGTCGAAATTCTCCAATGTCGTGGAAAATTGCCCGGGAAAGCATCGATGCTAAGGTACCAGGAAAACCAAGCGTGTTCGTCGAATACCAGCTCCAGTAGGGTATGTTCCTACATTTTCTTATTCCAAGTGAAGTCAATTGGACCAACGTCTTTCTACTTACCAGGCCGTAGCCCAAACCCTTCGGTCGCCCTTTGGAGGTGAAAATTTATATGTGGACCGAGAAGTAAACCCGACTCGGATGGACGACCACTTTAGCTACAGTCTTCCGTCTCTAAGCGTATGGGGTCTGAGCCCCAAAAGCTGCGGTTTCCAAAATATACCACGCGAGTTTATCTTTGAACAGTTCCAATCGAGATGCATATTATAAGTTATCACCAGACGATAACAAATCATTCTATGGGGTGCAATGCGCACTATACTCAAGTTTATACATATCAATCTTACATATTTCAAGCTGCGGCATATACACAGGTATCGAACATAAACATCAGGGATGTGAATTGGAATCATATTCAGGGGCCTTACCTAGCGCGGGCAACGTTTCGGTGCTACGGTGGTGCTACAGTAGCACCAGGTATTACTGTGTTAAAAGGACAGGGAAAAACCGGGTTTCCACCAGCACCGCCGTAATACCAGCCTGTTGTCCGCGCTAGGTAAGGGCCCAGAGTATGACTGGTCCTTTCCAGCACCACCAAACTCATCCCATCATGAACACGACCGTGAAACCATTAACTACACAATATTAAAAGTAATTTTTCCAGTGGTTGCGTGATATCATTATCAAGCAACAAAGGTAAGAAATAATTCGGAGACGCGATCCCGATTTCGCCACCGTGAGACATTTAGATATGAAGATTCTCTTTCGAACCGTTTAAGACACCAATTACACGATCTGAAGCAGAAGGCCCCGTGGCCAATTCTTTTGTCCACTGCCACTCACCATGGAACCACAACAACAAGCGACGAGAAAGTGCACAGTCCGAGCACAAAATCAACGCACTTAGGACAAGATGCTTCCAGGCTTTCCAGGATTAAGTCATACTGAAAAATAGGCCGCCATTTATATTTCACCAAATCATGAAACTAAATCAGCAAGGCGCTATTTAAAAATATCAAAATCGAACACATAGAACTGTGCCTAAGCGTTTAATTTATACCACTCGCATAGCTTCTAGCTTTTTACTGTAAAGTAACTTTGTTATTCCTGTTTTTTTTACTAATTGGAGGTAAATTGGTGACAGACAAAATATATTTCGCATCATGTTGCGACTAGTGCTCAGAGAACACGGTTATTCTTCGTTTAAATAGAGTATAAACACTACCCAAAATTCTAGGTCTCGGTCCGAGCTCGAATTCCCATCCCAGTCAATTCCATTATTCGAAATCTGACCCTGGCGAGGTCCTGACCCGGCCAGGCTGGCCCAAGGTCCCGAGAACTCACCGCGCGAGATCTAGAATCGAGGAGAAGAAACGGCGGACGCAGACGCGCGTTGAGACGCAGCGCCGACGTCTCCGAGACTTTTACACACGACGGAAGAAGATCAACGCGTGACTGCAGAACAGCAGGTGCGTGTTCCAATTGCATGATTTACATCGTGCGTCACGTGATGCATCGGCAATGCAAAATCGGCGGCGGCGTGGCGTTATCTTTACAATCGGTGAGAGTGGCTTAGCGTGATTCTGTAGTCTGTACCATGATGGCTAATTAGTGCAATTGTCAGGCACTGTCCGGAAATCTCCCAGCTGATTGATTGAAATTGGGTGACCGTGCTGAGGCTGTCACTGTGCCACTGGTCTACTGACATGCTGGTGAATGACAGGCCGATGATGAAGCTAGCAGCGAGCCTAGCAGCGTGCTGAGGGTGAGACCGGTGCCGGTGAATGACACGCTGATGAAGCTAACCTAGCCTAGCAGCGAGCTGAGGGTGAAGCTAACCTAGCCTAGCAGCGAGCTGAGGGTGAAGCTAACCTAGCCTAGCAGCGAGCTGAGGGTGAAGCTAACCTAGCCTCGCAGCGAGCTGAGGGTGAGACCGGTACCGGTGAACGACAAGCTGATGAAGCTAACCTAGCCTAGCAGCGAGCTGAGGGTGAAGCTAACCTAGCCTCGCAGCGAGCTGAGGGTGAGACCGGTACCGGTGAACGACAAGCTGATGATGAAGCTAACATAGCCTAGCAGCGAGCTGAGGGTGAACCCGGTGCCGGTGAATGACGGGCTGATGAAGCTAACCTAGCCTAGCAGCGAGCTGAGGGTGGACCCGGTGCCGGTGAATGACAGGCTGATGATGAAGCTAACCTAGCCTAGCAGCGAGCTGAGGGTGAACCCGGTGCCGGTGAATGACGGGCTGATGATGAAGCTAACCTAACCTAGCAGCGGGCTGAGGGTGGACCCGGTGCCGGTGAATGACAGGCTGATGATGAAGCTAACCTAGCCTAGCAGCGAGCTGAGGGTGAACCCGGTGCCGGGGAATGACAGGCTGATGATGAAGCTAACCTAGCCTAGCAGCGAGCTGAGGGTGAACCCGGTGCCGGTGAATGACAGGCTGATGATGAAGCTAACCTAGCCTAGCAGCGAGCTGAGGGTGAACCCGGTGCCGGTGAATGACAGGCTGATGATGAAGCTAACCTAGCCTAGCAGCGAGCTGAGGGTGAACCCGGTGCCGGTGAACGACAGGCTGATGATGAAGCTAACCTAGCCTAGCAGCGAGCTGAGGGTGAACCCGGTGCCGGTGAATGACAGGCTGGTGATGAAGCTAACCTAGCCTAGCAGCGAGCTGAGGGTGAACCCGGTGTCGGCACGTAAACTGCTAAAAATAGCAGGATTCCTCCTAAAATCCGCTATTTTCAGATAGACATTTTGATAGCCTGGTGCGTGATTATTGAAACAAATTAAAAATGAACGGAGAAAAGAGAAAAGACGACAAGATATTTGGTATAGTTACCCATCGAACACTAAAACCGCACGAATTGTTGCTTAACCTTAGGCAATCTCGACGGAAAGTCAGTTTTGCACGAGCTAAACGGTTCAATGCCTCACCATTGCACAGCGAAACAAGCCTGCAAGCTTGTGTGGCCCAAGCCAAGCGCCCAGCGAACTCTCAAATCAGCACAGCAATGTTATGGCTGAAAAGTAGGTGGGTCCAGACGGAATTTCGATTCTTAACCTAACAGCGCACGTGACTTTGAGTGTTTCGATCCGCGGGCAAGGGGCAGAGATTAGCCCACTTTAGTGTGCGAAGCGTAGCCGGCGCTCGCTCGCTGCTGCTGCTGCATTTGTTTGCATTTGAGTTTATTTTCGGCACACATGGAGGACCCTGTGTTTATGTTCCTGATCTAGCTACACGTCGGTATCGAGGGAGGGACGCTGCTCTGTGCATCATTTGTAAACAGAAATGTTTGAATTGTAACGTGCGATGCGACCAAAGTGTGCGAGGGAAATATCAAAGCAGCATTTTCTTCAAAATTTCTTACAATGGGCATTGGACTCTCTCTTTGTTAAAATATCTAACCGTTAAAATTATGGCTATCCCATGAGAGTAAACCCCTAACCAGAGAGTAAAGAGACAGTAAAATTTTGAGTAGCCATACTATTCTTAAAAGTTTGCTGCATGTTTTCGTTTGTGCATGAGCTAAATTGGCTTCAAAATTCGTACTTAATGAAAATGTCGCCTTGAGAAATCACTTGCTAGTCAGAATCGTTTCTGAAATGGACGTTAACAAGCAATAAATGTCGCTATACCTCGTATGGTTCTTGTAACGGAAAACTCGACTCACACAATCACACGACAGTGAAATGCAATTGTGCTTGTCCGTTAACTTTCAACCGGAGTTTTTAGAATTGCAGAGGTGAGTGTAACATCCAGTTGAGTACATTCTGTTAAGAGTCTACATAGGTTGTAACCCGATACGATAACGAAAAACATAATAATCTGTGGCAGTAATCATAAGAAGCCACGGATTATAAACGCTGGCACTTATCTGCGACTCTTGCATAACCAAGATTAATCATCAAAATGAAAAAAATCTGCTTTTTCTCGATTTTCGTGATTTAAATGACACGGCTGGATTCATATTTGTCAGCAGATTGTATGATACTTTGAATCAAAGTTCTAGTGCACTTATTGGCTTTACTGCAGCACATTTTCAATCACGGCAAAGAATTGGTAGTACGTCACGTTATAAGCCGCTCTAATCCTGTGTCGAGTTTGTTGTAAACATTGCTGAACAGCATTCCGCAAGCAAACTTTCATTGAGTAGTAGATGCCGAGAATACAAATCAATCAGTATTTGTTTGCGATTAATTTTATTGATACCATCGTGTTTTTGATGGACAGTACATGGAACACATTTTTTTATTCGATCTTCTGGCGTGATTTTAACCCATAACATTATGAAAATTAATTTTTTCCACCATGGTTGAAATCACATTCTTGTGACGAACACTAAGAAATAACATGGTTGTTTCTTCAAAAAAGTCTGCCCAAAGAGCATAACTAGACTTAGTATGCAGTCATCGATGCGTCGTTTCACAATGCTTGAACGCAGACGAACATTTTAACGCCACAAAAGTGTCATTTTGAAACTTATCTGATTCCGAACAAAGTAACGAAATAATAATTATATTTTTGAATACGTACTACATATTAGTTTCAATTAATATACATCGATTGCATGGAGCCATGGATCGGAAACACTCCGTTGCCGATTTATTTGTTGGCTGTTTGTGCCTTCGCACTTTTCCTCTGCAATTTCGCGGCGGCTTTCATGTCTTTGGCGTTTTGAGCCGCAGCACGGGCTTCAACAACGCATCGCGGATCTCGGATCTCGGATGTCTGTCTTCAACATTCGTTTACTGTACTGCGGGTTGCAAATTTCAATGACTAGGCACTTGTTATAAAACCTAGAACAAACAAAAATTATAGATTCATCAGCGTCTACCAATAGTCACTCCCAGCAGAGATCGAGCATATATTTTTTCTCACTCACCAACAAAGGCGCGCTTCCATCTTCTCAAGCCAGAAGTCCTCGTTCCTTTCAACACGTTCGAATGTGAACCACTTCGTAGTGTATATAACAAAATAGCACAAAGACTAACGGGTTCGCATGTCTGTGCTGTATGAACTGTTCAATTAGGTATGAGTGTTACGCGGGCTTTTGCTATTTTCATTTTTTTTCTACCCTGTATGCATGCTTGTGATGCAGAATAAAATGAAGATGAAATTGAAATTGAAATTGAATTGAATACAAACGATGATGGTTAGTTTAAGCAACATTGCTTTGTTTAGTGAATAAAATATACTTTTTGATCTATAAAAACACTCTGTCTCCACGGAACGAGCCGTCATCGGCCATATCTTACGCCGACTAAATTTTATCGCTAACTAGCGTCAGCATGCCGAGTGCCGACTTCCTAGAATCTCTTCTCTTCCGACTTGACAATCATGCAATTCCGAAAATTACACAATAATACAAAATAACTATATTTGTTAGACCCAAGCAAGCAATGAAAAATATCGGACACCTTATATATCGATTTTCATTATTATCGGATTTCCTTCTAAGATCAATACAAACGTGCGTAACACAAGTTTCAGTTTTAGAGCACTGATAGATTGAGTAAAGTTGAGTAGAAAAGTTGAGTGAGACCCACCCAACTAGGTTTGCAGAGCAGTGGGTGAAGGAATGATGCATATTAATCGGTAATTTTCGTCGGATTTTTTCATTTCAACATTGCTTTTGATCTGCAAGCAGAGACGAATCCAGTCGTATCGATAAAACAGTATGAAACACGGATTTGTATCGATATCCTTTTTTATTAACTTTCTATTGAACTCGGTGTCGGGTTGTGCAAGTATAATCTCCACGAGTGTTTTTATTTCTCATGCTGATAACGAGGCAGTAAAACTGGAAGATTATTTCCATCGGGTCTAATCCGTGAAAGATTAGCTTTCTCACACGGAAATTTTTGGTAGTGCAGAGGTCCACGTGGTTACTTTTCCTGCCCCCTAAAATGTTCCCTATATTTATGAAAAAAAATCAGTGAATAGTTGAAAAAATTTCTAACACGCGATGTAAAGGCTCGTGTCGATCGGACGTTTACTTTGTTCACAAATAGATCTTGAATTTGGGACTTTTTGTGGGTGTTTTTTAAACGAAAACACCACTTTTCTTTCTTCTCTGGTTGTTTTATTTTCCATCCGATCTCAATTAAAATTTACTAGGCGGGTCGGAGTACTCTTCCTCTACACACTGATTTTTTTTCAAAAATATTGGGATCAATTTAGGGGGCAGGAAAAGTAATTACGTGGACCTCTGCATTTTAGGCTTTTAAGCTGACTTTAGCTGGCTCTTAAATGGTTAGGAAATGACAAAAACGGCGAGGATGTTATTTATAGAAGCAGGCTGAAATGTTGTACTAACAATGCTTGTAAAATGGGAACGGAGCAACTGGAGACTTTCCTGACTTTTCACCAATCGATGGCCACAGATAAATCCGCTATACACTCACAGCTAATTTATTTGGACCAAAAGTGGACTTAACAGGTTATAACATATTCACCTCTTCAATTCTCTCATATCAAGCGGAGTGCTCGGCATTTCAGATCGAGATCCTCTTTAAAGTTAATCGTATTCATACTTTTTTTTTTACTGAGAACAAACTTCGTTCATCATCAATTTACGGTAAAAACGCGAAATTTTAATAGAATTATTGCCATCACAGGTAGCAATTTGTTCGCGATGGCACGATTTCATGTACTTGGCATTAACAAGAAACCTCATCGCGCGTGAGTGCATGCCATGTGGTCAACTCTAAATGCACCAATCATTTGAGCAACACTTCCCGCAAAAAGCAGAGAAAATAATACAAATTCAAAACGGTACAACGTATGGAAACTATTCTAACCCACAGCGTGCAGAGATATCACGAGATTGCAACGCATTACAGCTGATTAGAGCCTAGTTCCTTCATCATCACAAACTGACAGGTGGTAGTAATTTAATTTCTCCAATCTTGGAAGTGAAATTGCTGCTCACGCCTCGGATCTCTTCTAATACATATTACCTCTGCGTTTCCCCCATGCATAAACACGATGTTTTGGCATCAACAACCATCAACAACAACAATATGATGGATGATACACATCTTGCTGCTCGGCAGCCTGGACCGTCACGTGTTACGCTGTCCACAGAGCAGCCAGCCTCCAAATAGACTACATGGCCAAAAAAAATGATCCCATTCCAGGGTCAAAATGAGGTTGTAACATATCTATTTTCAAAAGAAAAGCGGTGTCACTGCGCTGCTACGATTGTTGGCATTTCTTTGTGCCTTGCCTTATGCCAGAAAACACCGGTGTCACTGCTGTTGCTAGTGTTGCTACGCTGCTACGATTGTTGGCATTACTATGTGCCTTGCCTAATGCCAGAAAACACCGGTGTCACTGCTGTTGCTAGTGTTGCTACGCTGCTACGATTGTTGGCATTACTATGTGCCTTGCCTAATGCCAGAAAACACCGGTGTCACTGCTGTTGCTAGTGTTGCTACGCTGCTACGATTGTTGGCATTACAATGTGCCTTGCCCAATGCCAGCAAACACCGGTGTCACTGCTGTTGCTAGTGTTGCTGCGCTGCTACGATTGTTGGCATTACTATGTGCCTTGCCTAATGCCAGAAAACACCGGTGTCACTGCTGTTGCTAGTGTTGCTACGCTGCTACGATTGTTGGCATTACAATGTGCCTTGCCCAATGCCAGCAAACACCGGTGTCACTGCTGCTGCTAGTGTTGCTACGCTGCTACGATTGTTGGCATTACTATGTGCCTTGCCTAATGCCAGCAAACACCGGTGTCACTGCTGCTGCTAGTGTTGCTGCGCTGCTACGATTGTTGGCATTACTATGTGCCTTGCCTAATGCCAGCAAACACCGGTGTCACTGCTGTTGCTAGTGTCGCCACGCTGCTACGATTGTTGGCATTACTATGTGCCTTGCCTAATGCCAGCAAACACCGGTGTCACTGCTGTTGCTAGTGTTGCTATACGCTGCTACAAAGGGTTTTACCCAATTCCAACAATCGCATAACAACAGCAACACATGCCCCACCGCCGGCACCGACAAGTTGGTTCATTCTGTCATCAGCATCGACCTTATCAGTTTCAAGCTAATAATTAATCGAGTGCCTTATTGACAGTCAACTTCATCAACCTTATACTAACTGTTAGGTGTCCTGAACCGTCCAAGAGTTATCCCGGGTGAAATTTCGATCTAATCAGGTCACCGCGCATGTCGGACACGACGTGACAATCAAGGCAGCTTAATCTCGAAACGAGCGCACGGGATGGCATGTCCTTACAAGGAAGCAGGATTACGCCGAGTCGCCAACTGCGACTCGAGCTCTGTACACGCCGACGATGCACCGGACGCACGGAAATGTGCTGGCTTTCATATTTTGCTCGACGTGAGGTGCTCTTGTTTCTTGGGTAATAATTAGTAGATTAATCTGCGGAGACGATCGTGGATTGTGGTCGGTGTGTTTTGTCTTGATCTCTGCGTCGTGATCGCATCAGTTTGAAGACTGAAGTCTGCCATGATGTTTCACGGTGATAGCAGGTCCTGACAGCACAATGGCTTGTTGTATTTTAAAAATGATCCTTTATACGACCGACGAGGATGGAATAATAACGCAAGATCAACGTGTACGACACCGTCTGAATTTCGGAAATGTATAACAGGTAGCGTAAATTGTATATAGGATTAAAAAAATATATTTACTGACTCATGGCGGAAGGAGCTGGGAGAAAAGGGAAATGAGCTGGAAATTTCGAAAAACCGCTAACAGGAAAGCTGGTTATGTTGTGAACACTGTCCATCCACTCGAGGACTCGAACCCCGGTTTCTTGCCATCGCGGCTGCTGCTCTGACAGCTGCAGCTAAATTTACGTCTACTCGGGGACTCGAACCCCGGTCTCCAGCCATCGCAGCTGTTACTCTGTCAGCTGCAGCTAAATGTCCGTCCACTCGGGGACTCGAACCCCGGTTTCTTGCCATCGCGGCTGCTGCTCTGACCGCCGAGCTAAATGTCCGTCCACTCGGGGACTCGAACCCCGGTTTCCTGCCATCGCGGCTGCTGCTCTGACCGCCGAGCTAAATGTCCGTCCACTCGGGGACTCGAACCCCGGTCTCCTGCCATCGCGGCTGCTGCTCTGACAGCTGCAGCTAAATGTCCGTCCACTCGGGGACTCGAACCCCGGTTTCCTGCCATCGCGGCTGCTGCTCTGACCGCCGAGCTAAATGTCCGTCCACTCGGGGACTCGAACCCCGGTCTCCTGCCATCGCGGCTGCTGCTCTGACCGCCGAGCTAAATGTCCGTCCACTCGGGGACTCGAACCCCGGTCTCCAGCCATCGCGGCTGCTGCTCTGACCGCCGAGCTAAATGTCCGTCCACTCGGGGACTCGAACCCCGGTCTCCAGCCATCGTGGCTGCTGCTCTGACCGCCGAGCTAAATGTCCGTCCACTCGGGGACTCGAACCCCGGTCTCCAGCCATCGCCGCTGCTGCTCTGACCGCCGAGCTAAATGTCCGTCCACTCGGGGACTCGAACCCCGGTCTCCAGCCATCGCGGCTGCTGCTCTGACCGCCGAGCTAAATGTCCGTCCACTCGGGGACTCGAACCCCGGTCTCCAGCCATCGCGGCTGCTGCTCTGACCGCCGAGCTAAATGTCCGTCCACTCGGGGACTCGAACCCCGGTCTCCAGCCATCGCAGCTGTTACTCTGTCAGCTGCAGCTAAATGTCCGTCCACTCGGGGACTCGAACCCCGGTCTCCAGCCATCGCAGCTGTTACTCTGTCAGCTGCAGCTAAATGTCCGTCCACTCTGGGATTTATCAAGTAACTTATTACTAGATTAGTCATGTTAGCTCCCAAGATTCACTTGCTCTGCCGATGATACCATGCAGCCTTGCCGCCAGCTGCTTGATAAGAAATTACCTTGCCGATAGAAGAGCGGATGTAATTAACTGTTGAGTACTTACTACCATGGCTTCTCTATCTGGATTCTTTATTTGAGATGCTATCTTGCCGCAATTATTTTAACTGCCACTCTAGAGAAATTTTGATCGCAAGAAACGTTTAAGAACTGAATTGATAACTGGAATGAAACGTTTTACGAGTCTGTCGAAGAGAATGCGGCTGATCGAGGATGCTGGTGAATGATAATCGAGGCTGAGCGATTGATGGCCGGGATATTTGGCATTGTTTTATAATTGGATTACGATGATGTGCCGAGTGGGTCATCGATTCGCCGAAATCCAAGCGAACCCTGGGAAAAAGTTCGCTCGTGTGCGTCTCTAGACCTCAAAAGCAGACTGGTTTTGGATTTTCGAACGGGTGGCCGTAAATTCAACACAAGTTTTTACAACGTCATGACGCTAGTTAAGCTGAATAAAATTCTTTAAGGACTAGTAAAGTTGAATAAACTCCCTCTAAAACTAGTAAAGTTGAATCAACTCCATCTTGAAGGCGGAAGCAACATCAACATTTGGTTGTTGTTGCTTACAACAATTTATTGTTGGTCTGCCCCTAAGGAAAAATAGCGACTGGGTATTTGGAACCGGAATTAGTTCGGTTAAGATTGGATCGTTAATCCAGATTATTGGTCAAGCTGTTTCTTTTTTGATCATATGTTTGGATTTCCCATCATCACTTATATCAGTAGACCAATTTTGGCTTCATTTTAAAATTCTTTCTTTGCAATTGCCAAATTTCAACAATGCATCTTGGCATGAGTTAACGTCTCCAAGAGCCAAGTATTCGAAGGTACAACAATGAGGTTACCTTTACAAGAAGGTACATTGTACAAGTAAAACAATTGCCAATCTTCTCTCACTATTCTACTTTCAATTTCAAAATTAGTGCAAACTTTGGTGTTATTTTAGAACCTTTTTAATATTTGATCGTGCTACAGGAATGTAGAAACATAAAATTTGAAGACTGTCAAATCTATAAGGCACAAAAGCTAATTGCCACTTAACAGTCACTAGTCGTTTTAAGATGCTCCCCCATTAACGTCACATTAAAAACCATGTTTCATTCCAGAAAAGGTGACATTATTATTACAGAAATGTAGGAGAATAACAGGTCTGCATAAATTACCATTTAAAACGTGACTGGAAACTGGCTAGACGAGATTTGCACTCCAAAAATGAAATAATAGGAATATAGCTAAGTCGGTCGTAATTTTCTCGTCTTTTCTCCGAACAAGATCAAAGAGCTATAAAAGTTATTGAGTTTTGTCTCTAGTAAAACACCTAGTTTATAGCCGGTATATTAATTGATTTCGTTCAAGCACGTCGGGTACCTATTTCATAAAGTAGACATGAATCTAGTAGAGCCACATAGAACCTTATAGCTATAGGTCAGTAGCCTCCACCGTTTCAATGTCATTTACGAGAAACAATGGCATACCAAAGCAAAAATTTCTAAGCAAAACCACTGAAAATTTCACCAGTCAATCTAGCGTGAAAATAATGATTAGGCGCTAAGTGGAGTTTCATCGATATATTGTCTGCAATCATTTTAATAGCTCTTATCAATTAAAACTAAAAGTAATCCAAGCATGTGTTACCCGTTATTGCGAAAGTGCAAGCTGATTTTCTACTAATCTGGGAAACAAATGCGCTAGCACCTAGTTAATTGTGATAGGTAAGAAGGTAAGAGCTATTGTCTTCGGTTACAACAGCAATTACGACCACTTTTACTAGAACCGTTCTTCTAGATCAATTACGAAAGTGAAAAAATATACGTGTCTCTAGGCCTTGGGTTATAAATCCTACCAGTTTTACCGAGAGGTCGCATAATTGGTCTAATTTAAATATCGGTAAATAGGCCACGGATGACAATAAAGTCGTTGTATATAGAAGGGTTGACAAGGTTTGTTGTTTTCATGTATGAGTCCGATGGCTTCTAAATTATATTTAGTACCCAAGCTCGATGAAGTTAGAAATAGAATGTATTTATAGATACATACGAGTCAAATAGGAAGTAAAGATTGCGTGAATTGTCAGCCTTCACGAGACAAGGTCCATGGTCCAAAAATGGACATATTATTAAGTTAGAGTTTGAGAAGAACATTTAAAATTTCTTGACCGACACAAAGAAGCGTCGTCAATGCATTGCTTGGCAAAGCTATTTTAAGAGTTGTCGCTAGACACTTGTATAGCCAATTATAATGGGACGTGTGCTTAATTATTGGTTAATGTCATCACAAGTCTAGACCAAGGCAAAGGTGTGAACATGCCGAGGGATGATGTTGACGAACAAGATAAGGGAGATGCTGGTAATTTTCAACGTACCTTGACTTGATGGTCAGATAATCCTCTGGTCAAATGTCACTGCACTATTCGTTGGGCGCACTAGTTTGTTGCTGCTCTTGTAATAAAGATCAGCGAGCGCGGGACCTAAGAACAATGAACCGTGAGCTCGGGAAGGCAAAGGCAAATGCAATGCAACGGTAATCGGTAGTGCTAAAATGGTGGGAGGTGTAACAGAGCTGACGGGGAAAGGCAGAGGGCAGCACATTCGCCACATACTGGCTTGTGATAAATTTAATTTTCAGTCAGCGTCGATTTTTGTAGTTGTTTAAAAGCGTGCATCATTAAAATATGTATTCAAAATATTATTAAATTTTTAGTGTACTTTTACAAGTCGTAGCTTACCTTTTGTTTAGAATTTGAACGATCTGAAGTGCATAAAATTTGACAGATGGTCTGCCTGGCCGTTCCTCTTCGTTCACATGACAATTTGCGGATTACGGTCAGTTGATAAATTTAAATAATACCGCGTAAAACGGTAATACTCAGATGCCAGTATATACCAAAATGTTTCATTGTTAGTTGCTAAGTTAAATCATTATAACTAGTTGGAGACTGCAATGGTGAACTTGTATTTTATCATTATAAAAATAGACCTTCAAAAATTCAATGATTTAATAGTTTGTATACATGATAACCTAGAAACTAAACCATTAAATAAACTTGTGACTATACAATCATAAACATGTCTACATAATTCCCTCTCTTTCCTTCCATTTACTCTTCATGTCTCGCTTCAGTCGACTCTTCCTGTTCTGCTCGTCGCTCTTCTGGTCTTGCGCCGCTCGCAGCTGGGACTTCACGCTCCGTTCGCCGTTGATCTCTTCGTCGAGCTTCTTGACGAGCATCTCCCGCGCCAGCTTCCTGTTGACGTCTTGCGAACGGGACAGGTGGCATTTCACAACGTTGCCTGCCATGGAAAACAAATTTCTTTCATACAAAATAAATAATGAACATTCTCATTGATTAACATCTAGCTAGAATCACCCTCAGTTGAAGTTAGAGCACTCTCAGGAGAAATCTACCTTATTTTAGCAGCACATAAATAGCTGTATTACCTTTTTACACCTTAAACAGTAAAAAATAAACCCAAATTTTAAATTGTAACTGTTTTCGGTCACAAAGACATTAAAATAACAATCTACCGTGTATCCTTGATCTGCAGTTTGGTCTGATTCCCACCAAATAGGTACCTACCTAGCATATTCCAAGCTGATTAAATGTCATTAAGTTTTCTTCAGGCATAACGCTGTTTACTGTCTGGCTTTGTGAGCGTTGTGCTGTGGCTTTTTAAACGCCGGGTTGTTTGCACTTGCAGTGGAAACTTGCGAGCATTGCATAGCGTTGAAGTTCGTCAATAAACGCGGCAGAGTTATGTAAAAATAGTAAATACCGAAAAAAAATACCTACTATTATTCTCTTCACTGCCTATTGTAAGATATTAGCAATCTTAGATGAAGGTTTGATTGTAGCTTTTTGAGATGGCTTTGTATAAAAAGATCAGCAGAGCCAGTGCAAAACCCAGCGATATGCTGATCTCAAATTAATATTTGCAGCGCAGCAAACACAGCGTTTGTAAAGCTCCCAACGCTCTAAACTCGTGCTCTGATTTCAGAATGATACAGTGCCGTGCTCGCAAAGCCCAACAGTAAACGAACCCTAACAAGTGTGAATTTCGTGGCGTTTTGGTAAGAAGTTTTAGAAATTACCTGAAGGGATGTGAGTCAAAACCACACAGTTCGAATTCTTATTCACTGCTTGACCGCCAGGCCCACTTCCTCTAACGAATTTCTCCTCGAGATCATCTTCCCTGATCACAGGTACTCGCGAGTGATCTATGGAAACCTTCGACTCTAAAACACATGAATAACTCAGTGATCTCCTTTGGTTACCTGAAGGTAAATGTGTCAAAACGACGCAGTTCGAGTTTTTGTTCACAGCCGAACCACCTGGGCCACTTCCACGGACGAATTTCTCGGATAGATCCTCCTCGTTTAGTTTGGGTACTTTGGAATAATCGATTTCATATTTACTTTCCAGTATCGTGGCAATAGAAAATTGTTTAGCTATGATGTTTCGTAGATGAGAGCGAATTACGAGTTGGCCTAGCAGCATTATATGATCCGTTTATTTGACAATACTGCCAAGCCTTTCTGGAATAAATACATATCACAGATTAACATCAATTATTCATGAGAAGAGAACCCTTATTTATAAAAAATGAAAATTAAATGAGGATAAAAAAAACAGTAAACAAACACACTTGATATTGAAATGAAATATCTTCTGGACCCGAAAGGGTCTTATTCTTTTCAAACTCTACTTTAACTCTTTTAGTGAAATAATTTTTATCTGTAAATTGTAAGTTCTTCGAATAACGGAGTAAATTTCTATATAACTGCAAAATTTCAGTGGTCTTTGGTAAATTCATCTTGCACCAAATTCGCCATACGTGCTGCGCATTACTAGTCGCGGTTAACTGCTATCGTACCCAACCGAACCTGTAACTAGGTCTCGCTTGTACCAACCCAACAGAAAAGAGGTATGGATGTGTTACATCTAATTAAACATTATTATTTCGTTATATACATCTTTAAGCTAAAAAATGTCATAACTTGTTATTAATTATTTAATTAAAATAATATTTTTATCATGTCATTTATGTTTTTTTATTAAAAAAAATATAAACATTTTCAATCTAGTTTATTTTCCTTTGTTGTGTTTGCACAAAATTTGGGGGCGCTCTCTATTGAGTATTTTGAACATCCATATATCACAGCTGTCAGACTTTCGTGGAAGGAGGAAGTGTTTTTCGGTTGTGCTAATTTTTTAGTTTTTTCCCACAAATGGCATTGACACTGTGGCATACGTTCTTAAGATAAGGTAATGTTAAGTTCAGTGAGCAACACAGTTTTATCTCATTTTATCGCTTAGCTAAATGGTGTAGATATCGTACTAAGATTCATCTCGTAACAGCATCCAAATAAAGTATGTGACATTGTGAAAGCAGTTAGCAATTTTGCAACATTTCTTGCAGTTTAATAGCTTTGTTTGCTCTGTGAAGCATAACTGTGAGATCATTATTCTTGTCACGCCTCAGAAGCATTAAATGTTTCCATTCTGCTTACAACTGACATCAATTGTTTAGTAATGCAGTGTGATTCGACTTGATAATAAGGTAAAACTGGTCGAAGCTATCTCTTCAAGCCTTTGTTCCTGAGTTTCTAAGTTTTAAGTTTCAACCAAAGATCATTTGAGAGTTCTTTAACATTATTAGCTTCTCAAGTTTGACCGTTCGCTACGAGAAAAATATTTTAAAGGAATCGAATCAATTGAATTTACAGGATTTAGTCTTACCTATAGCCATAGGTATCTCTTTTTATACTTTTGAAGTATAATCAAACACACATGAGGTTTTTATGCAGGTGGTAAGTAGACCTAATTTCAATCTTGTCAAAATACAGACTCACTCCTGTTTTCGCACTGCCCGACCCCAAAACTTGCGTCTTCCAAATTGGAAACAGAGATAGTTGCTCAATATAGTGGATTTACTTGAGACCTATTTATAATTATTTTTATAATATCAAAAACTGACACCCCCTATCTATCAAGGTTTCTCTGACATATATAAAAATTATTTTAATCTATTACCTATCTAAAAATCTGTGTCGGCAAAAAATAAATTTTTGATCTTATCTCATACTAGGTCAACGAGCATTGCAAAATAGTCTAGTCCACCAAATTCCACAAAAGGATACCATCATTGAGTTTCAAAACAATAACTACCTTGGGCCTTCTTGCCAAAATTATATAAAATTGTCCTCTTTCATTGAGCTGCTTATATAAAAAAGCAACAACGAATCGAAGTTATCACAAGAGCAAACTACAATAAGCCCTTATTAATGTCGGTTTGTAGTTTTCTAAATGCCGGATGCATTGTGCTTCTGATAAAAGTCGTCTGTGATTGTGAATGAGACAAAACCCACACCGGTCAGAGCAAAAAACAGCCACCTGAGCAAAAGCCCTCCCCAAACTACCATTATAACCCTCAACACTCAATCCTGTAGAAACAAAATCGAACAACTAGAGCTACTTACCAACAGACACTCCCCTGATTTCTTGTGCCTCACGGAACACTGGCTACCCGCCACTGACTCCACCTTTAACATACCCCACTACAATAAGGCAAGCATATTTCATCGTCTATCTTCCTCCCATGGCGGTGTCGCCATATTTGCTAAACCCCAACTCACCACCTCTCCACTAGATCTCAGTCTACACTCAACGGACAAAACACTGGAATGTACAGGCATTATTTGGACCACGCCCCAACGAAACACCCCAGCCGACATGATCATAGCAATCTATCGCTCCCCATCCGCCTGCACAAACTCCTTCCTATCCAAACTAGAAGACCTAATAATACACATCACCAAAATCCACCCCAAAGCTCACATCACCCTATGCGGTGATTTCAACATCAACTTACTTAACTCCAACCCACTAACCACAAAATTCCTAGACATCCTTCACTCCTACAACCTCCACGAAGCAATTCTCACTCCAACCCGCATCTCCACAACATCTTCCACGTTAATTGACAACATCTTTACATCACATCCCATCCACACCCTAAGGCCATCCACTTTCGAGAGCGGTTTCTCAGACCACCTAGCCCTCAAAATAGTTCTAACTCCCGGCAATTCCTCCCCTGCCAGACCTAATTATATTAAAAAACGCGTATTCTCCCAAAAGAATCGCGATCACTTCAAAACCCTACTCCAAACCGAAACGTGGACTGAGATGACTCTAACCACCGATATGGATAACATATACAATGCCTTTGCCACAAAACTAACGACTCACTTCCACACTGCCTTTCCCCTTCAAAAAGTAAAACTCAAACCACCAACCCCAAACAGCTGGATCACGCCCGAACTCCAAGCTACAGGGGATCACTTACGTGATTTGCATACGTACCTCACGATCTCTCCCAACCCACTCCTCAAACCACAGTACAAAGATCAACTGAAACAACACGTTGCAAACCTAAAGACCACAAAGAGAAACCACAATGACCAAGTCATAGCAAAATCCAAAAATAAATCCAAAGCCTCTTGGAACATCATAAAATCCTGCTCGAAACCTGCTTGCCTCCCCGAACAACCCAAACTCCTTATCAACAACGTCAATATATCAGACCCCCACATCCTGGCAGAGGAATTCAACAAATTCTTCGCCAAAGCAGGAAACGCCGCCGCGCCTATAAGCCCCGGCGCCAACCTCCCACCAGTCCTAGCCAAGTCACCCTCCAAGTCAATATTCCTTTTCCCTACATTTCCTGCAGAAATCTCCCTCGCAGCCCGCTTCCTCCAAAACAAACACTCCAGCGGACTAGACGAGTTCTCCGGATCCCTCACTGCCAGCAACATACACCTCCTAGCCGACCCTCTCACCCTCATCATCAATAGCTCTTTCACCTCCGGCATATTTCCCACCAAACTCAAACAGGCTCTCATCATCCCAATCCACAAGAAGGGAGAAAAGTCCAATATTGACAACTATAGGCCCATCTCTCTCCTCTCCACTATATCCAAACTCATCGAAAAAATCATGCTCTCCCGACTTCTTTCCTTCCTAAACTCCCAAAACATCCTTGCAGACTGCCAACATGGCTTCCAGAAGAATAAATCCACCATCACAGCCATCTTCCAATTCCTCTCCACCCTCCATACCGCACTTGACAAAGGCGATCAGGCACTAGGACTCTTCTACGATCTGAGTAAAGCCTTTGACACCATCAACCATTCCCTCCTCCTCTCCAAACTCCAATCGCAAGGAATCCGAGGAACCGCTAACAAGTGGATTGCCTCATTCCTCTCCGACCGCACCCAGGTTGTTCGCATCAACTCCTCAACCCCCGGCAACCCCCCTTTCCTATCTACCCCCCTCCCTATCAAACAAGGTGTACCGCAAGGCTCGGTGCTCTCCCCCCTCCTCTTCCTGCTCTACGTCAACGACCTCCCTCAACTCATAACCCAAGGCTCCCTTTTCCAATTTGCAGACGACACGACCCACCTCCTCACCATCCCAAAATCCCAACCTATGAGCTCCCTCACCCAAACTGCAAACTCCCAAACTAAAATCATCACATCATATTGCCTTGACAACCAACTAGCCCTCCAGCCAGCAAAGTCCACCTTCATCAACTTCCACTCCAAGGCAAACGCCCCCGACTACTCCCCCCTCATCCGAGTCAACAGCAGAGGTATTCCCAGTGCCCCCTCTTCAAAATTCCTTGGCATTTACATCACCCCAACCCTAGACTGGTCACTACATGTTCAAAAAACCCTTTCCAAAATCAAAACTACCTGCTTCCTCCTCCGTCGACTAAAAAAGATAGTAAACCTCCACACCGTCAAACTAGTTTACCACGCACACCTACACTCACACCTATCATATGGCCTCCTTTTCTGGGGCACCTCCACCCAAGCAAAAAGGATCTTCATTGCTCAAAAACAAGCGGTCCGTATCATCGCAGGAGCGCCCCGTCGTAAGACATGCAAACCACTCTTCATAACCCTCAAAATCCTCACCCTCACCTGTACCCTCATTCAAATCGCAAGCACCCTAGTTAGATCCCACCCCGACCTATTCCCATCTAACTCCTCCGTTCACTCCCACGCAACGAGGAATAGACAAGAAATCAGAGCCCTCCCCCACAAAACCACACTCTTCGAACAGAGCCCCCTATACCTCTGTACCAAAATCCACAAGCACCTTCCCGCCTTCATCAAGGACTCCCCTACCCGCAGCTATTTCGACACTAACCTACGTACTTTCCTTCTTAACAACCCCTTCTACTCCCTCGACGAATTCTTCCTATCTAGCACGGTGTAAACTGCCACCTGTAATTGTGTAATTATGTAAACATCTCAAAACAAAACCTATTATTATTACGACCATAGTTTACTTTTAACAATATTATATTATACTATTCATTTTACATACTTTACATATCATATTATCGCTTGCCTGACGTTGTTCACACCTGTATTCTGTACATGTCACGAACCAAAATAAAAAATACAATACAATACAATCTTTCTATGATGTAATGCCCACATTTGCAAGGCAATAGTAACTCTTTGTTTATTCTGCAAGTAATTGCTTCAAATCACTGCCAAAACAATGGAACGTGACAAGATTAGAACCTTTATTTTCCAAATCTAGAACTTGAAATAATTTGCGTTTCTTAGCAGCCTGAGTTTTTTTATCTTACTTTTAAACAATATTCAGATCCAATGCTCAGCTACAAAAGAAGACACATGATGCACCGTGCAATTCTGAGATGACGATCAAGTGTCAATTTGTCGCTCAAGCTTCAGTTGCAATTTCCTGTCGTTAACCAATTTAGACTTCCTCCGTCAATTGACAGCTCGCCATTGTGAACCAAATTTATATTATTTTTAAACCTTTTTCAAGACGACATTGTCACATTGAGGCCAGTTGAAGCAGGAATCAACTCGAGATGTCAGTGTTCTGTACTTGATAATCAGATTTCCGTTGATTCCTTAACTCGACATCTTAAAAAAGTGTCTTAAAAACATCTTAAAAGTGATTTTATGACGTAGGTAGAATATTCTTTGACGTACACTCTTTGGTAATTATTTCATTAGTTACTCTTTTTAATTTAATCCAATTTTGCTTTTTTAGCCGTCTAACATGTTTTTTTTCTAGAAAGGAATGTCATAGGTACTAGTAACTTAGGTAGTACTTTGTGTTAAAAATACAAATACTGTGATAGTCAATAATTGAGCAACCTGCTCAAGATAGTTATAGATAGTTATACAAAGTACCGAGTTGGTTTTTTGTCTTTTATGTAGACAAATCGACCATTGGAAAATGAATACCTAAACAGATTTTTCTCTAAAAATACTGATACCTACATAGAATAGGAATACTGAAAATACTAGCGCTGATATTTTGAACGACTGGCTTAACATATTTATTATTTACTAAAGTTGTTGACCGATTCAACATTTGACATTTCATCAACGGGGAAAACCGGTGAAAAGAAAAAGACCTATTTTACTCAGAGAAAAATGAGTCAGATACCCACTGGACGTACTACCTGTTTCCAAAAAAATACAACAAGCTCTGCTAAATAACAAAGGAAGATAGGGAAATCACAACCCGAATTGCTCTGCCTGGCTTTAGCGAGTGGCTATCATGACGTCATTTGTATCATGAATGAATCGGGAGTTCATTGAGAATGCTGCTGAGCGTGATGTTTGTCGTGTCTTCCAGACGGGATCGCGGCTGCCGTCATGGCAGACGAGGGTGGAATCGAGTGGCTCTACGAGCTGCTACAAGACGTGCAGCTCGACCAGTTCCTCACACGCATCAGAGATGACCTCCAGGTACGGTTTCCATCGAGTTCCGTCGAAACCAGCACAAACATTGCTTTCTTGTATGCACACCAACAGTGAAATGTCACTGTCACCGATAAACTGAACGTAATTTCCCTCTCTTCGCCCAGGTTTTTAAGCTTGCCAATCTTACAGCACAATGCTCATGTGAAGTCAAGTATCTTCAGTATCTTTTCATCAATGAAAAGGAGTTAGATTTGAAAAATATATATACCTTTTCACTACTTTTGACCGACTGTATTGAAAAGTTTCAAACAATTTGTTTCACGTTTAACCGAAGATAATATCGACACAACCACCCCTCCCTCTCCTTGTGTGAGTTGAGAGTGGGAAGCTTGCCAAACTGACAGCACCAAGCTCATGCAAAGTCAAGCTAACTTATTCAAGATGAATGAAAGTTGAATTGCAAAACCAGGTATACAAACATTCTACAGTGAAAAGGAGATAGATTCAAAAAAAATTCTACCTTTTCACTCCTTTTGACCGACCGTAGTAGAAAGTTTCAAGCGAACGACATTACCGTTGAAGTTTCAAACGAAACTTTTCATGCTAACACTGCTAAACCGAACGCAATATCGACTCAACCGCACTTTTCCCTCTCTCCGGCCAGGTTACCCGTCTGGTGCACTTCGACTTTGTGCAACCGGAAGACCTCGAGAAGATCGGCATGGGCAAGCCGGGCGTCCGTCGCCTGCTCGAGGCGGTCAAGAAACGCAAGACCCAGCAGTGGAAGAAGAACATCCTGACCAAGCTGATACCGACGGGCGGCGGCGGCGGCAGCGGAAGCGGCGGGAAGACCAACGCCGCCGCCAAGAAGGGGGCGGCGGGCGAAGCGATGGCCGGCATCGGTCTCACCTGTCTCATACAGGAGAAGGACGTCACGTGAGTTGAGACGTTGGACAGGGTCGTCGAATCGTCGCAATACCGCTATAGTAGTGCTTTAGTGGCGTTATAAGTTGACCATCATGCACATGATCGGTTCTGTTTGGGGAGAGGTTGGAGGGTTTGAAGTTAGTACGTCACTCGCCTTGCTTATCAACCTCTCGACAGCACGGATTAGTGTAGGAATCCTGTGGTTCGAGTTGTACTGTCCTTCGGAAGGGACGTAAAGCCAGTTGTCCCTCGGTGCTTTTCGACAGGAGCAGGCTACGTGCCGGCACCGGGTTTCCCCTCCTCCCTTCTAGGCTAGGTTAGGTTCATCATCATTCATCACCCTTCCATTCACCGACGCCATAAGACCAGTGCCATAGGGCCAGTTGTCAAAACAGTGCGTCGCTAAACACCAATAATCATTCAATCCTACAACATATCGTCTACCCGTGCAGCCTGAAGCTAACCCCGTACGCTGGCTTAAAACCGATTGTGTCCCTACATTAACTGACTACGAAGCTGATTCCGTAATCGCTGTTACCAGCTAGTAACAGATCGTGTCCTTTGCGCAGGCTTTCTACGAAGCTGGGCGACGGCTCGTTCGGCGTCGTGCGCAAGGGCGAGTGGACGACGTCAACGGGACGCGCCCAGCCGGTGGCCGTCAAGATCCTGAAGCAGGACGCGTTTGCCGTTCCCGGCGTCTTCGAGGACTTCGTCAAGGAGGTGCAGGCGATGCACCACCTCGACCACCACAACCTGATACGGTGAGCCGAGCTTCATTCCCTAATCGGACGAGTTTAAATAGACCTTAGTGTGAATTTAATCGTGAATGCAAAATATCTCCAGTATTATTCCGGATTCGAATCCCGGTACGTATGTAAATTTTGGAATTGATATTTCGTTTCTAATAATTCCACTCGTAGGAAAATGACGTCAGATATCCACTGGACGTACTACCAGTTGTGAAAAAATGAGGAATTTGTATAGAAGCAGGTTGAAATGTTGAACTAAAAATGCTTGTAAAATGGGTACAGTGCATTTGGGGTCTTTCCGGATTTTTCACATATTGAGTGCCACAGATAACTTGCCTACACTCACAGCTATAAGTATAACTCATTTTGACCAAAAGGGGACTTAACTGGTCATTAAACTCACCTCACCTATTCAAATGGTATGAATACAGGAGAAAGAAGGCGAGAAAACTGAGCAGGAATATCGAGCATTTTCATCCGTGTTCGTCCCACACAGTGACTGGTACCTCGTTGAGAACTTGTTGGCGTCACTGGGTGAGCGGGAGCTGTGGTGAGAATGCTCCACCGACATCAGTATAGGATGCAGGTTGTTTGGCAAGATCACCAATGGTTTTTCCGTGGTTTCTTGAGCCATTGGTGGTTGTGGTGATGTTGTTCATAGTCATGCTCTGTGCTGGTTACGATTTGATGTCTCTACGTCTCGATGCTCGACTTTTCGATGTCCCCTGAAGATGATGAACAGAGTTTCATCGAAACCTCGACTAACCAGGCTGTTTTAAGGGATTAGTTATACATCAACACATAGATAGAACTTGCTTAACATCACCACAATGTCGACTACAACCTGATTGCGGTTGCAGCCTATTCGGCGTTGTGCTGTCGCAGCCGATGATGATATCAGAGCTGGCACCAGGCACACCCTTAAGCTGTAAACTCACTATCATTTAACAAACATGGCAATACTACACAATCTAACCCAACTTGTCGTGCACCATAACCTAGAACCCGACTTCCGTTGCAGCCTGTTCGGGGTGGTGCTGTCGCAGCCAATGATGATGATAACGGAACTGGCGCCGCTGGGCAGCCTGCTGGACTACCTGCGCAAGCAGTGCCAGCGCACACCAGTCACCACGCTCTGGGACTACGCGCTGCAGGTGTCGACGGGCATGGCGTACCTCGAGTCTAAGCGCTTCATCCACCGCGACCTGGCGTGCAGGAACGTTTTGCTGCAGGCGGTCGACAAGGTGAGTCGACGTGGCGAAGGCGTGTGATACGCCGGGCGAAGTACGGATGTTATTGCGGCAGATCCCGTCCGAGTCTGCGCTTTGATTGATTTTTGGCACTGTTTTGATAACTGGCCCTGTGGCACTGGTCTAATGGCGTCGGTGAATGTAAGGGTGATGATGAACCTAACCTAGCCTAGAAGGGAGGAGGGTAAACCTGGTGCTGGCACGTAGCCTACTCCTGTCGAAAAGCACCGAGGGGACCACCGGCTTTACGTCCATTCCGAAGGACGGTACAACTCGAACAACAGGATTCCTCCGCTAATCCGTGCTGTCGAGAGGTTGATAAGCAAGGCGAGTGAAGTTGTCGTACTAACTTCAAACCCTCCGACCTCTCTCCCGAACAGAACTGATCAGGTGCATGATGGTCACCCATCAAACACCTAACTCGGTGCTAAGTTGCTTAGCTTTGGTGATCTTTTTGTCTGACAACCGTTGTGTTTTCAGATCAAGATCGGTGACTTTGGGCTGATGCGCATGTTGCCCCAACAAGACGACTGCTACGTAATGACGGAACACAAGAAGGTCCCCTTCCCCTGGTGTGCCCCCGAGAGTCTCAAGGTAAATAAGATAATATAATTTTTACTTTATTCAAACTCAAGTGTTTTCCTAATCAGATCTTAGCACGTTAGTTTTCGGAAAAACTATTCAACTGGGTATTGAATGCTACGTCCGTCGAATTTATACGCAAGTTATACTTGAGTTTAGACCGTTGATAAAGCAGACAGCGCAGCTTTGCGACACGTCGGCAAAAGAAGCTGTTTGCTTCTAAGTACTCTTTTATATCTGTCTCAACTCTCAAACAACCTCGTCCTGTGTTGCTCCTTTATGCTCGTAGCGATGTGGTTATCTAATTCAATTTTTACGTACAGTTGCTACCCTGACCGTCGACATCCCATTTGGTAGCAAACTGTTACATCGTAACCACACCAGACCTCCGCATCTCGTAACCTAACCGGAAACACACCTAACCTCCTCCATCTCCGACGGACGAATCCTGCATGTAACGCGTCGTTTGTCCGCAGGTGCGCCAGTTCAGCCACGCGTCAGACACGTGGATGTTCGGCGTGTCCGTCTGGGAGATGTTCTCGTTCGGCGAGGAGCCGTGGGTCGGGCTGAACGGCTCGCAGATCCTGCGCAAGATCGACCGCGACGGGGAACGCCTCGCGCAGCCCGACGCGTGCCCGCCCGAAATCTACGGCCTGCTCATGCAGGTGAGCGGCGACGGCAGGGGGTGCTGTTTGAGACGGGACGCTGCTGGCTCAGCACGATCTTAGCTTCCTTTTTTTACAACTTGCATAATTTGGCAGCTAAATTCGGTGGCACGGCAGTCTTGGGCTTAGGGATCGGTAACAATTCTTAGTTTCAGTGTATTTTATTCTGAATCGCTTAGAAAAGAAGAGCTTCACTCACAGCAACGTCTCGATGCCGTGTTTTCGTGCTGGTCTTTCACACGGTTCAAACTCGGCGCCGCATCTCGGCTCCATACTCACCAGAGCGATTCCAGCGATCCCGGCGCTCACCATTATCTCCGAGCAAACTGCTTGCCGTTTTGGCTACGACTCTACACTTATTTACACAATGGCTAAGCTTTGCGAAACTTCGCGACAAGTTTGAGTTTGGCAGCTTAGCATTTAACAATCGAGTTACCGACCAAATTACCGAAATTACCAAATTACCGACCAACAATCGAGTTAAATTATGTAGACGATACATCAACCAAGGTTCTTTTTAAGACCACAAGTCCGTCAAATCAGAGCAAGACCGACATCTACTCAACCATCTTTCCGTGGCTCTGAACCGCTCTGCCCTACCATATTTCTGAACGCTTGCAGTGCTGGGCGAAGAATCCTACGGACCGGCCGACGTTTGCGGCCCTCAAGGAGTTCCTGTGCCGCACGCTGCCGCTGGTGCTGAAGGCGACGTCGGCGTTCGCCGAGCCCGAACGGCTGGCCGTCGACGTCGGCGACTCGATCGCCGTAATCGACGGCCGCCCGGAGATGTACTGGTGGAAGGGGCAGAACCTGCGCACGTTCGATGTCGGTGAGTCGCGTTCGCGCGCGCGGTCTTCCCTCGGTGATCTTGTGATGCACCGATTCCATTCAATCAAAATTCAATCAAAATTCAATCAAAATGAAGTCATGATACCCACTCGCTAAAGCCAGGTAGAGCAATTCGGGTTGTGATTTTCCTATCATCCTTTGTTATTTAGCAGAACTGATTAATATGTCCTGTCCAGTGGGTATCTGACGTCATTTTTCTCTTAGTGAAATAGGTCTATTGTAGGTTAAGATTAGGGATGCCTCCGTTAGGAAAACCGTCCATGCTCTCCGGACAATCCCAAAAGTAAAAAATCCCTTGAATAGCCAGAGGGTTTCCCCTCCTCCCTTCTATTCTAGGTTAGGTTCATCACCCTCATCATCACCCATCCATTCACCGACGCCATTAGACCAGTGCTATTGGGCCAGCTGTCGAAACAGTGCGTCATTAAACACTAGTAATCAATCAATTCAACAAGGCACACTTCATTTACTGAGAGAGCGTACATCCCCGCAGCGATTGCTAGAGTTTGAATCGCACTTTGTCTTACCTACCTATTTAATTAAGAAACTGTCAGTACAGATAACGATCAACACCGGCAGGCGGCAATAGTCGTGGGAATTTAATTGATGAGCGTAACGAGCGTAGCGGGTGAAGCGAAATCTTCAATTACACTTACTGCAAAAAAAAGTCTCATTTTTTTTTTTTTTTTTTTTTGTTTGTTTTTTTGTGTGTTTGTTCGCGCTCTACAGGCCAAACGCCAAAACGGATTTTGATGAAATTTTATATGGACCTTCGTTTTCTCTGAACTTAGATCTGCCACGTTTTTGAAGCAAATCGGACGAGTAAATTTTATGTTATTAAGTTTTTACGAAATTTTTCAGTTTATACAAAACACGTTTTGCACTCTAGAAGCCCAGCATCTGAATATAATTTAACGAAACTTTCAGAATATGTGGACCTTTACTATTCAATGTTTGTGTAAAAATTTCATTGTTGCATGTTTAGCGCTTTTCTTGAAAATGGCGCTTTTATGACGTTTTTTAGCGCTTTTTTAGCGTTTTTTTTAGTTTTTTGCAACTAAAGCAAATTTATCTTCAACCGATCTTTACAAAATTTACAGTGTGCATTATAAATCGTAAAAAGATGATACTGTGTTAATTTGAAGCAAATCAGTCGAATTGTTTTTCCTTAAATCGATTTTTACGTTTTGAAATATTGAAACAATGTCCCGACGACTACATCATGGTATTTCCAGGTAACGAATGTCATTGAAGAGGCTGATAATTTATCACTGAACATGTTAAATTGATCATAAAAGCCTCTAGGCTATGCGTACACGCAATATAATCGCGTTGTGGGTGAGCGTAAATATTACGCTCATCCACAACACGATTATATGAGTGTTCGCATAGCCTAGTCCTAAATGCAAATACTCGTTGCGTGTACGGTTGACAATGATTATTAGTAACGAAATATCTATTCCAAAATTTAAATCCATACCGAGATTCGAATCCGGGTCTTTGCCTGTCCGGGGCACTGCACTTATATCCATTATGCTACACGGACATTGACAACCAGCTGTAGATTTAATATCAAGTTTATTTGAGTTGTTGGGCTGTTGAGTTGTTGGAGCCCAACAACTCAAATAAACTTAATATCAAATCCACAGTTGGGTGGGGTAGGGTTGGGTTGTGTGGGGTTTGGGTGTAGCATAATGGATAAGTGCAGTGCCCCGGACAGGCAAAGACCCGGATTCAAATCCCGGCACGGATGTTAATTTTGGAATTGACATTTCATTACTAATAATTGACACTGACAACAGATTGTCAACACCGTGCCGTCAAAACAGCACGTCCTAACCAACGATCGCCCGGTTCCGCAGGCCAGTTCCCGCGCTGCGTCGCCGATCCGATGCGACGCAAGGCGGCCGAGGACATATCGCGGCCGTTGCAGCACAGCTTCATCCACGCCGGCCACGGCTCGCCCGTCGGCCAGTCGTGGGGCAGCCCGGCGTTCATCGACAGCGTCTACCTGGCCAATCCCATGGAGCCGCCCGACGTTATCGGGCTGCAGCAGGCGCTGGGGCCGTCGCCCAAGCTGCCCGACCGCAAGAAAAGTAGGTGGCAACGTTTAGTTAGGTTATGTCGGGTTGGAACTTGAAACGCAGGGTTTGACGAAACATGTGACTGTAAAAGGGGCTTGACACGGTCATAGGCGGTTGTATACAAGACTGCTGTACAAGGGTTTGACAAAACATGTGACCGTGTAAAAGGGGCTTAACACGGTCATAGGCGGTTGTATACAAGACTGCTGTACAAGGGTTTGACAAAACATGTGACCGTGTAAAAGGGGCTTAACACGGTCATAGGCGGTTGTATACAAGACTGCTGTACAAGGGTTTGACAAAACATGTGAACGTGTAAAAGGGGCTTAACACAGTCATAGGCAGTTGTATACAAGACTGCTGTACAAGTGTTTGACGAAACATGTGACCGTGTAAAAGGGGCTTAACACAGTCATAGGCAGTTGTATACAAGACTGCTGTACAAGGGTTTGACAAAACATGTGACCATGTAAAAGGGGCAAAAGTCTACGACTCAGACTTGCATATCCGTTCTCCGCAGAGCTGGCCAAGGAGCGTGGAGGTGGGGGCGGCAAGCCCTTCAGCTACACGAAGCTGACCAACGACGGGGGGCGGCGTGACTCGGCGGGGGCAGCGGTGGACTCGCGGGGCCGGCTGCCGAGTCTGGGAGACGTGCGGCCGGGGGGCAAGGCGTTGCTGGTCGACATCGATAACCTGACCCCGTTGCGCAGCAGCAACGCACAGGTGAGATTTATTCACCGATCTCGGTAACCTACGATAGCGCGGCGTGTTGAGCTGATGTTAAGTGAAGTGAAGCAAGGTTATCGCCATCCTGGTCACCCCTATAATGCAATTTTAATGATGTAATACTGGTAATACCGTCTTCACATGGTGTAATTCTGACCTTTCATGCTGTAATACTGACCTTTCATGATGATAAACCGAGAACTATGAACTGAAAATATTCCTACAGTTATTAAATTGATGGGAGAGCCCTTTCCTCAACCAGCGAAGGCAGGAATCTTGTGTGGCCGGATAGCTCAGTTGGTCAGAGCAACCGCCCGGCAAGCGGAAGGTCCCGGGTTCATGTCCCGGTTCGGACGCACATTTTTCCTGCTCAGCTGACATCGATTGCCTACTGGCGTAAGCCCAGTAACATCAATTTCCCAATTATTAAATTGTTTCTACACCAAATTCACCAAATTCACATAAAACTATACTCACCAAAACCCCGTTTCCAGTTCCCGCCGGACGCGGCGTTCGCTGCAGCTCCCCGTCTGCCTTCGAGCGGCTCGCTGCTCGACGATCCGATCGACGACGCCGCCGCCGACGTCCCCAGCTGGCGCGCCGACGACGAACGCATCTACGCCAACCTCCCCGCGCCGCCCGGCACCGCCGCCTCCCTGCCCGCCGGCCTGCCCTTCCGCCTCCCCGCCGACATAACCTACGAGTACCAGCCGCCGCCTCCTGCGCCGCCGTCTGTAGATCCCTACGCCCGGCCGCCGCCGTCCTTAGATCCCTACGCCCAGCCGCCACCGTCCGTAGATCCCTACGCCCGGCCGCCACCGCCGCCGTCGCCCGACCCATTCGACACCAGCTCCGTCTACGGCAACCCGCGCTACTACTCGCGCGTCACGCCCGACTCCTGCTACCGGAACGTCGTCGAAACAAAGCCCGCCTGGCCCGCCGACGTCGCCGCCACTCTGTCGCCGTTCGACTGGTCGGCCGAGATGAAGCTGCCCGACGTTTCGCGGCTGAACGTCTCGAAGGAGGCATTTGAGCCGCCGCCGCCGCTCGACGCCAAGTTCATCGCCGAGCTCGAGAAGCACCTCGGCGAGAAGGAGGCAAGCGCCAACTCACTGGGCGGCGGCGGCACGGGGGCGAACGGCGACCCGACGGCGAACAACGCGACGGCGTTCCCGGCCCTGCGGCCACCGCCGCCGTCGGGGAAGTCGGCGTGCTACGACGCGGCGCGCGTCCGCAACGCGCTCTACTCGAAGGCGGTGAATGTGCGCGAGGCGGACGGCGGGAGGGCGGCGCGTTCTGCGAGCGTGTGCCTGCCGGGCCGGGGGGACGGGGGGTGGGGCGCGGAGGGGAGGCCGCGCGGGCAGACGGTGGAGTACAACGGCGGCGGCGGCGCGAACGGCTGGCCGGGCGGCGAGGCGCGGACGGGGAACTACGGGACGGTGGCGGCGCGAGATGGCGGGAAGATCTACGAGGTGAGTGACGAGATGGATTGGTTGTCGCAAATGTCTTACCAGGCTGTAGGATGCAGGACACTCTGCCAGTAAACATCTCACCAGGCTGTAGAATGCAGGAAACTCTGACAGTAAATATCTCACCAGGCTGTAGGATGCAGGAAACTCTGCCAGCAAACATCTCACCAGGCTGTAGGATGCAGGACACTCTGCCAGCAAACATGTCACCAGGCTGTAGAATGCAGGAAACTTTGCCAGCAAACATCTCACCAGGCTGTAGGATGCAGGACACTCTGCCAGCAAACATCTCACAAGGATGTAGGATGCAGGACACTCGGCCAGCAAACATCTCACCAGGCTGTAGGATGCTGGAAACTATGCCAGCAAACATCTCACCAGGCTGTAGAATGCAGGAAACTCTGACAGTAAATATCTCACCAGGCTGTAGGATGCAGGAAACTCTGCCAGCAAACATCTCACCAGGCTGTAGGATGCAGGACACTCTGCCAGCAAACATCTCACCAGGCTGTAGGATGCTGGAAACTATGCCAGCAAACATCTCACCAGGCTGTAGAATGCAGGAAACTCTGACAGTAAATATCTCACCAGGCTGTAGGATGCAGGAAACTCTGCCAGCAAACATCTCACCAGGCTGTAGGATGCAGGACACTCTGCCAGCAAACATCTCACCAGGCAGTAGGATGCAGGTCACTCTGCCAGCAAACATGTCACCAGGCTGTAGAATGCAGGAAACTTTGCCAGCAAACATCTCACCAGGCTGTAGGATGCAGGACACTCTGCCAGCAAACATCTCACAAGGATGTAGGATGCAGGACACTCGGCCAGCAAACATCTCACCAGGCTGTAGGATGCTGGAAACTATGCCAGCAAACATCTCACCAGGCTGTAGGATGCAGGACATTCTGCCAGCAAACATCTCACCAGGTTGTAGGATGCAGGACACTCTGCCAGCAAACATCTCACCAGGCTGTAGAATGCAGGACACTCTGCCAGCAAACATCTCACCAGGCTGTAGAATGCAGGACACTCTGCCTGCAAACATCTCACCATGCTGTAGGATGCAGGACATTCTGCCAAATAGTATTGTTGAGCTGGGGACAGAATCTTCAGCCCCGCCTAGGCGGTGTGGGGTGATGTTCGGTGCTTTTCGACAGGAGTAGGCTACATGCCGGCACCGGGTAACTCCTCCCTTCTAGGCTATAGGTTCGGTTGATCATCACCCTTTCCTTCACAGACGCCATTAGACCAGCGCCACAGGGCCAGCTGTCAAAACAGTGCGTCGTCAAACACCAATCATTCGACCAATCCGCAGGCTCCGCCGAACGCGACGTCCCCGTCCGGCCGCCCGGCGTTCGTCGACAACGGCATCCTGAAGCCGAGCCGCGTGACCTGCGACGCCAACTACGTCAACGCTGCGATCAACGCGGCGATCCGCGGTGGGGGCGGCGGCGGCGAGCCGTTCGTGGCGGCGGCGACGTCGCCGTCGCAGCTGTTCCCGCCGTCGTCGTTCGACACGCCGAAGCGCGTGCGCAGCCGGCAGCAGGAGCTGCGCGCGATGCAGATGCAAGCCCTGTGAGTGCACGCTTTGTGTTCCGCGAGGAGATGTAGTTTTAAGATCGTTTCAAACGTTCCGTAGGTACTTATTAATTTATGAATAACCTTTGTTAGAAACAAAATATCAAATCCAATATTTACATTCGTACTGGGATTCGAATCCGGATCTTTTTCTCTCCGGGACACTGCACTAACCTTGTCCCTTCAGCGCTAGCAGTCAGTACGATTACCAATTTGATGGCAAGTGAATTTGCATTCACCGATTTACCTTTATTTCAAAATGTATTAGCATATAACTGTAATAATAAAGTTACTGCTAAAAAGCTAGAAGGTATGCGGGTGGTTGATTCGTTTAGTCACTGTTCTAGTGTTTGATTTAGAAATTTTGAAATAGCGCCTTGTGGATTTAGTTTCATGAGTTGGTGAAATGTATATGGCGGCCATTTTTTGAGTATAACCTTATCCTGGATAGAATGTAGCAGCATTGAGTATATAGACTCAGACACTTACAGAGACGCAACATCACATTGAGTTAGGTGTTTGATGGGTGACCATCATTCACATGCACAGTTCTGTTCGGGAGAGAGGTCGGAGGGTTTTAAGTTAGTACGACAACTTCACTCGCCTTGCTTTTCAACCTCTCGACAGCACGGATTAGCGGAGGAATCCTGTCGTTCGAGTTGTACCGTCCTTCGGAAGGGACGTAAAGCCGGTGGTCCCCTCGGTGCTTTTCGACAGGAGTAGGCTACGTGCCGGCACCGGGTTTCCCCTCCTCCCTTCTAGGCTGGGTTAGGTTCATCATCACCCTCACCATCACCATTTCATTCACTGACGCAATAAGACCAGTGCCAAAGGGCCAGTTGTCAAAACAGTGCGTCGTTAAACACCAATAATCAATCAATCAATCAACCGAAGGTGCTTATCCCAACCTAGCTTTCAAGAATGCTATAAACGGAGATTTCTTGCGTTTGCTGACGTGACTTTGCGCCGTTCGCACAGCAACGGCGGCGGCGACGGCGCTGCTAACGTGAACGACGCGTGGAGCACGAACGCGCGGCTCTACGGAACGCTGCCCAATCGGGAGTCGGCGGCGGCGGGCAACGGACGGCAGAGAGAAGAGGCCGCTTTCTACGCGACCACACAGACACACCACACCATGGTGAGCGTTTGGACGCTTTGCTGCAATCACACACCGATAACTCCACTAAGCTCGAATCAATCTTGTTGCCACCGTTCTAATCAGGTTTTGATGTTGTTGCCACGGTTCTAACTGCATTTTGATGTTACTTTATTATACTAATCAGTCTAAACTCGAGTGCAAAATCCGAACAAATCAAAGACAAAGAACGAAAAATTACTCGGCCTCCGAAATAATATTTCTATATGCTTTATAAAAATAAAAAATCCGAAAAAAACTATTTGACTCTGTCCCTAAGTCTTCCTGACTAATTAGTGAGAATTTAATCCTAAATGCAAATACTCGTTGCATGTAGACGTGTAGACAATGATTATTAGTAACTTAATATCAATTCTACAGTCGGTTGTCCGTGTAGCATAATGGATAAGTGCAGTGCCCCGGACAGGCAAAGACCTGGATTCGAATCCCGGTAGGTACGGACGTAAATTATGAAATTGATATTTCATCACTAGTAATCATTCCTGACTATTGGAAACGGATGTGTACGGTTGTGCTCTGCTTGGAAATTGTGGCCGTCCTAAAAAGGACCTTGTACTTTAGGACGGCCATAACATTCAAGCAGAGCAAAACCGTACACATCCGTTTCCAATAATCATGGCTCTGAACCACTCCGCATTTCCATTCCTGACTAACTATTTCCAGCCTGCTAATCTAATCCCTCCCCTTTCATCTACCTGAACATCTCCTACAATCTTTTCTATTCCATCTTTCCGTTTTAAATCGGTACAACCCAGCGGAAGACTTTCAACGCTAGCCAACCATGTCGTCTAACCGCGAACGTGTTTGCCCGACAGCGCGGCGCTCCCAGCGTCGGTGGCGAGCTCCGCGGGGAGAAGGTGTCGCGGGTGCTGGCGGCGGTGGGCGACGGCAACGAGGACGAGTGCGTCGCCGCGTTGCAGGCCTCCGGCTGGGACGTCGCCGCCGCCGTTCGACGGCTGAAGCTCGACAGGCTGCTCAGGTGGGTCTAGCGGAGGGCGTGTACTGCCGGCCGTTCTCGACTTCTCGATGACATCTCCATTTTTTTCAACGTTTTTAATTGAACAAATGAACGCTGTCATCGAAATTACGAGTGATTTGTAGAATTATTACTCTGACATGACGAGTGACTTATCGGACGAAATTTTTACATAATCGCCTCCCTGAACATCGTAAGACGTCAGCGAATGACCCTATTACTTACGACGATGATAGGGGAGTCTTCTCTACTCCAGAATGGCCTTTATTCACTGTGCACTGATGGAGCAATCATTCACGATTCCAAAAATACCATTCAATTTACTGTGGATGTTTTCTTGATGAACTTATGTCACTTAGAAATGTAATAAGATTGGACATTTCGAATAGACCTATTCCACTCAAAGAAAGTGACATCATATACCCACTGGACGTGCTACCAGTTTGGAAAAAAATATTAATTAGCTCAGCCAAATAACAAAGGAAGATAGGGAAATCACAACCCGAATTGCTCTGCCTGGCTTTAGCGAGTTGGTATCATGATGTCATTTTCACTGGGTGTATTTGAGTTGAAAACGATGTTCAGATGTGATGACGTCACCTTTCATGTTGAGTTGTTTTTCCAACCAATAAAAGTGTGTATCCTCAGATGTCTTAAGTCACTATGAAATAGTCGATCGTTTTTAGAGGTTAAGAATATTTTTAAATTTCAAACTGTCACAAGTCAATGAAAATGCATCTTAGAAATAAAATAAAAGTAATTTATTATTGGGTTTTTTATAAAGGAAATTACCAAATAATATTTGATTATTTAATCTAATTGATTGTGCGTTGCGTTGCGTTTTCAGGCTGGGCGTGTCGTCGAGACATCAATGCGAGATGGCGCTGCAAAAGTCCGACTGGAATCTCGAGCTGGCGGCTTCTTCGATCCTCGATGGCTTCAAGTGAAGCCCGCCGAAGAAAACCGCTTTGTTTGTTTGGTTATCGAGTGGCTTGTTCTCGTCTTGGCTTGAGAGGGTTTTACGGATAATTCGGGCTGAAAGTGACGCGATGAATCCACCGTGTGAAACAACGCAACCAGGCCAAGCGGCAAGTGACACAGTGAAACCGGGGTCGAAAACATTGTGAAATCGTCACTCCAGCAGCAAGTTAAGATCCCCTTATACGTCCACATGTTTCATCAAACCCTTGTACAGCAGTCTTGTACACAACCGCCTATGACCGTGTGAACAGTCCATTGTTTGGCAGTTTGTCACACTACAGCCTTGTATGGCAGACTTCCCCATAGTTTTTTCAACTAGCCTAGGCACTATTTCCATCCCTTCTTGCATGAAATGCGGCCAATCAGAGATCAGAGATTGTGTGATGGCAGTATTTAAAATTATTTTTACTGTATTTTAACTTACCTGGATGTCTTAATAGTTAATATCTTCGGCATCATCGTCGTCGATCGTTAAAATTTTTAAGTTTATTACAGACTACTAAAACACGGGTTTGACGAAAAACGTGACCATATGAAATGGGATTTAGATTAGTTAGTTAGCAGCTTTCTCTTAAAGTAAAACCAGTCAAAACCATTGGTACCTAAATTGCCAAGTATTGCATGGGTCAGATCAAATCTCAGACCTCAGTACTCGAATTCAAATCAAAAACGCAACCCTGCGAAATCGAGAAGGTTTCGGAATTTTAATTCTAGCTGTCGTCGTACTACAGATCCGATGGTATTTCGAGAACTCGCTCGAATCGAGTTTGTTTAAATGTACCGTGGTGTCCATTTAGTGATTAGGAACGTACCCACGCAGAAAATGCCTTCGTTACTCAAGCGTTTTTAGGCGAGATTCGACCACCCAGTCTCTCAGAACCCAGTCCATTTCCTTATTTAGTTCGTCAATCTTTTCTGTCTGTAATTTCTTGTTATCTGATATTTATTTTGTCAACTATTCTCTTACTCATTAGTCGTTAGAATTGGACATTTTCCAGGTTAATGTAACATCAAAACATTTCTTACTAGCAACCTTATGTTATACCACGTATTGCCCACAGTTTTTATCTCATCTACTACAGCATGGCCTTTTAAATCTTTAATAAGATTCTTTCCATTTGCTCCTAATGACTAATGCTAAACATTTTCCCTCGAAAACTCGAACAATCCTATTTTGAAAACGAATAAAATCCTAGTTTATTGCCATGTTAACTCTATGGCCCAGTTTCACAATGTCCCTTCAGATAAAAACTCATCTCCGTGGTGGCAACCCATTGGTTGCTTCTATTTTCTTCCCAACTTGAATTGAACTAATTGACTGGACATTGTAAAACCCATCCTAAGTCTTCTAAAAATGACGTACTTAAATCTACAAAGTATTCCAGCAATAATGTGAAAGAATTCGTGATAGAATCTTTGTACAAGATAGGATAGAAATATTCTACACAATGAATCATACCCTACGTTCCTTCTTAGTGCATTGGCAGTTTGACAATGTAGAATGTCTTTTGTATGTATTAGCCCTTCACTCATCGATGTTAAAATGCTTTATACTATTGTGTGAAGCCAATGCATTTCTACTCTTCATAAAATCGTACTCAAATGTCGTATTAGCGTCGATGTTCGATACTCAGTATTATTACAGAACAGTTTGGGATTCTTGTTAGGTACTATGACATATGATAAGTGCATAATTCTGAGAAGCTGTTGCACAAATCTGCTGTAACTTGGCTCTGTGTAACTAAGTTAACCGTAGCGTAAGTCGTAGCATTGGTTACTTACGGTAGTTTGGAACACTTTTTTAAGAATCACAGCGAAAATTGGAGTGTTACTAGCGATTAGCAAGAAGTAATTATTTCTTATTGATATTTAAAACTTATTCTTTTTGTCGACTTCAATAATTTGTTATAGTTAAAAATTAAAGTAAGTGATTATTTATTTTAAATGAATTGTAATTGTTAAGACTTATGAAGTTTTGAATGCTAAATTTTGTGGATTTCAAAAGTTGTATTTTCCTCCTAGAAAATAATGTTGAAAGATGAAATATGCATTTTTTTAAAGTACACAAACAAGTGAAATTAGTTGTTCTATTATGGTTGTTAGCGTTAGCAAATGTCTGACTAGGCTTTAGAATAAAGGAAACTCTGCCAAATAGCATTGTTTAGGATCCCCCAATTTTGCCCAAGAGTTTCTTATAGTTATATCCTACAGCCTAGTAAGATATTTGGTGTTAGACATTAATTACTTGGTAATTATTTTATAGTGTCAGCCTTCTTTCTGCGCTGAATTTTTGTTTCCGTGCTTTGTTTTAGAAGCCAAAATAATATTTATTTCAGTGTGCCTTCAAAACCTTCAAAGCAATAATAATAATATGTAGCATTTACAGTCAACTGTTTGGTATTTCAATTTATTATTTAACATGTCTCTTGATCTATTAACATTATGCAAGAACTGCCTGTACTGACCAAACACCGGCCAATCTGACAAAATCTAAAACTTTGCTCATGCAGTCCTGTTAATCTTGATCTTTGATCTTGATCAATGCAAAATTTTATTAAAATGCTCAATTTTACATGCAAATTCTATATAACAATTTTATCTTCCTTGAGTCATGATGGAAATGGGGTCCCAATTAGGATTTTTGTACATTTGATGCTAGAAAACAAGAAATCATTTAAATAAAAATTCAAAAAAAAGCTCTGCCATGAGCTATCATGCCCAACGTTTGGTGCCCCCCACCCTAACACCAGTTCAGTTTGATGAATCGCGTCGTTCAGTGCGGTGTCACAATCGCATCCAATCTTACTTTTCCCAAAAACACAACGAGAAAGTAATTATAATGCACAATAATTATTCAGAGCATTCGTTAATTAACACTAGATGCTTTCAATGCGCGAACAATAGAATTGTTTGGTTAACAGGGTCGTAAATAAAAAGTGTTGATTTTTTTGAAAGTGCACTGTAATGGCGAATTCGTCTAGTGCACAATGCAGGTAATTTGTGGGAAACGTTACAGAGATAGGGTTAATGTGAGTGATTAGTTTATGGTTCATCTAATCTTCTCCTTCAATAGTATCCATTGAAACCATGATCGACCAACAAACCGTAAAAGAGCCTCAAAAGTTGTTTATTGGGTAATAAACTTCAATGAAACGGTTAACTTCAATGTCGGTAGCAATTATGCACCCAACAAAATCAATGCTAAACTCGATATCGGTTTAGGAGAAATATATTGCGAGGGCCTCAGCTAAGGTGATAACTAATTAATTTTGCAATATTTGTGGATTTTTTGGGGTGTCCTTAGTCCTATCCATAGCTATACAGTTAGAAATACACTTCAATGCTGACTGTTCATTGTTGTGCATACTTTTGCTCAGGGTCTCCGGTGTCGGACAGACTAGCTTGATAATTAGAGTAAAATACTCGAAATCCGTGCGTATTCACTAGACTAACTAAACGGTTCCTATCTGAATGTAAGCACGTGTCGGGTGCGACGAAAGTGGAAAGTGAAAAGTGGAAAGTGATCAAAAAGAAGGGAATGTACGCTGGTTTCGAAGGGACCTTCGAAGCATTTTTGCAGGTGAGGTAGGTCACAAAAATAGTAGGCTAAGTAACGAGTCGGGCTTATATTTACCGTTAAAAACCACCTCTCTCAGCCAATATCATCTTCTAGCTCGAGACTTGATACCAAACAGATGCCCTGAGGGAGATTTCCCTATATTTATAGCTGAACATTATTCCGCGCGATACTAAAATAATGTTAAAGAGAAAGGATTGATGCGTCGTATTTGAGTAGTTTAATGGCTCGCTCGGTAAAGTATCTAACCAATGTCAACAAAGCAAAACATTCCATTTCTAAAGCATAAACATAACCTACTGACATACTGGCAGATGGTAGAATAGAATATTCAGTAGCAACTGAGTTGGCAGACTCAAAATGATGAACGTTGGTTTGGGATTGGGAGATAATTGTAGTCGTTTACACATACAAGTTTCTTTCATTCTTCCAGTTTCACACATTTCTTCCAGTATAATCATCTCCATAATCATTTCATTTCCACATGCCACAGAAATAGGAGTGACTTGTATCTTCGATATTTCTCTCACATTGCTGGATGCAATGAAATATAGGTCAACTTATAGGTCAACCAGGACTCAAGTACGTCACTGCGATAATGGGAATTGTTCTCGAAAGAATTTGCCACAAACTTAAAACAAGCTTTCTTTATTTCAGAAACAATAACATGTGAAATGCATATTTTAATATAATAATCTATATATACCTCGGTTCCTTCATTAGCAAAATATTTTGATACACTTCCATAACATTTTGATTTGGGTATCATAAGATTTAACGGGTGCTTTTGGCTGATTATGAACAAGGATTGGGGACAACAACTCATTAGTTAAATAACCACTACATTCACCTTGTTAGACAGCAGGGATTTTCCATGAAGAAAATAATCCTGCTTTTCAATTGTAAATTGCACCATCTTCCGAGAGGGTCAATATAATTATGATCAGCAGTGGACGGTGTTTGGTGCTATTGGACAGGAGCAGGCTGCGTTCACCCTCAGCTCGCTGCTAGGCTAGGTTAGCTTTATCAGCCCGTCATTCACCGGCACCGGGTTCAGCTCGCTGCTAGGCTAGGTTAGCTCCATCACCAGCCTGCCATTCACCGGCACCGGGTTCACCCTCAGCTCGCTGCTAGGCTAGGTTAGCTTCATCATTAGACTTGGTCAGATATAATTCCTTGTGCGGCTTGGGATTGATCCTAGTCCGTGCCGATGTAGCGATCCAGCGAGTTCCAGCTGAACGAGTAGTCGATCTTGAGGTGTCCGTACCGACTAAGCTGGTACTTTGGCACGGGCTTCGAGCTGTAGATCTCCTCCTCTTCGTCGTAGCGCAGGAGGTTGACGGCCTCCTCGTACTGGGACAGAGAGTCGCTGACGAGGTCGTCGCTCAGCTCGCCGGGGTAGCAGTCGTCGCTCAGGGGTAGCGTTGATCTGGCGAAAAGACATACGAAGGGGTGGTTACGATGATGCACATGCAAGGGTACAGTGAGATACAGTGGCGCGTGTTGCCGTTGAACGTTCACACGAGGGATGTATTGCTGTGTCTCGCCGCTAGTGATGTCTAGAGCAACACCTATTCTATTCAATCAAAATTAGATCATGAAGAAGTCATGATACCCACTCGCTGAAGCCAGGTAGAGCAATTCGGGTTGTGATTTCACTATCTTTCCTTGTTATTTTGAAGAGCTAATGTATATTTTTTTCCAACTGGTAGAACGTCCAGTTGGCATCTGACGTCATTTTTCTCTGAGTGGAATAGGTATATTTGTTCATCTCTCAGTCGTTTCGCAGGGATTTTACCGGGTTTTGTAGCTCACACGAGCGTTTGCTAAAGAACGTGTTTCTAATAAATTTTTAAGACTCATGTCTTTTCTTATCTTTAGCACGTTTTTTTTTCAGAAAAAACTATTTTATTGGGTTATGGAGTGCTACGAGCCAAACTCAAACTTTTCCCGACGGAAAGCAGGCAGCATATTGCAAAACGTTGGTAAAAGCTTGAGTTTGGAACTTAGTTTTCAACTACCCATTAAATAGTAATTCTGAAAAGTTGTTAGTTATGATTGTCCCATTCCTCTTCAATAAAAACCGTCGTTCTGTAATGAAGCATTCGTTATAAGCATCCCCTCTTTTCTTCACACATATCATGTTTCACGTGTAAGGGCAAAAGCCACCCCCATACTGTAAACTGCACATCTGTAAATCTTCACCCCCATTTGTCTAAATCACATCTGCTACCCCCACCACTGTAGAGATTTAACATGCAATAGGTTAGAGTATTTTTAGCATAAATAGAGGAGCTTCTGCCAATGTTAAGCAGAGCACTTTTAACTTCGCTAGATGTAACTCATCTAACGATTTTAAATAGGGAAATGTAGGTTCCCGGCTCTCAGGGAAATTTTGGTTCCCAGGGAAATTTTGGTTCCCACTTTCTATTAACTGTCTGTTCTTTTTATCAATAAATCTTATTTTATTGTAATTTTAAAACCTAAACCATGTATCATTCTTTAATCGGTTACCCCCGACGATCCTCCCGCCCCGAAACCGCTCTCCTCCGAGGCTCTGGCCTCTGGTGGCAGCGAACAATCCTCAAAACATCAGCATAACTGGTGCCAAGCGGTGGGATTAATTTATTTTTCTCACTCTATAAATTCCTGTCAATTCATTCTTCTTCCCCAGTAATTTCAATGAAATCGCGACACACATTTAATTTCCACAGTAATTTGTTAACTGTCTGCGCTCTAGGTCAACCGCGTGGCAACCGACAATTTTTTATCCAACCATTTTTCAACATGAAAACAATTAAAACACACAAACGTGAGCTGAGCGCGCGTGTTGGCTAACACTTGCGATTTTTAATCGGCAGACAAAAAGTTTTGCACCATGTTGCTGGTGTTGGACACACAATGTCACTTCCTGTGCTATTTTCCACTGCCAGCGCCGAGCTGGCTTGTGGCTGACACTGACAGTGTTGGTGAACCTTACTGTGCTTTTCAAGCAGGTTGCCAGAAATCATTTTAGACAACTTGCAATGCTTTTTAACATTCACTATCACTTGACATGGGAGGAGTTGCAAGCCAAGAAATAGTTTTACAGACATTAGACAATTGGACGAGTTGAAATGTATAGCATATGCAGCGTTCCCTACCTCATTTACTCTATGCCTGGATAGAGAAGTCTATGTTATGCTGGAAATCTTGTAGACACCTATAGCTGACTAGAACTACAAAGTACTACAGCGTGGAGAATGTAGAACACATAACAGTGGCGAATTTTGTTGAGTTTGTGGTGGTATAGGATTGTGGGGATCCACTCCCCCGGGGGCCGGGGGCAAGAAGAATCCAAGTCCCCGGGGGGAGTGGATTGTTGCGACTGACTTTGTTTTACAAACTTTACTTCAAACGACGACAGCGACAAGACGTGTCTTGCTATCAATTTTACTTATTCTAATTCCGGATTTCGACTTTGGGAGTTGTGTTTTTCGTGGGAGAATAAATAATTGTATTAAACCTTGCTAAACGACTTTTCAATCCGACGACGCTATAGGATCAATGTGGATAGATTTTATTGGGTAGTGTAAAAGTTAGTTTTTTTAACTACCGAGTTTATAGATAGTTGTGGTAGTAGCATCAATGCAGACAGTTTGAAATGGTTTAGTTAAAATTTATACGTTTTATTACAACTTTAAAATCTTGCTCGAACGTCATAAGCAAAGACACATACAGTTAGGTGAGGGGTTTGAACAAATGGAACCAAAAATAGTATTTGCTGCCTTCTTAACAGCTCGTTACTGTGTTATTACCATGGCCACTACCAATGAGATGCCTAGATACTGTGTTAACAGACCGTTAAACATCTAAAAATCCACTGAAAATCTGGACCGAAGTACAGCAGAAAGCTTACAAACAGTCGTTAACAACTAGTAAAAATTAACCGACAAATATATCTAGCAGCTAATGCCTAAGACAGACTACGAGACGGACTACAGCAGAAAGTTAACGGCCAGTTGCCATGAGAGTTAACCGGCAAATTACTATAATATAGCAGCAGCTAATGCGTAAAGTGCGTGAATTAGATACACCGCGCACAGCGTATGCCAGCGTGAAAATGGTAATCTAGACGTGAAATATGTGTCGCCGCGTAGAAAGCTGAACGGATTCACTATATCAGGCCGCTTCTAAGATGCCTGGACCGCCTTACCAGCTATACTAGCTGTGCTTGCTATCTTACTTATGTCAACGTAAGTTTGATACTTAGGGGCTTTGTTTGCCACTAACGCTCAATCTCAAGCGTCACGGTCAACTGACAGTTGACATGTAAAAGAGTATCTTTACATGTGATAACTGCCCTTGATTAATTTAACTTCTAACTTTGCCGGCATGGTTCTTGGTAGCCTGATTTCGCCGTGATTTTTCCATATTGTGATATCACGGATTTGTATAAGTTTCTATAACTCCATGTTGAGATATCATGGATTTGTATAAGGTTCTATAACTCCATGTTGTGATCTAGTAAGATATTTGATTTTAGGTTGGCTGGGTGGTTCAAGCTGCTTAGCACACAGCACGGGATATTGTGAGAGATCGGGGGATTAAGGGACTAGGTATATTTAGTGCGGCTATTTTGCATGGATCCTTTCTGAGTGAGAGTCTACAGTTTTGTAGTTTGCGTGTATTTTTGTGAAGTGGTGTGTGTAAATTTAAACGGTGTTTTTGAAGCAGTGCATATTTCACGATATACCTACGATATGAAATCTGGTTATTATATTTCGATTAGTCTAACTTTTCATAAATTGTTGAATGAATGGAATTTCTGTGCTTGGGTGCACCTATTCAATGGGAAGATTTTTGGTTTGGATGTTAAACTGCCTGTTCTGCTTGACTATTTATTGGGACTACTACTTGTTAATTTTTAATCTATCTGCAAATCAATATAATATTTTTTGTGATCGAAGGTTGTAACGATTTTATACCGACAAAAGCCTATACGCAGCCCATATCCGCATCAACGAAATTGTTGGCTGTAAATACATCTTGTTTTATCTCGTACTATTGGGAAATAGTTTCAAATACCTACTCCGAATTTTCAAGTTTTATCAAATTTTGCAGCCTGTGGACATGATATTGCTTTTGTCTGATGTTTGATGACAATCATGCCTTTTACTCACCAGAAAACAACCCCACTAGTTTTTTATTTTCTTAGAATCATGGGAGATATATCATTAGTTATCATGAGAATTGACGCATATTACAAAATGGTCACCCAGCCAGTCTCCAAGCTCGCACAATATTGCTTAACTTCTAACAGACCAAAAGTTCGTTACGCCTCGGTTATATCACTTCAAAACGCCGGAAGGAAGAGCAAATGAAAAAAACCCGATCCACAAAACCAGAATGATCGATATCCGTTGCCAAACTCAACCCAGCGGTACAAGACAGCAAGAAAAGTGAAATATATACCACACACCTATTAAGTGAAAGTCGTCAGATCTTCGATTACAGCATCTTCGATGACAGAATCGGCCACAGTTTTTATACCGAACTAGTTCAATCACTTGTCGTCCATTTATAGATCTATGCCGTAGAATTCCAGCCTTATAAATGATGCGATTTCAGCGTAATGCGATGCAATTATAACGTGAGAGAAAGCGTGTAGCAAAAAGTAGCGATGGCGGTTACATATTTACTCATGGTTAGCGATTAATGCTGGCGCGATTCGATGATGACGACGATTATGTAAGTAAGTGGTGTATCGGATTTTAATTGATATCGATTATCGCATCATTGCTAAGTGGTGATATGCAGCGATCAGATTATTGGTGCTTAACGACGCACTGTTTTGACAACTGGCCCTTTGGCACTGGTCTAATGGCGTCGGTGAATGAAATGGTGATGATGAGGGTGATGATGAACCTAGCCTATGGCTAGAAGGGAGGATGGGAAACCCGGTGCCGGCACCTAGCCTACTCCTGTCGAAAAGCACCGAGGGGACCACCGGCTTTACGTCCCTTCCGAAGGACGGTACAACTCGAACAACAGGATTCCTCCGCTAATCCGTGCTGTCGAGAGGTTGATAAGCAAGGCGAGTGAAGTTGTCGTACTAACTTCAAACCCTCCAACCTCTCTCCCGAACAGAACTGACCATGTGCATGATGGTCACCCATCCAACACCTGACTCAGCGCGATGTGCAGCGATCAGATAATGATGCCGATTTAAGTGGCATAAAAGATGATTTCGATTCAATAATAATGTCTGTCCGCATGAGAGGTCAATGCGGATTTGAATTGAATTGATAACAATGTATATCATTTACTGGTATAACAACGGTAATAAAACTTTTATTACATTAAAATTTGATCAGTCAGTAGAGACTAGAAAGAGTTTTATCTGTTTTGAACCACATATGACGTGGATTTTTGGTTTCATACATTTCGTTGCTGCTGCTGAAGAAAATTAGTACTTTTATATGCAACAGCTTCCAAGATGCTGTACATAGTGGGACTGATTTCTTGTTTTGTTTATATTTCTGGTTGAAATTGACTGGTTATAGCATTGACTGAAATTGACTGGTGAGCCAGAAGTTGCTTTGAATCTCTTAGTATGTTTTATGAAATTGTATTGTTTGTAGAAGAGGGAAAATGGGACTGTCCCACCGTGTACATAATGTCGGTCCCAGAATTTACCATTTGACTGATGTTTTTCACATTTTTACAGTTTACAGTTTAGAAGATTTCCAAACAGTTTGAAAACACGTCCAATAGTTAAAGTACTAATTCAGCAAGCAGTCAATTTATACTTTAACCCAAAGATTTTTTTCTTCACCAGAAAGCAGGAATTTCAAATTTCCTAAATACCATATTTTATAGTCATATACCTATCACCTTCCCCTAAAGTATTCTTTGGCAGATTTTATTTTTTCAGTGTAAACAGCTGACAACTTAAACCTTAAAGTACCAAATCGTTCTTTGATTTTAAAAAATTCAGCCTTGTTTGTCGCCCGTTCAAAGTCGCCAAAGAGCGAGAAACGAAAGCCACAACTAAATTACTGTGGGGATGTTTTGGACGCTAGATTATTACCGATTACCAAGCTTCAATTACCTGACATTAGTATGTGTTTGAAAGTAATATATCGTTTATATTTTGAGTGAAACTTGATCCAAACTTTAGATCTGCTATCACTTTTGGCTACAGACAGGATATACGTCATTAAATTACTCTCTGCATTTCCTTAAGTGGCCACTGAAATGATATCAAAGCCATGCAGAAATAATCTCATCCATTTGCAACGGAATGCATTGTTCAAGAACACATAGCTTTACATTCGTGCTATTATGTGCATCGCATACAATAAATAAGACTTATAATTTGTTTTGTATGACTATAATTTTATGTTCATCGTTCAATGCCTGCACAAATAATTTGATAAATACCTAAGTTTCTATATTAAATATTAAAATATGAATATTAAATGGGGTTCGATGGAACCCCATCGGTACCATCGCGGATATGATACTGTCTCTGCACTTCTCATGACGCGCGAGTTTCTATTATACCATCTTACGATTCTTATACCGCTTCGCTCGACTGTCAGATTCTCGTGATATTTTCTAGGCTAGCACCGAGTGGCGTACACAGCGTGCAATTATCAATTAGTGTAGCTACACGCGTGCTTCATTAGCAGCACTAGAGCTGGTTCAACATTTCGGACAGCACGCAAATTGCAGTCAAGAAATTGGGTCCGTCGTTCTCAGGATGGAATTTCATGCCGGATAAGCAGCGCAATTTGAATTTCTTTTGTCAATCGAATTCTAAAGAGGCTGATCAGATTCTGTACAAGACTGAGATAAGATTGAAAAGTCAAAGATTCTAAAGATAGATCAGATTGGAGAATTAAATCATTCGGGAATAAATGACTCCAGATTCTACGAGGAAATTGTCAGACATATTCCGTTTGAAATTTACATCCATTTTATTGTTTTCCATATCAATCACAAGATGATAAATATCCTAATCTTATTGCATAGTCAGCTTTCAGAAGAAATTAACTAGATATTGAATGCTAAACTCCCAAACTCAAATATTTCCCGACTTTATCAAGTTGACACAAGTGCACAGTTGCAAGTGCACATCAAGTGCACAGTTGCAAGTGCACATCAAGTGCACAGCTGCAAGTGCACATCAAGTGCACAGCTGCAAGTGCACATCAAGTGCACAGTTGAAAACTCTTTTTGATAAATGAGGGGTATTTTTCTTCTCAAACCTAAAAAATAAAAGCCGTTTTTTACAATGATAGTCATTGAATAATTTTGTAAAGAGCCAGAGTCTCTCAATCCAACGAACAGCGAACCAGTCAGATTTTTATCCTTGCATCTTTTTGAGCTGAATTCATAAGTAATGAATAAGAAAATAGAATCTCTCCCCAGCATCTTCGGATCCTTTAACCTGTCGCGCGTTGTCATGAGTCCGTCGAACGAGATGAAAGTTATTTTCTCCTTATCATCGACGTGGTTTAATAAGATGAAAGATAATGAACCAGGGTTCCGTGTGAAATTTACGCTCGATTATCTACGCATCTTTTGTCTCACATTCCAATTATTCACACTCGATCCGTTGCTTTATACGCTCGAGATCGACGTTCACATTTCAATGGACCAGTTTGTGAGAGCGTTAAGGCGCCTAGACTTCCGCTTGATTCGTGTATGGATAAAATGAATACGAAATCTATTCCATATACAGAGGAAAATGACATTAGATGAAGCCATTTGTGTTGTCATTTCTCTATCTTCTAAGGTGTATTTAATTTCAGAATATCCTTGTCCTTTAAATATATCTTTAATCTAAAATCTAAAATATTATCTTTAAATATGTACAAATAAAAGTCAGAAAATATTTACAAAAATGGTGTCCATCTGAAAGAATTTGATTGCGTCGAATTGATATTCTCACCCAATTCATGCATTATTTTCGTAATTAACGAATTTTCAATCATTCTGTAAGATCCTGGACTTGCTTAAATCATTACATTAATAATATAATATAATATTTCAGCAGGTGCGATACAAATTAGTGGTATTTTGCTTACTCTGCTGCTGAATTTTTGTGCAAATTTGCTAAAAAAAAGCCGGTATACTTCAAGAGCTTTCTGCTGCCGCAAGGGATACAATTTCCTCGTGACCGCTTCACCTACGTCAACAATATATCATTTCTAAACGGAACAGTCTTATCTATGCCAAGAGAGCACTGACAGTTTTTTCTCGGATGGAAGAATATTTATTTATAACTAGGCTATGCGAACACTCATATAATCGTGTTGTGGATGAGCGTAATACTTACGTTCACCCACAACACGATTATATTGCGTGTGCGCATAGCCTAGAGGCTTTTATGATCAATTTAAAATGTTCGGCGTTAATTTAGCAGCTTTCTCAATGACATATTGAATATTTCAAAACTTAAAAATCGATTTATAGAAAAAATAATCAATTGATTTGCTTGAAATTAACACAGTATCTTCTTGGTACGATTTATAATGAGCACAGTAAATTATGTTAAGATCGGTTGAAGATAAAGTTGCTAAAGTTGCAAAAAACTGCAAAAACGCTAAAAAAGCGTCATAAAAGCGCCATTTTCAAAAAAAGCGCTAAACTTACAACAATGAAATTTGTACACAAACATTAAATCGAGGGGGCCAACATATCTGGAAAGTTTCGTCAAATTATATTCAGATCCTTGGCCTCTAGAGTGGAAAACGTGTTTTGGAAAAACTGAAAAATTTCGTAAAAACTTAATAACTTAAAATTTACTCGTCCGATTTGCTTCAAAAACGTGGCAGATCTAAGTTCAGAGAAAACGAAGGTTCACAGAAATTTTCATCAAAATCCGTTTTGGCGTTTGGCCTGTAGAGCGCGAACAAACACACAAAAAAAAAAAAAAAAAAAAAAAAAAAAACTATCCGGATTTTTTTAGCAGTAAAGTGTAATTGAAGATTTCGCTTCACTCGCTACGCTCGTTACGCTCATCAATAATATCCAACCGCAGGCAACGTTTCTCTTTTTTATTATACAATGAATTAAATGCTTATGATGATTAGTGAAATACCCGACAATTATCCATGGCGTTATTATGTCAGATGGCCGGTGCTCGTGATCGCTCTGACTCTGATCTAGATGAGGATGAGTCCTAGCTAAGTAGGACGCGATCTTAAATTGAGGAAATCTGAGTAAGTGATGCCTGTACGACGGATATGATTAGTAAAGAGACGTTCACGCTTATGCTTCGGGGTGTTCGGTGAGATTCTAACTGAGACAACCATGCAATTTCACGTAGCATTGCACGCGGAGTACAATAGACCTAATATTTTGCTTATAAGACGACTAAAGCTACTTTGATCGCGATATCTCCGTAAGACGACTTCGGAATTCTGCGGGCCATAAAATTTCGTAAAAGTTAAGCAACGTTGGCCTTGCATCAGACTTTTGGATAGGTGACCATGAAAAAAGTTTGGAATTCAGCTTTTCACTTTTGTTGTCCTTTGCAAGGGACAAGGTAATGCTCTAGGTTCGTGCTCAGCTCTCAGCTAAACTAGGTTAGCTTCACAAACGCCTGGCATTCATCGGCACCGGGTTCACCCTCAGCTCGCTGCCAGGTTAGCTTCACCCTCAGCTCGCTGCTAGGCTAGGTTAGCTTCACCCTCAGCTCGCTGCTAGGCTAGGTTAGCTTCACCCTCAGCTCGCTGCTAGGCTAGGTTAGCTTCACCCTCAGCTCGCTGCTAGGCTAGGTTAGCTTCACCCTCAGCTCGCTGCTTGGTTAGCTTCACCCTCAGCTCGCTGCTAGGCTAGGTTAGCTTCACCCTCAGCTCGCTGCTTGGTTAGCTTCACCCTCAGCTCGCTGCTAGGCTAGGTTAGCTTCACCCTCAGCTCGCTGCTTGGTTAGCTTCACCCTCAGCTCGCTGCTAGGCATAGGTTAAAGCTCCATCCTCAGCCTATTCCCATCGGCACCGGTTCATCCCTATGCGCCCACCCCCTGCCACCACCCAGCTGGGCAACTCACCGGAACGATCCACGCAGGTCGCTGCGCCCGTCGAAGCCGAAGTTACCCTTGGGCAAGGCCATCTTCCTCCGTCTGGAGCCTGCCTCGTAGACGTAGACGAGGGAGCCGTCGGAGGCGTTGTGAGGACGCCGCAGCAGCACCGACGGCGAGAACAGCTCGTAGTTGAGTCGCTGGTTCAGTTTGTAATCTTCGCCGGACTGGCTGGTCTCCTCTTCGTAAGAGTTGGCTCCTGTTGGGAGGAAAAAGGAAGATTGTTTGGTGGGTGGACTTGATGTGTTCGGATGCTGGTTCTGGGTACGTGGTCTGTGCCGTTGTCTTCTTCGTAAGAGGTCGCTGCCGTGACTCAGAGGGTAGGGAACACGAAGTTGGTAATGTAGGTTTCTTTGATGAGATAGCAATAGTGGTTGAAAACTTAAAAATTCTGATAATTAAATTGTAGTCTGCACTGGTATCTTCCTCGGCTGAGTTCGCTGCTGTGGTGTAGGAAGCAAGAAGTTGGCAAGACTGGATTTAGCGCGACATTTCTGCGTCCATCTCCTCCGAGGTTTTATTTGAAATATCCCGGTGGCCGAACCTATTTAAAAGGACCTACAATCTCGTCTTCGCAAAGAACTCATCTGAGAAACACTAACCCAACGCTTTAAAGTCTGTGGAGATCTGCATAACTAACCATGCACAAAGTTGCTTTCTTATATAGAAGAGCAGAGCGAATTTCTTACAGGGAAAAATACGGATGAGAAATTAGATGGCGACGAATGGGGATTCCGGAAATCCGGTTTAACAATTCGGAAGATAACAGAAGCAACGAATGTTTGTCATTGGGATGAGTTTTTTTCTGGAGGTAGCCACGTTAAGCTGGACTTTGTAAAACGGGCCCCAGTCTAAAAAGAGCTTACAAAAAGCATGACATTGCTGTTCATACATCGTAATGCAAATACCACGATCTTACAACTTTACAACCGTGAATTTTAAAGATGACCGACAATGGGAAATAAACCCGTGAACGCAGATGCTTCAGTGCGATCGGACAGCACCCACGCTATACGCCAGCCAGGCAGCAGCTGTCAATTAGTGAATATCTCCCAGCTCATCAAGCACCTTGACTTCTGCATGGAGCGCACATCGGCGCGTCAGAACCAGGTCATCCGTAGCACGCTGCTTCAAGTGGGACATCGCATCGCCGTGTGCATGTGGCTTGCTTTTTGCGACAGCATGTGCCCTACCGGATTTCTACACACGCATGCTATGCGCTTGTGTACTCAGGTGCGTTCGACCTTCGCTAGAGGAAAGTTGTGTGGCAAGGTTGTGGCGAAGCTGAAGCTTAGGCTTCACAGTTTGAAGCCGGTGCAACAGTTTCACTCGGCTTGCTTGTCAATCTCTGGACAGTACGGATCGGTGGAGGAATCCTGCTGTTCGAGTTGTTCTGTGTCTGCTGGGAGGTTGTCAGGGTTTGAAGCCGGTGCAACAGCTTCACTCGGCTTGCTTGTCAATCTCTGGACAGTACGGATCGGTGGAGGAATCCTGCTGTTCGAGTTGTTCTGTGTCTGCTGGGAGGTTGTCAGGGTTTGAAGCCGGTGCAACAGCTTCACTCGGCTTGCTTGTCAATCTCTGGACAGTACGGATCGGTGGAGGAATCCTGCTGTTCGAGTTGTTCTGTGTCTGCTGGGAGGTTGTCAGGGTTTGAAGCCGGTGCAACAGTTTCACTCGGCTTGCTTGTCAATCTCTGGACAGTACGGATCGGTGGAGGAATCCTGCTGTTCGAGTTGTTCTGTGTCTGCTGGGAGGTTGTCAGGGTTTGAAGCCGGTGCAACAGTTTCACTCGGCTTGCTTGTCAATCTCTGGACAGTACGGATCGGTGGAGGAATCCTGCTGTTCGAGTTGTTCTGTGTCTGCTGGGAGGTTGTCAGGGTTTGAAGCCGGTGCAACAGCTTCACTCGGCTTGCTTGTCAACCTCTCGACAGTACGGATCGGTGGAGGAATCCTGCTGTTGGAGTTGTTCTGTGTCTGCTGGGAGGTTGTCAGGGTTTGAAGCCGGTGCAACAGCTTCACTCGGCTTGCTTGTCAATCTCTGGACAGTACGGATCGGTGGAGGAATCCTGCTGTTCGAGTTGTTCTGTGTCTGCTGGGAGGTTGTCAGGGTTTGAAGCCGGTGCAACAGCTTCACTCGGCTTGCTTGTCAATCTCTGGACAGTACGGATCGGTGGAGGAATCCTGCTGTTGGAGTTGTTCTGTGTCTGCTGGGAGGTTGTCAGGGTTTGAAGCCGGTGCAACAGCTTCACTCGGCTTGCTTGTCAATCTCTGGACAGTACGGATCGGTGGAGGAATCCTGCTGTTCGAGTTGTTCTGTGTCTGCTGGGAGGTTGTCAGGGTTTGAAGCCGGTGCAACAGCTTCACTCGGCTTGCTTGTCAATCTCTGGACAGTACGGATCGGTGGAGGAATCCTGCTGTTCGAGTTGTTCTGTGTCTGCTGGGAGGTTGTCAGGGTTTGAAGCCGGTGCAACAGCTTCACTCGGCTTGCTTGTCAATCTCTGGACAGTACGGATCGGTGGAGGAATCCTGCTGTTCGAGTTGTTCTGTGTCTGCTGGGAGGTTGTCAGGGTTTGAAGCCGGTGCAACAGCTTCACTCGGCTTGCTTGTCAATCTCTGGACAGTACGGATCGGTGGAGGAATCCTGCTGTTCGAGTTGTTCTGTGTCTGCTGGGAGGTTGTCAGGGTTTGAAGCCGGTGCAACAGCTTCACTCGGCTTGCTTGTCAATCTCTGGACAGTACGGATCGGTGGAGGAATCCTGCTGTTCGAGTTGTTCTGTGTCTGCTGGGAGGTTGTCAGGGTTTGAAGCCGGTGCAACAGCTTCACTCGGCTTGCTTGTCAATCTCTGGACAGTACGGATCGGTGGAGGAATCCTGCTGTTGGAGTTGTTCTTGTCTGCTGGGAGGTTGTCAGGGTTTGAAGCCGGTGCAACAGCTTCACTCGGCTTGCTTGTCAATCTCTGGACAGTACGGATCGGTGGAGGAATCCTGCTGTTGGAGTTGTTCTGTGTCTGCTGGGAGGTTGTCAGGGTTTGAAGCCGGTGCAACAGCTTCACTCGGCTTGCTTGTCAACCTCTCGACAGTACGGATCGGTGGAGGAATCCTGCTGTTGGAGTTGTTCTGTGTCTGCTGGGAGGTTGTCAGGGTTTGAAGCCGGTGCAACTGCTTCACTCGGCTTGCTTGTCAATCTCTGGACAGTACGGATCGGTGGAGGAATCCTGCTGTTGGAGTTGTTCTTGTCTGCTGGGAGGTTGTCAGGGTTTGAAGCCGGTGCAACAGCTTCACTCGGCTTGCTTGTCAATCTCTGGACAGTACGGATCGGTGGAGGAATCCTGCTGTTGGAGTTGTTCTGTGTCTGCTGGGAGGTTGTCAGGGTTTGAAGCCGGTGCAACAGCTTCACTCGGCTTGCTTGTCAACCTCTCGACAGTACGGATCGGTGGAGGAATCCTGCTGTTGGAGTTGTTCTGTGTCTGCTGGGAGGTTGTCAGGGTTTGAAGCCGGTGCAACTGCTTCACTCGGCTTGCTTGTCAATCTCTGGACAGTACGGATCGGTGGAGGAATCCTGCTGTTGGAGTTGTTCTTGTCTGCTGGGAGGTTGTCAGGGTTTGAAGCCGGTGCAACAGCTTCACTCGGCTTGCTTGTCAATCTCTGGACAGTACGGATCGGTGGAGGAATCCTGCTGTTCGAGTTGTTCTGTGTCTGCTGGGAGGTTGTCAGGGTTTGAAGCCGGTGCAACAGCTTCACTCGGCTTGCTTGTCAACCACTTGACAGCACGGATTGGTGGAGGAATCCTGGTGCTAGAGTTGTTCTGTGTCTGCTGGGAGTTTTTAGGGTTTGGAGTTAGTGCAGCAATTCAATCACATTTCTTATATCAACCACGTGACAGCATGGATAAGTGGGGAATCCCAATGTTTTAGCTGCACCGTCTTTCGGAACTAATTTACTTTAAATTGGTGGCCGGTGCTTGGTGCTTTGGACGCGGCTATTGTAAGATTGCTAAAATGTTCTAATTAGGCTTCAGCCGGTGACCATAAACCCAGTTTTATAAAAATGAAAGTTTGATCGCGTGATCTCATTTCATAAGAAATGTCCATCCACTCGGGGACTCGAATCCCGGTCTCTGATCGTAAAAGCACAGGTAAAAGTGATTTTAATGCAAAAGAGAGCGCAAACAGAGAGAGATGATTATATAAACATCTCGGAGTAGGACACTGAGATTTAACCGAGTTTATCTAATTAGGTTTTTTATTTATTTTTTGAATTGCATCTATCAAAACATAGAAATCGGTGACTCATCAGTTTTTGTTCCCTGTCTGAAAACATTAATAGACAAATGAGAAAACAAATCCAGCTTGCAATTAGTTTTCTTTGCTGTGACTTTACTGAGCACTTAATTGAGCTTGATTACGTTTGATGCCACGTCTTTTAAATGTGTCTCATGAAGCTACTACAAAGGAAATCAGTGGCATATATTTATTATACATCCATGTATAACTGATTTTTTCCTTTCCTCTCGTGCATTAGATATGTCCTAGTTTTTGGGTATATATTCTTCATGATTGTGAACGCCAATGGTTCTTATTCTATATGATTAAAAACTTTCCTCTAGTACACACTCTCTCACAGTAATCTACCCCGCAAACAGTACACAAAACATAATCTGTACATTCGCAAAGAATAATTGCAGATTATAATCAATGCGGTTAAAATCGAATTAGCCACGGGCTTGCGAATATAGTCGAAAGTTAATTTACAAAGCTAAAAGGTAATTAGAGATAAATCAGAACAACAATTAAAAGTTATGACTGGAGTTATCAGAAGCAATGGTTGAACTGCATCTGCATCACAGAATGCAGGCCAAGTTGGAATTCTTTTCGGTTTCGGTTCCCGAACGGAACATTTTGTTTACTAGCGTTCGGTTTCACTAAATTTTAAACTATGAATTCTTTGTAAGATTTCTCGAAAGGAAATCGCCACACGGAGAAGTCCAAGTTCCCAGCGGCCATGACCCAAGAGATGAGCAATGCGGATTAATTAACACATAGAAGCCCAAGGAATTGTGGGTGGTGGGGGTAATTAAAATTTAATTATTTAATGAAGCAACAAAAGGATGTCACCTTAGTCTATCTACATGTAAACCATAATGGTTGCTTCGTGATTAGAATATCATCAAATTAACAGTACCGATACAATAAATTGCTATCGGAAAATCTATAACCCTGGTTTATTGAAGTTTCAAAGTTTTAAAATCAATCTTTTCCTGACATTTCGCAAAGCTGTGCTACCTGCTTTATCAACGGTCCAAATAACACTAAATGTACATGACTAAATGATGACTCTTTCTATATCTGTACTGAGTTTGTGGACCGTTGCAAACTTACATTACAAAATGTATCTAATTCAAGTGAATAGTCCCAAGTTTTTTACTCAAAGCAAAGCGTGCTGTTAATTAATCAGTGCTGGTAAAAAGATTGGTTAAAGTTGCTCGATGATGACTTGCAGAGGACAGCTGTCAACGTTCAATAAATTACACACAAAGCGATCGAAGCAAGCTAGTCGAACGTGACGATCCTAATTACGTTTTTACAGATCGCGCATGCTTCAATTGTAACCAAAGCACTTTGCGCGAATCAAAGTCTTATTCATACGAACCGTGATTCAGCTACATTATAGTCGAACCAAACTGAAAATATTCGTTGAATGCTCATTTTATAAGTATCTATTATGAATGTGGAATAGCACTTTGTTTATGATAATAAACAGCAGCGTTTTTTTTTGCGTTTTATGCATTCTTTCATCTTACAATCGAAAACAGTAAAGCTTTAGATAATTTTAAATTTCCTATTGCATGTGCATTCTCTAACCATTTTACCGCTACCGATACAAATTTTGGAATTGATATTTCGTTTCCAATAACAATAAAAGATTATTAATTTTTTCAAACTAAAATGCCAACATGCAACAACAACAAAAACAAAAAGTTCTCAGTACTTTTAGTATAGATAGTATACACTAGTAGATTGGACTGGATTGGACCAGTAGACAAGTAGAATGGTCTTAGTAGATTGGAAAGAGCGAGGTTCATTGGAAAGAATGGCCATGAGTATGAGTTGGACATGAAAAGGAAATGAATGAGAAAGATATGGAATTTAGAAAAGGGTGTCGAGGAATAGAACAATTTCAGAGTAAGCGGAGAGATGATGAAAAGTGTGATGGAAGGGTTGAAATTAGGATGGGATGAAAGATTAAGGACTCAGACAAACTGACAGCATGTACAAATCTGATGAAATAAATCAAAATAAAAAGTACTCACGTTTGTTGACCGGCGGGCAGTATTTGATTGCTGCTACATCCGTGTAGCTCTGATAGCAATTACCCATCAGCGGGCTCGGAGACTTGGTGTAGGTGTTGTACTTGTCGTTGTAGAAGTCTTCCTCCTCGACGCCGGCGAACAGTCCGATAGACTCGTCCACCACGCTCTCGGGCTTCCTGCAACGATAACCAACCCAGGATATTTGAAGCCAGGTTCAGGATGGATGCTAAGACTGATTGATTATTGGTGTATAACGACGCACTGTTTTGTTAACTGCCCCTATGGTATTGGTCTTATGGCGTCGGTGAATGCAAGGGTGATGATGAACCTTACCTAGCCTGGAAGGGAGGAGGAGAAACCAGGTGCTGGCACGTAGCCTACTCCTGTGGAAAAGCACCAAAAGGACCACCGGCTTTACGTCCCTTCCGAAGGACGGTACAACTCGAACAACAGGATTCCTCCACTAATCCGTGCTGTAGAGAGGTTGACAAGCAAGGCGAGTGAAGTTGTCGTACTAACTTCAAACCCTCTGACCTCTCTCCCGAACAGAACTGATCATGTGCACGATGGCCACCCATCAAATACCTGACTCAGCGCGATGTTGCTTAACCTCGGTGATCTCACGAGAAACGGTGTTTCCAACATGCGAAACCATTTGCTAAGGTCAAAATGGCCATGGCCCGTAGCACGCTGGGTGCGAGGCGGACGGCTGGGAACGTGCGACGCGTTCGGTGGAACATAACATTCTCACGCTACGGGCTTGAAACACAGCATGCTACGGGCTTGAAACACAGCGTACTACGGGCTTGCAACACAGCTTGCTACGGGCTTGAAACACAGCGTGCTACGGGCTTGAAACACAGCGTGCTTCTGGCTTGAAACACAGCGTGCTACAGGCTTGCAACACAGCGTGCTACGGGCTTGAAACACAGCGTGCTACGGGCTTGAAACACAGCGTGCTTCTGGCTTGAAACACAGCGTGCTACGGGCTTGAAACACAGAGTGCTACGGGCTTGAAACACAACGTGCAACGGGCTTGAAACACAGCGTGCTACGGGCTTGAAACACAACGTACTACTGGCTTGAAACACAGCGTGCTTCTGGCTTGAAACACAGCGTGCTTCTGGCTTGAAACACAGCGTGCTACGGGCTTGAAACACAGCGTGCTTCTGGCTTGAAACACAGCGTGCTACGGGCTTGAAACACAGCGTGCTACGGGCTTGAAACACAGCGTTCTACGGGCTTGAAACACAGCGTACTACTGGCTTGAAACACAGCGTGCTACGGGCTTGAAACACAGCGTGCTACGGGCTTGAAACACAGCGTGCTACGGGCTTGAAACACAGCGTGCTTCTGGCTTGAAACACAGCGTGCTACGGGCTTGAAACACAGCGTGCTACGGGCTTGAAACACAGCGTTCTACGGGCTTGAAACACAGCGTACTACTGGCTTGAAACACAGCGTGCTACGGGCTTGAAACACAGCGTGCTACGGGCTTGAAACACAGCGTGCTACGGGCTTGAAACACAGCGTGCTACGGGCTTGAAACACAGCGTGCTACTAGCTGGAAAAACAGCGTGCGACAGCGTTGTACACAAAGATTGCTACAGCCAAGAGCTCCAGAGCCACGGGTATTGAATAGCTTAAGAAAGGTTACCTGAAGAACCCGTCCTCGTAATTAGGCAGATAGTAGAAGTCGGACTGTGCGGACTCGAGAGCTGGTGTCCCGTGGAGGTACTCGTCGTCGGTGAAGTGTCTCTCCATGTACGCGCAGTTCTCCAAGTCCCAGGGGTCGATGTAGTTGCGCCGCGACGCCGACGCCGACGAGGACGCCGCCGAGCCGGCGCTGGAGGGTAGCGACGGCGGGGCGTCGCGACGCGCGCGAGAACCGCGACGCGTGCGGTAGGTCGACGATGAGTATTGGGATTGCGAGCCGGGCGCCATTGTTGTTGATTTTTGTGAGAAGGGGCGTTTGGTCGTTTGGGGAGGGTTGGTTGGCAAATGGGGTGGCGTTTCGCGTCTTGGTGCGTTGGGGTTTTGGGAGGAGTTGGCTACCTGGCTTTAAGTGCAAAGCGGTCCGATCTATGAAATTCTGTCCGAAATATCAATGAGAGTTAACTTTATCGTTGAAGCTTGGAGACAATCACGTTGACAATGAGCTTTGGTACTGTATTTGATCACTTGGTTTGTTGTCGAATTATTGATTCCACTTGATTTGCACTGACTTGAATGTCTCGGTAACGAAGATTAAACCTTTCTCTGATTAAAATTGCAATAAAAATATTATAATCACAAAAACAATGACACTACGGGCACTTGACGAAGGGTTTGACGCCAATTGTTGTGCTTTGATGTTTTTCTTCTTTCGCCGGTGATTGAAGAACTTTGATTCAACAGTCTTGATAAAAAAAACCCTTCCGGTCCAAAATTTACGCGAAGTTAACTGTGAATATGCAAATTTTGTGACAGTTATCAGATATGACCTTCCCAAAGTAAACAATTTTCAAAAACTGCGTCGAGAGATCACATGTTCGAAGTTAAAAAACACATTTCCGGTCCGAAATTGCCAGCAACAACACAAGCGCAGCACAGAAATCAAGATCAGAGTAAACAACGCATGTTGTTGAGGCGTCGTGGTCTTGAAGGCGGTAGCGAGTGGAAGGCACGCGTGCTGCAAGGAAGACACAACCGGCCACTTAGAAGACACCTGCGCGAGTGACTTGCTCGCTACACACCACCACGCTGCTTTCTCTGTCTTCGGATTTCTGACAGCTCCTTCTAGAGCCGCGTTGCGATAGAGGTGCTTGGACAGCGAGAGAGTGGCACACTTCATTTATTACTTCATTATCACTATCTCTTTCTCCATTTTTACTGGTTCTATTTCTTATTTTGGGGTCTATTTCGCACGGATCGCTGCAATCTGTCGTGTGCATCGCCAGTCCGTCGCGTCGGCAGCCCGTTCGTCGTGCAGACGTCGACTCTGTGCCACGCAAAGCAACACAACGCTGTGCAATCCGTCGTGTGCATCGCCAGTCCGTCGCGTCGGCAGCCCTTCGTCGTGCAGACGTCGACTCTGTACCACGCAAAGCAACTCAACGCTGTGCAATCCGTCGTGTGCATCGCCAGTCCATCGCGTCGGCAGCCCGTTCGTCGTGCAGACGTCGACTCTGTGCCACGCAAAGCAACACAACGCTGTGCAATCCGTCGTGTGCATCGCCAGTCCGTCGCGTCGGCAGCCCGTTCGTCGTGCAGACGTCGACTCTGTGCCACGCAAAGCAACACAACGCTGTGCAATCCGTCGTGTGCATCGCCAGTCCGTCGCGTCGGCAGCCCGTTCGTCGTGCAGACGTCGACTCTGTGCGCAAAGCAACACAACGCTGCAATCCGTCGTGTGCATCGCCAGTCCGTCGCGTCGGCAGCCCGTTCGTCGTGCAGACGTCGACTCTGTGCCACGCAAAGCAACACAACGCTGCAATCCGTCGTGTGCATCGCCAGTCCGTCGCGTCGGCAGCCCGTTCGTCGTGCAGACGTCGACTCTGTGCCACGGATTGCAATCCTTGTATATCCGGATGCCCGGACGTTTTCTAGCAGTCAGCTTCGATACGCAACGTTTTTAGCAAAGTAGCAATCAAGTTTTTGAGAAAAACTCCAGACTTTTTAGGTTTCGTCCCATCTAGGACCTAAACGTATCAAATGAATTGTTGGTTTACGATTACTCTGGTCCTTATGCAGTGAAAATTCTGTTTATTTGGCTCAAAATGTTGGCCATTCGCCGAGTCGGCCACTCCCGGTGATTCATTGACTCTCTTCTCATTACCGGCTACATGGCATGGGTAATCAGAGGGCATTTAAGGCGCGTTGGACGTGTCGCTTCTTTCACCTAGATAGGTAGTAATGGTGCATTGTTGTGTAGAGAAGATTCATGGTCGATTTTTCGATGGCCTGTTTTCCACCCGCTTTAACTCATAATATTTTTCTGCGCTGGCTGAAGACATCGAGAGAAGCCGTGAACAGATGTTTTTTCAGTTTTATGCAGTTACCCACTGCCTGCTACAATATCTGAGCTATAAAATACAAGTTCAAAAGCTCCAAAAACACACTTCGGATTTCAAGTATAAATTTGACTATTTCTTTTCCGGTATGCGCTTCAAAGTGGTCCAAGTTATAGGGCAATCTTTCTCAAATTTGGGCGAAAGAGGCGACTCAGTTCATGCGAAAACATTTTGTTTCTAATGTGGATGAATTAGTAATAACCTCCACTTATTTAACCTCGTGACCAAATTGATGAAATCATTCTCATGTATATGCAGATTTACGTACGACTTGGCATTTCTTGATGGGCTGATTCTACCCACATTTAAATTTTTGTTTTCTCCTAAATTGTCTGACAGGCTTTTGACATGAGTGACATTTGATCAACCTTATATAATTTACAAGAGTTGTTGTTGTCTAATTTAGGTGTACGTATCTGGGTATCTGGTTATCTGGGGTTGTCTTCCATTAATCCTTTATAGAAACGGTGAAAAATGGACGAAAATGGTCGGGCTTTTTTTCAAAACCTTTATAATATTCTTCCCGACATATTTTTCGTTTTTGAGCGAGATCTGAGTATTTTTACCATTTCAAATTTGAATAAAACTAATTTTGCATAGGCTGAAAATAGGGTATGAAAAAGGTAAACAACTCTTCACAGGTACAGTCTGTCCAATAATTTTATGCCACAAAGTCACTTTTCGTTACAAAAAAATTTGCCGCGCACGCGCATTAAACCCTATGGGCATATTATTTGCTCTATGGGCATATACATGCCCTAGGGGCATAGATATGCCTTATGGGCATAGGTTTTGCCTTATGGGCATAGGATTTTCCTGAAGGGGAAACAGACCTGAACTTAAATTTAAATTTAAAAATTTATTATTAAAAAAAAAGTAAAAGGCGTAACCACATAGTGCCGGAGGCACGGGTCTCCGCTGCTAGTCAACCTTATACTAGCAGCGGAGACCCGTGCCTCCGGCACTATGTGGTTACTCCTTATACTTTTTTTTAAATTAATTTTTTTTTTTTTAGTTCATATGATGGCATGTTTCCCCCTCAGGAAAATCCTATGCCATAAGGCAAAACCTATGCCCATAAGGCATAACTATGCCCCTGGGGCAAAAAATATGCCCATAAGGCATGTATATGCCCATAGGGCAAAGCTATACCCATAGGGCAAAACGCTGCCAAAATTATATGTCAATATGCCCATAAGGCAAAACCCTATGCCCCTAGGGCAAAGATATGCCCCGAGGGCAAAAAAATATGCCCATAGGGCATGTATATGCCCATAGGGCAAAGCTATGCCCGTAGGGCAAAAAGCTGCAGTATTTTATGTCAATATGCCCATAAGGCATAACCCTATTCCCATAAGGCATAATCCCTATGCCCATAAGGCATAACTATGCCCATAAGGCATAACTATGCCCCTAGGGCAAAAAATATGCCCATAGGGCAAAATGCCGCCCAATTCACATGTCAATATGCCCATAGGGCAAAACCCTATGCCAATAAGGCAAAACCCTATGCCCATAAGGCAAAACGATATGCCCATAGGGCAAAATTCTGGCAAAATTATATGCCAATATGCCCATAGGGCAAAACCCTATGCCAATAAGGCAAAACGATATGCCCATAGGGCAAAATTCTGGCAAAATTATATGTCAATATGCCCATAGGGCAAAACCCTATGCCAATAAGGCAAAAATATGCCCATAGGGCATAGAAAAAACATGCAAAACAGCATCAACATGCCCATAGGGCAAACAATATGCCCATAGGGCATAATGCGCGTGCGTGGCAAGAGGTTTAGTGACGCAATGTGTCTTTATTGCATGAAATTGTAAACTACTGTGTACTTGTTGAATTCCAGTGCCAAAGTGATATTTTCCATTTTTATAGTGGATGCATTTTGGCCGGCCGTCGGTTGCATTTGTTTTTTTTTCAGCCTAGACGAAATAAGATTACTTCAAAATTAAATAAGAAAAAGGTCACAGATCTCGCTCAAAAACGAAAAATATGTTGGGAAGAGAATAACAAAGGTTTTGAAAAAAACACCATTAATTTTCGTCCATTTTTCACCGTTTCTATAAAAGATTAATGGAAGACAACCCCAGATACCCGGATAGGTACAAAAACAACTGAAAATCAACCCTCTTGTAAGTTATATAAGGTTGATAACTTACAAGAGGGTTGATTTTCAACTGTTTTTGTACCTATCTGGGTTTCTGGGGATGTCTTCCATTAATCTTTTATAGAAACGGTGAAAAATGGACGAAAATTGGTGGGTTTTTTTTCAAAACCTTTCTTATTCTCTTCCCAAATTATTTTTCGTTTTTGAGCGAGATCTGTGACCTTTTTCTAATTTAATTTTGAAGAAATCTAATTTCGTCTAGGCTGAAAAAAAAACAAATGCAACCGACGGCCGGCCAAAATACATCCACTATAAAAATGGAAAATATCACTATAGCACTGGAATTCAACAAGTACACAGAAGTTTACAATTTCATGCAATAAAGACACATTACGTCACTAAAACTCTTGCCACGCACGCGCATTTTGCCCTATGGGCATAAATGTTGTTTATCATTTTTTTATATGCCCTAAGGGCATATTTTTGCCTTATTGGCATAGAGTTTTGCCCTATGGGCATATTGACATGTAATTTTGCCAGCATTTTGCCCTATGGGCATATTGTTTTGCCTTATGGGCATATTGTTTTGCCTTATGGGCATAGGGTTTTGCCTTATTGGCATAGGGTTTTGCCCTATGGGCATCTACATGCCTTATGGGCATATTGTTTGCCCTGGGGGCATAGTTATGCCTTATGGGCATAGGGTTATGCCTTATGGGCATATTAAAATAAAATAATAAAGCATTTTGCCCTACGGGCATAGCTTTGCCCTAAGGGCATGTACATGCCCTATGGGCATATCTTTGCCCTATGGGCATATCTTTGCCCTAGGGGCATATCTTTGCCCTATGGGCATATCTTTGCCCTATGGGCATATCTTTGCCCTATGGGCATATTTTTGCCTTATGGGAATATTTAGGCCTTATGGTCACAGGGCATATGGCATATAGGGCATTATGGGCATTTTTTTTTTAAAGTAAAAGGCGTAACCACATAGTGCCGGAGGCACGGGTCTCCGCTGCTAGTAACTCTAAATAATTTGTAAAATAATAAAAGACAAAAATCCTAACGGACTCACATGGCACTGGAAAGCGAGTGACATCCACAAGGCACCAACCAGATTTCCAACAAAAAAACTCAACACACTTTGACATCGTCAGTGCAGCAAAGCTTTCTGCCCCATCTAACTGTGAAAGAAACTTCAAGAAACTGTTGAAACTTGAAAGACACGATGACCTTCATTGCCGTAATGAGCTCGCTGATCAAGTACACATTCTGCCTCCACATCCCCAACGAAGAAGACGAGGTGATGTTCCCTGCTACTTGCCCAAGGGGTGTCGAACTATCGTCGTGTCCCAAGAAGTGGTCCAGTCTACGGACCAACTCCGACGGAGACGCCTTGATGAGCGAAGATGACGATTATATGGTTGGTTTGCTGACTGCTGAGTTTCTGCTAGGGGTTGTTCGTTGTTGATTTTAAGGACGATAATCTCCTATAATCGCCTCGTTGGCCATTCCATGTAAAACCTCATGTTACCGTGCAAGGTACAGGGGATAGGTGACAGTTGTACGGTTACGATTACCGATAATTTGATAAGTCATCAGCACCAGATATTGGACAGGAGCAGGCTGCGTGCCGGCACTGCAGTACCCCAAGTTCGCTGCTAGATTAGCTTCATCAGCCTGTCATTTTGATTCACTGGCCCTAAACACCCAGCTAACCTGCAGCCGATAAGCAAGTGTAACATGTACATTGTCACCACAGAGTGCTATATGGAAAGGTTATGAAGTGCCCCATAGTCCAATTTTAACCCAATATAGGAATTAGAAATCTTACCTACGAGTTTTTCCTCGAAAAGATGAAGGTAAAAGTAACAATAAGAACTTGTACGATTGTCTAGCCGTAATTTAGTTTAGTCGAAGGACCGCTTTTCTGTTCAGGATGTGGGTATCGAAGCTGAAGTCAGCGATTAAACTCCGGCAAACCGAGTCCGCAGACGTCCGATCCGCGTGTGCGAGATCGTGAAAGTGCCGATCGGAGCAACACCGATGCCGGCTAGCGCAGCAAACACCTTTTCATTATTATTTTCTTTATTAAAAAAAAAAAACACACGTCTCTTTGTCGCAATAACATAAAAATTTAAATACATAAATAATTACAGATTATAAACAACTATTAATCGAGGTTATTGCGACGCTTCTTGAGTGTCGCAGTTCTCCTTCCGTTTCTTGACAACCTCGACGAGTTGCTTGTAACGCACCATGCACTCTTCCTAGAGAACGAAAGAGACACGTCAGAAAAACATGCCAAGCAAAGGCGTCGCACAATCGGGCTTGGCACCTTGCTAAATTCTGTAGCAGACATCGATGAGATTTCCAGAAAATACTCTACAACTGGGTTATGAAATGCTCAACTATCAAATTTAAGGCCCTTTCAGAACCAGCTTAGCCTTAACCGTATAATATGCAAACGCGAAGTTAGTGAAAATGCGCATGTCCAAAACAACTGACGTCGCCGTAATAAATAAATTAGGTGGTCAATGAGCTTGATAGTTGGATTCCATCATTCCTTGAGAGGAAATACAAGTCCAGGCTAATCTGACAGCTGACTTGAAACTATAAAAATCGACCGCCACTTAACTCAAAACAATCAAAATCCAGCAGTCTGTAGGGAGAATGAATCCAATTGGTTCTGCCTTGCGTCAAACAATTAGACGTTCGACGAAATCTTTGAATCGGTCAAACATTTCAACTACGGTGCGTAAAGCTTAAGTTATATTTAACTGAAACGTCTAAGTTTACGGCATAAGTTGGTTGTGAACGGGCCTTCAATCTTTCCTGACGTCACCTTGGTCTTGCCGGGCACGGCCTTTGCGATCTTCTCCCACCGCTCCTGCGTGCCGCCCTTGGGAAACTTGATGAGCGCCGCCTCCAACGCCTTCTGCTGCGGCTGCGTCCAGCTAGCCGCCTCGGCTCCTGCCGGGAAGAGAGACAAACATTTTAGCAGGGCGTGGAACGTTCACAACTTCTGCACGCTACAATCGACGGTTAAGCACTAGCGTTTTCGTAGCGAACGTGGACGCTAGCGTCGATGTGGGTCGTGGACGTACCTTCCGCCTCCCCGTTGGCCAGCCCCAGCTTGCCGCCCTTCGTCTTGACCTTGCGCGCCTCTTCTGGGTCGACCTCGGTCTCCTCCACCTCCTTGCCCACGCGGTAGCCGTCCTCCTTCACCTGCAGACAAGGAAGCGCGGCCGTCAAGTTCGATTGTCTCTCTCGGATGATAACGTCGGGTTTTTGGGAAAAGTAAGCGACCAAACTGGGATACAAACCCGTACATGACCTTTCACTCTCCGAGAGGTTGCCCTTCCGACTGAGCTATCTGGAGGGGCCTTGCTGGGTGAAGAAAGGAGCTCTACATTGAGAAGAGGCTGAAGCAACTCGTGCTGTCTACCGACGTAATAAACGCTGTCATTAATATCGGCGAGCAGAGCCGAGAACTTGGTTGTAGAGGTCACAAGGTCCTTTGCTAAGTCAAGATAATTTAAGACCGTCGATAAAGCAGGTAGTGTAGCCTTGCAAAACGTCGAGACTTGGCATTCAATACCCAGTTAAAAAGTTTTTCTGAAGAATAGTAAAGCGTCCATCTCCTTCGCGACCTGCTACTCGAAAGCCGAGCATTCACCGAACGCGGTCAAAAGTTTCCCGGAAGCCGGCACCCACCTTCTTGGCCATGTGCGTCACCTCGGCGACCGAGCGTCCCATCGCGACGCCGACCCTGTCCCAGCGCGCCGGCGTGCCCGGCGGGTACTTCTTCACGAGCCGGATCAGCTCGACGAGATCGTCGTCGGTCCAGAGGCCGCCGGAGACGAGCGGCGCGACCGGGTCGTCGGCGACGGCGGCGGCAGCGTGCGGAGGCGGGGCTTGCGCCGTCGGCTCGGCGTACTCGGGCAGCGCGGGCTTGGGGCGGCGGCGGCGCGGCAGGCGCGGCTCCAGTTCGACCACCTCCTCTTCCTCTTCCGACCTGCGCAGGGTTTTTTTTTTGTTGTTTGAATCGTTATCGACGATCGAGGCAAGCCCATGAGTGCGATTTAATAAAGTGGGACAGTATATTAGCATAACGAACAGGACAAATGGTTGTGTAGTTTTGTAGAGCGGTTTTGCTCTGAATTGACAGACTTTTGGTCCTATAAAGGACCTTGGTCAACGTTTCATCCCACTACACAACCATCTTTCCGTGGCCCTGGACCACTCTGCCATACCAACTGGACAAAACATGACATGATGAGACTAGACAGATAGAAATAGAACGCAAGATGACGTAAGTTATTTTGAGTTGTGCCTAGATGGCTGCGGTGATCAAATTCCTAAACAAGCTACCTACCTTAATGGTGCTGACAAGAGACCTATTCCACTCAGATACCCACTGGATGTACTACCAGTTAGGAAAAAATATTACTAGCTCTGCTAAATATCAAAGGAAGACAGGGAAATCACAACCCAAATTGCTCTACCTGGCTTTAGCGAGTGGGTATCATGACGTCATTTTGATATACCTAATTTTGATTGAATGGAATAGATGTATTTCTGTCGCAGCTCAGCATTGCAGCATGGCAGAGTTCCTCATGTATCCTACAACCTCGTAAGATTATTTTCTAAATACTCATGTCTCTCCCAAATCTTAGCACGATCGTTTTCAGAAAAATAACTATTTAACCGGGATATTGGACGCTAACCTACTTTGCCCGACATAAGCTATGCTGCATGCTTCATCGAATTGGATAAGACCATTGACAAGCCAGGCAGCGTAGCTTTGCAAAACTTCGAGAAACCTTTTTGTTTGGCTGCCAAGCCAAGCATTCACCAAACCCGGTCAAAAGTTTTCTCCGAAAGCCCTCAGCATTTTCCCGGCACGAAGGCCTCGACGCTCGCGCTCACCACTGCTCCGCCTCCTCCTTCCTGCGCTTGCGCTCCGCCCAGAACTCGCGCACGAGCCCCACCGAGCGCGGCGCGTTAGTCACCAGGAACCATGCGAGCCGCGGTATCTGACACGGCAGCGTGTTGACCACGCTCGGCTTGGGGATGTCGATGTCGATCGAATCCGGTAGCGGCGGCCCGTCGTACTTGCCCTTCTTCTGCTTCTTCTGCAGCTTCTTCAGCCGCATGTCCATGATTTGTTCCTGGTGGGCAGGGTCGGACGGTTTAGAAGATAGTAAAGCATCATTACTTTCTTGAGACTTGTGTCTTTTCCCAGTCTTAGCACATTAGTTTTAAAAAAAATTTAACTGGGTGTTTAATGCTAAGCTACTAAACTCACAACTTTTGCAATATTTTGTAAAGCTGTGCTGCCTACTTTATCAAGGGTGTAAACTCGGTGTAAACTGTGTCTTAACAGGGTAGAACGGCAGCAGCAAACTCTGTCAAGTTCGTTAATAACCGCAATCCGTGTCACAAGGTCTGCCAGTTAACGACCTTACAGATGAATGCAAATGATCTTGCAGCAATTTATTTTACAATCCTTTCAAACTAAGTTTGTAGCAAACGGACCTTTAGAGGGCCAAGCAGCAGTAGCGTACACACGCAAGCTTACGTGGTTCAGCAAGATTAATAATCTCACGGCAATCCATCGATCTAAGCCCTTTGCCAACTGTCCTCAACATTGCACCCACCCAGATATACTTGGCAATTCTTACACCAATCCATAAAACTAAGTCGATCGCAAACTCACGGCAATCCATCAAACTATGATCAAACTAAGGCGATTGCAAACTCTCCTCGATCGAGGATACTCGATACTCACACAGGTGTATTTCCGTTCGGCGTAAGCCGCCCACGCGACGATGTACTGCCCGACGGTGATGATGCTGAACAGGATGACGGTGATCTCGATGAGGCCGACCTTGCGGGCTCGCCGGTAGTAGTAGACGGCGTGCTTCCAGTCGGGCAGCCCGTTCACCAGCACGTTGTTGTACAGCTGGCGCCGCTTGCCGTCGCGCAGCGTGTCGTAGACCGAGACGAGCTGCGGCCGGGAGAGTCGTTTAGACGAGCTGCTTTACTTCCGAGTTATTGCTAGATGATAATTGAGGTTCATCTGGTTCTGATACCAACTTTGGAATGGATAGTAAGTTTCTTATAATAAGTATCAGGGGGTGGTAACAAGGATAGCAGTGAAATTCCTTACAATAGCTACTGACACTGTTCGTCAGGGGCGCTGGAGCATAAGGAAATTCCTTATAGCACTGGGTTTCCACCCTTCCTGATAATAAGCTCCTTGATAACCTATATACGACGTACGTACATGCAACGAGCATTTGCATTAAGGTTCAAATCAACATTAACAATTGATATTCATTGTATCTCATAGGCTGAAACCAAGGCAAGACTTAACTAGGTGTAACTTTGCAAATGATAAAATCGACCCTTACTAGCATAGGGTACGAAACATTGCCATGTACCTGTGTGATTTCCACGATATATCTGTCAAAATGGATTTAACTAGTCGTAGTATTTAGCATGAAAACAAACCCAAAATTTGTCTAAAATTGCCCTGGGAAACTACGAATTCACACTTAAACATAAGTTCCTTTATTGTCCAGTGCTGGCTGGTGCTAGATTTCCGTAACAAAAGTCACCTGTCGGAATTTGATGTCGGCGTCCGGTGCATCGTTCTTGTCAGGATGGAGAACCAGCGACAGCTTCCGATACGCCTTGCGTATTTCGGCCGCTTCGGCAGTCTACATCAGAATAATTGGGGTTCAGCGTTTCGTGCGACAAAGCTATCAACTTCGGTCAGATATCAAATCCAAGTTTTGCCCACAGGTCAATAACATAAATTACTGATCTTTGTGAGACCTTCAATGATTTACAATATGCAATGGTTATTATCAGCGTTTTACCTGCTCAACACCGAGTAGCGTGTAGAAGTTCATGTTTATTTCTTCGACGAGATCGAATATCTCCAATTCGTCGTTATCCCAGCAACTGACAGATCCAGACAGCATGCACACCAGCAAGATCCATGATATCCTCAGCTCCATTTCTTATCTATTTAAATAAAACGAATAAATATCAGTGATGTGGTATGTTGGGAAATCACAAGTTTGCACGAAAATCTTGGTGACTTGGCAGATAGCTAACCTCAAAGTTCTTGTAAATTAGCGCTCTTCGCTTATTCAAGCCGAAAGGATGAGAGATGGGACGAGTGATGCCGAATGATAACGTCGTGGTGATTCTAAATAAGTATTAATAAATTGCTTTACACGAGATTAGGTGATGTTTTAGATCAAATTCACGTGAGACTAGTAAGTACTCTCTTCGTCTGAGTCAGGTACTGATCACGGATTCTGAGTGCGCTCATTCAGTTGGAAACCAGCTGATCGGTCCATAGACAGCGAATCAAGTGCCTAGACCCTGAAATGAATAACAATTTTGCTAATGGCCAACCAGTTTAAAATTACTGTACCTAAGGAGCATATCATGCAATGGAATTAACTAGGGTTTCGCCTAAGCTTGCAATAATTAGGTTGTGTATGGGCGTTTTTTAATGATGCTGATTGAACGATCAGAATAGATTTAGTGGGGAATATGGGAAAAAGGTAAACGTTGTTTCAATAAAAGTAGGTACGCTAAGAAACACAACGAAATTTGTACATATTCTTTGTGTTATACGATATAACATATTTGGAAATTTGAGTCGAAATATATAATATGTATATATGTTTTGGCTAATTGGGTTGGTTGGATCTATATTGGTGAGAAACGTGATTGAGAAAAATCGTGATGTTAATTAAACTCATTTATGAGAAAAGTTGCTGGTGAAACTTGATGGAGTAAACCTTAAAACAGAATATCCTTGCACGTTATAATTTTTAAATTAAAAAGTTAAAATCAAAAAATCGATTCCTGAAACAGAAAGAGAGAAATCGTTTTAAATCTGCATCTGCATATATGTATACACATAGTACCTGACTTTTACCACATATTTAAGCTAATTCTCTTATTTTATAAAAAAATATGTGCCATTTATACGGTCGGCACAATAAAGTCCAGGCAAAACTTTTGCTTGTCAATGGATCGGACAAAACTGAGAGTGGCCTATTCATAGTGAATTTATTTTTTGTATAAAGTTTTTTCTAGAACTCTCTCTCTCTGCCAATTGGTTTGGTTTATTTTTAGCGCTCGACTTCTCTGCGTTGTTTAATGAGGGAATCATGCGGAAAACAAGAGATAAATTATCGACTTTCAGATTTTGGTGAATCCATGGAATCCTCGAGCCTAGACATTCTCTCAATCTGCTGTTGGCGGAGCTATAACATAGGCTTTCTATCATTTTTTTGTGGATTTGGTTAAAATGTAATCAATTCAATGTTGTAATTGAGAATCAATCACGCCATAGATGTTGGCATACTTACAAAAGACTACTTAAATTCTTACAAAACTTACTTAAACTTACTTAAATCCTTACAAAAGCTTGTGACATGGACAATATGGTAGAAAGTGATTTTGTGCAGGAAATCGAAAGCACAATAAATGTTTTAATGTAGACTGATAAAATAAATTGACTGAACAGCGTAGTTGGCGAGTTATAGCAAAATTCCTAGAACGTGCTTAAAAAACCTCTCCTAATCTGAATTCCACTTTAAGTCTTATGTTTTATGTTTTTCATAAGCTATACCAAGATGTCTATCTTCCGTAAATAAGGAAAAATCTATTAAAAACTAAAAACTATTTAAACTGTTGTAAAATATAATGCAACGGGTGTCGCATTTCAAATATATTTGCCACATATTTCCTACGACTCACCGTAAACATTCACAACAATAAGTATGAAAATATCTTCCAATTTAGTAAGCAATTTGTTACCTTTTGGTAGCACTGGTACTTGGTAGCACTGGTACTTGGTAGCACTGGTACTTGGTAGCACTGGTACTTGGTAGCACTGGTACTTGGTAGCACTGGTACTTGGTAGCACTGGTACTTGGTAGCACTGGTACTTGGTAGCACTGGTACTTGGTAGCACTGGTACTTGGTAGCACTGGTACTTGGTAGCACTGGTACTTGGTAGCACTGGTACTTGGTAGCACTGGTATTTGGTAGTATACGTTCGCCAATAATTGGGATTTCAAATTTCACTTCGTTCTTTTAGACATTTCATCACATGATTGTGTTTCTCGTGAGATCGCCGAAGTTAAGCAACATCGCGCTGAGTTAGCTGTTGGATGGATGACCATGCACATGATCAGTTCTGTTCGGGAGAGAGGTCGGAGGGTTTGAAGTCAGTACGACAACTTCACTCGCCTTGCTTATCAACCTCTCGACAGCACGGATTAGCGGAGGAATCCTGTTTTTCGAGTTGTACCGTCCTTCGGAAGGGACGTAAAGCCGGTGGTCTCCTTGGTGCTCTTCGACAGGAGTAGGCTACGTGCCGGCACCGGGTTTCCCCTCCTCCCTTCTAGGCTAGATTAGGTTCATCATCACCCTTTCATTCACCTCATTCACCGACGCTGTTAGACCAGTGCCACAGGGCCAGTTGTCAAAACAGTGCGTCGTTAAACACTAATAATCAGTCAATCAATCAATCATATAATTGTTCTCGTTGAAGCTTAATATTTTGACTAGCGCCATATTTTCAAAAGAGTCTGGTTGTTGACGTTGATGTACAAGGAACACGGCATCATTAAATATCCAGTGTTGAATCATGCCTTGAATTTCCATCTGCACCTTCTTCGTTGAAGTCTCCGTACAATTCCGTTCATAACTTCTACGAACCTTCTCAAAACTGCATTGACACCACCCGATGATTTACCAAACCCTCCCAATTACCACAGTGCAACATTGCGTTTTGGTACGAATAAATAAAATTCCACACTCCAGCACACACATCATTTATTGGCACCCCTGCAGATCTATCATGATCACTTTCCTCTTTAAAATCAGCATTAATTTCCGTACGTCAACCCTCAGAACTTTTTCATCCCCTATCTTGGTTCTTACACATGCATTCCGGGTTAAAGCGTAGCTTCTTCTTCGAACAGTCGCCGTCGATGGCACACCGCACCTTAGGACAAGGGGGCGGCGGGTGGAGTTCTTGGGGGGCGAAGCACGGACAGCGTTTCGGGGTTGGTTTCGGCGGAGGCGGCGGCGGCGGCGGCTTTGGGAAGCACTCGAACGCCTGCGTTCTCGGGGGTCTCACGCATTCCTTTAAGAGATGGAGAACTTGGCGATTGACAGGGTTTCAAAATTGCTTACCTATACCTTGGCTGGCGTTGTCTGATTTCAGCATCGCTCAGTTTGTGGTGCTATCTTCTATAACTCCATGGTTAGTGTTGCATAATGTGGGTGGCTACCATGGTTAAAATTACGGTCAGACCTAGGTTTAAGCCATTGACGGCAATGGTAGAATGTGATAGGTAACGCACACCACTAGAACACCGGCGCCATAGCAATTGGCTTCTATAACCATTATTTTAATCGAGCTGTTAATCAGCAACATGTTAATGATTCTGTTTGGACAATTTTCGAGGTTCATTAGAATGTTTGTGCCACAGTTGATTTTTAAGAAAAAAATTGCCTCAAAAAACGTCGGTTTGAATAGAATTATACTTGACACATTACAAGTCAATTAAATTTTTACAAAGTTGGCATGTTATAAGCGTTATAACTGCCAAAACGTCGAGTCAGAACCACCACACTCATCAAATCAGGGGCACGACCATGAAAACATGAACTACATATTAAGAAAGATCATTCGACGATTTCACCGAGATGCGGCCTGATTTGTGTTTGCTTATAAGGATTCAGCTGGCACACAACCGTAAAATTGTCGCCCAAAATGCCTGGCCGCCCTGTTTTCCAACAGTAGTAACAGTTTTAGTAAGGTCCGATTTTACAATTTTGTCAACTCCAGGTTAAAGTGGGAGTTAAGTTATTTGTTATGGCAACGGCCAATGGGATGCAGTGGAATTCATTTGTTTCTAGGGGTTAGATGCTTAACCCAGAGTTGACAAAAGTTGTAAAACCGGCCCTAATAGTCCTATCAAGTTGAAACAGCCCACCAACCTTCGGCCGCACAATCTTCCTCTTTTTCACTTTAACAAGCATCATACGCGGCTTCCGCACACGCACCGGACACTTGTAGACCCTCAAGTACGTCTTCGGACGTGCACACGGACAGAACGACGGACGACACTTGGCCTTTGCACACCGATCGTTCAAGCGTTTGTAGCCGCACTCTACCGGCGACCAGAGATCCAGCGGCTTCACGGGCCACAGCTTCTTCCTCCTCGTGAAGCACGGCTTAGGTTTCTCCATCACCTTTTCCTTGCAGTCTCTTCGCTGGGTGTAGGCACGCGTCTGCGTCGCGTACGTAGACGTCGTCGGGACTTGCGCGAGATGCAAGCTGCCAAGCGTCAACGGCGTCTGCGCGACCAGCAAACGCCTAGCGCGTGATGTGCCCGAGTAGCAAGCAGTTGGAGTCGTTTCTGGTTCCGTCGCCGCTGCGTTCGCTTCGGCAGGCGTCTTACCAAGGCCGTTGGCGGAACCACGCTTCAGCAGGGAGAAAATTAACGCCGTGTTTGACTCTCGCAGTCTTTTCCGCATCTGTTCGGCGTTAAAAAGATTCGCGCGATTTTTGCCGGCGAAGAAAGCAGATCTAGTCGTTTCTGCTTCTATCGCAGATGTGCTCGCTTTCGGCATCGAGCGCGTCGGAGGATTGTTATCAAGCCCGTTGGCGGGAGCATTCCTTAGAGTAACGAAAATCGAAGCCGTATCCGGGCCTTGTTTTGAGGCACGCAGAGTTTTCGGCGTCTGCTCGACTGTCGTATGTTTCGAGCGTATCTTTTCGGCGTAGAATTCTGCTGTTGACGTTGTTGGCTTGGATATTAGAGGGCGAATTCTCTTCATAGCTGCCACATGTTCCCTCGGGCTCCCGGCCCTCTGTGCCGTCTTCGCTGCTTTCGGCACCGCGTGAGTCGGAGGCGTCTTGCCACGGTTAGAGAGAGTCGACGCCGCGTTCCGGCGCAGCTTCGTTGGAGTCTGTGCAGCGCTGCGTTTGTTGCCGACGTGACGCGCTGCACCAAAGATCGACTGCTTGGAATTCGCCGGGCTAACTCGCATCAGTGCCGCCATTAATTGTTCCTTCAAGCCGCGTCCAGCGTCTTTGATCGGCGATCCCAGCCGCTTGTCGCTCACAAGTCTCAGTCTAGCGTGCATCGTGCACGTCTCAGCAGGCGTCGTCGGCGTCACTCCACAACCAGATCGTGGCTTTGAAGCAGCGCCAGTCGAAGGAAATAACCGAAAAGCTCGGCTCTCGTAAGGTTGCTCTGGTAGAAATTCATTTGCCTTCGTCGCCACGTGCGTCGTATGTTTGACAGGCGTCATCGGCGTCATCGGCGTCATTAACCGACGATTTCTTAACTGCGACGTGACGCCCACAATCGGTGGTCGATAATTTCTCGGTCTCGCCGCCGTCGTCGATTTGATTGACGGCGTCATCGGCGTCGCCGGCGTCGTCAGGCGTCGGGTACGGAGTTGCGACGAGGTGCCGATGAATGGACGTTCGGACGCGTTGCAGCGTGGCTCAACGAAGGTCATGGTTCTTGTGGAGAGGTTCTGGCCACTGGGGATGGAGGGTTGGTTTGCGGGGAGGGTGAAGCCGCTGAGGGTGAGGTCTGGGTGCTGCGGGTGGAGTGCGCGTGCGCGGGATTGCTGCGACTGCCGGGATTGGCGGGATCGGGGCGTTCGGGGGGCGGGCCGGCGCGTGTAGAAGGTGGGACGCGCAGCGAGGGTTTTGTGGGTGGTGTGAGGTGGTCGGGGTGGTCCGGCGTCTGAGTGTTGGTTGTGGGTTGTGGTTGAGATTAGCGCCGTTGTCTGGAATGTGAATTGTTGGTTGTTACAAGTCATAGCCAATGTCTATATTGAATAGAACATATCGGAGGTTATGTAGTGCACGGAATGAAATAATTCGTAGCACCAAAATCCATCTAAAAAGAACCTTCTAACCATTTCATGTATTTCCCATTACAAACCATAAGGAAGAAAGCACGAAGAAAGCAATTTAAAACCACAAAAGATAACAATTGCTGATGAGAGCATCTATAGAATTTTAAAAAGTTTAGCAAACCTGTACATTTTTATTCAAAATTGACTGCTTGCTTCTTGCTTAGTATTTCCCCCAAATCACAGGAATGTTTCCAATGTATGAAGTTACTTTATTCTACATGTGTTTACATGTGTTTAAAGAATTACAGCGCGCAAGAATTGTTAAATTATCATGTAAATAAAATCTGCAGGTTTTGATAGTAAAAATACAAATTACCTCTTTCAGCCTGGACAGCTGATGGTTGACCTTGTTGATGGGTGGTAAACACGATGACCGGATGAATGACGCCATTTTATCAATATTTATGCACTTTTTGATAGTTTATTAAATGAATTTATAGCTTTCTTCGAGTATTTGTTCCGAATTTCGCCACTAACGCCATTGTTTCAAGAAATTTGTACTTTTTAGTATAAATATTTTTTTTTAATGAATTTAGAGCTTTTTTCGAGTATTTGTTCCGAATTTCGCCATGGTGTTATGGAAACTAGGCAATAGTTTAAGTTTCATCTTTGTTGAGAATAATATGATTTAACAATATAAAATAAGATATCTTTCCAGGGTAATAATACAGGAAACTCTGCGAAATATCATTGTTGAGATTCGTTAACGGCACCTAGTAGGATTGGGGTGAAATTTAGGCACCATACTCATCTCGATACAACTTTACCCAAAGGGGCTTTGCTTGCCACTAATGCTTAACTAGCTTCATCATCAGCCTGTCACACACTGGCACCGGGTTCACCCTCAGCTCGCTGCTAGGCTAGGTTAGCTTCACCCTTAGCTCGCTGCTAGGTTAGCTTCACCCTCAGCTCGCTGCTAGGTTAGGTTAGCTTCATCATCAGCCTGTCACACACTGGCACCGGGTTCACCCTCAGCTCGCTGCTAGGTTAGCTTCATCATCAACCTGTCACACACCGGCACCGGGTTCTACCTCAGCTCGCTGCTAGGCTAGGTTAGCTTCATCATCAGCCTGTCGTTCACCGGCACCGGGTTCACCCTCAGCTCGCTGCTAGGCTAGGTTAGCTTCACCTTCAGCTCGCTGCTAGGCTAGGTTAGCTTCACCCTCAGCTCGCTGCTAGGCTAGGTTAGCTTCACCCTCATCTCGCTGCTAGGCTAGGTTAGCTTCACCCTTAGCTCGCTGCTAGGTTAGCTTCACCCTCAGCTCGCTGTTAGGTTAGCTTCACCCTCAGCTCGCTGCTAGGCAAGGTTAGCTTCACCCTCATCTCGCTGCTAGGCTAGGTTAGCTTCACCCTCATCTCGCTGCTAGGCTAGGTTAGCTTCACCCTCATCTCGCTGCTAGGCTAGGTTAGCTTCACCCTTAGCTCGCTGCTAGGTTAGCTTCACCCTCAGCTCGCTGCTAGGCAAGGTTAGCTTCACCCTCATCTCGCTGCTAGGCTAGGTTAGCTTCACCCTCATCTCGCTGCTAGGCTAGGTAAGCTTCACCCTTAGCTCGCTGCTAGGTTAGCTTCACCCTCAGCTCGCTGTTAGGTTAGCTTCACCCTCAGCTCGCTGCTAGGCTAGGTTAGCTTCACCCTCATCTCGCTGCTAGGCTAGGTTAGCTTCACCCTTAGCTCGCTGCTAGGTTAGCTTCACCCTCAGCTCGCTGTTAGGTTAGCTTCACCCTCAGCTCGCTGCTAGGCAAGGTTAGCTTCACCCTCATCTCGCTGCTAGGCTAGGTTAGCTTCACCCTCATCTCGCTGCTAGGCTAGGTTAGCTTCACCCTCATCTCGCTGCTAGGCTAGGTTAGCTTCACCCTTAGCTCGCTGCTAGGTTAGCTTCACCCTCAGCTCGCTGTTAGGTTAGCTTCACCCTCAGCTCGCTGCTAGGCTAGGTTAGCTTCACCCTCATCTCGCTGCTAGGCTAGGTTAGCTTCACCCTTAGCTCGCTGCTAGGTTAGCTTCACCCTCAGCTCGCTGTTAGGTTAGCTTCACCCTCAGCTCGCTGCTAGGCAAGGTTAGCTTCACCCTCATCTCGCTGCTAGGCTAGGTTAGCTTCACCCTTAGCTCGCTGCTAGGTTAGCTTCACCCTCAGCTCGCTGTTAGGTTAGCTTCACCCTCAGCTCGCTGCTAGGCTAGGTTAGCTTCACCCTCAGCTCGCTGCTAGGCTAGGTTAGCTACACCCTCAGCTCGCTGCTAGGCTAGGTTAGCTTCATCATCAGCCTGTCATTCACCGGCACCTGCTTCACCCTCAGCTCGCTGCTAGGCTTGTCTAGCTTATAAAATCAAAACAGAAAATTGAGTAATTTTTCATAACGATATGCTATTAAACACGAAGAAGAGACTTTAATAAAAGGATTAAGGAAAAAGTACATGATTTTTCTCGAATTAATACACTTATATATATATGAATCAAAGCTATGCAACAAAATCACTAAATTAAAAAAAATGGCAGTGATTGAGTGTCTCCTAAAAGGAATGCACTCTCATCTCGTTTTGAGCACAACTTTTCCGGAGGCCGAGGGAAAAGTCTCCCCCGCGCGGAAGACGGAGACTCCCCGCACCACCGTCGCAACGACTACCCCTTGCAGGGTGCGCCCAATGTAAGGACACACCTGAAACACAGAGAGATCAAAAATTAGGAATAACCAAAATTTTTCTCGTCAATTTTTAAAACATAAAATTTTGAGTACCTCCTTTTAAAAACCGAACTTTTGAATACTGTAGAGAAAAGCCAGTAGTATAAAGAAGAGCTGGTACAAAAATCACGGTCTCATGAAAGTTGGTTTAACCAGCATCGGCCATTTAGAGTGAGGGCGCGCGCTTAACCTTTGACCTCCGCCCGAAGCCACCCGCATCGTTTCCGGCGAGGTACACTGGGTAGGGGTTGTTACCGGCGTCAAGACGGAACGTTTGATACTAGTGTACAGTTTGTACTCAAAATTTTTTACGGGAAATATTTTGGCCTTGCCTTTTGGTCTTTTTTTGGCTCATAGACTATCACTGTGTGTGTGTGTGTGTGTTTTTTTTTCGAGCGTGTAATGTGTGTTTTTTTCGAGTTTGTAATGTGTGTTTTTTTTTTAGTGTGTTATGTGTGTTTGAGTGCGATCTAGAGGCCCAGCGGCTTTCCACTGTCGTATGTTTTGCTCTTTGTTAGAATATAGCGCTTTAGTGACGTTTTTAACTTAATCAATTTTTGCTTCACCAATTTTAACACTGAAAAACTGGACAAAAGGTTCCAGATAAGTGAATCCTTACTACTTCACTGCTGCTGAAGAATTGAATTGTTGTTCGGTTTCCACTTTTCTTAAAAGTGGAGCTTTTATGACGCTCTTTTGGCATTTATGCGGTTCTTTGAAACCAAGTCAATGGTAGCTTCACCGATACACAACTCGTGCTTAAGTTTCAGGGCTGATTTCAAAAAAATTCAAAGATTGCGTTCACAAAAAAACAACATATTAATCGAATTATTTTGTTTTCTGCAGGTTGTCTAATTGAAGATTAACAGCACTCGCCTCGCTCAGCAGGATACCGCCCGAGTTGGCAGCATTGGAGGTAAGTTCCCGGCTTGAAAACCAGACTTCCCGAAAGGGAATATCCTTAGCAGCATTTTGATGCTTACCGAGCTACTTGCACAAATATGTGCTGGTTTAAGATAATATACCTCGAGTTGTAATGAGCTGTTACCTCGATAGTGCGTTTTCCGCAATATAATCTTGAATAATCTTGAAAAAATGCATGCTATTACTTTCTGAAGACACGTGTCTTTTCCTAATCTGATCTAAGTTTCCAGAAAACTATTTAAAATTAGTTATTGAATGGTAAGCTACCAAACTTAAACATAAAAGTTTAAATAAATATAATCAAAAGCCACGAGTTTTTTTACTTGATAGAACGTTTTTCATGCATTTCTGGACAATCTACACTAAATAAAGACTCTTAATTACAAATAATTAGGACAAGGGGGAGTTCCCTCGAACTCGATTTTAATTGGCGACTACCCACTTGTATTGGCCACTTCACACCGTAGGACCGGCCAGACAAGCTGCTCAACTCCAGAATTCGTGTGACAAGGGATTTTGAAAGAACGAAGATTTAGAAATATATGTAGTACCTTGTTTTTATGGTGAATCATGTCCGCGGTAACCTGAAACAAAAGATGCAGTTGAATTTTAAAAAATTGTCATGAAAATTACCACGCATTAGGATAGCAGAGATTGGCATCTTGGTTAGTATCCAAGCCGTCAAATTTTGTGAATTGGGTACTCATTTTTCATGAACAAAAAATCATAAATGCCAAGTGCGTGACTTTTAATTGCGCGAACAGGTGAAATCAGCAGTCTGTCGTATCTGCCATCTGCCATATTTAGGGTGACAAAAACGGCAAAAAACTAGCTTTATTTCATTTGACTTTGGCTCATTACGATGCACTGTCCATGCTTTAGAGATCAGTGATTTAGATAGATTGGAAAGACTGAATAGCATCGGTTCGAGAAGCCTCCCAACACCCGGCTACAAACGCCGAGACTGAATAGCATCGGTTCGAGAAGCCTCCCCAACGACACAACACCCGGCTACAAACGCCGAGACTGAATAGCATCGGTTCGAGAAGCCTCCCCAACGACACAACACCCGGCTACAAACGCCGAGACTGAATAGCATCGGTTCGAGAAGCCTCCCCAACGACACAACACCCGGCTACAAACGCCGAGACTGAATAGCATCGGGACGAGAAGCCTCCCCAACGACACAACACCCGGCTACAAACGCCGAGACTGAATAGCATCGGTTCTAGAAGCCTCCCCAACGACACAACACCCGGCTACAAACGCCGAGACTGAATAGCATCGGTTCGAGAAGCCTCCCCAACACCCGGCTACAAACGCCGAGACTGAATAGCATCGGTTCTAGAAGCCTCCCCAACACCCGGCTACAAACGCCGAGACTGAATAGCATCTGTTCGAGAAGCCTCCCCAACGACACCACACCCGGCTACAAACGCCGAGACTGAATAGCATCGGTTCGAGAAGCCTCCCCAACACCCGGCTACAAACGCCGAGACTGAATAGCATCGGTTCTAGAAGCCTCCCCAACACCCGGCTACAAACGCCGAGACTGAATAGCATCGGTTCGAGAAGCCTCCCCAACGACACAACACCCGGCTACAAACGCCGAGACTGAATAGCATCGGTTCGAGAAGCCTCCCCAACGACATCACACCCGGCTACAAACGCCGAGACTGAATAGCATCGGTTCTAGAAGCCTCCCCAACACCCGGCTACAAACGCCGAGACTGAATAGCATCTGTTCGAGAAGCCTCCCCAACGAAACCACACCCGGCTACAAACGCCGAGACTGAATAGCATCGGTACGAGAAGCCTCCCCAACACCCGGCTACAAACGCCGAGACTGAATAGCATCGGTTTGAGAAGCCTCCCCAACACACGGCTACAAACGCCGAGACTGAATAGCATCGGTACGAGAAGCCTCCCCAACGACACCACACCCGGCTACAAACGCCGAGACTGAATAGCATCGGTTCTAGAAGCCTCCCCAACACCCGGCTACAAACGCCGAGACTGAATAGCATCGGTTCGAGAAGCCTCCCCAACACCCGGCTACAAACGCCGAGACTGAATAGCATCGGTTCGAGAAGCCTCCCCAACACCCGGCTACAAACGCCGAGACTGAATAGCATCGGTACGAGAAGCCTCCCCAACGACACCACACCCGGCTACAAACGCCGAGACTGAATAGCATCGTTTCGAGAAGCCTCCCCAACACCCGGCTACAAACGCCGAGACTGAATAGCATCGGTACGAGAAGCCTCCCCAACGACACCACACCCGGCTACAAACGCCGAGACTGAATAGCATCGGTTCTAGAAGCCTCCCCAACACCCGGCTACAAACGCCGAGACTGAATAGCATCGGTTCTAGAAGCCTCCCCAACACCCGGCTACAAACGCCGAGACTGAATAGCATCGGTTCTAGAAGCCTCCCCAACACCCGGCTACAAACGTCGAGACTGAAAAGCGTCGGTTCGAGAAGCCTCCCCAACACCCGGCTACAAACGTCGAGACTGAAAAGCGTCGGTTCTAGAAGCCTCCCCAACACCCGGCTACAAACGTCGAGACTGAATAGCATCGGTTCGAGAAGCCTCCCCAACACCCGGCTACAAACGCGAAGACCGACCGTGTAGTTCGCGTCCGGGTCCCATACGACGAAGTCGGCGTCGTAGCCGAGAGCCAGCCGCCCTTTCCGTTTCTCGAGGCCGAGCAGGGCGGCGGTGTTTTCGCTGAGCAGCCGCGACACGTCCGGAATCTTGAAGCCTCGCCGCCGCCCGCCGGTCCAGAACAGCGCCAGCCCTGCGCGGACGTAACCAGAGTTAACATGCTAAGATATCAGTGAATGGTCAAGATTTGCCCAAGATTTCTCAAGTGGACGAGATTGAATAAGCTTTATGAAGTGGCAGTGTTTGGTAACGAACTGCTCCGAAGAGATCCCGCCTGGGGCTTTGCTTGTGTGCTATGCTTGTGTGCTATGCTTGTGTGCTATGCTTGTGTGCTATGCTTGTGTGCTATGCTTGTGTGCTATGCTTGTGTGCTTTGCTTGTGTGCCATGCTTGTGTGCTTTGCTTGTGTGCTATGCTTGTGTGCTTTGCTTGTGTGCCATGCTTGTGTGCCATGCTTGTGTGCTATGCTTGTGTGCTATGCTTGTGTGCTATGCTTGTGTGCTATGCTTGTGTGCTATTCTTGTGTGCTATGCTTGTGTGCTATGCTTGTGTGCTATGCTTGTGTGCTATGCTTGTGTGCTATGCTTGTGTGCTATGCTTGTGTGCTATGCTTGTGTGCTATGCTTGTACCCTATGCTTGTGTGCTATGCTTGTTTGCTTTGCTTGTGCGATATGCTTGTACCCTATGCTTGTGTGCTATGCTTGATTGCTATGCTTGTGTGCTATGCTTATGTGGTATTGCTTGTTTGCTATGCTTGTGCAATAAGCTTGTATCCTATGCTTGTGTGCTATGCTTGATTGCTATGCTTGTGTGCTATGCTTAGCACAATGCTTGTGCACTATACTTGTTCACTACGCTTGTGCACTTTGCCTGTTGCTGGTGCTGATTGTGCCTCTAATCGTACCGAACTGCAGCGAGGAGATGCCGCCCCAAGCTTTCATGAAGTCCGACGAGTTTCCGGGGCGTTTGAGCTCGAGCGTGCACGGCGAGTGGTCGGAGACGACCATGTCAATGTCCCAGTCGACCAGCGCCGTCCACAGCGCCTCCTGCAAGCAAGCCGGCCGCCTTCTGGTTGGTCGAGGTCCGTGCGGAGAGGAGGAAACAGAGGAACGGGGAGCCAGGACACAGGATCGACATGTTGGTGAAACGGACTCCGTCCTGAAGATGATTCAGGATCTTTCGAAGATCATCCGAAGATGCGCTGAAGATCAACAAGCCATAGTCGATCTGGGCCTTGTTTTCCTTGGCGCGATGAGTGGGAAGACATAATAAAGTGTCTCAATATGGCAGTAAAGTCTCACTGTATACGACGCGCTATTCATGGCTGGTGATCAGTGGGAAGACATGATTATTAGGCTTATCAAAGTCTCACTGTACGAAGCGCTGTCCATGGCCATAGATATCAGTGGGAAGACATGATTAAGTGGCTCAATACGGCATCAAAGTCTCGCTGTACGAAGCGCAATCCAGGCTACAGAGATCAGTGGGAAGACATGATAAAGTGGCTCAATACGGCATCAAAGTCTCGCTGTACGAAGCGCAATCCAGGTTATAGAGATCAGTGGGAAGACATGATACAGTGGCTCAATACGGCATCAAAGTCTCGCTGTACGAAGCGCAATCCAGGCTACAGAGATCAGTGGGAAGACATGACAAAGTGTCTCAATACGGCATCAAAGTCTCATTGTATACGAAGCACTATCCAGGCTATAGAGATCAGTGGGATGATAAAGTGTCTCAATTCGGCATCAAAGTCTCACTGTACGAGGCGCTATCCATGGCTAAATATGAGATCAGTGAGAATATATGACAAAGTGGCTCAAAATCGCCACTGAGCCATTGTGCTAAGCAGCCATCGGACTTGTAGGCATTCGAGTGACCTTGTTTTCCTTGGCGCGTATCGGCGGACAACATTTGAACTCGACCGCCCTGTCGGGCACCTCCTCGGCGGTGATGGTCAGGTAGTGGAAGCAGGTCTCCACCGTCAACGGCACCCCCTCGTACTTGGCGCTCTTCACCATCGGCAGACTTCCGGCGGACGAGAGGTGCACGATGTGACACCGCACCCTGTGGACGGAATAATGCACAGGCGCCAGTTTAAAAAAAACCACCGCTGTCTTCTAGCCTTGCCACAGCCGTTATCGTTGCTATAGCGAATAGGGAACGCTCCTCAAAAAGCTCCTGGTTGCATTAAATTCACTGTTTACTGATGGAGCAACACACTACACTGCACTATACACACTGTGGGCCTAGATACACGCATCGGTTAAAGAGTCCCTGTAGTCTCCTTGCCTTGCTACAAAAAAAAAACTCATGATTGAAAATAATTCACTGTTTACTGATGGAGCAATGCATGGAGCAATGCACAGGCATCGATTAAAAACTCCTGTTGTCATGTTATAAATACCACAATCGTTATCTTTGCAATAGTTAATTAGGGAAAGCTCCTCAAAAAGCTCCTGATTGCATTTAATTCTTTGTTTACAAATGGAGCAATTCTTCACGATTACTTAAATGAAAGATGAACGTTGTGGCACTATAGTCACTACAAACTGTGAGCAAAAACAAGCCATAATCACGCAAAGGTTAAGCAACCCCTGAATTGTCTCCAACCAATACTACAGCCTTTATCTTTGCAATCACGAATAGCAAAAGGTCCTCAAGCAACTCCCGATTGCATCGTCGCGGCTACAAATCTAATCACCCTGGATGCAGGAGCAAAGACGCTGCTATCACCTGCTATGACAACTGTTCTTTCACTCAATTACTCTCATTTTCTTTGGTGTCACACCTAAAAACGCAGTCCACACAACATCAAGGAAACAAACTCAAACTGTCAGACTGTATACAAACTGTATACAAACTGTCAGTCCAAGTGACTTGCGCGCCATTGTCAGTTGTCTGGCCTTGCGTAGGCTTGACTGTCAATTGTAGGCAGTTCCACATGATTTAACTACGATTCAAATTCCTAGCATGCGCCATGCATAGACTAACGGTGATTGTGGAAGAACCTCTACGCCCCTCGCTAGCAAAATCTACCGTCCATCCAAGATCTTTGGTCCATATTCCGTGTCACGCGCTTGCCGGCAACTAAAGACGTGCTCGCTCACTCGTATTCGGCGCACAGCGAGGTGATCATCGACACAGCATCCTCCTCCATCTGCGGCTGGCGAGACTCGAGGAAGGTTGCGTACTTGTGAGGATTGGTGGCCTTGGGCGGCGGCGGCGGCGCAGCCTCCTTCTCCGAGGGAGCCATCTCGGCGTGGAACTGCAACGGACCGTTCACAACTAAAGGTCCATTCACAAACAACTCATGCCGTTAACTTTGACGTTAACGTAAAATATTTACTACACATGCACATGTGAGTGTTCACAACATACTTAATAACTCAAGCTTTACGCAACGTAGTCGAAATTTAAGATCGAGCAAAGATTTACGTTTACGTCTAAGATTGACGTAAGGGAGAACCAATAAGATAAGATTCTGCAGATTTCAGCAGATTTCTGATTCAGATTTCTATGATTTCTGCAGATTTCTCAGATTTCTCAGATTTCTGCAGATTTCTCAGATTTCTCAGATTTCTGCTGATTTCTGCAGATTTCTGCAGCCTGCTGGATTTCGGTGGTAAGTCGAGTCAAGTGGCGGTGGATTTTGTTTCAAACGAATCGTGCTGAAAGACCGGCAGTGTTTGGCAACGCACTATTAAGGATATTTCTACTTTGATAGAGGCATCAAAGCGGGTTGAAAACAGGACCGACTTTTCGCACTGAACGCATTTAGTGGGTATCTTAGGGCTGAGAGGTTCGGATGGAACCGCAAAACCCGCAAAGCGCGCAAAGGGGAGCCGCTTCAGATTGGTGTTCCTCGAATGGTTAGCGTTAAAACAACGAAGAACGTACTATCGAGGTTTTTACTTCACTTAAACATGATACCTATTAAAAATTGAAATGTTTGGAAATTTACCACGAATCCGAGTAAAAGTCTGGTTTTAAGAATCAAGTATACATTATAATTTTTCTTCTGAGAGTATTTTTTGCTGCGAGGTTCCGATTTACCAGCACCCAGGCCAGCGAACGGATGACGCTTGGTGTTGCGGTGTCTTTTAATCAACTTGATTATCTGAGTGCGACTCCGGTGCTGGTGAATGACAGGCTGATGATGAAGCTAACCTAGCCTAGCAGCGAGCTGAGGGTGAACCCGGTGCCGGTGAATGACAGGCTGATGATGAAGCTAACCTAGCCTAGCAGCGAGCTGAGGGTGAACCCGGTGCCGGTGAATGACAGGCTGATGATGAAGCTAACCTAGCCTAGCAGCGAGCTGAGGGTGAACCCGGTGCCGGTGAATGACAGGCTGATGATGAAGCTAACCTAGCCTAGCAGCGAGCTGAGGGTGAACCCGGTGCCGGTGAATGACAGGCTGATGATGAAGCTAACCTAGCCTAGCAGCGAGCTGAGGGTGAACCCGGTGCCGGTAAATGACAGGCTGATGATGAAGCTAACCTAGCCTAGCAGCGAGCTGAGGGTGAACCCGGTGCCGGTGAATGACAGGCTGATGATGAAGCTAACCTCGCCTAGCAGCGAGCTGATGGTGAACCCGGTTCCGGTGAATGACAGGCTGATGATGAAGCTAACCTAGCCTAGCAGCGAGCTGATGGTGAACCCGGTTCCGGTGAATGACAGGCTGATGATGAAGCTAACCTCGCCTAGCAGCGAGCTGAGGGTGAACCCGGTGCCGGTGAATGACAGGCCGATGATGAAGCTAACCTCGCCTAGCAGCGAGCTGCGGGTGAACCCGGTGCCTGCACGCTGACTATTGGCGAATGATATCCAAGGGTTAAAACTCACGGCCAACACGGATCCGGTGTCCTTCAGCTCGACCAGCGCCTTCTCGATATCTTTCTTGACGACGTGCGGAAACTCGGGAACTCCGCTCGGACACAGGAAGCACTTGAAGCCGACCACGCCCTGCTCGATCATCGGCCGCAGTTTCGACTTCACGCGAAGGAGGCGCCAGTCGAAGGAAAACAAATTATTATATTGGCTTCTCTTTTTTTCTTCACTTGTGGCTCAAAATGGCATCAAAGTCTCTCTGTACGAAGCGCTATGGCTATAGATATCAGTAGGAAGACATGATAAAGTGGCTCCGTACAGCATCAAAGTCTCGCTGTACACAACGCTATCCATGGCTATAGGGATCAGTGAGAAGACACGATAAAGTGTCTCAATAATGACATCAAAGTCTCACTGTACGAAGCGCTATCCATGGCTATAGAGATCAGTGAGAAGACACGATAAAGTGTCTCAATAATGACATCAAAGTCTCGCTGTACGAAGCGCTATCCATGGCTATAGAGATCAGTGGGAAGACATGATAAAGTGGCTCAATACGGCATCAAAGTCTCGCTGTACGAAGCGCTATCTAAAGAGATCAGTGGGAAGACATGATAAAGTGGCTCAATACGGCATCAAAGTCTCGCTGTACGAAGCGCTATCTAAAGAGATCAGTGGGAAGACATGATAAAGTGGCTCAATACGGCATCAAAGTCTCGCTGTACGAAGCACTATCAATGGCCATAGAGGTCAGTGGGAAGACATGAGAAAGCGGCTCAATGCGGCATCAAAGTCTCACTGTACGAAGCGCTATCCAGGCTTTAGAGCTCAGTGGGAAGACATGATAATGTGTTTCAATACAGCATCAAAGTCTCGCTGTACGAAGCGCTATCCAGGTTATCGAGCTCAGTGGCGAATGGCGCACCCATGCCGTTGTGACTCGTACCTGGTTGCCGGGGATCAAGCCGCCCCAGAACGCGACGTCGACGTGCATCTTGCCCTCCGCCGCCGCTAACTTGGTCGCCAGGTTGGCCACATTGGTCGTCGGCGGGATCGAGTTGCTGTCGGAGGACAGAAAATCGTCAGAACCGAAACTAGCGTCCAAACCATTATTGTGATCCACTCGGCGAATTCGAATGGTATCTAATGGGACGAACAAATTTGCATTATACGAAAATCCTCTATAATTGGTTGGCATTTGAATTTCCCTGCCATCCACCTCGCACCCAGCGTGCTACGCGCTTCAACGTCCCACCGAACGAGTCTCACGTTCCCAGCCGTCCGCCTCGCAGCTAGCGTGCTACGCGCTTCAGCGTCCCACCGAACGCGTCGCACGTTCCCAACCGTCCGCCTCGCAGCCAGCGTGCTACGCGCTTCAACGTCCCACCGAACGCGTCGCACGTTCCCAGCCGTCCGCCTCGCAGCCAGCGTGCTACGCGCTTCAACGTCCCACCGAACGCGTCGCACGTTCCCAACCGTCCGCCTCGCAGCCAGCGTGCTACGCGCTTCAACGTCCCACCGAACGCGTCGCACGTTCCCAGCCGTCCGCCTCGCAGCCAGCGTGCTATGCGCTTCAACGTCCCACCGAACGCGTCGCACGTTCCCAGCCGTCCGCCTCGCAGCCAGCGTGCTACGCGCTTCAACGTCCCACCGAACGCGTCGCACGTTCCCAGCCGTCCGCCTCGCAGCCAGCGTGCTACGCGCTTCAGCGTCCCACCGAACGCGTCGCACGTTCCCAACCGTCCGCCTCGCAGCCAGCGTGCTACGCGCTTCATTGTCCCACCGAACGCGTCGCACGTTCCCAGCCGTCCGCCTCGCAGCTAGCGTGCTACGCGCTTCAACGTCCCACCGAACGCGTCGCACGTTCCCAGCCCTCCGCCTCGCAGCCAGCGTGCTACGCGCTTCAACGTCCCACCGAACGCGTCGCACGTTCCCAACTGTCCGCCTCGCAGCCAGCGTGCTACGCGCTTCAACGTCCCACCGAACGCGTCGCACGTTCCCAGCCGTCCGCCTCGCAGCCAGCGTGCTACGCGCTTCAACGTCCCACCGAACGCGTCGCACGTTCCCATCCGTCCGCGTCGCACATTCCCAACCGTCCGCCTCGCAGCCAGCGTGCTACGCGCTTCATTGTCCCACCGAACGTGTCGCACGTTCCCAACCGTCCGCCTCGCACCCAGCGTGCTACGCGCTTCAACGTCCCACCGAACGCGTCGCACGTTCCCAGCCGTCCGCCTCGCAACCAGCGCCCTACGCGCTTCAACGTCCCACAGAACGCTTCGCACGTTCCCAGCCGTCTTTACAATTACTAACGTCACATGACACACAAATTCTACATAACGATCTGACCTATATTATCATTAATGGCCCAAAATTTGCTATTTTTTTTGTCTAGATTTTATTTAAAATGGAAGCTGCGTCTGTTTTGGAAAAAACGCATAGATTTGCTCACATTATTTAGATAATCTTGAAATTTTGATTCGGGCGCGATGCCCCCGGATCCACCCTTAGCTGGTTGGCTGTTCCCCCCAGACCCCCATCCTGTTTTTTGGCCACCGAACAAGTGACTGCCTTCACAGTAACAAAAACCAGCGCACGCCATGGTGTGTTACGCGCTTCAACGTCCCGCTAAACTATAAAATGGTAGTGAAAATCTGTGAAAACTCACAGTGGCATATCGGCGATGGTCGTAACGCCGCCCGCCGCCGCCGCCTTTGTTGCTGTCACAAAACCCTCCCACTCGACCCTCCCTGGCTCGTTGACGTGCACGTGCGAGTCCACGATGCCGGGCATCAAAACCAGGTCACCGAAGTCCTCCACCTTGGTTAAGCAACACGGTCATCACGAACGTGGTGAGGGGCTTGAGTTAGAAGCGAATGCCCAAGTTTTCCGCAAAGAAAACTCGTCACAGTTACAGTACAAGAAACGTGTTGGATCTAGATTATCTGCATTTACAGTTTGATATAAAACACAGTATAATAGCATAGCTTATGAGGTGTCTTTACAAGTCATGTGTGACTTTAGCATCATACAGATAAAGTAAACTGAGAGATGAACAAAATTAACAATTGGCACAAGGTACTACCTACTGAAATGTAACTCTCCAGTCAAACCCGACCGCTTGGAACAAGGAAAAATGCTTCATTATCAGCTTTTCAAGAGTTTCTGGACTAGAAATATTAACTTTAAAATGATTTAAAAGAAAGAACAGTGGCTTACAATCAAGTCTTTGGTCGACAACTTCTTGATTTCGGCGGGGTTCTTCAAAATCATCGCGATCTTACCCTCTCTGACCAAGATGGCAGCTTCTGTCAGCCCTGAGGCTAGTAAGACTCGCGTGCTTTTGTAGATCTTGGGCGTCTCAGCCATGGTCAGTGGCAGTTAGCAGCACTTTCCGTCTGTCAAAATGTCAAGTTGTCAAAAAAAAAGTGGTTTCTGACTTCGCAATTTCAGTAACAATGTTGCCGTGACCTCAGAGCCTGCAGATCTTTGGGGGACATGGAAGCTGGAAAAAAAATTGGCACCAGAATCGATGTTAACTTTTACATAATATTATTCTGTTGCTGAGACTTAAATAACTTAACTTAAATGTAAAATTGCTTGATTTATCTCTGAAGCGGTATTTAAATTAAATGCTCATGGAATGATCGTCAATATTTAATGGGTTGAGCCAGAATCGATGAAGTGGGATAAACTATAAACTGCAAAAACGTTAAGAAAAGCAACACGAAAGCGTCTTTTTTAATAAAGTCGCATACATTATTTATACAAATCCAATTTTTAAAGATATATTATCAAAACATAACAAATAGTTTGACCTTGAATGGAAAACGGAAGGCTAGATTTCAGTCTTTCATCTGAAATGCTGGGACTTTAAAAATAAAGAAAGCAAATGGCATTAATGTTTTTATGTTTGACTATTTCGCCAGGGAAATACATTTTCAAGTGATCTGTCAAACATTTCTTCGACGGTTATTATAACGAAGTTAACTGGGGAAATTTTGAGTGAAATTGATGGCGTGAGTCCGCTCCTGGCTAATGAAACTAAATTGTGGCTAACTGATTGAAACGTTCCTGCTAAGATAACGAGTATATTTTTAATGGTCTGTTTAAAAATTAAGGAAAATATAAGAGATAAGAGATAAGAGATGTATTTTATCGTCTTGAAATTTAACAAGCCTGTTTCTCTGTCCTCAAAGCAGCGCTCGGTCACTCTTTCATGCCACCACGCATTTTGAAATAACTTACTAGGCGTAAAAGCTGTTTAGATATTTGCCTGTCAGGCTAATTCGATAATGGTTATTATGTTTATAAAATTACAGACTAGAAACTACACTAGAACTAGAAAAATAAAATAAAAAGGTACGTTGTTAAAAAAATTCTTAGATGCATCTCAATCGATTAGTGTCTGGTTGTACAACAGAAAATATTTTTGTTTCTAGAAACAAAATAGATGAAAGTACAGTGAGGAAGTCGTGGAAATTAGCTGGTATGGTTCAATGGAAGGTATGAGTGTCCACTTGGTTGGAAATGAAGGATATTGGACGCCTTTTCCATACTTGCAGTCAATATAGTTTCATCTAGATAAATCAATCGAAATAAAAAATCAGTCATGATAAATTAAGAGCTGTAAAAAATTGTATAAGCACAAACAATAAATACTTTGTGCTACATATGGTAAGGAGGTGACTGTTTTCGTTCAAAGAAAACTAGACTTCTTTCAAAATTGTCTATATGAAGAGAAAATGCAAATTGCAATCCAAAAATAAATAAATTGCCACCAAAATTTGTGTCAACACTGGAATAGTGTTTTCAATGTGCTTTTTTACGGCAAAATAGAGTTGAAAATACTATCAAAATTATTTTCATAGACTGTAGAATATAGGGAACTCGGAAAAACTATCAAATAACTTCACGCTAGCCCATCACATCAATCTAGTTACAACTTAACATAAAACATATAACTTACGTCATCGTCATCTTAAACATAACATCCGAGAGGGAATTGTCAGCCACTGATGCTCAATCTCAAGCGTCAACTAACAGCTGACATATAAAAGAGTATCTTTACATGTGATAACTGCCCTTGTTAACATTAATTTCACGTAAGTCCGCCAGGTCCGCCTAATAGCAATGTGTGGCTTTTTTCATTGTTGTCAATTATCATTGTGTTGGTTTAGCTCTAGGAGGATTAATAAGAAAATAATATTAAGAAGGATAATCTCATAGATTTAGTGGGTTTAGCAATCGATAGGAAATCATAGTAACTTGTCAAAATGTTCTCCATCGTTTCGAAGGTAATTCGTCTTTTCATTTTGCAGTGCAGCAGTGAAATATAGCAAGTCAACTGCAAGCGTTATCTTACATAACCTTATTCTACCGTGAAATGGCTTAAATCATATTGATTAAACTTTAACTTACATGAAATATTGGCAGCGGTCTGCTGTCGAAGCTGAAGAACAAGAAGCAGAGGGCGACAAAGCTGTGTCGACTTGCTATGTCTGTGTCTATCTCTTGTAAAGTACGGACGAGAGATCGACAAACTGGCTTGAGAACAGCTGTTGTTGTTGTAGATTTATCTCTTGAGGCCTTTGACCCCTTCAAAGTTATCTAACATGCATTTGTGTGTGTGCGTTTGACTCTATAAAGTTCAAGTTGCGTGGTGCTTACTGCTTATCATAACGCCATAGAGAACAATTTATTATTTTTCTATTTTTCTCTGGTATTTCGATAACGTTTATCTTTAATAAGAATTTATTTAATCATAACCAAGCAGATTTGCATGCCAAGAGAAGAACTATAAATAAATATAATTATACTGACCTAAATAAACGAAATGATAGAACACTAATGAATGCTGATCGGAGCATGATTGCGGAATGTTCTGTTGACACCTAGGCTATGCGTAAATATTACGCTCATCCACAACACGATTATATTGCGTGTGTGCGCATAGCCCAGAGGCTTATGATTAATTTAAAATGTTCAGCGATAATAAAGCAGCTTTCTTAATGACAAACGTTAGGTAGGTATACCTAGAAATATCATGATGTAGTCGCCGTGAAATTATTTGAATATTTCAAAACGTAAAAATCGATTCAAAGAAAAACTATTCAATTGATTTGCTTGAAATAAACACAGTGTCTTCTTTTTACGATTTAAAATGCACACAGTAAATTCTATTAAAATCGGCTGAAGAGAAAGTTGCTTTAGTTGCATTAAACTGCAAAAACGCCAAAAAAACGCAAAAAACGTTATTAATAGCGCCATTTTTAAGAAAAGTGCCAAACATACAACAATGAAATTTGTATGCGAAAACATTGAATCGTGAGGGTCCACATATCTAGAAAGTTTCGTCAAATTATATTCAGATTCTTGGCCTCCAGAGTGCAAAACGTGTTTTGGAAAAAACTGAAAAATTTCGTAAAAACGCAAGTAACCATACAATTTTATTTTTTTACAACGATCTTCCTGACCAATTTTATCTGCTTCTTCTTCTTGGGAAACCACAACTGCCTCGTGCTCTCCTGCAAAATCACAAAGAACAGCGCCAGGACGAAAATGTGAACCGACGCCGTCATCAAAAACAGGTGCTCGAACAGGAAATCGCTGTGCAGAATCCGCTCCTCTGACAAGAAGTGGAACACCCACGTGAACCCAAAAAGAAAGAAAATAAAGAAGCTCGTCTTGAGCCTGTTCAACTGCTCGGCGCGTTCGTTCTTGCTGTGCCGCGTCACCTTCATCTCGTCGTCGCCGCCACAGCACCGGAGGTCAAAGATGTGCGCCACAATCTTGATAAAGATGCCGAGATTGACGAGCAGAATCACTGCAGCCGGTGCCTGGACCGTCAGTTGGAAGACAAGGCCCTCGGGATAGCAGCCTCGGTCGAAACGGTCCCAACGGTACAGCCTTGTGTCCCATGCGACCACGACGATGATGGGAACCCAAGGAAAGCCCCAAGCGAACACCGAAACCTTCAGAATGAGATGCGACGTCGCTCTAGCACCCGCCACCGTCATCAGACGCTTCAGTTGGAGCCCGGACAGTACCTGCATCCAGAGGAACATCGCCAGAAACGAGTAGTGGCGGAAGATGCCGATCACCAAGCATTCGGTGCTCTCCGTGTCGAGGTGCAAGAAGCTGGTGACGAACCCGAGGAGCAGGCTGCACGACAAGGCCATCACCATGTGCACTAGGATCTTGTTGCCGACGTTCTCGCGCCACTCTTTGAAGCGTAGCAGCGTCAGTATTATGGCCAGGAAGCCAAAGAGAGAGAGGACGGTCTCGAGGACCGTCATGATGGCGAGGCCAATGCTGTCGTTGAGGAAAACCCAGACGGTTCTGTGGTCGTGGTGCAGATTTAGCATCGCGTATCTTCCGTAGAGGACGCCTGATTTGAGGCGGGTCATGTATTTGGCGCGGCAGCGGCAGACGATGCGTTTGTTCTTCGACGACTTGAGCGTGTGGCAACCCGTTCTTGTCCAGTCGTTTAGCGCGTCGTTCCAAGCGGCGCAGGTCACCGTCATAGTATCGCCGTGCCCGGTGTGATGCGCAGTATTTTCCGTGTAAGTTATGTCAACAAAGAACTTATCGTCGTCAAGAAGATCAAAATCTGAAAATTTTAATAGATCTTTGCCTTTCAGCAGAACATACATTTCAGAGTCTTTGTTACCTAATGAAGGGGTGAAAAAATCTTTTGAATCCTTCCTACTGATGGTTTTCCAGAGGATGACAAATGCCATTTGATCGCTGATTCCTACAAAGTCATCGCACAGCGAAAGGGTAACGATTTCTTTCGGATCCGTATCCCCGCTCTGTCGCCTGTCTAGTTCAACGTCAACATGAAAGTTATCTTCCTCAGTGCCTCCAGTGGGATCAACTAACTTAAACCCTACCACGGGGTGCGTCATGACCCGGTCTGTGATAATCAGCTGGATAAGAGGCAAGCTCACGACGCAGTTTTCCGAACTCAGCTCAATCTGGGAATAAGCCAGAATTTGAACAATATTCGTGACATAATCCTCGTAAATTTGACCGTTCTCCAAAAGTTTTCTACTCATCAACGCCGCGACATGTTGGAGCACCGTCACGTTCACCGCCGTCAAATTGACGAACGGGTCGAGCAAGTGCCGGTGCCGGTGTTCGACCTCGGGTCCGAGAACTTCACGGTACTCGTCCTCGTTGGCAAACTGTGCGTCCTCCGAGCATGGCACCATCACGCGCTCCCAGAAGGTTGAAGGGCCCCAACTGTTCTGGCCGGCGACGTAGTCGGGCGTGCAGAAGCGACGCGTCGTCACGCCGGTCTCGATGTTTGTCAGGATTCCGACGGAACCTGTGGGGGAACCGTGCGGTTTGGCATGCTGGAAACACCGGTTCACGTGAGATCACCGAAGTTAAGCAACATGGCGCTGAGTGAGGTATTTCATAGTGATGTAGTGAGGTATCATGCACATGATCTGTTCTGTTCGGGATAGAGGTTAGGAGGGTTTGAAATTAGTACGACAACTACACTCGCCTTGCTTATCAACCTCTCGACAGCACGGATTAGTGGAGGAATCCCGTTTTTCGAGTTGTACAATCCTCCGGAAGGGATGCAAAGCAAGTGGTCCCCTTGGTGCTTTTCGACAGGAGTAGGCTACGTGCCGGCACCGTGTTTCCCCTTCTCCCTTCTAGGCAAGGGTGGGTTCATCATCACCCTTTCATTCACCGACGCCGAGACCAGTGCCATATTGCCAGTTGCCAAAACAGTGCGTCGTTAAAAACAATTTCTCAATCAAATCAATCAACCTTAAAGGGGTTTGACACAAAACGCTTACATCATCACATGTGTTGACGGCGCCGGGAAGCACTGGATAAGTGCAGAATTTTTGCCAACCCTATGCCCAATTTCAGCTAATTTTGCATTTTGCATTTTGCTGATTTTGTATCAGGCCACGGCAGGCATTCTCGTTGGCGTATTCAATGTCATAAACTAGGCTATGCGAACACTCATATAATCGTGTTGTGGATGAGCGTAATATTTACGCTCACCCACAACGCAATTATATTGCGTGTACGCATAGCCTAGAGGCTTTTATGATCAATTTAAAATGTTCGACGTTAATTTAGCAGTTTTCTCAATGACATTTGAATGTTTCAAAACGTACAAATCGATTTAAAGAAAAACTATTCAATTGATTTGGTTCAAATTAATACAGTATCTTTTTTTTTACGATTTAAAATGCACACAGAAAATTTGTGAACATCGGTTGAAGATAAAGATGCTTAAGTTGCAAAAAACTGAAAAAACGCAAAAAAATCGCAAAAAATCGTCATAAAAGCGCCATTTTCAAGAAAAGTGCTTAACATACAACAATGAAATTTTTACACAAACATTGAATCGCAAGGGTCAACATTTCCTGAAAGTTTCGTCAAATTATATTCAGATGTTTGGCTTCTAGAGTGCAAAACATGTTTTGGAAAAACTGAAAAATTTCGTAAAAACTTAATAACATAAAATTTACTCGTCCGATTTGCTTCAAAAACGTGGCAGATCTAAGTTCAGAGAAAACGAAGGTCCATATAAATTTTCATCAAAATCCGTTTTGACGTTTGGCCCGTAGAGCGCGAACAAGCACACACACACAAAAAAAAAAAAAAAAAAAAAAAAAAAAACATTGGAGACTTTTTTCTGCAGTAAGTGTAATTGAAAATTTCGCTTCACTCGGTACGCTCGTTACGCTCATCAATTAAGGGAAAGTCTGTGTCCGGTGTCCTATGCATGTTTGGCCATTCTCTCATCCTGTCAAGTGATTTTGACTAGAGTTTGTGACTTCTGTGAATGAATTACTACACATGACGCATTGTGAATTTCGAACCTCCTGCAAACTTGTTTGTGTGTGGGCCTCAATCTGGATTTTTACAAACAATGTTTTCGTGCTATTCTCATCAGCAGTGCACATAATCGCCTACATCAAAAAACATTTTAGTACACATACCAATGTTCTGGCTTGGCCACACAGCCACAGATCCATCCTCTCCTTTGACAACTTCCTCCGGACAGTCGAATGCATATTCCAGTACCATGTGATACATGTCTTCAATCGTTACATCCTCGAAGTTTTCTAGTACATTAAATTCGGAATAACCTTCTTGCTTCAGAAGGAATTCCACAACAATCTTACCATCTGAATCCAACCAAGACTTCGAAAACTTGGCCAACGTCACATTAATAGAGTGCAAAGCATCAACAATCGCTGACAACAACCGAACCTTGTCGTCTTCGGTGACTTGAACGACGCTGCTCTCCTTCGTTTGCTCGAGCCGTGCGTGGTAAAAGTTTATGGCCGGGTTTACTGCCAGATTCTCGTCGTTGAACAACATTTTGATGTAGCTCATGTCGACGCCTTCTCGCTGGCACAGAGCGCAGGTGAAGTTGAGGTTTTCTTCTACAAGATGCCATCTTCCGGTGGAGACGTTGAGGACGCCGACGCCAACGTCTGGACAGGGGTAGGTGTCGTCCAGGGCCCGCATTTGCGACGCGGTCGGTGGCTGAAAGTGTAGCGTTAGGTTGCAATCACAATTTGCATTAGCACAAGCATAGCACAGAGGGAATGTAACACATAATATGGAACTGCCCACAATTGACTTATTAAGGCATGAAAAATATAAGATTAGATAGTATAGTAATGTTTTATCAGCACGAATTGGTCAATCAATTTTCACGGTACCATGAAGTGGACATGACGTGACGTGGTTAAATTCCATGCCAAAATACACTCACCTGCCGGCAAAACTCAATTTGTTCTGCTTATTTTTTTTTTTACTCAAAGCTTGGAAATAAAATTTGGAACAACCGGACCTCTGACTGTGGTAAACCTTTCATTTCAATCTTGAAGTATTACCGCCAAGAAAGAATGGATTTGCATTTGATATACGAAACCCAGATAATCCAGAGAAGATTTTTTCAGAAATTCCTTTTTGGTCAAAAGTCAAGACAAATAAACAAAAAAAATCAAGCAACTTCTAGTTGTTTAATTTTTATAACTTGGAAAGCGACAAAGCTCTATACTAAAGTGATTGGTAAAAGCTGACAGCTGCAACTTACTAAGTGCCCAAGTGATAAGGTTGAGCCGTCCAAAAAGTACCCAACGCTATCTTCAGCCACAAACTTCACACCGTACGGCACAAGTTCATCCCTACAATATTCCTTCTCCGCATCAGTCATGTTATATTGGAACATGACCAGTCTGTATCCCGGGAAGGAGTCAGCACACTTGAACGAGAGGTCATCCCAGGTTGTCGGATTAGGTGGCATCAACTTCTGGACCTGGTTCACGCCAACTTCTTTGAAGAAGCTGATGCAATCGCCACAAACGCTGCCAAGCGTGGCTAAGATGGCTAGCAATTGGTAGGTAGACACCATGTTCACCATGTTGGCTAAACACTTAAATTATTCTGCGGTGTATTAACTATTTGACGCTTTTTCGAGTTTAGTAATACTGTTTGACGATTCTTGGTTTGAAAACAAGCAGTGTAGTTTAAGAAAACTTCAAGCAAACTGGGTTGGAATGCCAATTTTTATTTTACCCCAAATGGCTTGTCGTCGTCAATCACGCTATCTTTAGCGATAGTACCTGCTATAATATATTGTGTGGAAGTAATTATAGTTGATTATAATTACGGCGATTGCTTTTGTTGATTTTGCGCTCGAAAACACGCTACTCTGAAGTTATGGGAAGAATTTGAGAGAAACGGAAATTATTTTGATGTGTTTTATTCTCAACAAAGACAAAATCATGAATGGTCAGAGAAATATCAAACTGAACAGGATTTTATATGAGTATTCTAATGCTTAAAGTTAAACGTTGATGAAGTAAGGTGACATAGCCAAAATTACAGGAAAAGTTTTAGTTTTTATTTACACATTTATAAACGATTATTAAAACGAAAAAAATAATTTTTATTATTGTGTGCTTCTAAGGCCTGAAATCAACCCAAATATTGTTGATATTTCATATACTCACTCCAAACAAAAATAATAAAATTAAATCAGACTTACTTGGAATATTTTTCATACAACACAAATATTTGACATGGCTATTCAATTTGCTAAGCTCCCAAACTCGAACTTATCCCAATGTTTCGCAAAACTTTACTGCCCACTTTATCAAGGGACGCCTTAAGGAAACAAATCGGTTTGAGGAAAGGAATCCCAAAGAGCAGGTTCGAAAAACATAAACACTCTTTGCCAAAAGCTAGTTATAATCATTTTTGATAAGGTCACAAGAAAAAAGTACCTATTTAAAAATCACAGCCATAATGTTCGTCATTTCTCTCTATAAAAACACAAAATGCACGTCAATTTACAGTAAATCTAGTAATAAATATCTCATGGCAACAGCCTTAGCTTAACTGTAATAAGCACTTATCAGTAAAAACAAACATCAATTAGATTTCTAAAATCGTCAACTTACACGATCAAAGCCTGCTTTGAACGAACGTCCACCAAGTGAAAAAAAAACACTTTCCTGACCGCGGTCTTGTAATTTGGTTTAATTTGTGTTAGTTGGTAGTGTGGTTGGCGATGAGCTTTGGGTGTGAGGGCATTGGCAGGGGTGTCAGTAGGATTGTCGTCTCTCCCAGTCGAAATGGATGATTTCTGGGCGCTTGATGCCGTTGTAGTAGGGGATGCCTTTGTACGACATGTTCAAGATGTCGCGTTTCATGTTGAAATCTTGCTCTGTGGACAAAGAGACACATTCAATTCTGTCGCCAAAGTTTTTGGCTGGAGCAGGAAAAAGAAATTAAACAGTGTTCCAAGCACAAAATGAAATTGCTGGTTTCAACGCAGACAATTTATTAAGGGCCGGTATTACAACTTTTGTCAACTCTGGGTTAAGCATCTAACCCCTAGAAACAAATGAATTCCACTGCATCCCATTGGCCGTTGCCATAACAAATTACTTAACTCCCACTTTAACCTGGAGTTGGCAAAATTGTAAAATCGGGTCTAAAAATGATTCCTCTAGGGTTTTGAAGTTCGGGGGATGCAGGCGGCATGATTTAAGGCTAGTTCACAATCAACTTAGCAATAGACATAACTTAAAATAAGCTAAAGCTTAAAAATAAGCAAACTTAAAAGTTAGACATATGGATCTCCATTAGACTGTCTAGAACAAACATAAGGACTAAACTTAGACATGACTTAAACACAATGTTTGACCATGTCTAACTTTTGAGTTACTGCTAATTTTAAGTTATGTCTATTGCTAAGTTGATTGAGAACCAGCCCTTATTATTACACCAAGAATTTGTAACCGAAAGGCAAGATCCGTTTCTTCGTCATCTTCAGATATTTTAATATTTTTAATAAATAACCTCGTTAATATTCAGAAACACAATTTTACTGGGTTTTTCCAGAAGTTTCGCAAGTTTCGTAGTTTGGAACAACTAAGCATTCGATATCAAAGTTATAACAGTTTTTTTCTGATCACTAACGTGCTAAGGCTTAGGAAAAGTCTATGATGAGTCTTCAAAAAGTAATAACCTCGATAATACGTTTTTGAAGGCATTCAACATGAACATGCAATATCGTTGCTTGCTGGCGAAACCAAATTAGCCTGACAATACATTCTGTAGCCAAAGTCTCGTCTATCAGCCAATTATGACGCCATGGTTCAAATTTTCCGTGCCCCTCCGGCAACAATAGAGTTTGCAAAACAATGAACAAATACAACGCTTTGTTTCAATGCTTTAAACAATGCAACTACAGGTACTTCAAGTAAACTGATGGAAAGGACTTCGTTCCTTGTCAGACTAAACTTTGACCGGTCCGACATCGCGAAACGTCGCTCGCAAAGCCATACAACTCACATCCCCCTAAAGTTGTAGGTACCCAATCTTGCACGTGACAAAACCCTGCTCTATGATTGGTTGAATTATGCCAAGCGTTGGTTTGCAATCGTTCGCTACGCTTGATACTCAGCAAAAACATTACTCAGCAAAAACATTACTTTGTGAAAGGTCGGCAAAATTGATTTGAATATTTTCACCCCCCGCCCCCCCAAAACCCCACCATACCAAAACACCACCAATACCAATACAGATATCAGATATAAAATCTGATAAAGTTATCAGATACATATATCAAAACCAACAATTACCCAATGAGAATAATGACATAAACAATGAGAATAATGACATAGCAATGAGAATAATGACATAGCAATGAGAATAATGACATAAAAAATGAGAATAATGACATAGCAATGAGAATAATGACATAAAAAATGAGAATAATGACATAGCAATGAGAATAATGACATAGCAATGAGAATAATGACATAGCAATGAGAATAATGACATCGCAATGAGAATAATGACATAAAAAATGAGAATAATGACATAAACAATGAGAACAAACAAAGAGTCAGTTAAGAAATGATATTTTCTTGTAGGGAGCAGATTCCCCGGGGAGTTCTATTCTTGCGTTTTTGTTCATTCTATTTCCGAGCTCGATTCTGAGAATTGTTGAGTTTGAGGTGTTTCTCTCCGTCATGTATTTCCCATTGGAAGTAATAATATCTGATATTAAACTGAACGAAGTTGTTTTGATGACAAACAGTCTGCTTACTGGGTTGTTGGTTCGCACCCTGAAGAGACACCTTCTGCGTCTGCACGAAGGGGGGGTCGGCGCTGCGATGCGATCTCGAGTACGTCCCTCCAACTACAAGACAAACAAACGCCATCCCCTAAATCATACAACTGCTTCTTGCGAGAACCTTCAATTGCCATCACCGACACCGGGTCCACCCTCAGCTCGCTGCTAGGTTAGCTTCACCCTCAGCTCGCTGCTAGGTTAGCTTCACCTTCAGCTCGCTGCTAGGCTAAGTTATAGCTTCACCCTCAGCTCGCTGCTAGGTTAGGTTAGCTTCACCCTCAGCTCGCTGCTAGGTTAGGTTAGCTTCACCCTCAGCTCGCTGCTAGGTTAGGTTATAGCTTCACCCTCAGCTCGCTGCTAGGCTAGGTTAGCTTCACCCTCAGCTCGCTGCTAGGCTAGGTTAGCTTCACCCATCAGCTCACTGCTAGGTTAGCTTCACCCTCAGCTCGCTGCTAGGATAGGTTATAGCTTCACCCTCAGCTCGCTGCTAGGCTAGGTTAGCTTCACCCTCGGAATGCTGCTAGCTCCAAGGAGAGCCTCACCAGCAATCAACCCCTGCAGCAATCAACCCCTACCTTGGCTCCTGCCCGGCACCACGTTGAAGTTTCCTGGGCCGGCGGACGCCCCTTGCCGCGCACCCCGCGGATAGGGGATGCTGGACTCGGGGGCGTACGGTCGGGCCGTGTAGACGCCCTGCGCGGAGCATGCGCAGTCCGTGCCGTCGGCCACGGGGATGCGGCTGCGGTAGGAGCTCTTCCATTGCGCCTGCGTCGGACGCAACGCGCAACATCCGAGAAGGTTACTTCTCTGACTTGTGCCATCTTTTTCTTAATCTCGTTAGTTTTAAGAAAAAAAATTAAACTGCGTGTACTACGAGTGCTTAGTCTTAAGCTCAAACTTTTCCTGAAATTTCGCAAAGCTATAGCGCCTGCTTTACGAGGATCTAATCTCAAGTCGCGAGTAAAACCACAGTGCTGTCGAGAGGTTGATAAGCAAGGCGAGTGAAGTTGTCTAACTTCAAACCCACCAACCTCTCTCATGAAAAAAACTGATCATGTGCATGATGGTCATCCATCCAACACCTGACTCAACGTGATGTTGCTTAACTTCGGTGATCTCACGAGAACCATTGTTTCCAACAAGCCAAACGGTCCAGTATGTAATTTATATGAGCATATGAGCATTTGAGAAAAGATGTAGTCATGAATTCAAATCAACTCTTGAGTACCGGTTCCTCCTGGCGGTACGAGCCACTTGTCGACGGGCCCGGCAGCCGGGAGGTGGGTGCGTAAGGCCGTGGAGACATGGCCCCCATGTCGGCGGTGGCTGGCCCGTAGCTCGAACCCAGGTACTGCGGGATCCGCGACGCCGGCACAGGCACGGCCACCTTTTGCGAGAACGTCTGGTCGAGGACGCTTTCACTGGAAGCCAGAACATTGGACGATAGATTTGATCGATTGATTGATTAGCGGTGTTTAACGACGCACTGTTTTGACAACTGGCCAGCTGTGGCACTGGTCTAACGGCGTCGGTGAATGAAATGGTGATGATGAACCTAACCTAGCCAGAAGGAAGAGGGGAAACCCGGTGCCGGCACGTAGCCTACTCCTGTCGAAAAGCACCGAGTGGACCACCGGCTCTACGTCCCTTCCGAAGGACGGTACAACTCGAACAACAGGATTCCTCCACTTATCAGTGCTTTCGAGAGGTTGATAAGCAATTTGAGTGTAGTTGTCGTTCTATCTTTACACCTTGCAACCTTTCTCCCGAACAGAACCGATCATGTGCATGATGGTCACCCATCAAACACCTGACTCAGCGCGATGTTGCTTAACTTCGTATAGATTTGTAAACAAAATTGTTATTATTGTTTACGCATGTTGAAGGATGAGTGAGCCGAGGTTGGTGAAACCGCTGGCCTAAAACTTGGGATGTAGGCACCACATCCTTTGTTACAAATTAGGTGTGTGTATATATATGTTTTAAGGGGAGGTGGTCTTTATAATGGGTCGTGGTCTCTATATAGTGGGTCAGTGAGATTTTCTGCAAACTGACTATGATGTGTGTTGTCTGATGTTACCTGCTTATCAGTAACTTTTTCATCCTAATTACAATAGTGGTTTCATTGAAGAATTAATAGAAAAATTAGAAAATTCTAAATGTGCACTTTCAACCTAACTATATTGTGACCTGTTATTTTAAGGCCAGTAAGTACCATGGTGACCCACCATTACACCAAGGCGGGTCATGGGTACATAGTGGGTCATTCCTATTATCTTGGGCCTCGATGCTTTCACCATCTCAGATACAATACATGCTTTTCCTCTTCGACTATTGTTGTGAAGCGGCCTTTGAAACATTTTCTTTTGGTTTTAATAAGAAGGGACATCAAGGAATTTCCAAAAACTAAATCCGACCCACTATAGACCACATTCCCCTTCACTTGTGTATAGCCACAGCCAAAAAATTGAAATTTGCAAAGTGTTTTTCTCATAAAAAGCAGCATGCCCTACCAGATTTTGCTCAAGAACTGTCTTGCATTCTTGCCAAAATTTCATTTTGCCGAATTTCGCTTGGATCTGTGACATTTAAGAAGGCCTGCTTAATTGATAAATATTTGCGTTTCTAATAATTAATATCCGCCGTAAATGCAACGAGTATTTGCATTTAGGTTCGCATCAAAACGAAAAATCCATTTATACACTTTTTCCCAATGTGGCTCGTGGATCCCCAATTGTATTAATTCTGAAAATTTCTTCTAAAATACTCGAGTTGTTATCAATTTTTTAACTACTTCTGACAACAAAACCATAACGTACCAGACTGTGTCGTTTGATGTCCCGTGTATATTTTTCATTGGCGCACTGGGTTTAACCATGGTTAACGATGAAGTAGGTATAATATCAACCAAATAATTATAACTTGTTGATCAGTTGACTCTAGCACTCATAGGATAAATCTGCTAACGGCTATTATTTGCAATTATGCTTCGTTAAATCTCTCTGAGTTTGTCGCAAATTCTGTTCTACTTCTTTCCATTGTGCCTAAAATAAAAAGATAAAAATTTGCCCGTGAGACTGACAATAAACACAGTTCAATAAATAGCTGATAATCAAATATTACCATCGTAAATTGTAGATGCAACTTACTTGTGATACGAGGTATTGAAATCAGTCATCCGACCCCGGTTCCCTTCGAGTGTGGCCGCCTCCAACCCCACCAACTCGAACAGTTCATCGCCATCGTCGAATTCATACGAGTCATCGCACTGATACATTCCAACGTCCAAACAAACCAGCTACCAGCTACCAGGGAAGGTCTATGCACGCCTGATCTGATGACATTGCGGTAGTGGCTGTTGGGGTGATTCACACCACACTCTGCTAAATTTTTGGCGCTTCCTTTTCCTTCCTTTTTGGATCCTTGACAACATTTTGACTAGGGCATTCATTGTTAGTTGATTGTTTCAGCAATTGTGAAAGGAAACGACCGTTTTGAGTAAGATATTTGCTTACTGCTTATCAATATGAATGCAAATTAGATATTATCTATTTACCCAGAAAACCTTTATTAATGTGCAATATCTGATGTTCATTCATGCAGACAGCATGATCTGCGAGACTGCGATAGGTTTCATTATCATCCGTCCCAGTCATTAGGTTAATAAATCACTATGGTCACGAAATAAAAATAAAATAATTGGTTTTGCAATGGACTGCAAACTAAAATATCTTTATTTGCTGCTATGGATTTAGCTAAATACCGAATAATGAAAGAAAGGATTCAATCCACATGGGTTGGTCATGATTTATTGAACTTGTTAGAAAATACTTTAGTAGTATACGCCAATCGCCATTATAGTTTGTCAATCAAAACAAATGCCATCAACATTTCAAAGCCCTATCTTATTGTGCAGTCAGATTTCTTTCCCCCACCCCTCTACCCACCCGAGCAGACCACGAGGACGTAATTTATTTGAATCCATGTAGTCCAGTTTGCGTTCCACCGGCGGTCGGGGTGGACATTTTGTACTTCATTGTTCGCGGACGGTTGCTATTAACATTGGTTTTTCTGCGAATTCACTTACATATTATAGTATTGATAGCGAATCTGTGTGCTTTTTCGTGAAGGACGTGTCGGTTAGCAATAATTGTATAACATGGCAGCATATTCGCTTTTTAGCGTGCGCATTTGTAAATGTTTGAATGCATCTGCAGTGAGCTTTCGTGTGTATCAATTGACAATTCAGTGAGCATTTTAGACGTGACTTATTCTGTTAGCAAAGTGCGTCTTTGGAATGTGAACGTGATCGTCGAAAAGTCCTGCCCTAGCTCAACAAATACTACTTGAAGGTACTTATTGGCTATCTATCTTATCTGTCTGTATGCCTTGCTGAAACATGTGGTCTCCATAATATTACAAGTTAAACAGCTGTTGTGGTGGGTTGAACATATTAGTTCGAGCATTCCAACGTCCTAAATGTTTATTTACTTCTAGTCTAGTCGAGTTACTTGGTACTAAAACAATTAATTGACAAACCCTTATCAACAATGTGATCCGAATAGATCCTGTACCAATTTCTGGTATTACTTCCATTCATATACCTATTTTTGTATGTGGTTTCCAAGGATTCCATAGTTAGATACATGAATTTGATGGGCTGTCACAGAACAGGTGGTTTTGAAAATTCCTTGGGTATTAGAGGGTACCTACTAATAGAGTAAGCAGTCTTGTAGTATATCGTACCATCATACTATGAATACTGCCAATTAATTATTTTAGTAAACCTTCATTAAAGAACTGGGTGTTTTTTCCTTGCAAACTTCTCTATTTTCTTCCTTTCTTGCTGCCAACGTGTCCGGGATATCGGACAGTATGCGAGAAAAGAAACTATGACAAAACCTCTAAGTCTTGTCAAACACTATTTTACTGTTAATATTTAAATGATGAATACAATTAACACTGTTGTTAACCTAGGTATACTTTAAAAATACTTACCGTACACTAACGGAAATTATCAAACATTGTTGTGATGAGGATCAGTGGTTGTTCTGATATGAGTAGGAAAAATGCATTAGGTATTATATGAAGAAAAGTACTAGGACGCAAAGCCCACCAAATAAGAAGCCATCCAAGTATAATTTCTTTCCTTTATTCTACCAGTTGCATATTACATAGTTATTCATCTCACATGGCAGAGTATTTTAAGTATGAGTGGTTCTCCCACCTTGCTTTGCTGGGACAACCCTCGAAGTATTGATCACGATTCAGAAATAAGCAAGATTTGGAAAGAAACGTGCAAACCAAATTCAGATTACGCACTATGTTGACGGTGAATTGTCTTGAAAACACAAAAAGAATTAGTATAAATGAGGTGAACAAAGTTTTATTACAATCTTTTGTCAACACCTGTTTGTTTATTTTTTTCCCCTATCGCAACAAACACACCGTTGCAATTGCAGTCAAATCATTTCTGGTAATGAAATGTTTGTAAAAAAAATTACTTTTAATGCCAGTTTTTCGATGAACCACCAACTAACTGGAAGTTACAAACACAGTAAAACAGACCCTCCTTCAACACAAAAACACGAAACTCTCGTGATTTCTTGAGGTGTCTGTGTTTTTGGTGTACGCACCCCAGCAACCATATTTGTAATAAAATAAAAACAGACACAATTATACTTAGCAGCAAACATAAAAAAATAACATCACCCCATGTAGTCTCTGAGTCTTCGTATTAATAGCAACAATAAAATAAAATATATCTTTGCAAACGGTCAGGAGATTTATCCCAGCCGTCGCACCCAATTACCAGCTAGATCACTTTTTCCACTCCACTCCGCGTCGTTTCGTCATCTTAGCGTGTTAGTTTTAACAAGAAAACTATTTGGATATTGAACTGGTATTCAATGTCCTAGATTGAATAGGTTTTTGTTAAATGAATCCACTATGTTTGAATTTGACGCTTACGAGATCATGGAGATTTACAAGCCAAGTACAATTCTGGAATGAAGTAAATTGAGAAAACCTATATTTGGACCGGAATATCGAGCATTTTCTTCTTTCGTTGCTTGTTCAGCACTCATGGTTCGAGAAAACAGAAGACAATGCTTGATATTCTGGCCCAAAAATAATTTTTCACGACTTCACCCCAGGATATCACTCTGTTTGGCAATCTCCCCGCTATCGTCAGCTACGAGTTCAAACTCGGAGCACTTCTTGGAAAGGTTTTGCCGGGCCGTTTCCGGCGGAACGGAACCGCGGCGGTAACGGCGCCCGCGTGCACACCCCGCTACCACGCTACGTGCAAGACCGCGAAGCACGCGGTAGGCCGGACCGCGGGGATACCGCGCTCACGGAACGCTAATCGGCAGCAGGCAGCGACTACAAAGTAGTTGGAATTTGTGAGAGTTGAAACTGGCAAGTGCCTTACTCATTGGTAGATTCTAAATCAAAGCCAATGTCCAATGCACCAATTCCATTCAATTGAAATTCAATCAAAATGACGTCATGATACCCACTCGCTAAAGCCAGGCAGAGCAATTCGGCTTGTGATTGCCATATCTTTCTTGGTTAATTAGCGGAGCCAGTTAATACTTTTTTTCGAACTGTTGCTATGTCTAGTGGATATCTGACATCATTTTTCACTGAGTAGAATAAGTCTATTATGTTGTGTATAATCTAGTTAACGCATACAAAATTGGAGTTCCAAATGTTGGATTACTTTGAAATTAATTTAAGAACTACACAAAAGACTGCCCTTTTAGATGATCAAAAGTGAGATTAATACAATCAACAATTGATACAATTTTTTACACCGACAGCCAATAAATGAGAAATATAGGGAATGAGAACTGTAGAAATCACTGTTAGAAGCTGCCGTTAGAAAGATCACACATCCGTTTGCCATGCGTGAGGTTTTTCCGTCCGTCGTTCCGCAAGCCGTATTCCCACGCGTCCGTATAATTGAGTAGATTTCCGCCAGCTGCGTTTCGATAGCCACCCGCCGAGAGGCGATAGAATGTGATTGCGATAATAACTACCTAGATCCTAACGTACTAAAATATCTAGCTAGAAAACTATGTGGTAGTATATTAAATCTTAATGCTAATTTTAAGTAGTTGTCTATAAAAGAGATTGCACGTGTGTGTGGGTGTGTGTGTGTGTGTGGCCATTTCACGCACCAAGTAGTAAGTAAGCTCGAGCAGTTTCATGTTAGGTTTACGATGTTTTTTTTTTTTTTTTTTTTGCAATTTTTACGATTTTTAAAAGCACTTGAGTTACGTGATTGAAAAGCAGACAATCGAAACTGGCGCCTAGGAACACATGCAACCATTTCTTCTCCAAGAAACCGTTTGAAAACCGATAACTTATGTCAATTTATTCGAATAAAGATTCTTGTGGGGGTGCCCAAGTGTTAAAAAGTCCCCATTTCAATTTTTTTTGCGAGCGATATGTAAATCTAGGCATCTGAGAAATAAAATTCTGATTTTGAACAGTAACACTTACTGCCGGTTGTGGTTCACAACTCGATTATCATTAAATTAGGATACAGATAAGTTAATTTTTAAGAGATTATCTCTCTGATCACAAGATGAAGACGGTTAGTAAAATCAGTCTCTCTGGGACACACAAAATAAGAAGCCAGGTTCATATTTCTGCTCGCCAATCGTAGTCCTACGTACAGGAGTTTGTTAGAAAAAAGTCGTAGAAGTCCGTTTCGTCCAAGACTCGTATAAAAGCGCTCGAGCACTCGAAACATTTCCCATCCCGGGGCCATTTATCGAAACCAGCTGGCCTTTTAAGTTTCACAGACAATGCTAAGCCTACGTAGAAATTTGTCCACTACAAAGATAATTAACGATATTTAAGATACACCAGATTATTTATTGTCTTATTCACGCCGACACCGCTCGCCTCGCTATTAATATCTCGCCTCTTTCGAGTCTCTCGTTAAAAAATATGCTAACTCTTCCGACGATTTAAGCACTGCCTCGCTCCTCGTTAACTACTAACTGCCCGATCGCATTAATTAAGATCTCGTAAGTTTGTTTGACATAGATGTTCTACCTCATTGGACCGGCTTGCCATTCAGAAATATTCTGCGACGAAGTTTCTTCCGCGAATGCCGAGCAATGATGCAGAATAGATTTGTCATTTTCATAAAATATTCAAGTAATATTCAAGCCCCTGTCGGAATTCATTCGATAACCTAGTAAATTATAGACTAGCGTAGATAAAGTGTCGAAAAGCTTTAACACGAGATATACCTAGGTAATATGATATGATATAAAAAAAAAAACTATTAATTCCTATGGTAGATGCTACGGATTGCTACCTGCCAATTATTTTTCTCTCTGTAAAGTGGGACCTTTGCAACGAAGAAAACAATAGGCAGTCTGGCCGTTCGTAGCACTGTGTATCGTTCGTAATATATCTGTTGTAAACTTAATAAAGTATCTGGCACATAGTCGGGGCATTTAAGCTTGTGCCACTTTCAACGCTTGTATTCCCGTTTGCAAATCAACAAACCGAAGCCCGTTTCAAGTTCGTAATACACGCGTAAGAATCTTTTGTCAAGCTCTCGCAGATATGCCGATATCGTTTGCAGGTACACCCGATACAAATTACGATTGCAATATACTGTCTCCCCCAACGTTAGCGCCTTTCCCCGAAACACTTCCGCAAGTCATTGTCGTGCCGTGCATTTTGATTCTCTCTGATTGAAAACGTTTGTATAAAAATCTCTGCTACAAAAATCAAATACAAAGAAGATAGAAAAAACGTGATTTAGGTAGGAAATGTACAAGTATTGATGCATGAGTTTACACATAAAGATTCCTTCGATCCTGAACGTTCAATGTTGAGTCTAAAGATTTAGTCCACAGCAGTTGCCAAAAAGTGACATGATATCCTTTGACCTATTACTTTCTTTGCATCTTAATTTGTTTGTTTTCAAAGAAACTTTATTACTGTACCTCATTATTTGACATGCATATTGCAAGAAGATTTCTTTTCGAACATGATGGTTTCACCCCCGATTGGCGATTACATCTATAGGCTCAGCATTTTACCTTCAAGATTTGGTTCAACCCTTCTTGAATGGAATTCACAGCTATCACATCATATTCAAAACCCATTTTAGGATCATTTTAAGCAAATTCATTACTTGATTATCATCCCTATAAGCTTCAATTTACAAATTCAAGAAAAACCCGGCTGTAAAGTCTTACGATCTAATAATTGATTGATCAAGGGTAAACATTAATAAAGGCCTAATCACAACGAAATCGACAAGTAGGCATCGGTTTGTGGCCATACTTTGTTTGCGAAGCTCGTTTAGAAATCTAACAGCGTCAAGTTACTTGCGTTCCTCTCGAATTCCCATTTCTATAAAAGGTTACAATTGACGTGCATACGTCCCAACTTTAATACTCTAAATCCGTTTGCAAGTCGAATCCGCGGCATTGATGAAATCTAGTCGCACCATTCTTCCATTTATCTCCAACTAGCTTCCTATTTGTAATATTTTATTTATATATTTTATTCTATATCCATAGAATATGTTACTGCATGGCCAATAGACCTGATAACTCGGTTGGAAGAAGGAAGGAGAGCAACATAAGCTATGTTTACTATTTGGCTTTGCGAGCTCTGCGCTGCGGCGTTCTCCTATCAGAGCTAGAGTTTGGAGCGTTGCCTGTTGAATTTATTTAAACATTTCCAAGCATTAAATTGGGTTTTCCTGAGGTCCCACGTTCAACTGACATTGCCCATGGGCAGTGGGAGAAAATCAGTTCGATCTTTTTGGAAATCTTAACACAATCCACAATTTACACAATCCCGGTACAGATACTAATTTTGGGATGGATATTTCGTTTCCAATAATAAACAATCGCACCCGGTTTTTTTCGAAGCGTCAACGCAACGCTAGCAACCCGTTGCCCGTAAAGCTGCAGCGCAAAGCTTGCAAAGCTAACCAGTGACGATGATAAAGAGTAAGATTATGTCTTAACCTTCGGTCATCGAGTAGCGTATTTACTCTTGGCATGCCAAACGTCTTACTATGCAACCTTATCTAACGAGGAACCTGATACAAGCAGAGCAGGAAGGTTTAGGCATCGATTGTGGCAACATAGAGGATAACTTTTCGCAACAGTTTCGTGGAACATTAGTGACAGACTCGAAATTTGAAGTAGTCGTTTTTGTTTTTCAACAATCAACTAATGCCGGCTTGATCCGTATATTCGACGTGACTGCCTCTGTACAATTCGTTCCACCATGCTGCTCTGCTTCGTACAAGTTCCTCACGAGATAAACGCGTCGAAATCGGAAAGCACTCTCGGCAACGCAACGGCTCAAGACGTTTCCGACTTTTCTCTCGGAACCGAACAGGGACTCCCGCCGCCGTTTCCAATCCTCGCGCCGCCCGGTGTTCAGTTGTGCGCGGCGCGCTTGCCGTTCATGTAGCCGATCCAGCGTTCGGCGGTGGCCGAGAGCAGCGGGTCGCGGTCTATGGTCGCGAGCAGCAGCAGCTGGTTGACGTGCGTCGCGTGGTAGTCCCAGCGCGCCAAGTTGGGAGCCGTGCCTGTCGACAGCAGTGACACCTTCAGGCTTGGCTCTCCCGGCGCTGGTTTTAAAGTTCCCGCCGTCTTACTTAAGAACTTAAATGCATGCTTGATCATCATGCAGCTCCGCCAGAGATCGTAGTAAAATGGACAGGGCATCGTATCCAGCCAATGTGAAAGAAAGCAAAGTCAGTAGTGTGAATTCAATCCTAAATGCAAATCCTCGTTGCATGTACGGTAGACAATGATTATTAGAAACGAAATATCAATTCCAAAATTTACAACCGTACCGGGATTCGAATCCTAGTCCGGGGCACTACACTTATCCGACAACCAACTGTGGAATTGATATCAAGTTTATTTGAGTTGTTTGAATTTGAGCAACCATTTTGCTCGAAATTGGAGAGAAAGATTGGAATTGAAGAGGTGATTTTAATAACCAGTTAAGCCCATTTTCTTAAATGACGAAAACTGCGACCAAGTTACTCTGTAGCTGGTTCGAATGTTAAACTAAAAATACTTGTAAAATGGGAACGGACCGGACATTCATGACTTTTCACACATCAATGGACAATCTTTGTTTAAGGACGACTATACAGCTAGCTAACTCATTTATGGTCATTAATCACCTCACCATCGTAGAGCCGTGCGTAAGTTGCACTACAATGCAAGACATTATTTTGCACGGCTTTAGCTATGCTATGATGCACAGTATTTTAAAGCGATAACGCGAAAGCGTACATTCCGCCCTTTAGTCGCTGATCTCGCGATGACAAACTAGACAATGCCAACGTTTGGCCTCTACCAGCGTTGCCGCGCCGACTTTTGCAAACACTCACCGAGCGTGAAGTGTCGCAGGTCGTAGACTGTGCCCGAGCCGGTGTCGTAGAGCGTGAGCATCCGCTTGAGCGATGCCATGCCCGCGTCGAACAGCGCCGTCGCGGTGGCTACCCTGTCCGCGGGCGCGATGGTCTTGAGGTCGTAGAGGCCGAGCAGCGCGAACACGAAGCCGTTGAGCACGAACGACGACGGTTGCGTCGGGTACTCCTCGTACCTGGCGACGGGCAACGGGCGTTAGTTTCGTGGGGCGACGACGGTTCGGGGAGACGAGCGAAGCAAAATTGATAAATTTAACTCACAAACGGTCAAAAACTTTCTTAAAAATTACGTTTTGACTATAAGTTATTAGGTTGTACAGACTCGTTTCTTTAGACACTCCTGCTAGCCGTTTGGGAGGTGGAGAAGGCCTGTTGGCAGTGTACTTTCAATCTCAAGAAAAAAACATATTTTTTTGGATTGTTGAAGATTTTCACTATACGGTTAGTACCGGATAGTTTGGACAGGTTTGCTTTTGCCAACTGAAGGTATTCCTGCTTCTCTGTAACCAAAGACAGGCTGACGGCTAGAGAGGCTACAGGGGCAGCGGTTGTAGCATCACGTCTGCTCCCTTCTAGGCTAAGTTAGGTTCATCATCACACATCCATTCACAGACGCCATTAGACCAGTGCTTAAGGGCCAGTTGTCAAAACAGAGCGTCGTTAAGCACCAGTAATCAATCGACTGAAGGCATCCCTGCTCCCACCCACTCTATTTAACCGAAGACAGGCTAACGGCTAGAGAGGCTAGAGGGGTAACGGTCCAACCCACCAGATGTACTTGTCGGCGAAGAGGGCCCTGACCCCACCAGCGTCGCTGGAGACGGCGAACGGCTTGAGCGCTGCGAGCGCGGCGTCCAGGTACCGCGTCTCGCCGTTGCTGTGGTGGTAGGCGCGCGCCAGCACCGAGATGGCGTGGCCCTGCCCCATGGCCGAGTACCTGCGCAAAGCGGAGATGGTTATTTGCCATCTCGTTCGTAATCGTGTCGACTACAGTCGTTTCAGGATAAGAAATGGCCGCCAATAACGTTTCACCGTTGACTTAATGAGTGGAGAGTCGTAGCTCCAGGTTGCTTGGAGTTAATGGCCAGGATTGCTGGGATCGAACTGGTGGGAACCGTGCCGAGATGCGACGGCGAAATCGCTTCGAAAAGAACAGAGCTTCACTCTCGGCTGTGTTTTCGTGCCGGTCAATCGGACAGTTCAAACTTGGCGCTTGTTTTGCATTTTTGCTAGGTGACATTCGAGTTTAAAACGTTGATAAAGCAGGCGGCACAGCTTTGCGAAACGCCGCGAAAAATTGAGTTTGGGAGCTTATAGCATTCAATACCCAGTAAAATAGTTGCTTCTGAAAACTAACGTGCTAAGATTAGCAAAAGACACAAGTCTTAAGAAAGTGATTGGTCACTTCAGTGGCGGCTTGGCTATGGTAATTTTTAGCCATGGCACCGGTTCCAAAGGGTGGGTGGGTGTCTGGCTGGCTGGCCGGCTGGCCTTGGGGTGGGTGTCGAGGCGTGGTTGGTTAGGTGGCGACGATCGGTAAGTAAGGAGTCCATGTCGCGGGGTTGTGAAGCCACGCATACTGAGCCCGGAATGAAGCCACGATAATCACGATCATTCCCATGTGTGTATGATTTGCTTTGCGAACTACAGAATCTCGAATATGAGCCCGACTCTTGAGAACCAACCCTTCGTCGGCGCATTTTCCCAGTATAACTGAATCCTTTCCATGACCCACCGCCGCACCGAGATCTGACAGTGTCTGACTGGCAATGTTTTGTTTTGGTTTTGGCCACTTCGGCGTACCTACTAGGAAATCCGACCAGTTTAGTTTTACCCAATTCTCGTCACAAAATGCACCTTCGCATTGGGTCAGCGATTGAAATAATTCGATGCATGCAGAAACTTAGTATTTAAAGATACATTATTATCTTTCGTCTGATAACTCTACCTGCTGCAAAAAAAATCGCTTGCTAAATCAAACAGATAAATGCATTGATTTACAAAAAAAAAAAAATCCTTTGCACCCCCCCCCCCCCCCCCCCCCCCCGGTCGCTTGGGGTGGGTGGGTGTCGGGGATCTAAGGAGCTGGCACCGGTTACCTTCCAAGTCCCAAGCCGCCACTGGGTCACTTTCACTTGACAGCTCTCAAAAAAAAAAAATTAAACTGGGTATTGCATGCTAGTGTGATTTGTGAATTGATCTCGCGTTTAGACCACACACCTTTGCGAAATTTTGGTGAAAAGCTCGAGTTTGGTAGCCTAGCATTCAATAACCCATTTAAATAGTTGTTTCTGAGAAGTAACGCGCTACGATAAGGAAAAGAGGCCAGTCTTTGATAAAGTAACGACGCACCATCCCGGCTGCAGGTCCTGCATGCCGTGCGTGACGTGACGGCGCACGGGAATCGGCCAGCCGCCCGTGTCGGCGTCCTGGTGCCGAACGAACCAGGCGGCGGCGTCGTAGAACTGCGCCAGGTGCTCGCTGGACGAGAGCGTCAGGTTGTCGAGACGGCCGCGGCCGCGGAACGTGATGCCCACCACCTGTTGGGGAGGAGCGGGCGGTTAGGTCGGGCAATGCAACGGTCGAATTTCATGGAATGTCTTGCTGTTGCAATGTGGGGAACTCTGGCGGAATAGAATGGTCAGCGCTGTCGGTGCTTTCTATCGTCAAATATGTCGCCAGGCTGTAGGATGCAGGGAAGCCGGTATAGCATCGCTCTACCTGGCTTTAGCGAGCGGGTATCATAACGTCATTTTGATAGTCTTTCCATTGAATGTAAAAGGTGTATTGCGGTTCGAATCGACACCAACCGATTACGTAAACTGTCAATCGGACACCGAAACACGACAAGAAAAGCCGAGCCCACCTTAATCTTGGACCGCGACAGCTTTCGCTTGCGGTTCTGGAACAGCATGCCCTTCTGCAGGTCGACGACGAGGTCCCGCGTGATGCGCCGGTAGCCGGGCTCGGCGCCGACGCCGTGGTAGGTGTGCGCGTCCTGCGCCGAGACGAGCAGGTCGCCGGCGACGTAGTGCAGCTGGAACGTCTCGCGGCGCTCGCGGCTCTGCAGCGCCACCGTGAAGCTGGCGTTGCCTTCGAGTCGCACGTCCACCGACAGCACGAAGTCGAGCACGTGGTCGAGCTTGAGGGTGACGCCGGTGGTGAGCGTTTCTGGGACGGAGACGGTCAAGGTTATAAGCCTACCAGTTGAACTTCGCTGCTTTTCGGGATTGAGGAAGCGAGAGAATGGGTGATCCAACTCGAGTGTGATGCCAGTGGTGAGGGTTTCTGGGACGGAAACTGTCAAGGTTATAACCAGCCACGATTTTACGGCGTTAAGACTTCGTAAATTTCGCGGTAAGATTGATGGATTTCGGTGTTATGGCGGTGTTTTGAAAAAAATGCCGAATTTCGTGTTTTTTAGGGATTTCCTACTTTTTGCAAAGACCACATAAGTATCTTGTTGTCATTGACAGTGAAATTGTGGCTCTTGAACTCAGCAGCGCTTGTCTGGGCACTAACTGCTGGTTAAACCATTTCAAATCCAAGAAGAAGGGTTGATATGATGTACGTCTTATGTGTGTGACCCTGTACAACTCGTGGTCATCATGCCACGAGTTGGGAGTTGGTCCCGGGTCAAATAACCCGGGAAAGTCAAGCAGGTGGTTGAGCTTGAGAGTGACGCGGGTGGTGAGGGCTAGCCGTCACTAAAATGCATTTTTAAACACCAATAGTCCCGCGACCAGCGCCAGCTGTCCATACAGTGCATTGCTTAACACAAATAGACCAGCGTCACCGCGATCCACAAGACAAGGACGTAGCGCCCGGCTGGCGTGACACTCACCGGGGCTGTCGAACGCCAGCACGTGGCTCTGGGCGTCGGCGTCGAAGGTGCGCGATATCGCGCCGCCCTTGGGCACGGTCCAGCGCGCGGTCTCGCGGTCGCCGTCCTCCAGCAGCCGCCGCCGCGGCTCCGGCTCGGTCAGGTTCTTGCTGTAGTGTGAGAGTGCGAACTGCGCGACCTGCGTCGGGTAGAAGTAGCCGGCGCTCTCCCATTGGGTGGACACCGGCACGCCTGCGGGTGGTAAAGCGTTGTTGTCGGATCGTTGTCGATGGCGGAGGACATCGGCTAGACGTTGTAGCCAAAGCGTTGTCGGTTTCGGTGTGCTGGCACGGGAGCGTCAGCGTCAGTGACAGCGTTGTCGACTACGTCAGAGTGTATAAAAATATGTTGACATGTCATCGGGGCAGTCGCGAAAGCATTGAATGTTTCAAAATATTTGCTGTGGCAGCAGTCGAAGTTTTGTCAGTGTCGGGGGCCGTTGCCAACGGGTAGGCGACGCGATTTCGTATGAGCATTGTAGTCGGAGTGTTCTAAACGTCAATACGTTAGTGGTGGCGGATGTCAAAGTGTTGTCTTGTCAATGTCTATATGCCTGCAGGGGCAGAGTGTTGTCAGTGTTGTAATGCTTGCGAGGGCCGTCTTTAAAGGGTAGTCACGAAAGCGTCGTTAATTGCCGTCAATGGCAATGGCAATGCCGCTGTGGCAGTTGTGCAAGCGTTGAAAATATCGATTTGTCTGCAGACGCAGGCAAAACGTATTCTAAGTCATAGTCATATTCTAAGGCACTGCCACAAAACTGCTACTATCACGTCATAATTCACTATGAAATAGTCGGTTGTTTTTAAGAGGTAAAATAAAATTTTAATTTTCAAACTGACACAAGTCAGTGAAAATGCATCTCAGAAATGAAATATCGATTTACTATCAATTTATGTATCAATTTATAGCGATTTATTTGTTTTTTTTTACGGATAAAATGATAAAAAACCAAAAATTATCAGAGAGATTCCCTGTTCCTGGCACTTGCATTAGAGTTGAGTTTATGTAACAAGGGTTAAATTTGGTTTTTCACTAACATTCAGCTACACCTCACGCATTCCAGCAATATCGCATACACTATGTTCATTGATCGGATATGAGTGAACAGTTCAAAGGTGCTGACTAAGGCAGCAAAGGGGGTGTCGGTCATCGTGGTCCATCTGACTGCAAGCCACAGTTTAGAGCTAATTTAGACCTAGGCGACAACAGCCATCTGAAGCACTCACCATTTCTTAACCAATAAATAGAACACTCAACAGTATTAAACCAACGAATGGTATAACAACACCGCTATAGCTCTACTTTAGCGGCATTGTTGGATTTCGACGGGCGTTTGCTTTGCGGCAGACGAGGCGCGCGGGAGGACTCACCGGCGACGCCGCTCACGCACTTTACGCGTTCCCGCACCTCGACGTTGTAGTTCTCGAAGTACATGTAGACCCCGCGCGGGTCGTAGCGCCCCTTCGGGTAGTAGACCTGCGACGAGAGGACGCCGTTAGCTCCGTATCGACCGACCGTGAATGATGGGATTCGAACCTGATTGCATGCATGCTCGTTGCCTGTACGGTAGATATTTATTACAATGTGTTGTGAAAGCGCGTACAATTTTTGGATTTAACTATTGCTTAGCCTTATTGTCGACTTTAAGTTATCACAGCCGCCCGATTTTGTATCGAATTAGATACAAATTTTGGGATGGATAATTTGTTTCTGATTGTAAATAATAAATTAACTGACAATGGCTTGAGTGTCGGGCAAAGCCCCCTCAATTTTAAGTGAGACAACGTATTTAACTTTCTTTTAGATTGTAACTATGGCTGGAGGAACTATTTCGTTAGAAATCTCGTAGCCTACTTAAGATCGTGTCTAATCCTTTCGTTAGGAATGCAAAGCTAGCAGACTTTCTCATATTTTGCAAAGCTATGCTGCCTGCTTTATCAAAGACCTAAAATCTAATCCCAGATTAAACCGGCTCCAGCAACAGAACCAAAACAAACAAGCACTAACACAACAAAGCTGGTAGCATTGCTTTGCCAAACGTCGATAAAATTTGGTAACTAAGAATTCAAGAGCCAAGATACAGATTGTCTTTCGATTTATAGTCTCTCTCTGTGGAACCGACCTTGGAGTAGCTGTGCGACCACTCGAAACGCTCGTAGCCGTCGTAGGTGGCCATCTTGCCGTAGACGTCGAAGTACTTGCGCACGAACGAGAACGGCAGGTAGATCTCGCCGCCCTCCTTGCGGCAGCCGACCGAGTACTCGCCGTTGATGCTGCAGTCGATCTCTTCGTAGCCTGCAAACGAATGAACGAGTTTTGGAGATTTCTATCGCGAGCTGAGCGTAGATCTTCAAGCTTTGAGCTTTTCACCTTTCTGGGATTATGCATTATCCATTTATGCTATACAGACAACCGACTGTGGAATTGATATTAAGTGTATTTGAGTGGTTGGGCTCCATGGAGATAGCAGGGCTGCCACTGGACTGGGTCAGTTAAAAAAGTGATTTAAGTGACCATTTTTGTGGGAAAGTGACAAAAAAGTGACACGAAAGTGACTGAAAAGTTACCTCACGGAGACAAAAGACAACATTTTGCAATGCCACAAGATTATATTTATATCTAAATTAATAATTATGTCTAATTACATCTAAAAACAATGTAATTTTGGTAGTTACAAAAAAGTAATTTTCGACCAGACAAAAGAAGTGCCAGTGGCAGTTTAAGTGACAGTTGTAACACTTAAGGGGGGGGGGGGGGTTAGGCTGTTACGGTAAATTCTCAGTTTTTTTCCTCAGTTGAGTCGGAAATGTTGTCGAAGCATGTTGTGTCCGGCTCCGCTCTGGGTTTTAGTTTGGTTGGTTTCGACCCATTCGCGTAAAAATATGAATGGACTTGGCCGCATCCAGATGCCCACGTGCTGCCGGTCAGTGGTCACTACCCTTCTGTACACCGCGTCCCTACCCAATGGCGAGGACAAAAGATCGCTCGAGAAATGAAAGGAACAAATAGAACCGAAATTCTAAGATTCATGTCTGGGTCTAAACAAAAAGAACCTGCAAGCAAGGAAACATTTCAACCCAAACAAGTGTTGAACTTTATCAAAAATTGTTTTCCGCTTTCCATAAATATGATAAACCCCAACACTATAAATATATCCGCAATTTTTATAACCTCATTGAACCGCAGCATGTATATGTACATGGACTTAGGCATGATACTATTGTTGGTGGACATCTTTCACTTCAACGTGCTTCAACTATGAAGGTAAATGGGTGTAGTACCCTCTTATGTGGGTTATATACCCTCTTATCTTGGTGGTCTTGACCACCCCCCATGATCACCTTCTTTTATATGAAAGGCTCTTTTAATTACCTGGAACAACAGCCGCAAGTCAATCTCAGCATGTCAATCTATGAATTTTGGGCCAAACATCGACGTTCTAGCTATGCATTGCAATTACTTTTATTTGGACACGTCAAAACTAAATATTTTCACTTGTATCCGAAAACAATAACACTGTGGATATCGCTGCTAAATACTCAATCCTTCATGATCGGCCCTCAAGATACTCCGCTTCACGATTCTTACGTTTTCACCAGACACGGTCATTCCCTCGTCCAGTTTCAGACCCATCCTCTTTACTACATCTTTATTGTGACTATTTGTATTTTGTATACCTGCTTCAACAAAAGATGGTAGTTGGTCTAGCAGGGGTGGCTTACATCTTCCCTCCCTCTCTCTCTTTGACACAGATAAAGTTGCAACTTCTGCCGCTATGAGCGCCATAGACTGGTCAAATTAAGATTTTCAGTTTTTAATTATTTTCTCCTTATCTAATCATTATTTTGTGAAATAAAAAGCTTGGGTCCTAGGAAATGTCAATGTTAATGTCATAGAAAAATTACAGTGCTCCCGGCCGGTAACTTTTCAAGTAATTGTGTGATAACTGAATTGACCAACGCACATTTCATTACTTCAAACACATTTTCAGAAAGCCAACTGATAACAGAAAAATATATCTTACCTCTTCTCAAAGCCAGATAAATTATCTAGGATCTAAGCTATTTTTTTTCTTTCTAGCACTGTTGACTCGATTGTAAAAAATAAAATGGTAAGAAGATTTTTACACTCATAGCACTCAAGGCTCGTGGGGCTCCCCCCACCTTAATAAATTATTGAAACATTGCCTATTTTTACCTTGAATTAATGCACTCTTTCTCCACAAATGCTATACCACGAGCTGCTACATGCTTCCCTGTAGGTTAGGTTAAATGGCCACTTTCAACAAACTTAAAAAAAACGGCAATTACGGACTAAACAAAATTTGTTTAATTGTGGTTAAAATAATTTTTATTTTCGCTTTTTGACGTGAAAATTTGTAAAATTTAAGAAACGCCGTGAGTCTTGCGACCCGGCCTCTACCTAGCAGGCAGCCGCGCGCAGCGGACGGCTCACCTTGCAGGTCTGTCCCAACGGCAGCCGCGACGCCACCGCCGCCGTGGGCCTTGTCTGAAGTCGGGCCACGGCCGGCGGCCAGGTCGCCGCACCGCGACCACAGCGACACGGTCACCAGGCCCGCGGACACGCTCAGGATCACGAGCAGCAGCTTGAGATTCAGACGGACCATCACCACTGGGATCTGCGTGGAACAACGACATGCTTTATTACACAAGACTCGTGTCTTTAACCAGTCTTAGCACGTTGCGTTCGGAAAAACTATTTAACTGGGTATTGAATGCTAAGTCCCAAAGTCAAACTTTTCCCGGCGTTTCGCAAAGCTGTGCTGCTTTATCAACGGTCAGACTCGAGTGCCAAATCCCAACGACGTGTGTTACGTTACATTCGGACTGGTTGTGGAGTGCGGTGGCTTTGTCTATCCAGGATTCAGCCTTGCCTAATGCCAGCAAACTTAGGTGTTACCTATGTGGAATTGCCATGGTGCACAATGCACAATAATTGCAATAATTGCAATGCAATGCGCCTTCCTTGCCTAACACTGCCTATTGCATGTGCTAAGCAGTGCCTGAAGAATCTCTGGAAAAAGATTTATTGGTACATTAGGTACCATGCATTTCTAGGCATTACAATTCTTGAGAATGTAGACAAACAAATTTGGGAGTTGATTTTGTGTAGGGTAACGGATTCGTTAACTACAATTGCAAAAAAATTGACTAGGTACCTATGATGAATTAACTGAACGGTGGAATTTTTCATTTCAAGTCGAATTCAAACTGCTATTTGGTTTACATGTTATTATTTACCTAAGATCTCTGATAAGCAACATTTCAAATACACGCTGCTTCTTTAGCAAAAGTATAGCTTCCGACAAATTTAAATGCATTGCGTAGACATCATGTTTTGATTATGATTTAAGGACTTGTTGTAGACCTACTGTATGATTCTTTGCATCAGACTCATTATTAAACTGTAGGTTGTTTCTTTAATTATTTGAATACTATTGGGCTACTGCTTCTTTATAAAAAAAGTGAATTAATCGGTAATTCTTATTTTCATTTTGGCAACAAATTTGCAAATTGAAAAACTGACACTGACAACATTGACATTAGCATCTAAGTCAAGGTTCATTGATCCGTGCGTCCACGATTAGAATCACCGATTTAAAATAAACCCGTCACTTTGACACACATTCCCAGCACAAAGGCGAATCGACCCAAAAGATTAACAACTTGTAGAGGCGCGGGCCAGTGTTTGCGAGCAAGTAGAAAAAAAATGTTTACTCCCCGAGTCCCAGCCCAACCTACCTGTGATCCAGTCAGATCCCACTTGCCGCTAGGCGTGGTGAGAAACGACATGAAGTCTCACATGTCGGCTTATCAGATCACCTTGCTAGTGCCGACACTGCATGCTGCTGATAACAGGTGACGCGATAACACGAGGAAAAACAAACAGGTTTCGGTCCAGCGACAAGGCGGACTAGTGATGCGCCATGTTTTCTAGGTGTTGGGTTCAATTGGTTCAATCATCTGATCGAACGGAGACATGCCGTTTTCGATGTGGCTGTACCGTGTGGGTGGTCGGTAAAGAAGTTGTCGTTGCGGTGGTTTGCTGTTAGGTGGCGTTAGTGTAAATGTTGACACTTCTTGAGAGCCAAAACTCAAAACGGAAAATTATGTTACTGGTATATGTGTTTCAACTGCTATTTATTGTTCTGCTATTAAACATTTAGTAAGAGAAACTTAAAATGGTATAAGACGGTTGTCGACCTGTAGGTTGCTGTAATTAGCACAGAGCACCCAAAGTCAAAAAGGCTAAAATCAGAATTATTTACTTTCAATATACCACATAGTATTTTAAATTTAGTGGAAAAACATCGGACATCAAATGTAAGGACACAACGAACTTATAAAAATCTCGTATTTTATTTATAAAACCAACAACATCAACGCTATTTCATAAACGAGTACAATTCCAGTAGGCAACTATTCAAAAAATTCAACAACCAGCAAAGTCAAAATTATATGCACACCGTGCCTCATACCACGGAGGCGTTTGTAAATCTTGATTCAGAGCGCCATTTCATTCATAAAACGGAGCACAAAGGCACTTCGGGGCGGGGGCGTTACGCCAGATTGAAAAACTAAACGTGCTCGCCTCTGTAGCGGCATCGTCACAGAGCCATACAGAGGCGTTTAGCACGCTCATGGCGCAACGTGTGAGGTTGCCACAGTGCCATGACCAACGTTACTCTTATGTTAACCTTGGCGAGACGGGGGCGTTTAGCAAGCTTGTAACAACGTGATGGGCTTGCTACTGGGGCTGGCAGCAGAAGGACAGGGCTCGCTTAGGAACGCTGACGATCGATCGACGCCGTGGGAAGGAGAGGCGCGAGGGAAATTTCCCGCGACGCTTTACCCACGGCTTGGCGGTAAATTCGTCGGCGACGAGGACGTTTCCAGGAAAACTATTTTACTGAGTTATTGAAGGCTGAGCTCCATAACTTAAGCTTTTCCTGATGTTTCGCTAAGCTGTGGTGGCTGCTTTATCAATGGTCGAAACTCGAGTGCCTCCTCTCTACTATCGATGCCATGCCAATCAGAAGACAGCTGCCATGGCTTCCTACTATAGCTATAATAAGCTGCTCTTCAACCCACCAAAATCGTCTTCATCGACTTCCACCCCAAATCTCTCAAACCTTCTCTTTCCCCCTCATCGGCATCAATGGCCAGATCATTCCAAGAACCCCTATACAATCAAAGTCCTATGGCATCCACCTCACTCCCACACTTAACTGGTCCACTCGCATTCAGCACACCGTCTCCAAAACCCAAAGTATAGCTTCTACCTACGCAGCCGCTTTAAGCCCATAGTTAATTCCAATTCCCTGAAACTCGCCTACCATCCACATATCCACTCTGCACTCTCGTAAGGTCTGCTTTTCTGAGGCACCTCTTCATGCTGCCAACCGTTTCTTGACCCTTCAAAGCAGTGCGCATTATAGTTGGCATTATAGCTCGTCGCAAGTCTGCTAAATCGGAATTTGTTAGCAACGAATCCTGACTGTAACCTGCACCTTGATTCAAATAGCCAGCTCTTTTGCCCACATTTTGCCCATCAAATCTGCAATGCATCACCATGTTACTCGAGGAAATAACACCATACGAGTCGCAGTGCATTCCCACTCTTCTTCAACTACTAGCCCCAACTACCTCTGCACTATCAATTCTCAAATAGGCACAACAAACTACCCCAACACATCACCAGCTATACATGGGCCAGTTTCTACTTCAATTCAAAGACTTTTCTCCTTAATCCCTTTTAATTGCCTGCATGAGTTCCTGAACTCCTGACTGTGAAATGTACTTTTTGTACAGTATTTGTATAGACACAATGCCATGCTTTATTTATTTTTTTGACGATGCCCATATCATGTCTGATGTCTCCGATCTACACGATAATAGATAGATATACGAATACAAATAGCAACAAATCCAAACGAAAGAACCAAAAAAAAAACCTAATTCGGCATGGGGGTTTAGTTTGTAGGTTCATAGGCCGCGCGCTTATACTCGGTAAGGTGGAAATTTACAATTTGGTGTGGGAGGTATTTTTTTTTCGGATGCGCTATTCTTAATTTATTATCATTTGCTGGAATCTATATAATCTTTATAAGCTCTCTAACGTTTGTTTAAATTGTTAGTATAGTTAGTATAGTTAGTATAAAATAAAAAACAAGCTTAGGTATATTCTTGAAACAGGTAAAATTTAGGTACTAATCCTTTAGGTACCATAAATACCTACATTTCTAGCATATTTATTTAGTTTCGCTGCAATTTTCTCGCAAATATTTAATATTCCCCAGCAAAGCACGTGAAAAAATAACCAACCCCAAATAATTTTCCACCAAGCAAGGCGCCAAGCCCCCTAAACCCAGCATCCCAACCCCATCGCAACCCACCACCACCCCACCAACACCACCACCACCACCACCCCACCAACACCAAACAACCCACCAACGCGACACCACCCCACAAAAAAAAACCCACCCACTACAATAAATCCCATCCATCCCACGCGTCACGTTGCCCCCACTGCCGCCATCGCCCGCGCACGCGCACCCCCCACCACCACCCCGCATCGTGAGACCGACCCGCGAGCGAGGCGCAACGCTCCGCGTCCATTTCCCGGATCGTGCCCCAGTCGCCGACGATGTCAACGGGTGACTCCGGCAGACGTCCGCACCTCGCCGTCGCAGCACTCTGAGCTCCGTGTGGAAGCGATGCCGACAGACGTTGCCCGTCCGCGCGACGGTCGCTCGTGAAGCGCACGACCGGCCAAACGACAGTCGCCGCCGCCCCTGGTGCGTGGTGTGCGTGTCGCGAGCGTGCGTGCGTGCGAAGGGGTCGGCCGACGAGTTTCGGGGTGTCGCTCCTTCTCTCTCTCTCGCGTGCGTGCGTCGTGTGTTCGCGCGTGCGGTGCGTTTCGCGACCGATTTTGCGGCGATTCGCTGTCGGATCTGCGGCGTTTTCGCTGCTGTGAATTGTGTCTGTGTGTGTGCGCGCGTGTGTGTGTGTGTGTGTGAGCGTTTTTTTTTTTTCGTACGGTTTAAAAATGGCGAACGCTGTCGCCTGTATCAGCCGCTAAAGGCGCACGGAAAAACCGTTACGAAATTTAAATATCGCCGTTTTTTTTTCTTCATCACTGCCAACTGGGTGTGTTTCAAAGTGGCCGTTTGCGACAGTTTGTTTTTTTCGTGTTCGAATCGCGTCTAAACGCCCACGGTTCAGCAATGTGAACGTGTGCTACGGCCAGAGAGCGTGCATTGCCCAGTGTTTGGCCGGCTGGCTGGCTGGCTGGCTAGCTGGCTGCCTCTGCAGAGGACACATTGGATATAACGCGCGGCAGCGTCGGCGACGGCGACGGCAATGGCGCGGCGTTGGTGACAGCGACTGAGGAACAGGGCTCTCGCGTCTCAGCGGCGCTTCGGCCACCGCCGACAATGGTGTTCCTGACCGCCGGCCTGTGATGGCGGGCGATCGGGAAGCAATTCTACGAGGCTTGTAAAGGCATGCCGTGATGGCCAGAGAGGTAATTAGGGGGTTTGGGTGGCTGCCACGAGGGTGGGTTTTTGCGATGGTGGATTGACGCGACGTGGTGGGTGGTGAATGGGTTTTTGGGAGGGGACGCGACAAAATTAAACATGTGTCCTCTATGAGATAAGTCTGTTGGGCGATGATTTCTCGGTTTTCATTGGTTAAGCTGGGTAATCAATAAACTCGTCGAGCGTTTCATCTCTGCGTTATTTTACTTTTATGTAGACATTCCCATGAATTAACCTAGAGGGTGTCTGACGTTATAGTTTTGCTTGAGTGTTATCACGCGTTTTTTGATCGTAGATACACCTATAAATGAAAAAGTCATACTCGTCGAGGACGAAGTTTGAGGTCCATTTTCCAGCGATCTCGTACCCGAGTGCCATGGACCTGTAACTATCGATGCATGCGAAACAATGAAAACGTTGACCTTGCATCAAGCTGCAACGCTTCCTGTCTGTGTCTTAGACTGTTGCCAACAATGATCGTGGAAACTCATATTCTAACTTTGAGTTGAGGAATTGGTGTAACAAACCTCGACGGTTAAAAATACCATAGAAATGCCGGATTGTTCATTGAATTACAATGATTGTTAACTTTCTACGGTGAATTCTTTTTTTCCGGCTTCTCAAAATAAGTTTCACGTCATATTTTGAGGCAGTTCGATGGCCTAGAATTCTCTCGGTTCATTCTGGCTCTTGATAAGGGCTGCTCGCGTGTATCTTGCACCAGGAAGGGATGTCCAATTTTGTCCCATATTTTGATTTCAACTATATCTCGATCCAAAGGATTCGTCCGCTAATTTCCATGCTTGTCATGAGTTGTGGTTACAGAATCGAGCTCTGAAAGAGTGATTTTATTTGGTGGTCACCCATCCGATAGATTATCGTGCGCATTGTTGCTTAACTCTTATGATCTAGTGAAAAACGTGTGAGATGCTAACAGGGTGGCGTGCTGTGTCAAAGGGGCGTTGACATACATTTGAAATCGTTTTTCGAGAAATTCATTCAAAATTAGAAATTTTCTAGAACAATCAATGAATTTCTTATATATGCCATAGAGTCTTTTCCTAATCAATCACTAAAAGTCTTCAGAAAAAAACTAGTTTACTGCGATGCTGGTTACACTGATAACTGTTTGTGTTACGAGAAAGGTATGAATTAGATAATCAGGTCTGGAAAACCTTTGTGACAGTCATTTTTTGGGTTTTTGGTTCTTTTTTTTGATTTGTTGCTATTTGGCACTCGAGTGTAGACCGTTGATAAAGCAGGCAGCGTAGCTTCGCAAAACGTCGGCTAAATTTTGAGTTTGGGAGCTTTGCATTCAATAACCAAGTGAAATAGTTCGGAAAACAATTATCTATGTTTCTTTATTATTTATATCAAAGCTACACAAAAAAAAGCGTTCACATTCTAAAAAATGTATTATTTATTGTATTGGAAAAGTCCTTGAGATGAATATGAAACTAGAAAAATTGACACCCACTTTGAAGTCACCAATACATAACGTTTGTAACAGAGTTTTAAATGAGGATTGAGTAAAATTTTGATATTTTTCCATGAAATATAAATGACAATTCCTGGAAGTCACAGTGCTGTGACTACTGTGCTGTGTCTCACTGCTATTTGGGTCATGTTCAGACGCAGGCAACGCTGTAAGCCACAACGCTCGTTTTCCTGGCATATAACCATTGATATCGCGTCTAATGCCAATAGACTATTAATTCACTTAAAAAGTCTGTGGTAAGAAATATTTTACGAAAAAAGCTAAAACTAAGCCTGATTTTTTCGGCTAAACAAGTTACAAACCTTTTCGGCCTTAGGAAGATTCTGGAGTACCTATTTGTATTTCAAACGATTTGGTTAAGATTTTGGCAGCCATGTAGGTAGAAACGACGACATTTGAATAGCTTAGCCAAAAGCCAAAGACAAAGCTAATTGACAGTTTAAAGTTCCACACGACTTAACCAGCAGTTAGACATCAATTCAGTATCTCTTATCCATCGGACGGTAAGCAGGGGTAATTATGGTTAAAAATTTACTTTGTGAATTGCAGCAACTTAGCAATAAGCATAGTTGCAATTGCAGAAAAATTGTTCGGTTAGTTTACACTAAACTGTGTGGTATTTAAGAGAAAAATTGTTAAATCTAGGTAGCAAAATGGTATTGTCTCTCCGTGGATAAGGTAATTCTCAAAAAAAGGCTGCCATTTACATTAAACTAAAAGGCGCTATTTCAAAATATCAAAACCTAACACTAGTATACAGTGGAACGTTTTATATACCACTTTCATATTATCTCCCAGCTTTTTACTTGTAACTTTCTTGCTACAGTTATATCAAGGTAAATCGGTGATTGAAAATGTATTTGGCATCATTTTGGTAATCGTATTGATTATACTAGCGCTGAGCCGACAGCGTTATTCATAGACTTTTCACAATCGGTGAAATTCACACTGAAATATCCGGAAAAAATATTGCCAGTAAAATGGTTAAATCAACGATCAAATTACTGTAGCAGTAAAATGGTTACCATGACCGACCACGCTGGCAGTAAAATGGGTGAGGATGTGAAACCAGGTGTCCGAGTAGGGGTTTTCGGGGGTAGGTGGAGGAGGAGGGGGAGGGTGACCTGAATTCAGTGGGGGTGTGCGTCGTGCCCCACCCACCAAGAAGACGCCCTCTCGATTCTCAACGCGCTGTCAAACGGGTGGTTTTTTAAGCCTATTTCGTTGACCGACGCAAGGAAATCAAATATTTATAGTATTTTTAATGCTATTCACTATCCATGTTTTATAAGGAAAATTTCTGCGGAAAATGAAGAGAAACGTATCACTGGGATGAGTTTCGTTATGGATAACGCCTCTGATCAACCCAATTTCTGTCAAAATCATGAAGTTTACTTCACGTTTGAGACAAGTGCATGTGCTACTGGCATACATTTCATCCATCGATCGGTGTTATCCATCGACAAAAGATGAGATGCCATGCATATATCCTGAATCCTGAAATCTAAAGGGCAGGTTGAACAAAGTTCAGTTAAATAGCCATTTTCCAGTCAGGGAGAAAACAGAACCAGCCGATAGGTTTTCACCATGGAGATTATCTGGAAGTTAGCCACTTAATTGATTAATTGATTGATTGATTGATTGATTACTGGTGCTAAACGTCACCATGTGGCAATCTAATGGCGTCAGTGAATGAAAGGGTGATGATGAACCTAACCTAGCCTAGAAAGGAGGGGAAACCCGGTGCCGGTACGTAGCCTACTCCTGTCGAAAAGCACCGAGGGGACCACCGGCTTTACGTCCCTTCCGAAGGACGGTAAAACTCGAACAACAGGATTCCTCCACTAATCCGTGCTGTCGAGAGGTTGATGAGCAAGGCGAGTGAAGTTGTCGTACTAACTTCAAACCCTCCAACCTCTCTACCGAACAGAACATGATCATGTGCATGACGATCACCCATCAAACACATAACTCAGCGCGATGTTGCTTAACTTCGGTGATATTACGAGAACCGGTGTTTCCAACGTTGCCAAACCGTTCGGTTTAACGCCTTACCTAGACATCACTGTTATAGATTATCAAAGAGGACATCAAGAAAATCGTATCCTTGGTTTGCATTTCTCTGCGATTGACCATCCCCTCTGGGATGACAGGATCCACAGCATCCAGCCCGCGGTCTGGCCGCCAAGGTCACGCTTAGAAAATCTAGGTTACCCCGAGAGCGACTAGGGCGTGGATGAAGTGGGGTGGGGTGTGAGCCGGGGGTTGGGGGGAGGGAGGGTTCGGATCCAGGGCAGGTCATAAGCGTGAATGTGTTGATTTATTGATCTTGTGCGGCGGATGGCGAAAGATTGTCACGTGTTCGCATGTAGCGGGTCGCTTCGGGTCGTTGGTAATGAGGATAGCCGTTGGTTTAAGAAAGTCCACGAGGGATGCTGGATTGATTTTTCATGGCGGCGACGTTGTCAACCTCAAAGAAATGCGTGGCTAGTTGAGTTTCATAGTCATTCATTTCTTGAATGATTTTCTTGTTTTTTTTTGGTAGATTTCAGAATGATTTGACCTGAATTTGATGAAAACACTTCTAGGGCACATGTAAGTCGATTTTTTAAAATTTCAGTAGATGTTCAACCACACAGATCTGCACGATTAGAGCGTGATTTGCTTGATTTTGATTAGTTCAACTAAATGAGGCATTTCAGAAAGTTGGTCAATAAAATGGGTTGCAATTTTGTACGTTCATGGTGACTTTTGTTGTAAATACAAAGTTAAAGTCTGAAAATTCAAATGTCCGAGTTGAAGGCAACGGCATGGACTTTTTCATGCCATTTTTTTTGTCAGTCTGCGTCGTTGTTTTGTCAAAATTTTGTCAAATTATGGGCCGTTTTACAATGCCCAGTTTAATAGATCTTCCAGTTATATTCGGGCTAGCCACTTTACTAATTATTGTAAAGCCGGTCCTAAAGTAAGAAACATAAAAAAATCGTAATGATTGATTTATAAGAATGACCTTGGATCATAAGGTTGAGCAACAGCATGCCGGGTCGGCGTTTGGATGGGTGACCATTCCTGTCGTGACCCGTTCAGAAGATTGAGGTCATAAATTTGTACAGCTGTTACACTGACTTGCGGACGTCAACCTTTTGACAGCGCTGACAACTAGTATTAGTTGGCAGCATGTTTAGATATTTAAGTTTCTCCCAGATGAGTACCTACTAAAAAGTGGCATTTTACATTTCACCAACTCGTGAAATAAAATCCACAAGGCGCTGTTTCAAAATATCAAAATCAAAACTAGAACAGCGTCTAAACGATCTATTTACCACTCGCATATTTTCTAGATTTTTACTAGTAATTTTATTATAATTTAACAATTTAGGCTGGATGATGGTTCAACCAGTTTAAGATGAAAATCACGCTGGTAAAACCTACAAGAGCATGTTCATTTTTAATCAGAGCCTCCAAAAATACACATGTCATTTTGGGATGAGCGAGCGTAGCGAGCGAAGTACTTCAATTTAACAACATACGGGAAAAAGCGTTTGGATTTTTTTTTTTTTTTTTTGTAACAAAAACGAGCAGCCCTACTTAAAGGTCACATATCGTTGCGAAATTTGGCAAAAACGTTCGCGGTGACTCAGCGAGGTGCTGTACGGTTTTTGAGCAAAATCTGGTCAGCCATTTTGTTTTTAAGAGCAAAAACCCGTTCATTTTTCAGTTTTTTGATACTAGCTTCGTAACTAATTAACCGATCCGCACCAAATTTGGATTGAATATATATGATAACTAGCTAAACGAATTTCTGAAGTTTTAGATTCATGCATGAAGTATTTTGCTAATCAGAAAAATAAAATGACTTATGACAATATGATTTTCAAATTTTTTCCGTTTGGATTTCCTCAGGGAGATTACAGCTCGCTCATCCTGCAACGAGTGTAGGCTCTACTAATCGCTTACCTAGTGATAGATAACTCCGTTCAGTTCCCAACCTCAAGTAACCTTAGCAACTGGCTGGCAATGAGTTAACTCAACTTCTTATCTTTTGCAGGAGGCTCGTGGGAAGAGGCCCTTCAAGATATGGGACAGTTGGAGGAACGTCCGCAAGGGCCTCGTGGTGAGCAGCTTCGAGGAGCTGGTCGGGAGAGGTGAGTACCGTGTTCAAAAATGATACAAACAAGCGGCAGTCCAGGCTGCTTTGCAGACAGCGAAACAAGCGGCAGTCCAGGCTGCTTTGCAGACAGGGAAACAAGCGGCAGTCCAGGCTGCTTTGCAGACAGCGAAACAAGCGGCAGTCCAGGCTGCTTTGCAGACAGGGAAACAAGCGGCAGTCCAGGCTGCTTTGCAGACAGAGAAGCAAGCGGCAGTCCAGGCTGCTTTGCAGACAGGGAAGCAAGCGGCAGTCCAGGCTGCTTTGCAGACAGGGAAGCAAGCGGCAGTCCAGGCTGCTTTGCAGAGCGTAACAAGCGGCAGTCGGGATGCTTTGCAGACAGGGAAGCAAGCGGCAGTCCAGGCTGCTTTGCAGACAGCGTAACAAGCGGCAGTCCAGGCTGCTTTGCAGAGCGTAACAAGCGGCAGTCGGGATGCTTTGCAGACAGGGAAGCAAGCGGCAGTCCAGGCTGCTTTGCAGACAGGGAAGCAAGCGGCAGTCCAGGCTGCTTTGCAGACAGCGAAACAAGCGGCAGTCCAGGCTGCTTTGCAGAGCGTAACAAGCGGCAGTCGGGATGCTTTGCAGACAGCGAAACAAACGGTAGACATCGCGACCAAACATCCAAGAAAATTGCCAAATCACCGCCAGAAAAACCAGCAACACGGAAGAGGAACCAGGAAGGATGCCATCGCCGACGCCGACGTCGACGCCGACGCCGACGCCGACGCCGACGTCGACGACGCAGCATCGCGAATGCGTCAGATCGATTGCCGACCGGCCTTGGCCCCCCTCCCCCTCGACCCCTACCCTCCCCCCTCACCCTCCGGGACAGGGCGACCCCTGGCGCGGGCGCCCAAGGCCGTCGCGCCCTAAATTCAACCCGCTCGCCGCCGCCGCCGCCGCCGCCGCCCCCAACACCCAAACAGCGACCAAGCTGCCAGGGATGGAGCGGACGCCGGTTACGCTGCTCTTTTGTGTGAAGAATGTCTCATATCCAAGAAATTCTCTTCTGGCCAGCGGCTGTATATTCCGGAACGATTTTTTCGCTGTTTGCAAAGCAACTTGGGGGCCGCTTGTTTCGCTGTCTGTAAAGCAGCCTGGACTGCCGCTTTTTCCGCTGTCTGCAAAGCAGCCTGGACTGTCGCTTGTTTCGCTATCTGCAAAGCAGCCTGGACTGCCGCTTTTTTCGCTGTCTGCAAAGCAGCCTGGACTGCCGCTTGTTTCCCTGTCTGCAAAGCAGCCTGGACTGCCGCTTGTTTCGCTGTCTGCAAAGCAGCCTGGACCGCCGCTTGTTTCGCTGTCTGCAAAGCAGCCTGGACTGTCACTTGTTTCGCTGTCGGTTACGTGCCTTCATCACCGCTTGTTTCATCTACCGCAAAGCAGGCACGGCATCCCGGTCGATTACCTGGCGTCATGAACCCTAAAGCTCCCATGTCTAATTCATGTTGAAAATCTGTTCCTGGAACGTAAAAGAACCCTAAAAACTATCAGGTCCCCAGGTGAAGCATCGACACTCAGTCAGACTGACTTTATCAATAATAGCGACGAAGGCCTAACCTGTCTAGCACGGTGTAGCGGAGAGTGTACTAAAGCATATCATCTCCTTATTCGGGTAACGCCTCTCATGTCGAAAGGGTTGCCTAACGCCAGACTAAAGGCGGTAAAGGCCCCACGAAGAATGAAGATCTGTATAGGCTAAGAAAGTAAGTCGTCGAAACATCGAATGACAGTGAGATAAGATATAGGTACCGAGCCCTTCCTCGACTTAAGAGGAGTTAAGCGACAGAATGCAAAGGTTTGATACTCTGATCTCTGATGACGCTATACGCGATATCGTGTTTTTTCTTAAAAGATGCATCCCTGTCCATTTGGCACTAGCAGATAGCATATTTATACCTATCAACGTTGGAATGTAAGAAATTTGCAGCTATCATTTTACGTTTATTTCTAATTGCAAGTAGATTAAAGTTACTTGTGATTGACATGCATGCGTGCGGTTTTTTGATGAGCGTAACGAGCGTAGCCAGTGAAGCGAAATCTTCAATTACACTTTACTGCTAAAAAAATCAGGAATGTTTTTTTTTTGTTTTGTTTTGTTTTGTTTTGTTTTTTTTTTTTTTTTTTGTGTGTTTGTTCGCGCTCTACAGGCCAAACGCCCAAACGGATTTTGATGAAAATTTACATGGACCTTCGTTTTCTCTGAACTTAGATCTGCCACGTTTTTGAAGCAAATCGGACGAGTAAATTTTATGTTATTAAGTTTTTACGAAATTTTTCAGTTTTTCCAAAACACGTTTTGCACTCTAGAGGCCAAACTTCTGAATATAATTTGACGAAACTTTCAGGAAAAGTTGACCCTCACGATTTAATGTTTGTGTAAAAATTTCATTGTTGTATGTTAAGCACTTTTCTTGAAAATGGCGCTTTTATGACGATTTTTTGCGATTTTTTAGCTTTTTTTCAGTTTTTTGCAACTTAAGCAGCTTTATCTTCAACCGATGTTCACAAAATTTACTGTGTACATTACAAATCGTAAAAAGAAGATACTGTATTAATTTGAACCAAATCAATTGAATAGTTTTTCTTTAAATCGATTTTTACGTTTTTAAATATTAAAATGTCATTGAGAAAAATGCTAAATTCTTACTGGACATGTTAAATTGATCATAAAAGCCTCTAGGCTATGCGCACACGCATTATAATTGCGTTGAGGGTGAGCGTAAATATTACGCTCATCCACAACACGATTATATGAGTGTTCGCATAGCCTAGTAATCATGGTGTGATCATGGTTTCATGGTTTTATCTTGATATTTTGGTACATCACCACGCGTATTTAGTTTGATGTGTAATTGTTGAACATGAGTGGCAGCCATGTGAACCTATCCCAAAAACAAAACTAAACGAAATAAATTTGCACTGATAATTTTATATGACATAGTTTAAACTAGGCTATGCGAAAACTCATATAATCGTGTTGTGGATGAGCGTAATATTTACGCTCACCCTCAACGCGATTAAATTGCGTGTGCGCATAGCTTAGAGGCTTTTCTTGTCCTGTGATAATTTAGCAGCTTTCTCAATGACATTCGTTACCTGAAAATATCATGGTGTATTCGTCGTGAAATTATTTGAATATTTCCAAACGTAAAAATTGATTTAAAGAAAAACTATTCAATTGATTTGCTTAAAATTAACACAGTAAATTCTTTTTACGATCTTTAATGCACACAGTAAATTTTGTGAACATCGGTTGAAGATAAAGTTGCTTTTGTTGCAAAAAAATGAAAAAACGCTAAAAAATCGCAAAAAAACGTAATTCAAGCGCCATTTTCAAGAAAAGTGCTTATTATACAACAATGAAATAATTACACAAACATTGAATCGTAAGGATCAACATATCCTGAAAGTTTCGTCAAATTATATTCAGATTCTTGGCCTCCAGAGTGCAAAACGTGTTTTGGAAAAACTGAAAAATTTCGTAAAAACTTAATAACATAAAATTTACTCGTCCGAATTGCTTCAAAAACGTGGTAAGTCTAAGTTTAGAGAAAACGAAGGTTCACCGAAATTTTCATCAAAATCTGTTTCGGCGTTTGGCCGGAATCTTGCGAACAAACACACAGAAAAAAAAAAAAAAAAATGGAGATTTTTTTAGCAGTAAAGTGTAATTGAAGATTTCGCTTCACTCGCTACGCTCGTTACGCTCATCAACTATAAAGAATTGAACGTGTTCGGTTTTGCTCTGTTAATTTGTTTTGGCGGTCCTAAAAAGGACCTTGTCGATAGTCGACGTTTCGTCCGCGATGGCGTGGACATCTTCAGGACTGTTATGATGAGCAGCCGCTGGATGCTGCTTTATATGCTTTATATGAAGGTCGATTGTCGACAAGGTCCTTGTTAGGACCGCCACATCTTTAAAACGGAGCAAAACCGAACACTTGCACTTCTACAAACCACGGCTCTGAACCACTCTGCCTTTACAACTAAATATGATAATAAAATTATTTACTAAAGGCCAGAAGATATGCGTGCGGTAAATAAAGCGCTTGGGCACTATTTTATAGCGTTTGATTCTGATATTTTTAAATCGCACCTCACGGACTTTTAGCTTGATGAGTTTGTAGAAAATAATTTAGGGCAATTTTTTTATGTAGTTACCAATACTCTATTTCATTCAAGAATAACTCTGAATAGCGCTGAATTCAATATTGATATCAAAATAAGAAAAAGAAAATTGCATTGTTAGAAATTAAGTTAAATGACAGCAAATTTTATTCGCATCTTGTTGGTATTAATACTGACTCGCTGAGTGGGCAGGGAATGTTCTTAAATTAATCAACATCTGACTCGGAAGGCGCTTTTCGTTCTTCTGGTTGATTTTGAGTTTGACTGCATTTGGCGTTTGACGTGGGCATATAGTCGTTGGCCTCCTGGGGATTGAGTTTGCCTTACAGTATTGGCCTTATGTTTGGCCTTATGGACACAAGGTTATGCACTATGGATATAGTGTTTGCCTTACTAGGCTATGACTAGGCTAGACTCATATAATCGTGTAGTTGATGAGTGTAATATTAACGCTCACCCACAACGCGATTAAATTTAGTGTATTTAAATGTTCAGCGATAATTAAGCACCTTTATCGATGACATTTTGCCTGGAAATATCACGAGTTAGTCGTGAAATTATCACGACTTATCACGAAATAATAAAGTTTTGCCTTATGGGCATATGTCACCATTGCCTCTAGGTTGCCTTTTTTCCATATAGGCATTGAGTTTAGCCTTGAGGTCATAGGGTTATGCCCTAGAACATAGGAACTGCTAGCAACCTCCATAACGCCGCTGTTCCTTCTGCTCCCGCGGCGTAGGCAAGGAGAAGCTCGGGCTTCTCGCTTCGGAGCCGGTCCGGCTGGTGCTCGAGACGGACGGCACGCAGGTCGACGACGGAGAGTACTTCCGCACGCTGCCGAACAACACCGTGCTGCTGCTGCTGCGCCAGGGAGAGCGATGGTACGCGAGCGGTGTCGACGTCATCCGCGCCGGTGAGTCGACGCCGTCGGACGTGTGACGTGGCACTGTGTAGGCTGTAGAATGCAGGAACCTCGTGGTGAAATGGCATAGCAAGCTTTGGGTGAAGTTACAGCATCTCACCAGGCTGTAGAATGCAGGAAACTCGTGGTGAAATGGCATAGCAAGCTTTGGGTGAAGTTACAGCATCTCACCAGGCTGTAGAATGCAGGAAACTCATGGTGAAATGGCATAGCAAGCTTTGGGTCAAGTTACAGCATCTCACCAGGCTGTAGAATGCAGGAAACTCGTGGTGAAGTAGCATAGCAAGCTTTGGGTCAAGTTACAGCATCTCACCAGGCTGTAGAATGCAGGAAACTCGTGGTGAAGTAGCATAGAAAGCTTTGGGTCAAGTTACAGCATGTCACCAGGCTGTAGAATGCAGGAAACTCGTGGTGAAATGGCAAAGCAAGCTTTGGGTCAAGTTACAGCATCTCACCAGGCTGTAGAATGCAGGAAACTCGTGGTGAAATGGCATAGCAAGCTTTGGGTGAAGTTACAGCACTGCAGTTGGCTGCAAGTGTGTCGTGGCACTCGGCAAAGATCTTGCTTGGGAGGCTGTAGAATGCAGGGCATCAGCATAGCCGGGGGGAAGTAAAATCAAAGCAGGTCGCTGGATGTGTGATGTGGCACTTGGGAAAGATCTCACCAGGCTGTAGCATGTAGGAAACGCGTGAAATAGCATATGCGGTTTGGCACAGCAGTTGACTAGAAGCGTGACGTAGCACAGCAAAAATCTTATGCTGGAAACTTGCGGCGGAATAGGATCATTGGGCTGGCGACGGAATGGTCAGCGATGGGGTGAAGAAATGCTGCTATTTATAGTTAAAACTTAACAAAGTTACTTAACTTTGATTTGTCATTGTTTCCTATTTTTGGCCGCTCCTTTTCTTGCTTTCCTAGGAGGAAAAATGGGTCTTTGACTTGCCGCTTTGGTCATGTCACGCGGTGGTGGCTCGGTGTTGGGTTTTCTTGATAGAAACAGACAGGAAGATGGATCAACAATTACTTCTTGGTGCATGTTTGTGCGATGTGAATAAATGAGATGAACATCATATCTATAAGGTAGAAAGGATGCATCATTCCGATTTCTATTGATGAATTAATATAAAAATCAACTCTTCAAACACATAAGAACATCGTGATGTGGAAAACTCTATGTCAAGGAATGAAACGTGTGGCCTTTGTATTGTCAGGGTGTTTAATGTTTGATGTTGTGTGTTGCGTGTTGATTGTGTAGAAGTCTCCCCAAAGCACAACAAAAACATGAGATGAAGGAAACCTTGGCGGTGATTTTGAGTTACTCGTGGATTTGATTTTGATCGCGGAAAAGCCATTTTTACCAACTCTGCGTTTCAAGTACTTCCAATATTCAGAAGTTAGTAGAAAAAAGATTTTTAATTAATGTTTAAACTGATAGAAATTATCAAGACAAGTGTTGAAAATGGTTAGATGCATAGGAAATGGACCTTTGATGTTGGATTGACCGTGAAAACTCTTGAATATTTATTACCAAAGATGGCTAGAATTCAAGACCTACTTGATCACGCAAAGACGTGCAGCAAGGACGTAAAATTCATTACGCGCAAAGTTGAAATGTGCATAGACTCAAATGCTAACTCAAAATTATCGTTCAAAACATACGTTTTGTCTATTTTGTCTGTCACTAAAATTAAAATGTTTTCTGACATAACTCAATGCTTGTTGTAAAGGTACAAGAAATTTCATTAGATTGCTGCATCTTTTGCCAAATTATTACTGTTGGTGTTGTTGTTTTCTCCCCAGGCATATAACACACGTTGCAATTTTCCAATATTTTTATAAAACACATAATCTACCAAAGCAAAAATCATAAATACACCCCTAAAATATCAATGACAACAACCGGTGACAGATAAAGTAAATAAACACAATTCCAATGTAGTTACTCTGGCGAAAAATCAAGGCATCGCGTTACGGGATCTGGCGTAAATCCATCCCAGCTGTCCACGCCACGAGGCAATGACACACCCAACAGCACCCGACGCAGATCCCGAGATTAATCGCCAGCGCAACGCCCCAACCACAAAAAAAACACACACACACAATTCACACAGAAAAAGCACCTATCATCAGTCGCTGATGCGTGCTCTTTGTCTCTGATCCCTATGTTCACGCTAGCCATTACCGCGATCCCAAAGATCGTGTGCGAGGCTATCCACGCCCTGGAGTTGCACGACGAACCACCGTCGTGGAAAATCATGGATAACAAGGGACGCGTGACGGTCGTCCTCCACTGGGACCACCCCCGTTCACCCAGCAAACATGTTGATACAGGCTCGGGCGGCAACGCCGCACTGATCGGCAACACCGCCGCCACCGGCAAGTACTCGCCGTCTAAGAAATCCGACCAGCGACCGTCGCTCGTCATACAAACGTCGCTCGACAAACTGGGCATCGTCGCGCACGCCACCAAAAAGGAAACGCTCATCAACGACGTCTACTCACCAGGCGGCGGCGGCGGCGGTGGCGGCGGCGGCGGTCGGCACTACGCCGCCAGTCCGCAGATCACCGTCATCAACCACGACGACGTGGTCAGCGGCAAGTCGTCGTCGTCGTCGGCGCCGCAGCCCGTCTACCATCACCACCCGGCGCACCGGCTCGCCAAGCCGTCGGGCAGCTTCGACAACGCCTCCGTGCACGTGCACACGCCCGAGTGCACCAACCACCTCCACCGGCCGCGGCCGGCCAGTCCGACGGCGGTCGCACTCGGCGCCGCCGGCGACAACGAGTGCGACTTCCACTGCTGCGCACTGCACGAAGAGGGCCGTCAGATCGCCGTGCACAAGAGCGTGGCGACGTCGCCGATCCAGGACGCGCAGCAGCAGACGTCGCCGCAGCCGAGCGCGCTGTCGGACGGTTCGCGACGCGGCAGCGGCAAGCAGCACGTGCGCTTCCTGGACATCGAGGGCGCGTACCGTGGCGGCGGAGGCGGCGGTGGTCACGCGGAGGCGACGCCGCAGCACGACAGCTCGGAGAGCGAGACGGAGAACACGCTGATGGAGGACGAGGCGATCACCACCGAGAAGTTCTTGCTGCTGATCGACCAGCTGTCCGTCGACCAGAAGCGTCATCTGACGATCAAGGACATCGGCATCATTCTCGAGCGGCTGAGCTCGAAGATTGTCGACGTGGAGCGGCTGGACCGGGAGAGCGAGAGCGAAGAGTGCTACAACTGGACTATAAAGGCGACGATCCGCGGCGACGTGCTCAGAGAGCTGGGCGTCATCTACAACGGGAACTATTACGTGATCTCCGAGCACCCCGGGTACAAGGAGGAGAGCGAGGGGGACGCGCGCGAAGAGGTCGAGGAGGAGGAGGAGGAGGACCGGCTCTAGACGCCGCCAGTGGCGAGCGCGGAGTGTCGCGGGTCGCGGGGCCGTGCTCGACGCACTACAACTGGCGGCCGGCGGGTGGCGCGGATCGGGTGCCGTCGCCGGTGTTCGCGTTGTTTCGTGCGCGCGTCTTCGTGGGCGACGCCGCGTGGCCAAAATCTTGCCGCCATGTTCGTGTCTGGAACATTATCATGGCAACCAGCGTTGGCCACGCGAGCGTCCGTTGTTTGTGCCGCGTGGACGCTTTTTTTTGCCGCCGTTTTTTTTCTCTTGCTGTCCCGCGTTTTGGGGCGATTGGCGGCGGATTCCGACGGTGTGTTTTCAGCTTGAACCGTGCGTCTTGTGAGGTTGAAAAGGTTGTCGTGACAGTTCGTGGCCGTTGAAGTTGATGCACCTGCAGGTTTTGAAAAAGCGACTTGCGCAGAAATATCAAACACGCTCCGATTGTTTTTTAAGCGATTTGTCCCAGCCGACATCGGAGATTTCGATGCTGGGCACGCGATGTTGTTGTCTCGCTCTCAAGTGGTGCGTTGCGACGAGAAGGTTCCGATGCCATCAAGACGCCCCCGACCCCCGTCCACCCCCTCCGTGACGTGACGCCAATCAGCGTTGTCCACGGCAGCTTTATTGTACTTGGGTAACGTGCCACGGTCGCATAATACGAACGTTGCCACGTTATTAAATCGACAAGCACAGAGTGCGTTAGCGACGAGTCGGTGCGAAGCGACGACGACGACGGCGACGACCGAGAGTTTAAAACTAAAACACAAAAGACATTTTTGCTGGGAATGGATTTTTTCAAACGGTGCCCGGATTTCGAAAACGAGAGATTAAAATTAGGGAAAAAAAAGTCGGATTTCGGGTTGTTAACGGTTAATTGGTGTGGCGGGATTAATTGATAAAATTGGTTTAGGTGAAATGAATCACTGTTAGTACAAACAAAAGCCTATTACTTGGCGACGAACGGTTTCAGATATCGGTGGGGGATGAAGCCGCGTTGAGACCTAGAGGTCGAGACTTTGTTGTGAATCTGTCTTGGAGCTGAATCGTTCGTTATGACGTCCCCCTGTTGAACTGAAATCGGACGGCGCCGATGTTACGATGTTACGGTCAGCACAGCGTTCACACTCGGTTCGGTTCTCACTCGGTTTGGTTCACGTTCAGAACCACCCAACACTGCTTATTTGTATTTTATAAGGTCTCAGCATTTCAAATCCTTTAGATCCATGCTTCGGGTTTCTTTATATTTTTTTCAGTTATTTTAGTTATAATACTTCAAGGTAGATTTCCGAATCCTCTTTAATTCATTGTTTTTCTTCCTCAAAACTTTTTTCCCGGCTATCAATTTTCATTTCTGTGCATTTAAGAGTGTTTCGATTATGGACTATGATAATACGATGACGCGCTATTTTAGTGGAGCTGGTCGCGAAGTGAGTGTGGACGCTGCGTGTTTGGAGAAAGCTTTAAGAATGTATGCAATCTTTTTCTCAAAACGGTTAGTTAGTGAAAAGGTATTTAAAACAGAGAAAAAAAAAATAACACAGATCTAGTTCGTTGGAATTCAAATTACATTATCACTGTTGACACTTTATTGATATTATCGTTTTGCATTTGGACAAACTGTTCGCTGTAAAAAAAAAGTCCATGTTTGACAGTGTGTCGTTCACAAATGGTGACATTTCTTAGGTAGTTGATAAGACATTGACCAGGACTTATCATTCTTTTGTGGTTAATTTTAATCGGAAGAATGACGAATTGTTAATCAGTAAGCAATATACGAATTGTGCCATGAATTTCACGATCTGCAACAAACTATTCTCTCACCGTATCATCAGAAATTCTTCCAAGGCCATAAGACATGTGTTATCAAAACAAATCTAGCGCGAAAGACATTTCTGGCATCTTTGTTAACATAAACCTTGAGCTGGAACTCTGATTGTCTAAGGTGATGTCACTATAACTTCGCTTTCGCTGCAGAAATGTCCAATTTGTTACCGCTTCACCGTTCAAACATGGACCACCAAAATGGCGGAATGGACCGATGACGTCATACACTAAAAAAATAGTACGTCACAGTTTGGCGCGAAATAACATGTTTTTTAAATAATACGAAGAAGATTTTATTACATAAATAGCATTTGACTATCATTAAGTAAACAGAAATTGGCACGACGTGGCGAATTAACTCTTTCTTAATTATTAACAACTACAGGTTACAGTATTCTATAGTAGAACATATTCAGGTTGGTCTGTGCGCTCTACGATTTGCTCGCCGGTTGCGTTGGCTGAATGGGAAAACAATGAAATAATATGGCCGCGGTCGAAAGTACATTCAAAACAATGATGGGTGCTCAAAATACAGTAATTTGAAACGGATTTTCTCGCTCGTTTGTAGTAGGATATGACCACGAGGCAACACTTTAAGCAATCGTTGTTAGGCATATTCAACTTGAGAACATAATAAGGTCATATTGGTGCATCAATCTGCATTTTTGTCGTCAAACGAACACAAAACGAGTGTAAAAGAATGTCCTAAAAAAATATCTAAAGACTTTTTAGAACACAAATGTTAATTAATCTATTGATAAGTATTTATTAATTTTAATTAGTTCTAATCAGAACGATCCGAGACTTAGGGCAACAAGCGTTTTATTGAAGTTAAACAAAATGAAGCCAATAATACAATCAATTTGTGGATTCTAAAATGTCACTGTCATTGAAAGCACAATCGACACAAAACGAGTGCGTCGTAAAACAGTGCAGCGCCGACGAGGTTGTGTGTGTGTGTGTATGTGTGTTAGAGAAAGAGAGAAAGATATGAGAGAGTGAGTGTGTTTTTTCGTTGAATACCGCGACATGTTGGAAATCGACGGTGCGTCTTCGGCGCCGAAAATAATCGAGCGTCACAAGAGTTTTCTGTTATGTTTTGTGAATCCGTCGACGTTTTTTGAAATAATAAAATGGCGTGTGCGTGGCATCAATTCATGATCGTCGAACACCGCAGATATCGACGCAACGCAACGCAACGGTCAGAAGACAGTTCGTAACGTTAATATTAAGCGAAAAATAAAAATAACTATTATTATACAAGGAAATGAAAGTTTAAACGACATTTGATGCACTTTACAGAAATAATCTCGAGAGATTTTTGTGAATACGCCGCTAATGTTCCAAATTTGTGAACTAATGTGTACAAAACAAAGAGACAAAATGTCACTGTGTCATGATTGTACTTAGTATTAATAACCACCGAGAGAGCTCGCTGATAATTCCTGTGTGAAAACGATGCGCAATGGTATTCAAGGGCCGACATATATAGGTACAATTTTTTTTTGCGGTTAGTTTTCTAACGAAAATGGGGTCCGGTTGATAGTAATTTGAATGGCGAAACTGTTTTACCTGGGGTGTGGTGTCATACTGCCATTATACTATACTTATATTATAAAACACCCTCTCTGACTAAAAAACTCAAAACATAGTAGTCTGATCTATATATTATAAAAATAATATTATATACGGATCATTTCATACGTGAAGGAACATACAACTACGACTTTTTAGTGAGCCATAACGGCTGTTTTTTTTGTTTTTTTTTTCAATTGCTTCGCCATTTTGACCGACCGCAAGCGTTCCGTTTGTTGAAATTATATTGTAAAGCGCATGCGTGACGGTCAAAATGGCGGCCACGCGCGACAAGTTTAGCTGTGATTCTCTGTTGGATTTAAGTTGTGCCAATAAGTTGAAATGCCAATACGTTGAAATGCCAATACGTTGAAATGCCAATACGTTGAAATGCCAAAAAACGGATCGTTTTCCTATCGTTTCAAGTTTTAGGTTCTCTGTTTTTGTGTGCCAAAAAGTTGTGTGCCAAATCCAAATACGTCTTAATGGTTGATTCCTCGACATCTTCCTTGAACTTGTGCGAATAAACTAGCGGGTATACGTCATGTCGCAATCGAATTAAACGACAGGTGTACACCCGACTTTTAGGTACTATAGCGACAGTTTCTATAATTAAACATATAGCGGAAATGTACTCAACTGTGTAGCAGTATTGAATTGATGATATTATATATAAATATCTATCATTTGTTATTTCAGAGTGAGATACGGTTGTGAATTGTCAGAAAAGAAAAAAAATCTAGTCTAACTAAACGCCAGAATTTTTTACACAAAATCTAATGTAAATTCTTATGCTTTGTGGGAAAAATTTTGGCTAACCCCCCCCCCCCCTGATAACTATTGTGCACTAAGAGGACCTCAATGATAATGCTTTTAAAAAAATAGCCTATTTCTATGTTTATCGTGGCAAAAATGCTGAATGAAAATTACATATTGTTCTAAAAAAAAAACTAAAAAAAAAAACGAAATTGATAACATTGCCAGTGTAAAAAGAAAAGAAAAAAAACAGAACAATTGACCTGACAACACTGTTGTTTACGAAATAACACGTTATAAACTAACTAGGCCTACTTGATTATTTCGCTAAATTGGATCACACTTTTCACTGCTCATCTTTTGTTCCTTTCGTCGATCTAAACAGAAATTGACACATGAAACGTTTTGGTAATTCACCTAACACTATGCCCACATGCAGATTCAATAGAGGAGCTAGATTTACCTACACGAACCGAAGAGATCAATTGGATATCACCCCAGTTGAATCTGCATTTTTGTGGTTTTAGGCGAGACCATCAAAAAATTTAATGTGATTGTGCGAAGCATAATATATTATTTCCTGTCGGTTAATGCAAGAAAACTATGAAAAAAAACGCGAAAATTTTACAAACACTTAGCTGTTTTACCCTCGTAAAAGATATATTAAACAAAACGAAATCAAAAAAACAAAAAAAAATATATATAAAGAATTTTGTTAATAAAAAAAGATCGAGCGACACACACACTATACGTTTATAAAAGTATGTATAACCAAACAACGTGCGTAAAGGAAAATAATGCGTTGTGTTTTTTCTTTATATAAAAAGCAAGCAAAAGATGTTGTTGTAATCATTGGTATATATGAGAAGTTGATGATTATTGTGTTGAATATGGACGACACGAAAGCTAGCACACTGCCTACTCAAAAGCGTTTCGCTCTCGGTGAACAATTTGAAGAGACAATGAAAAATCCACGGGTGCATTGTTACCGCGTCTATCCGAAGGTCAACCCACATGAGTTCATGGAAAAATTGGTCGGTTCTAAGCCACAATATTATTAAATTAATTACAAAATGATCAAAAGGTTACAAATTTTTTTCTCATCGTGCGATGTTTCACCAATTATGAGTTACTCTATGCAATTCACTGCACCTTTTCCACTTTTCTTTGTTTGACATTTTTTAGGATGCCTACCACTTTTTCTTATAGGGGATCTCTTTGCTTCAAAAGATCCAAACTTTCATCAATTTATCTTTTCTTGTCCGATAGCGAAATTCTAGTATTTTTATTAAGATATTCTTCAATTCAAAACATTTTTATTTACTAAAAGCTCAGCTGAAATATGTAAACTACTTTGCGATTTTATTCTTAAAAAACAGCTGTGAGGCAAAGAGGCCACAATAAGTGAAACAAAGTTTAACTTGTGGATGGTGAAACGTGATCTAAAATGAATGGTACAGAATGGTGCACATAGAAAATTTGATAGTCTCCTTTAACTCGAGAACACTTGATTCCAAATGAATTTTGGGATTCTTACCCGAAGGCTAGAAGTCAATCCTATTCGACTCTTCAGCTGTGTACCTGATCCTTACACACAGCTACGAAGATTCTTCTGATTTCAGAAGGCTTCGCTGTGTTTTCACCAGTGAAATTGTGAAATCCAACCATAAATATTGTGAAATCCCACTAATGCCACCATTGTAGGAATTCAGAAAAAAAATATGGAAAAGTTAAGCTATCGGTTTGAACTGCCCGCTAGATTTTACATATTTCAAAAACAATTTAGAAGCCCATGCACAAATTTCTGCATCACATGTCAATTCTGAGTCACTGTGCACATCTCTGTATCATTCTAGCTCCCCTAGAGAAAGAAGCCTCATTTCAGGGGTGTTTTTTCTCCAGTTCCATCACTCCAGATTTAACGTATTTTAATAAAGTTACTAACAGAAAAATTGTACAAAAACGTATATATTGGAAATATGTATACTTTTGGGATCATATTCCGAAAATGAGCTTACAAGGCCAGAAATTAACAGATTCGTATATTTTTGTACATGCTCTGTGAATGAAGATTCACAAATCCCTGTTTTCACATTTATTGACTTGTTTTAAAGTGGTATAAGGGGGTGGGGGTGAAAAGAGTGATTCCTTTAGAGTCCCGACTACCTTTTGTGGTGATGGTTCTTAATTTTGTAAGAGTTGTGGTGATGGGTGTGATTCTCGTGGCGGTGGTGGTGGTGGTGGTGGTAATGCACCACACAAAATTATATATCTGACCGCCAAATTGTATCATTTATTCTGAGTTTTATCTGGGAAGAACGCTTACAGCTGAAGAATGGATAGAACAAGCGATCCAGAAACGCTCGCAGAGTTGAAAATGGATGGTATAATCACCTGATTGGAGTTAACGCTTGCTGTATTATACCGGCCGACCGACGCCTATCGCCCGGGACTTGCGCCGACGCTGGGTGAATGCACTTCACCCAACGCTCATATACGCTACGTGAAAGGTAAGTTCTCGATTTATTTCATACATTAATGTTGTAATACGTGACATTGTGCCACTGTCTATTGCCTGAGTGCATGACAGGCTGATGATGAAGCTAACCTAGCCTAGCAGCGAGCTGAGGGTGAACCCGGTGCCATTGAATGACAGGCTGATGATGAAGCTAACCTAGCCTAGCAGCGAGCTGAGGGTGAACGCGGTGCCGGTGAATGTCAGGCTGATGATGAAGCTAACCTAGCCTAGCAGCGAGCAGAGGGTGAACCCGGTGCCATTAAATGACAGGCTGATGATGAAGCTAACCTAGCCTAGCAGCGAGCTGAGGGTGAACCCGGTGCCGGTGAATGACAGGCTGATGATGGAGTTAACCTAGCCTAGTAGCGAGCTGAGGCTAACCCGGTGCCGGTGAATGTCAGGCTGATGATGAAGCTAACCTAGCCTAGCAGTGAGCTGAGGGTGAACCCGGTGCCGGTGAATGTCAGGCTGATGATGAAGCTAACCTAGCCTAGCAGCGAGCTGAGGGTGGACCCGGTGCCGGTGAATGGCAGGCTGATGATGAAGCTAACCTAGCCTAGCAGCGAGCTGAGGGTGGACCCGGTGCCGGCACGCAGCCCATGCTCCTGTCCAACAGCACCCCAAAACACAGAATTACAGCTACACTTACATAACTGAATAGAAATCAGCCCCACCTCGTCTGCACGCAACATGAAATCGGTTTCTTAAACTTATTGATTGTGCAGAGAATTTAAAAATCCACGACTATGATAGAAAAAAGAGGTATTCTTCTTATAAAATCATGGGTAAAACGTTAAACGCACTGCATATCGACAAAATCAAATTGTACATCGGTTGTAAGATGGTCGGTTCTGCTCTGATCCGATTGACTTTTGGTCCTGAAAAGGTCCTTGGTCCTTTTGACCCTTTGACTTCAATCGATTAAAACAAGTAATCGCATCCAAAAATCTCAGACCTTACCCCCAACCATATCAACGCCCCAAAAACCGCCCCCCGGCTGCAAAATAACAGGCACCCGCAACGGCCGCGCTAATTTTCTCCACGCCAGCGCCAAACCTTGCAAAATACCTGGCGCTCCCTAGCGCTGCATTGGAGTGTAGGGTGGCGTAGGCCTAGCTCGGCGCGAGCAACCCCCGCATCGCGGAACTAGGTCACGCGTCCGTCCGACGGGCCGGCCCATGTTTCGAAGGGGTGCGTGCCCCCAGCGGCACCCCTTGACAGCGTTGCTGCCGGGGCACATGGGCCCGTCAATGGTAGCAGGAGCTGGGGCCCGGCCTTCTGCAGGGGTAGGGCCGCTGGCACTGCAGCCCGGGTTGCGACATGCGAGAGAGCTCTGCGATTTTTAGCAAGATTTGTTTGATGGTGTACCCTTTTTCATGGTTTATCCCTTAAGCAGAATTTAGGAACAAGTTTATAGGATGAGCGAGCGAAATCCTTTAATTTCACAACATAGGGGAAAAAAAAAGTATTTGGATTTTTTTTTTGTAACAAAAACGAGCAGCCCTACTTAAAGGTCACAGATCGTTACGAAATTTGGGAAAAACGTTCGTGGTGACTCAGCGAGGTGCTGTATGGTTTTTGAGCAAAATCTGTTCAGCCATTTTGTTTTTATGAGCAAAAACCCGTAAATTTTTCAGTTTTTTGGTACTAGCTTCGTAACTAATAAACCGATCGGCACCAAATTTGGATTGAATATATATGATAACAAGTTAAACGAATTGCCTAAGTTTCAGATTTGTGCATGAAGTATTTTGTTAATTATATATATATATATATTTTTGCCTCTAAACGGTTTCAATACCGATTTATATTCGGTTTATTTTATGATTGTCAAATGTTTTCCATTTGGATTTCCTCAGGCCCAGGGAGATTACGGCTCGCTCATCCTGCAACGAGTGTAGGCTCTATTAATCGTTTACCTAGTAATTATTACCCGTATAGATTGATTCACCTTGTAGGGTCCTTCCATAAATGCACTGCATGTTCATGGACCATGGAAGAGAGATGGTGATTTAGAAAGATTGATGTGATTTTGATCACTGGCAGGAGAAGGCATGCATAAGCTGTCTTCCTTGTGTTGTTAGCGGTCTAGTTTGATGAGCTCTGTTTTAATACAAATTTAAAATCAGATTGTGTCATAGTTCATTTACATGTCATCGTGTGACTATACGTTCATGATCGTTGCTAACATTTTTCTGTGAATTTCAAAACTAGCTAGCCTTCACGTGTTGTTTCTGGGCGGAGATTTTGCTATTTTGGCATGTTATTTTGGTTCCGAATAACAACGAGAGATTCCATCTCAACAGCTTGATGCGCTCACGTCGAAGTACAGGCGATAAAACGAGTTATTGTAATCTCGATGACTAACGGATTGTGATCTGAACACTTGTGATAAATTTGGTTGAGAGCAGAGAAATTCATCCCATTGAGGCGCGTAGCACGCTGGGTGCGAGGCGGGCGGCTGGGAACGTGCGACGCCTTCGGTGGGACGTTGAAGCGCGTAGCACGCTGGGTGCGAGGCGGACGGCTGGGAACGTGCGACGCGTTCGGTGGGACGTTGAAGCGCGTAGCACGCTGGGTGCGAGGCGGACGGCTGGGAACGTGCGACGCGTTCGGTGGGACGTTGAAGCGCGTAGCACGCTGGCTGCGAGGCGGGCGGCTGAGAACGTGCGACGCGTTCGGTTGGACAATGAAGCGCGTAGCACGCTGGCTGCGAGGCGGACGGCTGAGAACGTGCGACGCGTTCGGTGGGACGTTGAAGCGCGTAGCACGCTGGCTGCGAGGCGGACGGCTGAGAACGTGCGACGCGTTCGGTGGGACGTTGAAGCGCGTAGCACGCTGGCTGCGAGGCGGACGGCTGGGAACGTGCGACGCGTTCGGTGGGACGTTGAAGCGCGTAGCACGCTGGCTGCGAGGCGGACGGCTGGTAGCGTGCGACACGTTCGGTGGGACATTAAATCTATCACAGAAACTCAATCGCAGTGTCCAAGACCGCGCGTCCGCTTCGCACACAGCAGAAGCTCCTAGCTGCTGGACAGAAAAAACAAGAAAATCACGTTTCCCTCCCCCAAAAAGCGTGACCTCTCGGGGCAGCCAGGAGTCGCCCGATGGCCGCACGGTCGCGCGCCCGTTATTGACCTACATAAGCGCTCACTGACAATACGCGATCGCGCGCGAGCGAAAGGCTAAAAAAGGCGTCGGGGGTATAGAGGCAGGCCGGGGTTGGCGCGGGGGGGGGGGGGGGGGGAGGCTCCAGATCTAACAGCATGGGAGCAAAGTATGTACCGCACATTGACTGGCCGGCCGGCAGTGCGCCGGCGCCGGCACCGGCGTCGGCGTCGGCGTCTCGACGCCTATTGATCGTGCTGGGGCGAGGCGGTGCTGATATACGCTAACCCCCCCCTGCCACCCCCGTGCCTCTTGCATCCAGCGGGCGCGATGGGTCCATGCCGTGCTCGGGGTGGGTGTGGAGCAGGGGTGGCATGGGGGGGGGGGGAGGGGGGTGTTGGACACCCCTTGGTTTCGGGTCGGGCGCTGGCGGGGTTTTCGGCGGCGGAGGGTTGCGTCGGGCTGGCCGTGAAACATGGACGGGGCATGAACTCGGACCACGGTCCGATGGTTGTCCTTGTGGTGGTCAATCCGTGGTGGTCGGTCCGTGGTGGTCGGTCGAGATGGCCGGGCTTTTTGGCCCGGTGGAATCCTTCGATTGATTGTGTTTTTTATTATTTTATCTATTATTTTATTATTTTTATCTATTTTTTATTATATTTTTGATTTCATAGCAATACACCTTTTCTATTCAATTGAAATTCTATCAAAATGACGTCATGACACCCACTCGCTAAAGCCAGGTAGAGAAATTCGGGTTTTGATTTCCTTATCTTCCTTTTTTATTTAGCAGAGCTATAGTTAATATATTTTTCCAACCTGGTTGTACGTCCAGTGGGTATCTGACGTCAGTTTTCTCGGATTGGAATTGGTCTATTTTCACTGGTCTTGTCAATAGATAAAATTTTCTCTATCATATCAGTTTTAACTGGTTTTCAAAGATGTAAATTAAGGTAATTCATTTTAGGAACATGGTAGTTGGTCAAAATCTCTTCTTGTCACTCAAACCTCTTGCTCGAGGTAGAATCATGGACACAATTCCAGAAAAACGCAAGGAATTTTGCGTCTCACCTCGATAGGCTGGGTGTTTAAAATTTTGGTAAAATCTTATCGTGCTAATTTTGTCAACGAAGCTTTTGGATTTTGATGATGTATTGGATTGTTGATTTGACAGGTGATTATGACAGCATTTTAACTACCTTCTGATTGATTATGGTGACAGCTCATTGTCTTCAGTTATTGACCTTCAATAATGGGTTCAAGGAATCTTTTTACCCAAGAAGAGCCCCAAAGAAGCCCAAAAAATTACTTAGACTCGTTTGTTTTCCATATTTTAGCTCGTTAATATTATCAAAAAATCTTTTTAGGGCTATTAAATGCGTAGAAGTCTACCAGCTACTAAAACTAAGACTAATTTTAATAAAATTATGATGCCGTGTATTCAATAAACCAATAATATTGATTTTTTATGGTATTCAAAAATGTCTTCTGTATTTCTTGCAATAAAAAAATTAAGAAGCTTATTCGTAAAACCGAAATTAAATTAACACAATCTGATTAATTTGCGAGTAATATTTAACTGTGAATTTAACCCAAGTTTAAAAAAGTTGTAATGCTCAACCCAATTCTCTGCACACATGGTCAAGCCCAAAGGTGTACGAAACAAAGGTTATCCAAGGAAAAGCACGGCATGGTTAATCACAATCACGGTCCACCTTGCACCCACTCTGCTAATCAAAGAACCCCACCCTCAAATCTCAACAGAGAGGACACTTTTTCGTCCGCCCACACGATGTCACTCTACACACATCATACCTTCCGTCGTCGTCTGCTTTATTTATTATTCCATCAGGTGTCCTGATTACGTCTTCATTATTCAACCTTACTAATTACTATATTAACAACACATCGGGTCGTTGTGTTCTATGTTCGTAGGGAGCGCCACCTGTGTCCTCCCCCTGACCCCACAGGGACACATGTCCCCACACATGAAGTACCTAGTCAAATTATAGGAACAGATTGCATCAACTTTTTTTTTTTACTTTCCGTTCAAAAAATGTATCCAAAAACATAAGTGCTTGGGGTGAATTTGTACAGTGTTTTTTTTTTAATTCTCATGAGATATTTCGATAATCTTAGAGACCGACTGAAATCTGCGGTTGCCATATTTGCTTACAATGTCATTTGAAAAAGTTGTACTTCGAACTCTTAGAACCAATTTTGTTACAAATTTTGTTAAATTTTGAGTTAACTCACATAAAAATACTGAATTTCACAGTGGGTGGTGGTTTCTTTGGTATATATTTTAACTTAACTCCCACTTAGACACAGAGTTAATAAACTGGTTAAAACTGGCCATAACGACCATTTTTTTAAACTCTGAGCTATAGTGTTGGCATGGCAACGGCTAAATACGATGCAGTGAAATTCAATTGTTTATGTTTGCTATCTCTGCACCTATATATGTATTTATTATTATCTCTAAATATCTCTAACTCTATTTTCAATCATAGGTAGTTGAAAAATACGATAAAACTGCAGGTTTTCAAGAAATTTGGGTTGGTTTTCAAATTTTCCCAGCGTCCGGTTTCAAGCGTATATTTTAGCTAAATTCCACGGCACCAGAAACACCAATGCAAATTCTTGCAGTGACATGCAATTGTTTGTGATGAGTAAACCTCGAATTCAAAAATAAATGCTGAAACCTCATCAAATAATTGCGCATTTGGCGCCTGATCCGCATACATTACGGTACAATTTGAACTTTGCAATTTGCCGAGGCCTACGCATAAATGTGAAATTGTAACGAATTCACATTCTGCTCATTTGACATAACCTAACGCCACGCACAAATTGCGTGGGTATTCGCATGCGTGGGCGTCAGCACTATGGGCGGATTTACCCGAGTCGGTGACTTTCTTACCCAATTCTACCCAGCGTGAGAGTTACCCCGCAACATCCCAGTCATTGAGCTCTGTGCTCTTATACATCATGCCTAGGAAGGTTTTACTAATTTTGTCAAACTGCCATCGATTTAGCATATCTCTCTCTTCATCAAAATAATAATGTGTAAGTCACGGACTTAGCAGCCCGTTGGGGTCAGTTGGAATTAAAAATTTTGTAGTTTTAGCAAATAACGGACATTATATATTTAGTAATTTCGTTCTAATTAGCTCCAGATTTCAAGTAATAGCGGAGAGAATGTGAAAACTCGTGCAAATTTTAGCAAATTTTCCATTCATTAATGTGAAGTTAACACCTATACATTTCAGCACGCAACTGTGAAATTTTCAAAATGTACATTCATTCAGGTGTTTCTACGAGTGGCATTTCCACATGCCTAACCTTGACTTTTCATTTTATTTGTCCAACCCACACGCACGGCATGAACCTCGCATGGTTTCCACGAAACGAAAAAGCTGCCCTGAACTTTAACCTGAACTTTATCCACGGAGTGGGTAGATTTTTTTAAAATTTTAAATTCGAATGCGAGAAAAAAAAAATACAACCGTTTGCATTTCAAAATCGTCTAGGCGTTGTATATACCGGCAACGTCTGTCCACAAACCGGAAGGCTGTGGAATCCTTGTGTCATTATGTCTTGTACATCTGTGCTGCTACTTTGTCAGTTGTGTGCGATTCTATATCCCCGTTTAATTGCCTTGTGCGTTACGGCTGTGCCTTAATGCTTGTGCTTATGTCAATTGTGGGTAGATAGGCCTTTAATACTATACACATCTTTTGTACCCCGGGCCACCCACCTTGTCCACCCCCGCACCAGCGCAACGTTCGAACGCCCACCCGCCCACCCGATATACTTCATTCTACTCCATTCATGCGACCCGGCCAAACCGAGGGCCGGCCGAAAAACATGCGACGTCCGCCCTCGAAACCCTGAAAAACCTCGCCGCGAGCCCGCGAAATGTGGGCGCGAGGGTCCCGACTCCCGCGTGGATGGCGTACGGGGGCGAGAAACAACAAAGATTCGGGGTAGGTGCGTAGGAAAATAATGGGCGTTGGAGTCGAGATTTTTAGCGAGGGTGGCTGGTTGGAACCATCAACCCCAGTGGAACGCAAGTATTTTAAGGTGGTTCAGCGTTAAATCTCGCTCTTATCATCAAAAATTATCAAGAAATAATTAATAGATGTTTGAGTCAACAACTCGGTTCCAGAAATAGAATTCTGGTTTGTGTATTGTCGTAGTTAATACTTTTTACTATTTCATTTCTTCGGTTTGAGTGTGCCGCCATTTTCAAAGGTTCACACGCAATTTACGGATCGGACATTCGCGCTCAGTTGCGACTGGCGGTCATTATGTGAGCAACAGGCGGTTCATGTCATTGCTCGTAAAAGTCGTGTTTTATGTCAAAATCACAAATAACTATGTGGTAAAAACGTCTAAGCATCATCATTTCAATTATATCTGTTACTTTTACGGATTTGTGGAAATTTTTCTACGGAATCGATGACATTCGAATGTTTTGGGTAAATCCGTAGAGCCATAGGCCTGTCACCTACCAGTTTTGATTTCTATGGTTCATGTGTTTCAATCATGGGGTTGGGTTTCATAACCTTTGGAAGGGTTGTGTTTGTGGTTGGCTTCATTTTCGGCGCAGGTTTAGCAATACTACTGTTCTCTATTGAAGAGCAAAGTACAAAAAGGCTCACTCTAACCCCATACTTGGATCCACCGCGTTCTCGTGGTTCGTATGCGAACTGGATTACCGGCAGGAATCTAACTCGGCTTCCTCTTGCCGAGGATGACGTTAGTTACGGGAACATCAGCGAGCGAGTGCTTCGAGAAGACGTCTTCCTCTACAGAGAGATCCACATTACCTGCGTGATTTTTATCAAGAATCGGAAGTCGGCGGCGATGGTCAAGTCGACGTACGGAAACCGGAAACACTGCAACGACGTCATCTTCATCTCGTCATTCGCGGCCGACGATCTGCCGGCGATCGTACTAAAATCGAAGTCGTCGTGGCATCACCTCTGCCAGACAATCGAGATCTTGTGGAACACTAGGAAGGATTCGCTGCAGTGGGCATTCTTCGTCCATGACGAGCTGTTTGCGATTCCGGAAAATCTCCGGTATTACATAGCGGAGACGGACTACCACTACGAAGAAAAATACTACCTGGGTAATCCGATGTCGTTCTGGGGGCAGACGTACAACGGCGGCAAGTCGGGTTTCGTGCTGAGCCGAGCGACGGTCGAGGCTTTCGATCAGCAACTGACCAAGACGGGCGGGAAGACTTGCGCGACCGGATTCAACTGGAGGAACGAAGACTTCTACTTGGGTGAGTTGAACGATGTCGTAGCTGGTTCACATTGGTAAGACATTTTTGTGTTGGTGCTTGATAGAAATCAGTTTCGACTTTTGTTACTAAGTTAATTCTGGTTAATTTTTTAGTTATATTTTAGTGGTTGATAGTATCAATCTAAGTTGCGACTAGTAGTAATCAGTTATGACTTTCGTTAATGAGTTAGTTCTGGTTCACACAAATGTTGTTTTAAGACACCTATTCCATTCAATCAAAATTCTATCAAATTGACACCATGATACCCACTCGCTAAAGCCAGGTAGAGCAATTCGGGCTGTGATTTCCCTGTCTTCCTTTGTTATTTAGCAGAGCTAATTAATATTTTTTTTCCAAACTGGTTTTTTTGTTGGTATCTGACGTCATATTTCTCTGAGTGAACAAGGTCTAGTGCAGTTATGTATTATTACGTATTGTATGAGTAGAATTTCGAAATCTAAAGCCCCTTATACACGGTCACATTTTTCATCACATTTTGTCAAACCCTTGTACAGCAGTCTAGTATACAACTGCATGTGACAGTGTAAACAGTCCATTGCATGGCAGTCCGTCACACAAAAGTCTTGTATGGCAGACTATGGCACATTTTTTTCGGATAGCCCAGACTCTATTTCCCATCACATCTTGTATGGATTGCAGCCAATCAGAGATCAGAGATTGCGTGACGTCAAAATTTTCAAAAAATCGTGGCGGCATTTGTCAGTGTGCAGTGCAAAATTTGAAATGGCTGCAATTAAAATGAATTAAAAGTTGATAAAAGTTTATTTTTTAATAGAAATCACACCCATACCTGACGTCTGACGAAAGTAGATCCAAAATCAATCTATTTTTTTTCTGAAATGACAGCTGACATCCCTTCCATGGCCTACTGTGATAATAAATGTGATACAATGATTATTGTATCGTCATATGGTCGTCACATTTTTCATCAAGTCCGTCACACAAAACCTTGTACAATGTTTCTATTACGGACTGCTGTACAAGGGTTTGACGAAAAATGTGACCGTGTAAAAGGGGCTTTAAATCTAAAGAATCCTTGGCGAGCTTAACGGTGCGTTCCGGTCGGCAGGCAAGCAGCTCGCCGAGATGGGCGTCTTCACCACGGACACGCGAGACAGTCTCGGCCGCGGCCGCTTCCACGGCTACTCGCTCGAACGGCTGCTGGCTGCCGGCGGCATCTCCCCGCTCGACAACTACCGCAAGAAGGGCGTCTACGTCGTTCAAGAGGTCGGTCTCCACCTCTCGTTGGCGCGTTCGCGCTCCTCGCGTTTCTTTAGTGTGATTGGCGAGGCACTGGCTTTGTTAATTTTCAGAAAAACTTTTTCATTGGGTATTTGAATGCTATGATCTCAAACTCAAACTTTTCGCAACGTTTTGCGAAGCTGTGCTGAATGCTTTATCAAGGGTCTAAACTCGAGTCAAAACAGTAGAACTAACAAAAACCCGTGCCGTTATTATTAGAAACTAAATGATCCATTCCAAAATTTTTATCCGTACCACGATTTGATCCCGTTCTTTTCACCTGTCCTGGAGGGCGATTGTGTAACTTTCAATAATTACCGATCGATAAGGCTACCGATCGATAAGTCTACCGATTCGGTATCTAGATAGCGATCGTCTAACAATGTCGGCAGAGTTATCGATTCGGAAACTTTTATCGACTCGTTAACTCTCGAGTCGATGTTTTTGGAATGAGTATTTGGTTTTTGAACTACGCGCACGCGCACTTTGCTGCTTTGAATAGTTGACAGCACCAAAATTCAAATGTTTTGCAAGTTTTAGGTTAAAACTGAAACTTCATTTATTGGAAAAAAATCAATATCGAAATGAGTTCTTAAAAGAAGGATTCTTCTAGCGGCAAGCAGGGTAAAAAATAATAATTAAACTGGTTGTGCACTACTGTCTTTTAATTCTGCAGTGTAGATAATAATTTAATTGGCAGTAAACTTGAAATGTACAACACACGTTGCTCAATCACTTCATAATTACACATTATCTATGACTATGATTTAGGATATAAGCCCGTTACAAAACTTCTGGTTGACAACCATGCAGTTATGGATTTGTAAGCATCCAAATATAACAGGAAACAGTTATCGGCTGGTGACGTTTATGGAAGGCCAACGTCACAGGAAAAAATTATGAGTTGTGGAACAAATTAACAGGTCAATTAAACTCTAGCAGCTTGGGACCCACAAAAGATTGCACTAAATGGCAAAAGGTAGATTTATCTCATATCCACTAAGTACTTTCAAAATGAAAGAATCAAAATTACTATCGATTCTCTTGATCAAGGAAAAGATGTTCACGTTCCATGTTTGGCGGGCAAATCGCAATATGCTTGTCAATGATTCCCATGACACCAGGAAAATGTTTGCTGCCATGAATCTAGAATAAAGTGCATTGATTGTTAATAATGTAGTTATTAGGTAGGTACTAAATAATGTCATTGTGGGACAGTGAAATTGCTAGAGGGTAGGTTGAAGCATTAAATTTGGCAATGGTTGTAGCCTAGAGAGATGCTTGTCTTTCCTATAGACAAGATACCTACCTAGTAGAATGCTAGAAGCATCGAATTTGCTATGATTCCAAATCCAATGCTAGTAGCATAGAGTAGGTAGGTACCTATTTTTCACCTAATTCTCATCTCACATCGGTGTAAATTAAATGGAAAAGGTAGGTGTACCATACCTTTGCTTCATGGTTTGAAAACTCTGTCCTCGGAAACTTTATCCAATCATCTAAAAGATGATTATTAATTGCCATAATAACCTCCTTGATGCAAACAGACACTGATGTTTGGCACATCGCACTGAGATAATCTTGTCCATTTCGTCGTTGATAGCTCCCCGAAGCAAAAATAAACCAAAGCGGTGATTTTACCTGGAAAAGAACAATCAAACAGTTAAGTTTTTTCTTGTTGAACACATGTTTTGTAGATAAAGCAACGGGCAAATGTGCGACAATTGACCAAACAAGATTCAGTCCGATGATCTGCCAACTTGCTGGATGACAGCCGGCGACTTACAGCAAGGCCAAGGCCGACAGCTGGCTGGGCGTCAAAGTATTTGCGCGTTAATTCAAAATATTAGATTGTATTTAGAAAAAGGTTAGCTTACACCAAAGGCTTACACTCATCCACTCTCATCGAAGGCGGAATTGAAGATGTTCGCCGGCATGGCTGTCACGAGGTCGTACACAGCTATTTTTTCTACCCGGTAAAGATGTATTAAATTATTGTCCGACATTTGAAATGGATCAAATCGATCTCTCAAAAATTCCCTTTCGACTCTCACTTTCCTAACATTGTTTTCTTAGTTTATTAAATCGTATTCAATCGCTAATTATTCGACATGTAGAAGATTTGAAAGGTTATCCGCCATCTTTAAACCATCTACCGATCGGTAAATACATAACGACACCTATTTTGATGTCGTTAATTTTAACGATCGCTCGGCAGGCTATCGATCGATAAAATCTTACACAATCGCAGATTTTTTACCGAATCGTTATCTCCTTAGCTACCGATTGTTATCTCTAGATACCGATCTGTAAAAAGTTACACAATCGCCCTCCTGGTTTAGCCATCGATAGCGCTTCGTGCAGTGAGACTTTGATGCCGCATTGAGCCACTTTATCACGTCTTCCCACTAATCTCTATAGCCATGGATAGCACTTTGTACAGTGAGACATTGATGCCGCATTGAGCCACTTTATCATGTCTTCCCACTAATCTCTATAGCCATGGATAGCACTTTGTACAGTGAGACTTTAATGCCGCATTGAGCCACTTTATCATGTCTTCCCACTAATCTCTATAGCCATGGATAGCACTTTGTACAGTGAGACTTTAATGCCATATTGAGCCACTTTATCATGTCTTCCCACTGATCTCTATAGCCAGGGATAGGGCTTCATACAATTAGGGTTGTGATTTCCCTATCTTCCTTTGTTATTTAGCAGAGCTAAGCAATATTTTTCCAAACTGGCAGTACCTCCTGTGGGTATCTGAGGTCATTTGTTTCTGAGTGGAATATGTCTATTATAAGAATACTTTCAGTGAAAATTCTCGGTATTAAAGCATGAAAAGTGTCTAATAGGGGCGACCCAGATGCCGCAAACCTGGCTTCACTTTACTTGCCCTTGGCTCAAAACAATGCGGTTATTGAATCGGGTAGGCAGAGGCTAGAACATAGAATAGGTTATTGGAATCAGTGGCTTGAAACCGGCCGCACACCGGTTGCAGGGCCTGCAGTGCTGCAGCGAGACGATCGTGTCGTTCCGCGCCGCCTACCCCAGCGAGGTGTTCTTCGCCGCGTACCTGGTGTACTCGGTGCGCGTGTTCCGCACGGGGGGCGCCGGCAGCGTTGGCAACCGGCCGTACCCGGTGCCGGTCGGCGACGTGTGGCGCAGCTACCTCGTGAACAGCACGCTGCCGCCCGACGAGTTTCTCAACCTGCGGTCGGGACGGCCGAAGGACGACACATACTGAAGCGGAGGCCGCCGCGTTTCGTTGGGTTTGAAGCGCGGCTCGTCGGGCCGGATTTCGCTTCGGCTGAGGCTGGAAGGAGGCGTCGTTATTCGGGGCTAGTTTGTTGCGGTGTAGCGTCGAGGCAACGTAGTCGCGGCTCTTTGGTTAGGTTCATGAATTACGAGAGTCGATTTTTGTGCGGCTGCTAAGATATTGATATAGTGATATTGGTGTTGAAGATATTTTTCCATGGATATATTGTTTATCGTGTATTCTCCAAGCCAATTCATCAACAAAAATCATGACCATGCGAATTGGTTTATATTGTATTTGTATGTGATATCGTGACGTGTTCAGACAGTAGGGTTGGATGAAATCTTGGTCAAGGCCGTAGGTTTTTAGTGGGTCTTGATATTCGGGAGGTTTCCTTTGCTAGCGGAAGACGTGAAAGATGATAATAATGTGTGGAGGGTTTACGGAGTTCTTATTTTTTGTTTATCCATTGAATTTGGATGTTTTTTTTACGATGCTGTGCGTCCTACAAAGCAGTTTGATTCTGTTATGGTTTTTCGAGGGTCTGGATTTTGTCGAAGCATTGTGTAGCTCGACTCAAAACATGGTATCGTGCCGAGAGGAGGGTGGCTGATTTCTTAGTGGCTGCATCCCACACTGGGCGTAGCCGATGGTTTATTGAGGTTTTGTTCTTTCGTTGAAGCATTGGTGACATAGTAACGCGACTCCAGGGATTATATTGTGCTGAGGGGTTATGTGAGTCTCGATCTTTAGGGAGTGTTTCTTCAGGAATACGCGAAACACGATATTGTGCGTCTAGGTAATGTGCTTGGATTGAAAAGAGTTTGTTGTGATCTTATGAACCTTTAGTTCAACAAGAAAGTTATTGCATTTGTGATCAATCAGATTTAAAGCTAGTTTCTAATCCCATCTTGCCAATCTTTCTGGATATATTCAATAATTATCAATTAAACTTGTAGCCTGGCCATATTTTGACACGTGTCTGGTTGTGATTGGCTGTTGCTGTCCGATAATATCGCCAAGATGTTGGAGCGATACAGCTAGCGATTCTTGTCCGTTGATTAACGTAGCACCGTTTGCCACTTCGTTAAATCTTGCCGAGGTTTGTTGAAATCCTTGTCGGCCCATATATTGCGGCAATAACTTCCAACTTATACTCGATTCTTTTTTGTCAATTAAGACTTGATGGTCGATGGCTTTCTGCCTAATGCTATGAATTTTATTGTATGGCGGTATTTATTTTCTAATTCCCATTGTAATCTGCTTATCTGAAAATTGTTTCCGATTTCAAGCATGCTTTGATCGATTTCAGTTAGAGTTTGTCGACTGGGAAAGCTTGCATTTATACAACGTCGGAGGGGTTGTGTTTTTCGGCGGAAATACTTGAATAATGTGTGGTGGTTATGAATTTATCATTCTCGAAATTTCATGACGAACGGTTTATCTGCAGATTGTTGACAATAAGCCGTGTTTATTGATCACGAATGATTCGTGTTGAAGTTTCCATTGGGTTCAGCTTCAGCCGTGGCTCAAGAAATTAGTCGGTGCTAAATGTTGGTTTTTTGCTCAGAATAAGTAGTTAGTAGAGTGATGAAGATAAGTTAGGGCACTTAAGCATCAACCACTTACACACATATTCCGTTCATTTAAAAAAATCGAGTTTGCATGTATTTTACGACTGCAAGCAAATGCCAAAGAATGTATATTTTTGTACCGTGGTTTCGTGAAGCGTTTTGGTCTGGCTTTGTTGGACGTCTGTGATAACGGACAAAGCAAATCTGATAATAATTCACTCTTACTGGAGATGTTTGGGCCAGCGACTGATTTGCATCTCACCGTTTACGACACGACACCAGACGAAGGTAGAAGTGCGAGTTACTTACATTTTGTACCAGCTTGTATCATTAATAAGTTTTCCAGTGCGTTGTAACTGTCCAGTGCGTTCTTATTATGGAGTTAATGATCTGGGAGTCTAATCTTCATTCCAAGCACTTGTGATATATATAATATATTGTAACTTAATGATTGAAGGTGCTGTTTCTTTTTCAAATGTTGATTGACGAGGTAATACACGCTATGTTTGCATATTTTATTATAAAATAAAATACATTTTGTATACTCAAGAACATTTTTCTATTAGTTAGATCTGGATGTTTGCAAAGAAAATGAATTTGATGAGTACATGCATAATAGTGGATTTAAATAATATTATGCTGTTATTTTATATTTATTCCAATTGACAAATTATTGAAACTTTTGTTATGTCTCAGTGATGGCTCAGTCGTAAGGGTATATTTGAGGATTGAGTACGTGAGGGTGTATTCGAATGAAGAGAATATGACAGTGATATTTAATTTTATCGCACACATTTCAAATTATGTAAAATGGTGAAATGTTTGCCAAGATTTGATTGTATTAACTATATAGTTATGTGAAGTTTAAATAATCAAGTGTACAATTTGTGAATTCCAGCCGGCAAGGCAAAAGTAAGGTTATTATTTCTCAGATATTGTTAATGAATCTGATCTCCAAATCATCACCACAAAGGAGCCGGATAATTGGGTACTTGCTTGCAATCACACTACAATTAGACCCAGATATAAAGGAAGTGGTCATGTGGGGGCCATTGCTTGATTATGCATGCTTAGTTATCACTAATAATTAGGTTCAATATTCTTGAATAATCATGCAATTAAGTGCTTGTTTCACACGTGCCTATATCATGAGCAAATTGTTCCAGGAACGCAGCTGTTGCTGATTAGATAAACCTAACTATTTAATTGCGTTCTATCATGCCGAATGGCGTCGCTATGCCTTGGCTAACTAGATCAAGATAGAAATGCGGAGTGGTTCAGAGCCATGGTTATGATCTAGCCATGGTACTAAGTACTATGATCAAGATAATTGCCAAGGTTTCTTACGTTTACTTCAAAACTACTCATAATGTTGAAAAATTCTAGCCCATACATCCAATACAACTGAAAAGAATCCTAGAGAGATCTATAGGTCTTTGTCTGTATAGGCAATTATGCAAAATATTCTGGCAATTCAGAGGTTTCTTCCCTTAACAAAGTCGGTAACTGATTTTTAAATAGTCACATTTGTACAGAATATTTTGACCGAAGAGACATATTCCTTCTACTGGCATTGGTTGTTGACTTTGGCAAACGATTTGATGATAATACTGGTGATAAAGCCGATGGAGAAGGGCAGAGACTGGATGCACCTTGTGTACCACATTGTGTAATGTGAACCAATTCACTATTCTTCTGTCGACCCATGCTGTACAGAGGTTATTTGCTCTTAATTTATTCTGAAGATCATTTATAGTATTAATACGTTATCAGATGAATAGATGAATTTTATATGTCTTGAAAATTTGATAAATCAGGTGGGTAGGTATATACAAACATTAGAATTCATTTAATCAGTAAAACTTTTTCCATGCATTTATTGTAACTGTACATGATTGAAAGTTAATATTGTTGTCAATTTTTTGGGCTTATAGATGGATGTCTAGTGTGAGATTGGAAGCCTGCATTCCGCGGGCTCATGGCTGAGATTACGAGGTTGAGCGCACCAATATGAAAGTAAGATGGTTGAAGCTTTCAGAATAACTATAATATAACTGGGTTAATGCATAGGTTTTTGGAAAGCCGGGTCAGTACATTCGGTTTAGTTTTTGGGTTTTTGGGTTCTTTTAAGGAGGCTGAGAATGGAGGCTGGTTCATTTCCTTTCAATTGTTGCTAATTGTCACTTGAGTTTATACCCGTGATAAAGCATGCAACACAGCGTTGGGAAACATCAGGAAAAATTTGAGTTTGGGAGCTTGTACCATTCAAGAAACCAGTTAAATAGTTCATTTTTTCTTAAAACTAACGTGCTTATTAGGAAAAGTCACAAGTCTGAAGATAGTAACGGTTGAAGCTGTTCAGATTCCTACTTCCAAAACCCATGAAACCCCTGACCAAGCTCAATGTCCCATCACGCCAGTGATCTCGTTTGAAGCGTTGTTTATTTATTTATTAATTGGACAGGACAACTTTAAAGGAAACACATATTTACACATATACACATTCACATTCCGGATTTTTCTGTACATTATAAACATAGTCATAATAACATTGAGGTGCTCTTCACCTTCACATGCAGCTCTCTGCTGTTGTCAGGAAGAGTGTCAACTACTCGCCCTGGCAGCTTGTTCCAGCCCCGTATGCCTTAGACGCTAGCAAGTGTTTTCCTATGTCTGTTCTTGGCTTGAAGAGCCTCATTTTCTCAGTGTGTTCATGTCTTGAGTAGTAGTTGAGCTTCTGGAGGATGTGACCTAGCTCTGTCCATGCTTCTTCTTTTGTATAGCCTTTATGGATTGCAATTGTCCTAGAGGGGAACATTAGCAGAGCTGAGCTGTTGGCCTAGGGACTTTTTCAAATGAACTCTCCACATACCTTGCTCCCCTTGTCTGTATCGTGTCAAGTCTGTGTTTGTTGGTTGCGACGTTTGTGTATGCCGACTCGTAAGGAGTGTTCATATCACGTTCCCATGCCGGGCTATCTGCTTCCTGTTCCTGTGCCCGTTGCTCGATGCCTGGGTCCAAGCACTTTGTGCGAAACCCCGGCATTCGCTATCAGTGTCTGAGAGCGCCAAGTTCAGTTAGGATTCGCAGAGCTTTCGCATTGCAGATTAAGTGGTATTGTTAGAGTGTAGGTTTCACCTTGGGCTTCTGGGAAGGTAAGATTGTCATACAAAGGATCAGTTATTGGTAGACGCTTTACCTGTGTTAATAATATAACGTTTTATAAAATCGGCTTGAGTAATTTTAATTTTTAATGTTTGTGAATTAGGGTATATGTCTCTAGATCTTGACACACAATTTCTTGGCTGGAAACACAAATTAAAAGCAATTGGCGTATAAACTTTTTTGATAGCGTCTTTGAAATGGTCTTGAAGGACGAGAGTAGAATTTCACGTAGATCGTTGGGGACGTCTAAAAGCCACGTAATGACCATCAAGCGTCAAATGACCATCAAAAAACAAGATTGGTACCGGTTAAGTTTTCAGTCATCTAAGAGCCTTGGGATTGCAGAGCTGGATTAGCTATTTTAAATGAAATGGTAATTTTTATTTTATTTAGTTTAGTTTTAATTCCTAAAATTTTAAATACTGACACACATTTAACACAACTATACATATTTCTTGACACCTCCAAAGTTTCTGCAAGTAATTGAGGGCAAAACACAGGATATGGCAATACCAATTGGTCCATTGACCCCAAACATACACAAACACACAAAAACTCATATCAAAAGAAAATTTATCTGCAATATCATTCAAAATTCTATCAAAATGACGTCATGATACCTACTCACAAAAGCCAGGTAGAGCAATTCCAGTTGTGATATCCCTAGGTATCATTCTTTGTTATTTAGCAGAGCTAATCAATATTTTTTTCCAAACTGGTAGTATGTCCAGTGAGTATCTGACGTCATTTTTCTCTTAGGTCCAGTTTTTCCGTGGCCCGTTAACTTCTTAACGTTCCGTTTATGTGTTATTACCATGGCCACCACCAATATTTGAGCAGGTGTCCATCAGCAGGTGTCCTGCGCTAGGAGATGGCGCTGCGCTGGCAGACCGGCGTTGGCGTCGCGCTGGCGACGTTGGCGGCGTTGGCGGCGGCGCAATACGAGCAGCAGCAGCAGCAGCAGTCGCTCGACTTCCCCGACTACGACACCCAGTAGGTTACGAGCCGCGTTTCAACGTTCACTTGATCATCGCGATGGTTTCTTATCATCAATTTATTGATTACTTTTGAGAATGACTTGGCTGTAACTAGACAAGGATGGATAAGGGTAGAGGGAAGTTAATAAATTAGATATTGGCACTGAGCCAAAACTTATATATTTTGGTTGCTTTTTCAATTGTCTTAAATGACTGAGATTGCCAGACATTCTGCTTCCAATCCTACATCAAATGTTGCATTATGCAGAAAATTACGAAAAAAATAACCCACGTTACGTATTTACAGCTCTAAGATTTGAATTTAATTTTTTTTTTGGAAAGCCCTGTTTCAAGCTAGAATTTAGTGAATTGTGTGGTAGCCAATCCACTATCGAGAACCTCAAGTGTCTCCTAGGATTATCTAAACAACGTCCAAATAAAAATATTTTTATTTGGACGTTGTTAAGATCATCCTAGATACATGTCTATAAATATGTTTTGGCCGTTGTTTGTACGTTTTTTCTACGCGAACGTAGTCCTGACTTTGAGCTGCGTGTGATGCAGACAATCGGACGCGAGCTACGTGCCCAAGCATTTGCAGTCGCGCTACGGAAAGACCTTGGCCAAGCCAGCGGCCAGCGGCGAAGAAGCTAAGTACGTCCTAACACTACCTCAGCATGACACCCTTACGTCGTAACACTATCTCAGCGTGACACCCTTACGTCGTAACACTATCGCAGCATGACACCCTTACGTCGTAACACTTTCTCATCATGATGCCCTTATGACACCCTTATGCCATAATGCGGTCTCAGTATGACACCCTGACATCACAACACAATCTCCGCATGAAGCCCTTACGTCGTAGCACAAACACCCTTATGTCACTCATAACACAATCTCAGCAGACACCCTTATGTCCTAAGGGTGAGACTATTGTAAGGGGGAGGGGAGACTAGCAAAGGGAGTCTATCAAGGGGAGTCTAGCAAAGGGAGTCTATCAAGGGGAGTCTAGCAAAGGGAGTCTAGCAAGGGGAGTCTAGCAAGGGGAGCCCACCAAGGGGAGTCTAGCAAGGGGAGTCTAGCAAGGGGAGTCCACCAAGGGGAGTCTAGCAAGGGGAGTCCACCAAGGGGAGTCTAGCAAGGGGAGTCTAGCAAGGGGAGTCCACCAAGGGGAGTCTAGCAAAGGGAGTCCACCAAGGGGAGTCTAGCAAAGGGAGTCCACCAAGGGGAGTCCACCAAGGGGAGTCTAACCCGCGATGGACGGTGTTATTCCAGCGCGGACGGCGGGCCGGAAATCAAGACCCGGCTGTTCAGCGGCGGCTACGACTCTTCGTTCCGGAAGTCCGGGACCAAGACGGGCCGCCTTCACGCGTCCGGCGAAACGAGCGATGCCGGCGGCTTCAACGGAGGTCCGTGCCGCTTTCGGTTTATCTTGTCTCGCCGTGAAATCCGCATTGAGTAGGTGGGGGGTGGTTCCATTGTTGAAAAGGGGTGTGTATGGAGAATGGTCAGCTTTAAAGCTGCTTCCTTCTCTTGATCATCTTTGTATTCCTGCTAACAAGACGCCTATTCCTATCAATCAAAATTCTATCAAAGCGACGTCATGATACCCACTCGCTAAAGCCAGGTAGAGCGATTTGGGTTGTGATTTGTTACTGAAATCAATCATGAGTGACATATGAATAGAAAAGACTTGGAAAAAAATTACTTCAGATACCCACTGGACGAACTAGGTACCAGTTTGGAAAAAAATGTTAATTAGCTATGCTAACAAACAAAGGAAGATGGGGAAATCACAATCCAAATTGCTCTACCTGGCTTTAGCGAGTGCCGAGTGGGTATCATGACGTCATTGTGATAGAATTTCGAAAGAATGGAAGAGGTGTATTGAAAACGAGAGCCAGAACGCATCAGTCGTCACCAACGCAGTGATATTTATAAACCCGCGTCCCACGGTCGTCTGTTGGCGACGTCGTGGTTCGATGATGGCGTGGTTGTGTCAAGTCTTATCGCGCAACGAAAGCGAGAGTGTGATGCGTACGCTCCTGCTATCCGTCCCAGTGGGTGTGTTGACCCCTTTCTCCGTCTGTCGAACGGGGGCAGGATGCAAGGACGTCCGTTTGAGAGGATTTTTTTGTCGGGAGTCTAGTTTGCTTTGTGGTGCATCGGATCGGATTTAATTGCGACGCGCGCTAAGTCTGCGGTTTGGAGCGGTTTCTTGCATTTTTGGACCTGTGTGACTTTGATTCTTGGCATTCTTGGGGCAGGATGCAAGGACGTCCGTTTGAGAGGATTTTTTTGTCGGGAGTCTAGTTTGCTTTGTGGTGCATCGGATCGGATTTAATTGCGACGCGCGCTAAGTCTGCGGTTTGGAGCGGTTTCTTGCATTTTTGGACCTGTGTGACTTTGATTCTTGGCATTCAATGCTTTATTGATCTTACTCTTGTTAAAACAGGTAAAATCAAATCAATAAATGTGTAAAATACATAATTTTTCAAGACCTTTTTGAAGTCATTAAAATTTAAAATAAAACAATTCCTTTTCCACTTGGAGAAGATTGACGTCAGAAACCTACTGGGCGTACTACCAGTTTGGAAAAAAAATGGCTCTGCTAATTAACAAAGGAAGATGGGAAATCACAACCCGAATTGCTCTACCTGGCTTTAGCGAGTGAGTATCATGACGTGATTTTGATAGAATTTTGATAGAATTTTGATAGAATTTTGATAGAATTTTGATAGAATTTTGATAGAATTTTGATAGAATTTTGATAGAATTTTGATAGAATTTTGATAGAATTTTGATAGAATTTTGATAGAATTTTGATAGAATTTTGATAGAATTTTGATAGAATTTTGATGGAATTTTGATAGAAATTTGATTTAATGGTAAAGTTGTTTTGGAACCTAAGACAGCTGATAATAATAGCCATATTTTTGGTGTTTGAAACAAATTGGCTGATGAAATTAGATATAGTAAAGTGATCAAGTTATCATGCCCACTAGAACTCTGACAAAACCACAAAATCAAAAGTAGAAAATCAAAAATTACAAGCTAAATAAATATCATTTAATACATCAAAACAAAATGCTATCGAGTTGATTCGTTCGGCTGACGTCGAAGACTTTGGATTCGTGGCCACTCAATTCCAACGTTTATCTCTTTGGTCCACGGGGGAGGCAGGATGCGGGCCATCCTGTGTTGATAGCGCTGTGATTTGGGTCTCCTCCGCGGAGATAATGGACCGGGGAAGTTCGCATCTTGCAACTTGTTGAATGTTGCGCACTAGTGATGCTGTACGCCCCTTTGTTTCGGGTGTTTCGTCGCACTGTGACCTTAAAATGACCGCTAATTTTAGCTTAGGGCTATTTTTGGTTCGGTTTGAATGCGCGTAATCGTAGAGTAGGAAAGGTAATGGTTCAAAAGGAAAATGATGAATTACTGGCTTTCTCACAACTTGGTCTGCAATTTCACTGGAATTGTATCTGGACTTTTATCTTTATCAGCAATTTATCTGGATGAATGAAAAATAATAATAAGGAAATAGAGAGAAAGAAAATTGAAGAAGTCAAAGAAAAAAAAGCTTAATTATTTGATGTTAATAAATTCTGCAAATTCTGCTTTGGTGAGAAACCCAATACATGCAATTTTAACAACAAATTTTTAGTGATTATAAAAACTAAATTGCTCCACTTTTCAAGATGTATTCAGCATTCTCAAGCTTTATCTTTCAATTAACCAATTGATTTATGGCAAACGGAGATTGATTCAATTTCAGGTAAAGTCCAGCAAGTGCATTTGATAAACAGTTTAATTGTATTAAAATATGGTTTACTATATTAAGACTATGCTATTTATAATCCATTTACTAATATTATCGCTGTAGTTCACTATGTTTTCATCACTTTCTATGCTATAATATAGGTAGTATTTATAATAGTAAAAAGGCACAGACAGTGTTTTGTAATGAACAACTTAGTAGCAGGATTCTTGTCTTGTGCTGATGAAATCAGAAAAATGACCACGAATGATCAGAGAAGGCTTCACCTGACCTTGCCTCAAAACAATGCCCCATCTAGAACACTGCAACCAACAAAACAAACATGCAAAAAACAACCACAAGCAAATGACAGTAAAAAACGTGACTCATCAATCAGCGAGTGTATTTGCATCGCACGCAAAGCCCCTTAACAATAAAAAATCGTGACTTATCGAGCAACAGTCCAATCGCACGCCGCATAACGCCACTTCTCCATTGGTCACCAGGCTGCAAATCCCGGCCGCTGTCTCCGCTGAACGCCGCCCTGCGCTGCTCGACGTTCAGCGGATGCCGAGCGTCGTGCGTCGCCGGCCACAAGTTCCCCGGCGGCGAGACCCAGCTTTTCATCACGTGCCAGAACGGCGAGTGGACCGTCGAGGGCGAGGCGGCCGACTTCGTGCCGCACTGCCAGCGTGAGTCGACGTTATTTCTTTCTTGATTGATTATCGGTGTTTAACGACACACTGTTTTGACAACTGTACTTTGGTGCTGGTCTAATTGTGTCGGTGAATAAGATGAACCTAACCTAGTCTAGAAGGGTGGAGGGGAAACCCGGTGCCGGCACGTAGCCTACTCCTGTCGAAAAGCACCGATGGGACCACCGGCTTTACGTCCCTTCCGAAGGACGGTACAACTCGAACAACAGGATTCCTCCGCTAATCCGTGATGTCGAGAGGCGAGTAAAGTTGTTGTACTAACTTCAAACCCTCCAACCTCTCTCCCGAACAGAACTGATCATGTGCATGATGGTCACCCATCAAACACCTGACTCAGCGCGATGTTGCTTAACTTCGGTGATCTCTTCGGTGATCCCGGGACCTGGATGTTTCTTTCCCCCGGGGGAGTGGATCCCCACAGCACCACCAAACTCATCCCATCAGCGCACGACTGCAAAACCATTAACTACATAGAAAATCTGATTTTAAAATGAAATATTTTCAGCGGTTTGCCTGCCTGGATGTCAGCACAACGGCATCTGCACGGGGCCAAACCAGTGCAGCTGCCCGGACAATTTCTCGGGGCCGCAGTGCCAATTCGAGAAGCGACCGTGCCTCAACTACCCGCCGCTGCCAGAGAACTCGCGACGCTCGTGCAGTTCCAAGTAAGGCCGGAGGTCGTTGCGGTTCGGGGAAACGGGCGGCGAATTCGTTGCACGACACGTTGGTACTCGTTGATTCGAGAGAGATTGCGGATGTTTTGTTAGTCGATTATTTGTCAGCTTGCGTCGGTGGTCAGTGGTCATCGGAAACATTGTCTGGATGTGCATAGGAGGCGGTAGGTAGTGGACCCCGTCACCACCTCTCGATAATGACCAACCCGTATCCCCGAAAGGACGTGCACCATCACTTGCGCGACCGGCTTCCAATTCCCCGGCGGCTCGACCATCGCCAACGCTCTCTGCCGCGACGGAGCCTGGGTGCCTACCCGTCCCGATTGGGTCGCCGTGCCCGACTGCCTGCCGATCTGTGAGCCGGCGTGCGCCAACGGCGGCGATTGCCTCGCATTCAACGTCTGCCAGTGTCCGCAGGAGTTCACCGGGCCGCAGTGCCAGTACAGTGAGTCTGTTTTCGATTGCAGCGTTGTGTTTGGTGGTTTTCGATGTGTTTGGTGGGTCAGCTAAGCAGGAAAATTGTGCGTCCAAACCGGGATACGAAGCCGGGACCTTCCGCTTGCCGGGCGGTTGCTCTGACCACTGAGCTATCCGGCCGCACAAGATTCCTGCTTCGCTGGGTGAGGAAAGGGCTCTCTCGGGAGAGAAGGGGAAGAAGCGACTCGTAATCGTACGAGTTCTACACAGGCATCCAGTGCAAGTGTATTTGAGTCCCCGTGACAGAGATGGCCCTGACTATGCACCCAGCCTCATTCTCAGCAGGGAAGGAATTGTTGAAAAATCGGTGTGACTGGTGGAAGCTTAACCCACCAGAAGGGGAAGAAGCTCTACACAGGCAACTTGTGCAAAGCAAGCAAGTAATCATGAGCAAGTAAGAAAGTAATCTCGACCAATCAAGCAACTTCGTACGAGCAAGTAGGCATGTAAAAACTAATCACAAGGCAGTAAGAAAGTAAGCAAGTAAGCAAGTAAGCAAGCAAGTAAGCAAGCAATCATGAGCAAGTAAGCAAGTAAGCGAGTAAGTAAGTAAGCAGGTAAGTGCGAGGCGCTTAACATATCTGTCCGCGACGCAGGCCTGGACGCCTGCTCGTCGAAGAAGCTGCTTTTCAACGGCGGCTACAGCTGCTCCGGCACGTCGGAGACGTTCTCGTGCTCGGTGTCGTGCCCGGCGGGCGTGCGGTTCGAACGTGACCCCGCGCCGCTCTACACGTGCAGCTACGCGACGGGCACGTTCCGTCCGTGGCCTGTGCCGCAGTGTCTCTTCGGTGAGTCGACGGGCTAGCGCTCGGAGCCAGGGTCCGGTTCACGCGTGGCTTAAACTCTTTTGTACTTTTTTACACGTTTTTAGACTGAAAATAAGGCTGGTAAACTAGGGCTGGTTCAAACTAGGGCTGGTAACCTAGGGCTGTTACATTGGGTGTGCGTGAAGTCCTAGGGCAAAGAGATCATAAAGTGATTTGGAAAACTGAAATTTATGTAAAAACTGATTTTTGGAAATTTTTTTGATGGGAATGAGCTGAAAATAGTACAGGGTTTAAGTCAAAAGAAAAACATGGTTTTCTTAAAATCCCATCAAAATTGGTTGACAGTCATCGACAAGTGCAAACAGACGTAAAAAACAAAAGATTAATTTCAGTAGTAAGTGCAATTGAAGTTTTTCTTCACTCCCTTTGCTTGTTACGCTCATTAATGATACATTAGTAAATGTTCTCACAAATTAGTCACAGCTTCAATTCCACAGTTTTCCACTTGATTTCAACATTTACTTATAGCCATTTTGCATTTCCTATCAATGGACCATAAAAATAGGAAAGGATATACATGAACTTCACCACTTACATTGCCTGTGGAATGCAAATGGCCCAATTAAGCAGTAGGGAATAGAAAGAAAAAAGCTCATCTCAGCTAAGTCTGGTTGTAATCCATACATTTCCTCATACATCTCGCTGCAACTGAATGTTTCATTTCGTCGGCAGACGCCAACGCTCAAATCATCGACAGCCCGTCTTCGTACTCTTCGTCATACTCGTCTGGATCCAGCCGGCACGGCTACGGCCACTCGGGCTTCGAGTCCCAGGTCTGTACGACAGAGAATCAACATCAAATTCAAAAATGTCCTCAAACCCAGAATGGCTCTGATTTACCAGCACGAACAATACAATTTACCCCGTAACCAGGCTTACGTTTAATTTCTTTAAGTGTTAAGTTCTAGTGTGCCCTCGAACAAGTAACTAATCTTGTTCAGCGACGAGATAATATATCTTTGCTCTCTCATTATTTATTCAGGATGTGATGACAGTTGAATGTAAATGCCAGCTTATTTATGGCTAGACGGCTGCTATGGTAGTGTACCAAGTAGTATTTTTGGTGGAGGAACTTGATGGTGGCAGAATAGTTTCACCCATTCTTACCTTAAGTCCTTGTTAAGACTGCAACTTTATAAGGTATATAAGAGCACCCTGCACAAATCTTCAAGATTCAACACAGCTTGGAACCACTCTACCTTACTTTTACCACCTCCATGCTTTTACTATGAGTACTATGACAGTATTATTATTGCCTTGATTTAAACTAGGCTTTAAACTGGCGCACACGCAATATAATCGTGTTGTGGATGAGCGTAATATTCACGCTCACCCTCAACGCGATTATATTGCGTGTGCGCATAGCCTAGAGGCTTTAATGATCAATTTAACATGTCCAGTGATAATTTAGCAGGTTTCTCAATGACATTTGTTACCTGAAAATATCATGATGTAGCCGTCGTGAAATTATTTGAATATTTCAAAACGTAAAAATCGATTTAAAGAAAAACTATTCAATTGATTTGGTTCAAATTAACACAGTATCTTCTTTTCACGACTTTTTATGCACACAGTAAATTTTGTGAACATCGGTTGAAGATAAAGTTGCTTTAGTGGCAAAAAACTAAAAAAACGCTAAAAAATCGCAAAAAACGTCATTAAAGCGCAATTTTCAAAAAAAGTGCTTAACATACAACAATGAAATTTTTACACAAACATTAAATCATGAGGGTCAACATATCCTGAAAGTTTCGTCAAATTATATTCAGATGCTTGGCCTCTAGAGTGCAAAACGTGTTTTGGAAAAACTGAAAAATTTCGTAAAAACTTAATAACATAAAATTTACTCGTCCGAATTGCTTCAAAAACGTAGCAGATCTAAGTTCAGAGAAAACGAAGGTTCACAGAAATTTTCATCAAAATCGGTTTTGGCGTTTGGCCTGTAGAGCGCGAACAAACACAGAAAAAAAAAAAACCAAAAAAAACATTGGAGATTTTTTTAGCAGTAAAGTGAAATTGAAGATTTCGCTTCACTCGCTACGCTCGTTACGCTCATCAATTACAGCATCTTTATGTACCACCAAATTCACAGTCAGCTGTCAACTGCCAACTATGAACTGAGGTTTGCTGACAGGTGGGGCAGGCGGTGACACAGGAACTATACGGCCTTAAGACTTCCCGACGTCAGAACGCGACGCGCGTCGACGACTCGTGGAGGACGTCGGGCTACGAACGGCCGACGCTGGTCTTGCTGGAAACGCGGCCGGTGCCGGGCGTCTGCTTCACGTGGGGCGGCGGGCATTACAAGTCGTTCGACGGCAAGGTCATCAGGTGGGTGGCGTCGCGTCGTTGGTTGAGTCCGCCGGCTTAGATTTATGAAACGTAGTGGTTTGTTTGGGCCTCAGTTCATGGCAAGGTAGTTGATGAAGTGGGTGTATAGTAAACAGTTTAGTCCATTTTGTTAAATGTTTGGGGAATGAAAAAAATTTCGAGGAAGTTATATAGAAGTTTTGATGTGTTGAACTACAAATGCTTGTAAAAAGGGAACATAGCAAGAGACTTTTCTGAATTTTCACATTTTTTTAAACAACTTGATTCATACATTAATTATACAAAATATTACGAGACAAGAATACCAAAGAGAGTTTTGAGTTTTTGAGAAGACTCATTTTGACCAAAAGTCGACTTAAAACTGGTTGCTACATTTACCTCTTCAGTTATTGGAAATTATGTCAGTCAGGTTTGCAAAAAACAAACACAATTTTTTTTCCATTGCTCACAACACACAATAATTTATACAGGAAAAAGATGAATGAATTCAAATCTTTGAAGCTATTTCAACATATTCATTTGCCTTCCATAGTTTTCTAAATAATATGTAGTCATAACTATTGTATTGATATAAAATATAAATATACATTTTGGACCAAAATTTTACACTATTTGACAGAAAACAAATCTTTAAAGCTTAAAATAAATGCACCAAAGGGCTCTTCTATCTATACAACTTTTTTTCTTTTTGCCATTATAATTAGTCAAACAGACTTTAAAATTCAACATCAAATCAACGAATCCATTGAAAACACAGCTGCCACAACGAAACAAAACAGGTAGGCAATCGATTACTAATTTCCGCGTCCTTGCCTCGTCTTGCGCAGCTTTGACAGCGACTGCGCATTCACCCTTGCGCGAGACACGGCCGACAACACGTTCAGCGTGACGACGTCGCGCAAGGCTGGCCGCCGGTCCGTGCGCATGTTCCTGCAGGACAAGGAGTACGCGCTTGCGCTCAACGGTACGACGTGATGCAGCTACCGCTCGTCTACTGGCTTTCATTTAATTTAATTTCTTTATTTGTCCCGCAAGCACTACAAAATGTAGAATGGAACTGATTATTAGCAGCAAAATATCAATTCCAAAATGTACATCCGTAATCATTATCTAGCGTACATGCAACGAGTATTTGCATTTAGGATTAAACTAGCAGCGGAGACCCGTGCCTTCGGCACTATGTGGTACCCTAGCCGTGGGCCGTGGACCGTAGCCTTTTACTTTTTTTTTATTATAATGGCAAGACACCGGGTCAAATTGGCAAGTTTTTTGCATTTTTCACATAGAAATAATTGACAGATTCACACGAGACATGGCCTACAGTTCGCACGGTTAAATTCTACACATTATTCTCGCATTAAAAAGTTACGAAATCGTGCGTAATTTTCACAAAAGGTGTCGGACACGTTGAAAATTGTGCCACCGGGAACCCAGTATATCTAGGTAGAGTTTTGTCAAGGCAACAAAAAACCGGATTTTATTCACACTAATACAAGAGTACCTACCCAACGTCATAATCGGGGTTAGTCAAGTTGTTGGTGTGTGATTGCAGCTTAGCGTCACTAGATTCACCGGCTTCTATGTTCATTCATAGTCCTGTTTCTATCTCCATGGAGCCACGTTATAATCGGGGTTAGTCGAGTTGTTGGCGTGTGATTGCAGCATAGCGTCACTAGATTCACCGCCTTCTATGTTCATTCATAGTCCTGTTTCTATCTCCATGGAGCCCAACAACTCAAATAAACTTAATATCAATTCCAGTTGGTTGTCCGTATAGAATAACGGATAAGTGCAGTGTCCCGGATAGACAAAGATCCGGATTCGAATCCCGGCACGGATGTAAATTTTGGAATTGATATTCCGTTTCTAATAATCATTATTCATTATCTATCGTACATGCAACAAGTATTTGCATTTAGGATTAAATTCAAACTAGAGTTGAACTTGTCATTACAACACAGAAAAAGATACAAGGCATTGTCATACTTTGTCGATAATGATGGCCTCTTGTCAACAGCCAATATTGGTATCTTTTATTTCCTTGTACACTCATAAGTGGTTTTCCCTAGCAAATTTAGCTATTTACCAATCCATTACCAAGATATTTGACCTGAGTTTGGTAGAAACGACGCGTGCATTGGTCCCTCAATCCCGTGTTGCTGACGCGACTTGTTTTCAGGCGCGGGCATCCCGGAGTTCATCGCGGGCAAGCGGCACCTGCCGATTCCGTCACACCTGACGGGAATCACGGTCGAGTTTGTCGCGCACTACGTCGTGGCCAGGCTCACCGGCGTCGGCGTCAGCGTCAGATGGGACGCAAAGGTGCGTAGACGTACCTTGGCAATGATGTACAACCACGGAATAGGCATATGGTTAACCTTAAAGGCACTGTGAGGGGAAGTTTCACACTTCTGCAAGCGCGCAACGAGATTAGAAGAATGGCTAGAGCCCGTCTGTCCCTCCGTGCCCGGTCTCTGTCTCTGACGTCGTGCGGATTCTGCTGTGACGTCAAATCCGGTGAAGAAAGATTTATACAACAGCAATATGCATTGTCTTCGCCTTTCTTAGATCCCACTAGATTGACTTTGTTGCTTTGACTCTACTTATATTGATACATTGAATCAAGAGAGTTAATAATAAATTAGGGAAATCAACCCACATCACAACCCGAATTGCTCTGCCTGGCTTTAGCGAGTGGGTATCATGACGTAATTTTGATTGAATTTTGATTGAATGGAATAGGTGTATTGCAGAGGTGAATGTTTAATAACCAGTAAAGTACATTTTCTTAGTCTTCTCCGAGATTCTCTGCAGATCAATGATTGATAATTGTCTGACTTCTGATATTTGAGGATTGAAGATACTTCTATATTTATCTTACACACCGGCGGCAGCCTGCTAGAATCCTGTCGTCGACTCTGTTGCTAACTTGGTTGCGACCAACGGACAGGACTTTGTCTCGGTGGACGTGACGGAAGCGATGTGGAACCGAACGGCCGGCCTGTGCGGCAGACACGACGGACACGCGGACAACGACCTCGAGTCGCGAACGGCCGGCAGCGTCGTCAGCATCCCGGCGTTCGTTGGGAGCTGGCAGGTGCAGGACCTCGAAGGTACGAACTCTCCTTCAATCGAGCTCGGCTCTCTTGACAATGGTGATGGCTATTTTACCATCGGCTTTGGTTATCAAATGTTTGAAAATAGAATAAAGAATAATAAAATAAATGGGCAATGGAAACTACAGCAGATAGAGAACTGATTGTTAGTTAGAGAGAGAGAGAGAGCTAGAGAGTAATTAAAAAGGTTTTTGAAAGAGCAAGCATTGCAGATTGTGAACTGTGAATTGTGTATTGTATCAATAGTGGACAAATAGGGTTTTATATGAAATAGTTTAACACTATTTTTAACTAGTATTTACCGGCACCGGGTCCACCCCCAGCTCGCTGTTAGGCTAGGCTAGCTTCATCATTATGCCTGTCATTCACGGGCACCGGGTTCACCTTATGATCTTGCAACTAGGCTAGATTAGCTTCATCATCTGAAGGCACAAATACATCTGCTTCCTTGTGACAGAATCGTGCAACACTTCACCGAAGGACGAACACGCTTGTCCGGGATCGTCACCGTTGGCAACGGAGGCTGCGGTATTCTGCAGCAAGATGCTGACCGACCCGCACTTTGCTCTCTGCAGGGCTGTGCTCGATCCCCAGGACTGGTACGTTGGCCTCGTTTACCACATGTGGTTCTATCAGAGTTGTTGTCAAAGTTATCTGTAGGTAGGTAGTACTTTTTGTGAAATTGGATGGATTGATTCATCTGACACTAGGCCATGTATAGCATATTGGATACTTACAGTTCTAGTGAAATCTATCACAGTTAAGCATTGTATGATCTGGCCAGATAGATGACCTTCTTGGTTGTCAGCCTCTCGCTCTCGACGGCACAGATAAATGAATATCTTTCCTGCTGTTTAAGGTGTATTTGGAAGCAAAATATTGCCAGTGGCACCCTTTGACTTACGGGTGCCAGATTTGCCTGCGTCACCGTAAAGTTAATAATCGTTCTTTTTCTTAGCCTCATTCAATTGTCATCCTTTCATAACCCAGCCTGAGTGTTTTAGGCTGGGTTATAAGCATTAGCACTTATTTCTAGCTATATATTGACATTGTATAGAAGTCTGTGTGGAGGAAAACAGAAAAGATTAAAGTTGAATGCTTCTATCTCTTAAAAGCTGATGTTAAATTCTATGGTGTTGTGAAAGTTTCCAGAGCCGTTGATGCTGGTTAGTGGTTGAGCGGTTCTTCTTTGATGGTATATAGTTTTTGTGCCTCTTGTGCAAGGACAATTTTTTATATTTATAAATGTGCTGTCATCCCTTTCGTAGTGTTTTGTTAAACATGCCGGCATCCCGTCGTCGTAGGTACAATGCGTGCACATGGGACTTCTGCGCCTGTGACGGCCAGGACAGGAGCAAGTGCGGCTGTGAGACAATGGAGGTCTACATGAAGCAATGCGCTCGACTCGACCAGAAAGCGGTGGCCACGTGGCGCGACCAGGAAACGTGCCGTGAGTCGCAATGACTTGAATTGTGGTTTTCCGGTTGCTGGATGACTGCTTTCTGTCTGTTTTTGTAGAGTGCTTATATGTTACATGGTGTTAACTCTAGTCAATGTCGTGTGAATCCAAATTGTTTGCTATATTAGCAAACTAGCTGCTGAAAGACCATGCTTTCTGCTTGTTTTTTGTAGTGCTATTATTAGGGGCCATGTTACATGATGCAAACGCAAGCCAACGTTGTGTGAATCCAAGCAAATTTTGCTATTTTATCTATTTATAGTCACTGGATATTGAAAAATTCTGCCAGTTTCTGGTCAATTGCATTTTTTGAAGGATATTTACAGTCAATTAGCTTTTTAGAATTCGATTTGGAAATATTCGAGGTCAGATTAATGATTTGTCTGAACAGTGTCAAGGACAAGGTCAGAATTGTATTGTGCGTGGCGTCGGCGAGGTATAATTTGGTTCGCAAATTAAGCAAGGAAGCCTAATCTACGCATTATTATTACTGTTAAAATGGTAAGATGGGTACTTTACCTGGTTTTCAAACCGTTATCCCTTGGTTAGACCTAGTTGCCTTTTCCGTAAATCAAGATAAACGAAAATTTAAATTTTAGGTTAAATTGTCAATGCTGGAATAATGATGTTGGCATCGAGGTACAAACTCAATGTTGCTGACTTTGAGTTTTTGCTTTTATGTGAACAAAACGATAAGTATTTAGGTATGTTCAGCGAAAAGCCTTTGCTATTCTTTTGAAGTAGTCTATTCTTTCTTTTATTTTCTATTGTTTCAGTTTACACACATCCTATACGGCCCAGTCCTTTCACCTTTCCAGGCATGCAATGGCTAGCGATTCCCTTCAATTATTTCAAACTGCGTGCTTAAGTTACTACACATACTCAACAATTCTCAACGACTCTCAACTCCCTCTGCCTTTACTTCCAACCCTCTTAGGGCGGGTATTACAATCTCGTCATTAAAACAGTAGGTAGGTATAAACTTATCCTTAAAACAACACAAAAACAGCAGCATCCAATAATTTTTCACAGTTTAATGAAAGTAGATCAATTATAAAGATCAGTTGATTTTTCTATACAATGATTATTGTGCCGTGTAAAAAGGTTGTCAAATTCGCCATAAAATCCATGACGCAAAACCTTGTACGATACACACTGCTATTACAAGGGTTTGACAAAAATGTGACGTTTAAAACCGGCTCCAAGCAATTTTTCCGATCTTCGCAGCCGTCCAGTGCAGCGGTGGCCGAGTTTACCTTCCATGCGGGCGGGCGGTCGAGCTGTCGTGCGGTTCGGCGGCCGAGTCCGGGTCGAGCGTCGAGGGGTGCGAGGAAGGCTGCTTCTGTCCCGAGAACACGGTGCTGCACGAGAACGCATGCGTGCCAGTCTCGCAATGTCCCTGCCAGCTGCGCGGGAAGATGTTCGCTTCGGGAGCTAGCATTCCGAAGGATTGCAACACTTGGTATGACATATTTCACGATGATATTTAGATGAAGAGGGGTTTCGTGGGGGAAGAGTAGGAAGTTAAGCAACATCACGCTGAGTTAGGTGTTTTATAGGTGACCATAATTACATGATCAGTTCTATTCAGGAGAGAGGTTGGCGGGTTTGAAGTTGGTACGAAAACTTCACTCGCTTTGCTTATCAACCTCTCGACAGCATGGATTAGTGGAGGAATCCTGCTGTTCGAGTTGTGCCGTCCTTCGGAAGGGACGTAAAGCCGGTGGTCCCCTCGGTGCTTTATGATGGGAGTAGGCTACATGCCGGCACTGGGTTTCCCCTCCTCCCTTCTAGCCTAGGTTAGATTCATTTCATTCACCGACACAATTCACCCTCATTATCACCACCGCAGGGCCAGTTGTCAAAACGGTGTGTCGTAAAACACCAGTAATCAATCTACCGATTTGCAGCACGTGCCTGGGCGGGCAGTGGCAGTGCACGCAAGTGTCGTGCGGCTCGCGCTGCTCGGCGGTCGGAGACCCGCACTACACGACGTTCGACGGCCGGCGCTACGACTTCATGGGCACGTGCTCGTACCACCTCGTCAAGGGCGACGACTTCGACGTCGAGACCGAGAACGTCGCGTGCGCCGGGACCATCTCCAAGGTAGCGGAGGCGGGTTAGGTTGCGGTGTTGGTGTTGATTCGGTTTCTTGTGTCAGCTAGGGTTCTGGTAGGTATCAAATGACCCGGTGAAACCACAGTGTGATGACAGCTTGACAAGGTGTGCCATTGTGCATCTGACTGCTTGGATTCGAGCATCAAGTGACACGGTGGAACCACAGTGTGATGACAGCTTGACAAGGTGTGCCATTGTGCATCTGACTGCTTGGATTCGAGCATCAAGTGACACGGTGGAACCACAGTGTGATGACAGCTTAACAAGGTGTGCCATTGTGCATCTGACAGCTTGGATTCAAGCAGCAAGTGACACAGTGAAACCACGGTGTGATGACAGCTTGACAAGGTGTGCCATTGCGCACCCGACCGCTTGGATTCGAGCGGCAAGTGACACGGTGAAACCACGGTGTGATGACAGCTTAACAAGGTGTGCCATTGTGCATCCGACCGCTTGGATTCGAGCAGCAAGTGACACAGTGAAACCACGGTGTGATGACAGCTTGACAAGCCTGTGTGCCATTCCACTGACGTTTGTGCAAAACTTCAGATGCGTAGATCTCTTGTACGTGACACATGAAAAATTCAAACGTTTGCTCTTAGCAGTGACAGGGTTACCTGCTTTGACGAGGTATAATGTTGTGCACCTGAGGATTCGGGTGTAATATCCTGGTGTGGTTTCAGACGCTCGGCTTTGCTGTAAACTCGCACGACGTGCCGTCGTGCACCAAGTCGGTGACGATCCGTCTTGTCGGCAAGACGATCAAACTGAAGCAGCGCGGCGAGGTGCTGGTCGACGGCCAGGAGGTCGGCAAGCTGCCGTTCAAGGTCGCCGGCGCCTACGTCCACGTCGTCTCCTCGATCTTCGTCATGGGTGAGCGCGTTGGTGTTGTCGAGCGATGCGGGGTTGGTTGGACCTCCCGCGAATGTAATGTCTAGTTAGTGTGATTCGAACCTTAGTATATACAATCCAAAATTAGTATCCGTATCAAGTACGGTATGGATATCCAAATAGACGGGAATCCAGGTTCGGATACTAATTTTGGAATTGATAGTTCGTTACTTATAATTGGATGAGCGAGCGAAGCGAGCGAAATCCTTCAATTTAACAACATAGGGGAAAAAAAAGCATTTGGATTTATGTTTTTTTTTTTGTTTGTAACAAAAACGAGCAGCCCTACTTAAAGGTCACGGATCGTTACGAAATTTGGCAAAAACGTTCGTGGTGACTCAGCGAGGTGCTGTATGGTTTTTGAGCAAAATCTGGTCAGCCGTTTCATTTTTATGAGCAAAAACCCGTAAATTTTTCAGTTTTTTGGTACTAGCTTCGTAACCAATTAACCGATCCGCACCAAATTTGGATTGAATATATATGATAACAAGCTTAACAAATTGCTAAAGTTTCAGATTTGTGCATGAAGTATTCTGCTAATCAGAAAAATAAAATGACTTAATAATAAATAATAATAATAAAAATACTTGATCATTAAAGCACTGTTTTCAACAATATGATTTTCAAATGTTTTCCGTTTGAATTTCTCCTCGGAGATTACGGCTCGCTCATCCTGCAACGAGTGTTCTACTAATCGTTTACCTAGTCGTAGTTTCAAGTTGGATATTTAGTGGTTATCAAAAGTTTGTTGATATCAGTTGCTTTCATTCAGATCTCTAACAGTATGAACGAGGATCTTAGAGAAGTGCGCCTCATATCGATATGTCAATATGGCATATTTGACTGTAAACTCTAACCATATATCTTACTTTTGTTATGTGCAAAACTCTCGGCAAAATCGGGCAACAGAGCGCTGGTGGTGAACCTGGCGGCAAAGTTTGAAGTTAAATTAAACAAGTGCAGTTATTGCATGCAAAGATACTCTTTTATATGTCAACTGTCAGCTGACACTAGGGATTGAACCTAAGTGGCAAACAAAGCGCTCTAAATATAACGTAAGATGTTGTAAGTAGCGTGGTATTAAGTTGTACCCTGATGGCTGTGATGCCTTGATTTCTAACCACGCCGCCTAGGCGGCGCTCACGATTCTGTCACCAGCTCAACAATGCTATTTCGAAAGATTTTCCGATATTAGAATAGTAAGGTATTTGCTACTCTACTACCCAGTTGGTTTTGAATATTTCATAGTACCAGATTTTATTTGAGCAGCTGTCATTTCATGCAACGCGCAAAATACGAACAATTCTCTGCGGCCTGGTTTCAGTGGATCTCCCGAACGGCATCAAGATCTGGTGGGACGGCGTCACGCGGGTTTACGTCGACGCCCCGGCCTCGTTGCAGGGAAAGACCAAGGTAATCTCGTTCTCACGTGTGGATTCTTACAGCAAGTTTTGTCATGGACCACTTGGTCTCCTTTTGATGATGCAAAAAATTAAAATATTCAGTGTTAGGAAATGCCGTGCGGAAAAAACTCACAGCACTTCAAAGACCTCCAGATAAAGCAGGCAGCACAGCTTTGCAAAACGCAGGGATAAGTTTGAGCTTCGGACCAAGCACTCGATAACCGTAAATAGTAAATAGTTACTCTGAAAACTAATGTGCTAAGACTAAGAAAAGACACGAGACTTAAAAAAGTAATATCACAACCCGTTTGTCTGGTCGACAGGGTCTCTGCGGCACGTTCAACCTGAACCAGAAGGACGACTTCCTGACGCCCGAGGGCGACGTCGAGCAGTCGGTGGAGGCGTTTGCCAACAAGTGGAAGACGTCGGCGGCGTGCGAAGACCGCCCGCTGGCACCGCCGTCGCACCCTTGCGACGTCGACCCGCACAACAAGCCGCTCGCCGAGAAGCACTGCGCCAAGATGCGCGGGAAACTCTTCCAAGGTACGCCGTTTGCTTAGAGTCGGAATCGGGTTGGATCTGTTTTATAATGGTTTGGCTATGAGAGTGCAGGTCCTGAAAAGCGCCTAAGAACTACTGCCGAATCCTTGGGATTTTGGTCTCTACAGAAGAGATAGAGCAGGAAAGAATGATCAAATCAATAAATGGTATTGGTGGTATGGCAGAGTAGTTCAGAGCCACGGAAAGATGGTTGTGTCAACTTTGCTCTGGTTTGAAAGACTTTTGGTCCTAAAAAGGACGTTGGTCAACGTTTCGTCCACGTTGGCGTAGACATCTTCAGGGCTGCGGGCTTCGAGGTTCAGGACTTCAAGGTCCTTTTTTAGGACCAAAAGTCTGTCAAACCAGAGCAAAACGGACAACTATACAACCAATGGTATTAGTGTGAGTTGAACCTAATTGGAAATACTCATGTACTGTAGATATTCATGATTAGAAACGAAATATCCATTTCAAAATTTGTGTTCGTACCGGGATTCTGTCTGGGTTAATGCATTATCCAATTACATTCACAGAGAAAAAACCTATAAAATCAATATAACTAAGTTTGTTTGAGTTGTTGGGCTCCATGGAGATAGAAACAGGACTATGAATAAACATAGAAGGTGGTGAATCTAGTGACACTATGCTGCAATCACACGCCAACAACTCGACTAACCCCGACTATAACGTGGCTCCATGGAGATAGAAACAGGACTATGAATGAACATAGAAGGCGTTGAATCTAGTGACGCTATGCTGCAATCACACGCCAACAACTCGACTAACCCCGATTATAACGTGGCTCCATTGAGATAGAAACATGACTATGAATGAACATAGAAGGCGCTGAATCTAGTGACGCTATGCTGCAATCACACACCAACAACTCGACTAACCCCGATTAAAACGTGGCTCCATGGAGATAGAAACAGGACTATGAATGAACATAGAAGGCGCTGAATCTAGTGACGCTTTGCTGCAATCACACGCCATCACAGAACCATGACAAAATAATAAATATCTAACGTGCACCCAACGAGGATTTCCGCTTAGGCTCGAATCAATACGAAAACAATCCTATTCATACAGAGTTTTTCGTGCATTTTACAACCGAGCGAGACACTTGACGTTGCCGTCGTTTCCGGCAGACTGCCACTGGAGCGTCGACCCCGAGGGCTTCTACCAGGACTGCCTCTACGACGTGTGCTCGTGCCGCGGAAAGCTCGCCGACTGCCTCTGCCCCATCATGGCTGCCTATGGCAAGGAGTGCGTGCGTCAGGGCGTTCGCGTCGACTGGCGGAACTCCGTGCGCGAGTGCGGTGAGTCGCCGGGGCGGGCTGTTGAAGACGCGCGCTAGCGTTGCTACGCTGCTACGAATGTTGGCATTACTATGTGCCTTGCCTAATGCCAGCAAACACCGGTGTCACTGCTGTTGCTAGTGTCACCACGCTGCTACGATTGTTGGCATTACTATGTGCCTTGCCTAATGCCAGCAAACATTGGTGTCACTGCTGTTGCTAGTGTTGCCACGCTGCTACGATTGTTGGCATTACTATGTCCCTTGCCTAATGCCAGCAAACAGCAGTGTCACTGCTGTTGCTAGTGTCGCCACGCTGCTACAATTGTTGGCATTACTATGTGCCTTGCCTAATGCCAGCAAACACCGGTGTCACTGCTGTTGCTAGTGTTGCTACGTTGCTACGATTGTTGGCATTACTATGTGCCTTGCCTCATGCCAGCAAACACCGGTGTCACTGCTGTTGCTAGTGTTGCTACGCTGCTACAATTGTCGGCATTACTACGTGCCTTGTCTAACGCCAACCGTGGCTCCGAATTGACGAAACGAACCCGCGCGTGTTTGGCAGGCGTCCACTGCAACGGCGGGCAGACGTACCAGGTGTGCGGCGACGGCTGCGCACGTTCGTGCTACGACCTCGCGCACGACCCCGGCTGCCGGCGGCAGTGCGTCGAGGGGTGCAACTGTCCCGAGGGGTCGACGCTGGACGCCGACGGGCAGTGCATCCCGATCGGGCAGTGTCCGTGCTCGCACAACGGCATCGAGTATCCGGCCGGCTACAAGGAGGTGCGCCCGGCGTCGAAGGGACTGCAGCTGTGGTGAGTCGGCGTTCGTTGTTTGCCATTCGATCGGCGGGCTTTCGATCTGAATCTCGGCTAGTAGGGCGACGATTGGCTTTCGTTCCCTGTGAAGTTTATTTAATTTAAGAATATCATTGTCCTCTTAGCGCTAGTAGTCAATATTCAAACCAACACGATGCCAAATAAATTTTCAGTCACCGATTTACCTTAATTTCTATTCAATGTAAGGTCAAAATTTGGCAGCCATTTACATTTCACTAACTCGTGAAACTAAATCTGTAAGGCGGCATTTCAAAATATCATAACCAAACACTACAGTGGCTAAACTTTTTATTTACCACTTGCATACCTTCTAGCTTCTTACTAGCAACTATAAAATCACAGTTATAAACTAACGCAGTTAGAAATAAAGGTGAATCGGTGACTGCAAATTAATTTGGCATCATTTTGGTAATCGTATTGACATCTAGTGCTTAGCGGACAAGGTTATTATATTTTTAAATTAAAAGAACTTTAGCGGCCCAGAGATATGCTTAGGATCTCGGGTTGAGATTCAGATGGACCATCAACTTGGAACTAGTCAGGTTGTAGACAAGTTATTGGATGTCAAATGCACAGGCTTCATTTTCACACTACCTACCTAGTACCTACTACCTAAATGGCTGCAGTGCTGAAAAGTGTTAGTAGACGTTAGACGAGTGGTTTATAAAATATTTAGTCACGGATAGTACGTTTAGTAGACTGATTTCGTGAGGCGCTAGCTTCTTAACTCTTGCGCGTGTCTTACGGCGTTCGGTCCGGTCGGCAGCACGTGTTCGCGTGCCGTCTGGGACTGCCGCGAGGCGACGGACGCCGAGGCGCGGCGCTACCCGGAGACGGAGAGCATCAAGTCGGCGTGCGACCAGGGCGGCCACCGCGAGTACACGCAGTGCGAGCCCGCCGAGCCCGTCACCTGCCAGGTACGACGGCGGCGGCGGTGGCGGCGGCGGCGGCGTTTCGAGCTCTATGAAGCTTGTCCGGCGAATGTCCTTCGGATCGCTGATAAAATGCTGAAATGAGCGATATTTTCATTCTGATATTCGGATTCTTGCCGCGTAGACCCCTTACTATTACTAGGCTATGCGAACACTCATATAATCGTGTTGTGGATGAGCGTAATATTTACGCTCACCCTCAACGCAATTATATTGCGTGTACGCATAGCCTAGAGGCTTATATGATCAATTTAACATGTCCGGTAAGAATTTAGCAGTTTTCTCAATGACATTTGAATATTTAAAAACGTAAAAATCGATTTTAAGAAAAACTATTCAGTTGATTTGGTTGTATCTTCTTTTTACGATTTGTAATGTACACAGTAAATTTTGTGAACATCGGTTGAAGGTAAAGTTGCTTTTGTTGCAAAAAACTGAAAAAACGCTAAAAAATCGCAAAAAATCGTCATAAAAGCGCCATTTTAAAGAAAAGTGCTTAACATACAACAATGAAATTTTTACACAAACATTAAATCGTGAGGGTCAACATTTCCTGAAAGTTTCGTCAAATTATATTCAGAAGTTTGGCCTCTAGAGTGCAAAACGTGTTTTGGAAAAACTGAAAAATTTCGTAAAAACTTAATAACATAAAATTTACTCGTCCGATTTGCTTCAAAAACGTGGCAGATCTAAGTTGAGAGAAAACGAAGGTCCATGTAAATTTTCATCAAAATCCGTTTTGGCGTTTGGCCTGTAGAGCGCGAACAAACACACAAAAAAACAAAAAACAAAAAAAAAAAAAAAAAAAAACATTCCGGATTTTTTTAGCAGTAAAGTGTAACTGAAGATTTCGCTTCACTCGCTACGCTCGTTACGCTCATCAATCAGCGGACTACCGATACTCCTATTTACTGATTTATTTTTTTTCTGTGGTATTGAGTGAAAATTGGCTTTTGTTTCCATAGCAAGTATAGGACACAATAGCTGTTTCTTACACAATCCTGCGTAATTCGAAGATGAAAAAGTTCATGGCCCATTGTTATTTGTGTTCAAAATCCGACTTTACAGAAATTATAAAAAACTTTTTTTAAAACTCCACTAATCAAAATAACTGGAGAGATAATCAGAAACACCTACAGTGTGCTTATCTAATGTCAATTCACCAAAAAACTTGATCAAACTCCTTAGTGTGTAGGCCATTGCCTTTTTAGTGGAAGTACGGTTTCGGCTTGACTAGCTGAAGCCATCCCTTCAATGATTGTAATTGTAATTCTTTATTATTGTTTTAGGCATATTCTTTTTACCATGGGTACAATTTTATAATAATAATAACAGTGGTTTCCTTTTTAAATTTTTTTCAAGTAAATAAGATTAGATATAATATACTATTTATAATACTATTTGCTAATACAGAGTACTTGTACAATTATCACATTAGATTAATCATTTTAGCAGGAGTTTAACTTCTTCTACAGTTTCAGGCATTTTTTGCAGATGTTTTGTTGTATTATTCCAATCGGCTATAGTTCTTCCCATAAAAGAATATCTGCCAATATTTGTATTATACCCTCTAATACTGAGTTTAAAATTACTTTCGTCTCTTCGAGATCGTGTGGAACATATATGTTCCACATAATATGGACATCATATGTCCCATAATATAATGTTCCAATATATTATGTTCCATAATATAATGGACATCAATCTGAGCTTGTATCAGTGTGAATTTAATCCTAAATGCAAATACTTGTTGCATGTACGGTGGACAGTGATTATTAGCAACGAAACATCAATTCCAAAATACAAACTATACAAATTATACAAATCATACAAATTATACAAATCTTGTAAGGTGATATTTCGTTCCCAATAAACACCAGCGCTTGTCATCATGGCGACACCAACCCGTTGATCACGCGATCGCAGTCAAATGTCCGCTCGTTGACACAAACCGACCGGCCATCGCGTTCGACAACGTCGACGGCTGAAACCTTGCGAACCTTTGCTCGCAGAACATGCACAGCCCGCCGCGCAGCTCGCCCGCTGTCTGCACCGCCGGCTGCGTCTGCAAGAAGGGCTATGTGCTGGACGCGTACTCCAAGGCGTGCGTCAAGCCGGCCGACTGTCCGTGCCACCACGGCGCTCGTAGCTACGCCGAGGGGCAGACCATGCAGGAGGAGTGCAACACGTGGTGAGCGTGTGAGACGTGCTTTACTCGGGCAACAAGAGTCCGGTGTTTGATTGGTGACCATCATGCACATGGTCAGTTCTGTTCGGGAGAGAGGTCGGAGGGTTTGAAGTTAGTACGACAACTTCACTCGCCTTGCTCATCAACCTCTCGACAGCACGGATTAGCGGAGGAATCCTGTTGTTCGAGTTGTACCGTCATTCGGAAGTGACGTAAAGCCGGTGGTCCCCTCGGTGCTTGTCGGCAGGAGTAGGCTACTTGCCGGCACCGGGTTTCCCCTCCTCCCTTCAAGCCATAGGTTAGGTTCATCATCACCCTCATCATCACCATTTCATTCACCAACGCCAATAGACCAGTGCCAAAGGGCCAGTTGTCAAAACAGTGCGTCGTTAAACACCGATAATCATTCAATTAATCAGGCAACAAACAGAGGCAACGTACTTTACTCGAGATTACTTAGTGAGGCAACGAGTAAACAGAAGCAATGTAGATTTAATTGTTGTTTTCATGGCCGTGCTCTGATTCGAGGAGATTGGTGGTCTTGAAAAGACCAGGGGGGCGATTTTGTAAAAATTTCGTCAGAGAAGTCACGCGTCATCTCGATGAGAGCGTTAATTTGTTCCATTAAAAACATTGACAAAAATGGAGATCTCTTAATACCATCTCACTGTGACAAAGGTGACTCAATATTTCGACAGAGCCCGGTGTGCCATATTCTCTAGTACTGAATACTGATCATACATACTACATCTGTACTCCTGAAGATGTAAGCACAACCACAACTACCAATGGCACTGGTAATCATCACCAAGCCAGAGCCAATGTACGTTCAAATTAAAGTGAATCTTGATTATTTGCATTTCAACGTGGATGATATTAATGACTCGGATCATGAAAATCAGCATCATCGAAACAACGCCCGGCCCACCTTGCTGCTATAACCAGCGAGGCGTCTGTCTAACGCTTGTCCGCGTTTGTCCGTGGCGGCGGCGGCGGCGGCAGCTCGTGCATCGCCGGCCGGTGGAAGTGCACGGAGCGGGTGTGCGCGGGAATCTGCTCGGCGTGGGGCGACTCGCACTACAAGACATTCGACGGCCGCATCTACGACTTCCACGGATCGTGCGACTACGTGCTCGTCAAGGGTGAGCGCGGGATTAATCGCCAGCGTGGAATCGTTCCATTTTTCCATCGTGCACAGTGTGGAAGCCATATTTGAACTTTGAAGGCATTTTTTTTATCTAGCATACCATAGCAGGCAACAGTCTAAGAATCCATTTGATTGTCAACACGATCCTACTGCAATTTTTACTATCATTTGTCATGTCTAGGGGACAAAAGACAAGGATAATCAAGTAACAATTAACATGGTCACTGTTTCACGGCTAATATAATAACAATTTAAAATGGGGATACAGTTTTGAGTTACGGTTAACGCTGGACTTGTCCCAACGGGGATATGGGTTAGACTGCCAGCATTGTCGCCCCGATGCCTTGGGGTCTGTCAGTCTCGCTCGGCAGGGTGGCCACGCCTTCACATGAGGGTGGCCAGTTACTTGGGGACCTAACACATTCCTTATTATAAAATTAAAAAATAATGTTTTTGCTCAACATTTTAAAAAGATTCTGGTAGTATAACGTGAGATACGTATAACGTAATCACGTATAACGTGAGACGATATGAGAGTGTTAATTTGCCCCGTTAAAAACACAGACGAAAGCGTAGATCTCATCGCACTTTGAAACGAAAGTCACAGAATTGCATTCCTGGCGACTCTTGCGACGCGAACGTGACCGTCCGGCCGTCGCTCTCCCCGGCAGGCCACCTGGGCGAGGGCGAGGCGTTCGACGTGACGACCACCAACGTGCCGTGCTCGTCGTCGGGCGTCGCCTGCTCCAAGGCGGTGACGCTCAAGGTGGGCACCGGCGCCGCCGCCGAGTCTGTCACGTTCACCGCCGACAAGCCGGTGCCGGCATTTACCGGGCTCGAGAGGTGAGCGCTCGGCAATGTTTTAATTTCGGGCTGTTCGATGTTTCGGCCGGACGCTTCTGCGTTTCGGTCCTCGGGCTTTGAGTGGCACTCGATGATTGATTCAATGTCTGTTCATTGTTATATGTTTATTGGATGCTCTTCTTTTATCTACTTCTTTTTTTCTCTGAACAAGAGGTGTACTTAGCACTAGACTTTTAATTTACAGCCATACCTTTTCAATTTTTTCTCCCCCCAAATTTCTGTTTTTATTATTATAGGTACTTGCTTGATTGTTAATTTTGTTTCTTTTACCTAACATAATACCTACAGGGTATGGAACAATGCCAGCAATTTTTCTTAAATCCTAAATTACGTTCCGTTCAAGTACTTTCTCTGAAGTATTTTCTCAACAAATGTTTCTGCTCAGTCACAGTGTGAAGTTGCAATCTAGCTTTCATTGCATCAAAGCGGCACTGGCATATTAGCCTCCAAATGGCTTCACTAAATGGTAAATTAGATTTGCACAGTACCAGCTTCCATTACTATCAACATAGAGCCACCTTTCTCGCCGCTAGCGTTGTTAACGCGGGGCGTCTACGTTTCAGGATCACGGTGCGGGAGGCGGGACTGTTTGTCTACGCGGAAGTGTTTGACCTCGGCGTGGTCATGCAGTGGGACCGCGGGACACGCGTCTACGTCAAGGCCGACCCGAAGTGGAAGAGCAAACTGAAGGGTACGTACCGACTTAACGCAGTTTACAAGCTATGTACCTATGAACACGATTAGTTCTTGAAAACGGAGACTGAGAAACGCAGTTGATAAACACGGAGGCTGGACTCCTGCAAACTCAATGGTTCAACATGGATGCTGGACATTATCGGTTCTGTTCTGGAGAGAGGTTGGAGGGTTTAAAGTTAGTACGACAACTTCACTCGCCTTGCTTGTCAACCTCTTGACAGTCCGGATTAGCGGATGAATCCTGTTGTTCGAGTTGTACTGTCCTTCGGAAGGGACGTAAAGCTGGTGGTCCCCTCGGTGCTTTTCGACAGGAGTAGGCTACGTGCCGGCACCGGGTTTCCCCTCCTCCCTTCTAGACTAGGTTAGGTTCATCATCACCGTCATCATCACCCTCTCATTCACCAATGCCGTTAGACCAGTGCCAAAGGGCCAGTTGTCAAAGCAGTGCGTCATTAAGCATCGATAATAAATCAACGGAGGCTGGACTCTGTCGAAACCTACAAACTCATTGGTTGTATAAGGCTGTGGAGAGGAAGAATCTGATTGCTTACTCCTAACGTAAAACTTATACTTTTAACAAAACCTTTGGCTCGGCTCAACATTTCGACCACGTCGCTTGTTTCCGAAAGACAGCCACCTTCTCCGAACGTAACTTAAAAACCCTCCGGCATCCTTCTGTCGGCAGGCCTGTGCGGCAACTACAACAACAACGAGCTGGACGACTTCGAGACGCCGTCGGGCGGCGTGGCGGAGGTTTCGGCGGCGCTGTTCGGCGACTCGTGGAGGCTGCAGCCGCACTGCGCCGACGCCGCCGACGCGACGGACTCGTGCGCCCTGCATCCGCATCGACGCACGTGGGCCGTTCGACAGTGCGGCGTGCTCAAGACCGATGTGAGTGTGCGATCGGGGGCGGTGGCGTTGTCGCGTGCCGAGATGTGAACGATTAGTTTGTTTGTTTGGTGTGTGCAGTCAAACATGTAGATGCTTTTAGTGGTAGCAGTGGATAGCGCTTCGTACAGTGAGACTTTGATGCCATATTGGGACACTTTATCATGTCTACCCAATGATCTCTATAGCCATGGATAGCGCTTCGTACTGTGAGACTTTGATGCCATATTGGGACACTTTATCATGTCTACCCAATGATCTCTATAGCCATGGATAGCGCTTTGTACAGCAAGACTTTGATGCCATATTGAGACACTTTATCATGTCTTCCCACTGATCTCTATAGCCATGGATAGCGCTTTGTACAGCGAGACTTTGATGCCATATTGAGACACTTTATCATGTCTTCCCACTGATCTCTATAGCCATGTATAGCGCTTCGTACAGCGAGACTTTGATGCCGTATTGAGCCACTTTATCATGTCTTCCCACTGATCTCTATAGCCATGTATAGCGCTTCGTACAGTGAGACTTTGATGCCGTATTGAGATCAGAGGCTATAGAGCTTTGGCTCTATGGCTAAATAGATCAGTATACTGTAAACCCATCTTTCCTCACAAGAAACCGATCCCAGCATAAACACGTTTTGCTCTAGTCGTGACTAAACCCTGCCGACGGTCGTTGCAGGTGTTTGCGGCATGCCACTCGGAGGTGCCTGTGGACGCGTACCTGGAGCGGTGCGTGTTTGACGCGTGCGCGTGCGACCTCGGCGGCGACTGCGCTTGCTTGTGCTCCGCGCTGGCCGCCTACGCGCACGAGTGCAGCCTGCGCGGCGTGCCTGTCAGGTATGCGCAGGGGGGGTGGGTCTGTAAACGCACGGTCTTTACGGGCCGTGTGAAATGGGGGTAAGCGTGTCTGCTAGCGCTCAAAGAGATGGGAGAAATGCCTAGAGCCCGTCTGGCTCCTTGCGCCCGGTCTCTGTCTCGGACGCCGCGCAGATTCTGTGACGTCGGAACTGCTGTCGAAAGATTGCCGCGAACTTTCTGCTTTGCGAACTTTCTTAGATCCCACTAGATCGAATTTAGTCTACTTTGATACTTTTGGCTTCAGAATCATTAAAAGAGTTATTAATAAATTAAAATATGATGTTTGATTGCACGTTGCACATGAAAAACGCATAGAATGGAAGGGAATGGGGGCTCCCGATGGCCTAGCAGGTCGGCAGGCCGCTGGTAGCCTGGTATTTAGGAAAAAGAAACCGAGAAAAATCTAAACAAAGTAAAGATGATAGGTCCTAGTGTGAATTTAATCCTAAATGCAAATACTCGTAGCATGAACGGTAGATGATGATTATTAGAAACGAAATATCAATTCCAAAATATACATCCGTACCGGGATTCGAATCCGGATCTTTGCCTGTCCGGGACACTGCACTAACCAATTGTGCTATACGGACGACCAATTGTGGAATTGATATTAAGTTTATTTGAGTTGTTGGGCTCCATGGAATAAAATAAACTTAATAAACTTAAACTTATATAAACTTATATAGCTTATAAACTTATATAAACTTATAACTTAAATAAACTTAATATCAATTCCACAGTTGGTTGTCCGTATAGCACAGTGGTTAGTGCAGTGTCCCGGATAGACAAATACCCGGATTCGAAACCCGGTACGGATGTAAATTTTGGAATTGATATTTCGTTTCTAATAATCATGATAGGTCCTGTTATTATGAAATGAAACCAATTTAAATTCATGCCTTACCTCTTAAAATTTTTAACCGATGCTGGAGATTGATCATCAGTGGCAAACAAATATTACGTAAGATATTGTAACAGTTAGACTTTTGATCCTAGTAAAGATAGAGAAATCAGTGTCACTGGTGGAAGCTTATGCCAGTTGGCAAACTGCGGTGGGTCAGCGAAGCACGGGGTCCTTCCGTAAAGATCCCGGGTCCGTATCCCGGTTCGGACGCAATTTTTTCCTGCTTCGCCAACCCACCACCGCCAGTAAAGATACTCTACCGAGTCTGGGAACGATCTCTGACGCGCTTGGGCAGGTGGCGGTCGCAGCAGCTCTGCCCGATCCAGTGCGACGAGAAGTGCTCGCGGTACAGCGCGTGCGTGGAGACGTGCCCGCGCGAGACGTGCGACAACCAGTTCGTGCACAAGGCGCAGACACGGCTGTGCGCGGAGGACGCATGCGTCGAAGGTACGCCGCCCCGCGATCGCCGATCGTTTGGAGATCGACGGCTGCCGATGGTGGCGTCGTCTTGAAATCGAGCTCGTTCTTCCCGCTGTTGCATGTCCGATACCATTGCCGTTCTATTACGTCTCTCGTTTCCTTCTGTGCCATTTGGCTACCGATTGCTTTTTAAATATTCACTTATATTTCACTTGTGATGTAGTTTTCACGTCCGGTCAATAGTAGTGAAGGTATACTATTCCCCTCGTTCCCCTTCCGCTCGCCAGATGGCCCCAAGAGCTACGTCGCGCACGCCTCTACCCCTCATCCCTTGCACTAGCCGGTCGCCATGCCTCGTGTTCAAGGTCACTCGGCTGCATGCTGTTGCGGCGAGTGGGTGTGTTTGCCGTTTCGCACCGTTCGAGTCAAAATAGCCACAAAAAAAACTTCGTTTGCCAGGAGTCATTTTTTAGCAATGAAAGATGAACCCAAAGCACGTTGCAAATTATGTAAGAAGAAACTTGGGTACTGCGGCTCATCCCCTTCGACGTTGATATTTAAAAATACGCAGCATTGACGAGATTTTTTTTTTTTCTTTTTATTTTATTTTTTATTTTTTTTGGAGGTGGGGAGGGCCCGGGTATTACCCGGGTAATGAATCCGGGTACCCGGGTCCTAAAATCACTACCCGGCAGCATCCCTAATTTAAAGTATTAAATTCTTTGAAAATCCAGCACCTTTGCGTTGAGGCATTTCGGCACACCTTATTTTTCAGTTCTACAGCAACGTGGATGAGATAGCTTGGCTTCACATGTGCTTTGCGCTGTCGGATTGTAGATTGAACATATCCCAAGCCTGTTATGTTATACACCCAGTGTGTACCATGGACCATGGTTAACAACCATAGGCCGTGGGGTGGTATATGGCAGGAAATCGGTGCATAGCTGTTCATTCCAGTCATCTTGGGCCACAATGCACTCACAAGTTAAAATCCCAGATAAAATATATGCTCTTCTAATATTGTTTTTGAGTCGTTTGAAACATATTTTTTTTTTGTTAAGATGAGTGGATATCAAGAAACTTCAAAAAACTAAATCCGACCCACTATAAACGACGGTCCCCTAACCTTTTCAAAAGTCACATAAATTCTCACATTCTGCGCGAAAAGCTCAATGAAAAGTGTCCCGAGGTGATATTTCCACGCAATCTCACAACAAATCTCCGCCGCCGTGGTGTAATAAATAATAATATCGCAACGATTACATTTCAAACCTCGCTTTACTTTTCACATGCTGCACGAAAAAGCCTAAAGCATAAAGAAGCGTAAAGCGTAAAGAAGAGAGTCCCGCCCTGACCTGTGCACGTAACCTCCCACTCCGCCTGACCACCGCCCCCTCTCGTCCGCTGCTCAGGATGTGCGGTGGACCCGTGCCCGCCGGGGCAGGTCCACGCCAACGCCACCGCGCTGGAGTGCGTGCCGGCCGCCGCCTGCCGCACGGTCTGTCTTGCCGTCGGCGACGTCGTCTACTACGAGGGCGACAAGATGGCCGAGGACGCCTGCCACACTTGGTGAGTGGTGCGGTTTTATTTATTTTTATATTTTTTATTCAACGACTGGTAATGCAGTTTTACATGAAGAAGGTCAATACTATGATTGCTTTTTACATTTCTTGTCTTGCTCTGTGTCTTTTGAGTATGCATCTAGGGAATAAAAACAGTTTTTAATAAATACGCTCTTAGCATAATAAACGTTTTGCTTTCTTTACTTTTGATTGATTCTGGCAACTTCTTGAAGAGTTTTGCACCCATTTCAGTAGGGCCTCTGGACCATTTATTAGTTTCATCAGTTTTAGGTTTCTCGCTGCGCTCGGTCGCGGTCAGACTGTGTTTGCCCCTCTCAGTGATGTGCTTCTTTCGGCATGATCACTCGATTACTCTGCAGAGTGGTTTTTGCTCAGGTGTCTCAAGTGGTGTCGAGGTTAGACCGGTGCTAAAGCAGGCAGCGTAGCTTTGCGAAACGTCGCGAAAAGTTTGAGTCTGGGAGCTTAGCATGCAATACCCAGTAAACTAGTTTTTACCGAACGGTTTGGCAACATTGGAAACACCAGTTCTCGTGAGATCACCGAAGTTAAGCAACAACGCGCTGAGTCAGGTGTTTGACGGGTGACCATCATGGACATGGTCAGTTCTGTTCGGGAGAGAGGTTGGAGGGTTTGAAGTTAGTACAACAACTTTACTCGCCTTGCTTATCAACCTCTCGACAGCACGGATTAGTGGAGGAATCCTGCTTTTCGAGTTGTACCGTCCTTCGGAAGGGACGTAAACCCCTCGGTGCTTTTCGACAGGAGTAGGCTACGTGCCGGCACCGGGTTTCCCATCCTCCCTTCTAGACTAGGTTAGGTTCATCATCACCCTCATCATCACCATTTCATTCACCGACGCCATTAGACCAGTGCCAAAGGGCCAGTTGTCAAAACAGTGCGTCGTTAAGCATCAATAATCAATCAATCATCAATCAACTAGTTTCATCTGAAAATAACCTTTAATGATTAGGATTGGACATGAGTCTTAAAGAAGCAACAGGTGCCGATACTTTCCCGGAAATAAAAGTTTATTTTGATTTGTAGATTTTGTACTTGTTTTTCTTTTCAACTTAGAAATGGTTAGAAGTAGTGAGACTGTACCATCGATTGCCGGGAGCAAAGCCGTATCCACCTCAACCACCCCACCGCTGCATACCGCTGCGTGTGACGATTGCATCGTCGTTAACTCCGCCGCCGTCTGCCGCAGCTTCTGCTCGCGGCACAAGGAGACGTGCTCGGGGACCCCGTGCCCGGCCACGACGACCACGACTACCACAACGACGACGACAGTGCCGATCACAATGGTTAACAACCCAGAGGACCCCGGCTGCGTTTCCGGCTGGTCGGGCTGGTTCAACTCGCACCGCGGCAAGGGCTTCGGCGATCACGAGCCGGTGCCTAGCAAGCTGCAGCTGATGGTGAGACCTGTGTGATTGTGCAAGCGATGCCTTCGTTGACATCCGTTTAAAATGTCGGGAAAGACGTTGAGTTCTGCAAGCTTTAGTTAACGGTGGGCACTGCACGATTATGCAAGCGATGCCTTCGTTGACATTTGTATTCCGAAAGAAACTTGTAGGCTTGTTCCTTTAGAGAAGTGCCCAGTGATTGACAATGCTGCTATCTTGTAGGTGCCCGATTTTCTACTTGTGTAGAAGCAAGACTCGTTCTAGCTCGTTCCTCGTGAGAGGTACGGGTCGGACAAGTCCGATATTGAGAAATCGGTGTAACTGGTGGAAGCTTACGCCAGTAGGCAATCGGTGATGGGATAGCTGAGCAGGAAAAATGTGCGTCCGAACCGGGACATGAACCCGGGACCTTCCGCTTGCCGGGCGGTTGCTCTGACCACTGAGCTATCCGGCCGAACAAGATTCATGCCTTCGCTGGGTGAGGAAAGGGCTCTCTCGGGAGAGAAGGGGAGTCGCTTCTTCAAGTACGATGTTCGTTGCATCTCTCCCGTAGCTCCTGCTTATAAATGAATGTTAAAAATATTTAACAAATTGTTCTTGGTACCAGCCTGGCTGTAACCATGACACTTTACTTAACTTGGACTTATTTCCAGGGTTGAAAATGTTGTATAACCTACGGAAATAGTAGTAAGACTTCGTAACTCATTCGATGCAAGAAGCATGAGTCTGTCAAGTTGGCTAAGTAGCTAAGTATAGTGGTAAGAACTGATGTTTAACTTAGACCTACCTAGTGAAAAGGGCTGAAAATCAGCAATCAGAGATAAAAACTGTGAACTACTACAAAAAGTCTGGTTGTGGCTAAGTGGAGTGATAAGAAGAACCTATGTTTAACGTAGAAGTAGTGAAAAGGGTCGAAAATCGGCAATATTACAGAAAAAATTTCTGGTTGTCATTGTTGCATTCTGCCCCTCAAGACCCCTCCGCGTGAAAATGCAAGAAAACGCGTCGCCCACCAAGCGATTCCGTCATCGCCTGTTTGTTTGAACGTCGCTCGTCTCGGTGTTCCAGCAAGCGGGCGGCGGGCGGGGCGTCTGCACGAAGGCGGACATGTCGGGCGTCCGATGCCGCACGTCGGACACGCACAAGTCGGCGACCGACGTTGGCCAGGACGTCACGTGCAGCCTGGACGGAGGGCTCACCTGCAAGGGGAAGTGCCACGACTTTGAGGTAACTCACCAGTCACCGGGCTGCCGAATGTTGGGAAGGCTAGGCGAAATCGGCCGTCAAAGCGCTAGTTGCGAAGCTGGCTGATTGGGTGACGATAAAGTTAACAAGTGTGGTTATTATCACCTACAAAAATACTCTTGTATGTCAGTCAGTTGACACTTGAGATTGAGCATCAGTGGCAAACAAAGTCTTCTAAATGTTACGTAAGATGATGTAATAGAGGCGGCGCTGACGATTCTGTTGCCAGCTCAATAATACTATTATTTTAGATTCCGATTCATATTCTATATTTATTATTTATTGTATTCTACAACCTAGATAAAAATGCAGTGAGACTGTCTCGTCCAGAATTCTTCCTTTCACAGCCAGTCACGTCAAGCATATTCGATTTCTGATAGATGAAATAACAGATTTACATAAAATGCTTTTCTTTCAATGAGCAAAGAGCTATTACCATGAAATAGCTGATAATTATCCTTCATTTTTTGATTGGGGTTATCAAACCCTATGTCTGGTACGTTCCCTCATCCTGTTGATTTAACCGTTTGTGCGAACTAATCCTTCATCAAACAGCTATTTTATTCGACCGTACCCGAATGACACGCAAACCCACGCGACGAGCCGTGAAAACCGATATCCGCCTCGAGTTTCCGAGTACTTCCGAACACGTTTGTGAACGTCCGCAGATCAGCGTGCTGTGCGAATGCGCGCCGCCGCCGCCGCCCGCCAAGTCGGAAGCGGCGTGCGACGCGAGCCGCCCGAACGAGGAGCACCCGTCGGACTGCCACCGGTTCTACCACTGCGGCGTTCGAGCCGACGGCGGCGTCGAACGCGTCGAGAAGACGTGCGGCGCGCACATGATGTACAACCCGTCGACGATGACCTGCGACTGGCCGGCGGTGGTCGCCGAGATTCGCCCGTTCTGCGGAGGTGAGTGATCTATGACCTGTATCACCGTTTATGCACCTGCTTGCTCGGAGAGCGTACTTTACCACAGGGAGCGCTAGTGTTCGAAACGGCTGCTTTGCGTTACCAACTTCACACAACTGAAATGTGGAATGTTACCCACACTTTTTTAGATTAGAGTCGGTTAATTTAATATCAGTCTACTTACAGATATAATCGGATCAGTGAATGTATTTAAGTCATGGATATTGTCTTATTACTAGGTAAACGATTAGTAGAGCCTACACTCGTTGCAGGATGAGCGAGCCGTAATCTCCACGAGGAAATCCAAACGGAAAACATTTGACAATCATATAATAAACCGAATATAAATCGGTATTGAAACCATTTAGAGGAAAATAAGTAATTTTATTTTTCTGATTAGCAAAATACTTCATGCACGAATCTGAAACTAAGGCAATTTGTTTAACTTGTTATCATATATATTCAATCCATATTTGGTGCGGATCGGTTAATTAGTTACGAAGCTAGTACCAAAAAACTGAAAAATTAGCGGTTTTTTGCTCATAAAAACAAAATGGCTGACCAAATTTTGCTTTAAAACTATACAGTACCTCGCTGAGTCACCGCGAACGTTTTTGCCAAATTTCGTAACGATCTGTGACCTTTAAGTAGGGCTGCTCGTTTTTGTTACAAACAAAAAAAAAATCCAAACGCTTTTTTTCCCCCTATGTTGTTAAATTGAAGGATTTCGCTCGCTTTGCTCGCTCATCCAAAAAGCCTATGTGTTAGTTTCATGATCGACATCTTGAGATCCTGCTATTCCTGCTATTGCGGCCAGTTTTTTGGTACGGTCTCTCCCTGTATTGACTCTCCACTGACCAAAACCCAGTCTTACAATTTTAATAACTTTGGGCTGAAGTTATACGATTGCGTTGAAATTAACTCTGGGAGTCGAGTTAAATACCGTGCACCGCTTTGCTCACCCTAACCCCGCTTCTGTGCAGCGATCCACGTCCCCACGAAGCCGACGCCGACGCCGGCGCCGCGCTGTGTCGACGGCTGGTCCGACTGGTTCAACTCGACGCGAACGCCGGCGGGAGACTTCGAACTCATCGAGGACTTTGCGGCGGCCGAAGCGCTGCCCTGCGCTCGATCGCAGATCACGGACATCGAGTGCCAGTACATCCGGCTGGGCGGTGAGTGCCGACGGTGACATACGCTGGATATCGAGTGAAACTTGACGCATTTAGGCTTATTGACGACCAACTTAGCCGTAGCTTTTCACGTAGACGCAAACTTAATGAAAAGGCGCACATTTAAAACAAATGACTTTGCTGTAATAAATACGCCAATCAGATTCTGAACCAGCACCATTTTTTCAGCTTGTTTCCATCGATAATTACCTCAAAAGTAAATGATGAGCCCGATCATTGATCGTTGGAAGCCTCAAGAGAAAATATTAGTTTCGGCTAACCTGATAGCTGACTTACAACAAAAATACACCGTCACTTGGCTCGACTAACCGTCGAAATCCAGCAGTCTGCTTAAAGCTGAAGTTATTAAGCCTGTTGTGAATGCTCTTATGTGCATGTGTACTTTTGTGTAATATTAAGTTTACGACGTAAGATGGTTGTGAATGGGCCTTTATAATTAGATGTAGGTATTTAGAGCCCTTGTTCGATTATGATTGTGGTTGTGCGGTGTTTTCTTTGACATGAATGGTTTTTGGTTCTGAAAAGGACCAAAAACCAGGAAAAACAGGACCAGGAAAAGGGGCAAACTCAGCACTGTCTTAACCATCACTTATAGCCGATACACACGACGTGTTATCAACGCGGGAGTTGAACGCGTCGCGTTGAAAAATGCCGCTTTGGCCGTTCACACGAGTAGGCACCGCCACGCGTTGCGAGCTCGAATTTCACGAAATTCACTCGGTTGACAGCGACGATAACAGCTGGTCTCGTTGCTAGTCACGGAGCAAGATCCTTCTGATTGGTTAATATCTCACGCTTTGGGATCCTGCCCGTTCATTGGTTAAGACCCACGAGTTGAACTCGTTTGAATAGAGCCCGGGTCTATTATACAAACGCGTTGTCAACGCGACGAGCTGGGCATTCACACGACGCTTTTCAACGCGACGCGTTCAACTCGCGCGTTGATAACGCGTCGTGTGTATCGGCTATTAGACATTTGTCTAGAGATTTTTCATAGAAATGGGCATACAAATTAACAAAATTTAGCCAATAAATAGCTAATTAAGCTGAATACTTAAGTTGTTAATTGAAGAGATGATGGAAAGTTAGGCAGCTTATAGAAGTGATGAAAACGGTAGTTGAAATGGTCACACAAAACCGTGAAAATGCATAAATCTGGCTAAACGTAGCAAAGACACATAAAACAAATAAAACCAAAACTGTTCAGAATGAGACGTGGCAGAAGCTAGACGCGACTTTACCGTAGCCAGATTTTCAATTGGTTGTCGTTAATCGAGCGAGGCCTGACGACGCTGGTGTTCTGACGGCAGCCGGCGGCACCAAGTCGTCAAAGGGCGGCCGTCGGAGGGGCAAGCCGGAGTTCGTCGACTATCGGGAGAGCGACAACGACGTCGTCTGCTCCAAGGAGGTGGGCCTGCGCTGCGAGAACGCCAAGCAGAAGTGCGAGGACTTCACCGTCCGACTGCTCTGCTCCTGCCGTGAGTTGCTCTCGCCGGAAACCCTATTATAATGGATCTTCAACGACACATACTGCTGGAAAAAATCCAGTATGTTTTCTTTTTGTGTTTCTGTTTGCGTTCTACAGGCCAAACGCCTCGACCGATCTTGATGACATTTCTTAGATACCTTAGTTTTCTCTCAACTTAGACCCTGTACTATTTTCAGCTCATTCCATTAACAAAATTTTATAAAAATTAGTTTTTTCAAGTCACTAAATCAGCTGTTACCTTCTAGGGCTTTGCGCACACTCAAAATAATCGTTTCTAGCAACGGCGCAAATATTACACTCATCTACAACACGGTTGACAATCATAATAATAGGTAACAATGAACACATGGGTCCCTTTGATTTCTCGGCCAAGTTTTTCACTAGATTAATTGCCATCTTGATGCGGAATGACCATGATTTTCATCCTCAGATGTGCCGCCCCCGGTTGTGAAAGTGACTCCGCCTCCAACACCGGAGACTACTTCAGGTAAAATGGTCGACGTTACTCTTATTTGCAAGTGGCTCAATACGGCGTCAAAGTCTTGATGTACAATGCTCTCTCCACATGGCTATAGAGATCGCTTTCAGTGGTAAGACATGATAAAGTGTCTCAATACGGCATCAAAGCCTCGCTGTAAGAAGCGTTGTCCCTGGCTATAGAGATCAGTGGGAAGACATCATAAAGTGTCTCATTACGGCATCAAAGTCTAGCTGTACGAAGCGCTATCCACGGCTATAAAGATCAGTAGGAAGACATGATAAAGTGTCGCAACTCAATATAGCTTCAAAGTCTCGCTGTACGAAGCGCTATCCATGGCTATAGAGATCAGTGAGAAGACATGATAAAGTGTCCCAATATGGCATCAAAGTCTCACTGTACGAAGCGCTATCCATGGCTACAGAGATCAGTGGGAAGACATGATAAAGTGTCCCAATACGGCATCAAAGTCTGTACGAAGCGCTATCCATGGCTCAGTGGTTTAGATCCACGATAGAGAACAGCATAGCTTCGTGAAATGTCGAGAAAAGGAGTTTTGTAGTTTGTGGAGATGCCCAGTCAAATAGCTCTCCTGATCGGCGGCGTCCGATTGCAGCGTGCCCGCCTGGCGAGACGTTTTCTACGTGCGCCGTGCCGTGCGCGCAGACCTGCTCGTACTTCACGTTCGAGCTGCGCCGCCGGGGCCAGTGCGCGCCGGGCGCCGCGTGCGTCGAGGGCTGCGTCGACGCCGCGCGCGCCGCCTGCCCGCCCGGCCATCGGTGGCGCGACGAGCGGAGCTGCGTCGCAGAGCGCGACTGCATGTGTCGCGACAACAACGGCAAGCCCGTCAAGGTGGGTCAACGTGATCTGATGTCTGGAGACTAAGCTAAAGTCTAAAACAAATATTTTAAACTAGAAATGTCAAAAAGTCACAAGTCCCGAGCTCCCGCGCCAGAATTCTACGTTGTACCGGACCAACAAGTTGATGGAAATCGTGTGGCGCGGCGCGAGGAGTGGGTTACCAGCCGCCAGCCGGCCGGAGAGACCTGCTAGGATTAGGAGCTAGGATTAGGAGCTAGGAGTAGGAGTTAGGAGCTAGGAGCTTGGAGCTAGAGGCTAGGAGTTAGGAGTAGGAGCTAGGCGATCAGGATTTGCTTACGTTCTATATCGCTTTTTTGCTACGCAATTTGCATTACTAAAACCCTGAAGAAAAATTATCTATTCTCTTGATGATTCAACGCATCAATGTAGCAAGTAAGCTAAGAGTATCGAAGTCGACTGAATTCGATCGAGTGGGGAATTCGAAAGGTGTCTTTGACAAGTGAGACGAGATGAGGTCTCCACTTTTGTCAAAAACTGGATGCTTCCATCTGATCTCACCTGGATAAGCGGTTATCTGATCAGCTGATAGCTGCCGAGTGGCAAGCAAGTCGAGGCTAACCTGTTTTTAGAATGGCTAGAGTTCGGTTTTGCTCTGATCTGAAGCGTTTGCGGCCCTGAGAAGGACCCAGACGAGTGTCGACGTTTCGTCCGCGTTGGCGCGGACATCTTCAGGATTCTTACGACCGGAAACGCTTCAAATCGGAGCAAAACCGTACTCTCGCCATTCCACGGCTCCGAAGCACTCCGCCTTTCTAACCTGTATTTCGTTGGTGGCCGGCAGCCGGGAGCGGTGGTGCGCGAGTCTGCGTGCGAGGTCTGCCAGTGCGTGAGCAACGAGTACGTGTGCGACGCGTCGTCGTGTGCCACCGTCGACGGCGAGTCGCACGCCCAGGTCAACGAGTCGTACGCCCCGCTCATCGTTACCTTCCCGCCGTTCGTCACGTTCACCGGACGGTGAGGCTCGCGACGGCGTTGGGAACGCCATCGAATTTCTGGGGGGGTGGTGATCGTGGAAGAAAAGGCCTGTTCCACTCGGAGAAAATTGACGTCAGATATCCACTGGATCTACTACCAGCTAGGATAAAAAATACTAAATAAATCTGCTAAATAAATAAGGAAGATAGGTAGGGAAATCACAAGCCGAATTGCTCTACCTGGCTTTAGCGAGTGGGTATTATGGCGTCATTTTGATTGAATGGAATAGGTGTTTTATCGCTGTTTCACTGTCATCTGCAAAATTGGGTTCCCTCACCATTTTATTTATTTATTTTATTTTAACTATACCCATCACCATTTCATTCACCGACGCCGTTAGACCAGTGCCACAGGGCAAGTTGTCAAAACAGTGCTTCGTTAAACACCAGTCCCGGGTTTCCCCTTCTCCCTTCTAGGCTAGGTTAGGTTCATTATCACTCTTCCATTCACCGACGCCGTTAGACCAGCGCCACGGGGCCAGTTGTCAAAACAGTGCGTCGTTACACATAAAACAATCAATCTTGTCTCTCCCCAGCGAGCCCACGACGCTTCCCGCCGGCGCCCACGTTTGGGAAACGACGACGGCGGCAGAAGCCGAGGCTACGACGTTCATCTTCTACGAGACGACGCCGTTCATCGTCGTGCCGACTACGGCGACGCCGCCCCAGGAGTGCAACGAGGACATGTGAGTTCTGTTCGGAGACCGTTAGACAAAACCGGGTCTGATTTCTCGGCGTCGTCGCTTAACCAACGTCATTGCATTAGTGAAGCTACTAGGAACAGGGTGCATTAGACTTCTCTGAGCTGCTAATGATTCTGTGGGGTGTTCTTGATCTGATCAATGATGAATTGATGAGTGTGATTTACTCACTTTTAATTGCAGCTAATATAATACAATACCTACATGTGGTGGAGGAAATGATGCAACTTACTTGAATTAACGCTAGTTTGGTTGTTGGGTCTTTTGCTCTGCCGGTTTCATTGGTATTTGGTCTTACAGAGACTGAAAATGTGAGAAACACAGTGTCAGCATTTGCATGCTAATGTCTATGCATTTATCAGCTAAATGCGTTGATACAAGCTGCTAGCATTGAAAGTTGTAGTCTGTAGAAGTAGAAGTAGAATAATATCTACTATTGTAACTTTTTAACGGTGACTTTTGGCATATTATTTATGCATAAGCTTAAGGTGGATCCGTACTTTTTCCGTACAGTTTTTCTATTGTTTTTGATTTGGTAAAATTTTACTCATATGTGGTCATATGCCGGAAGGAAATATTAAAAAAAATATTTTTAAAAATATTTTGCTGGAAATTTTCCGGAAAATTAAAAAATTAGTATGGAAAATTACGCTTGCTGATCTGTCTCTTGTCCCGCTAGGGGGGAGTATCAGTCGTCCGATCGAAATGAAATTAGTATTTATGGAATGTCCAAACTTCAGGGATTATAATAAGACACTTAATTCAATTCGCGCTGACATTCTCTAAATTTTGTCAATGGTTAAAATATGACGTAAATTTGCCAATTTTTTTGCTTTGTTTCAAAATTTGTTACTGAAAAAGTATGCAGTTCTAAACTTTCACCTTCCTTTATTGGCAAGCTGCAAGTGTCTTGATCGAAAAAAAAAATAGTCAAGAATGATTTCACCAATATTTAGACCTAATTGAGGGAAGGAGTGGTGGCATGTTTACCAAACAAATTTTCACATTTTCCGGAAAATTTCCAGTAAAATATTTTTAAAAATATTTTTTTGAGTATTTCTTTCCGGCATACACCACATCTGAGTAAAATTTTACCAAAACAAAAACAATAAATTTCTGTACGGATCCACCTTAATAACATGTTTGGTGGAACTTCTTAATCAAAGACGACAAATAAATCAAGACCCAAGTGACAAGTATTTGACATCATATTTCATTCAGTGGAATAGGTCTCTTCTGAATAACTGTACGGTTTTTTTTTCCGGAGTTTAAATACGACGTTCAACTTGTTTGTCTTTGCGGTTAGGTTCGAGTACCTGGTGGAGACGTTGGACCCGTACGCGCTGACGGCCAGCAGCAGCCTGGCGCCGCAGTACGAGCCGCGTAACGGCAAGCTCAGCTCGAAGACCTCGCCGACGTCGGGCGGCAGCTGGGTGCCCGCCGAGATGAACAACGACCAGTTCCTCCAGGTAGCGTTGTTGCCCTCGACCAGTTGCCGATAGTCTTCGAGTAAAGTTGAACGCAGTTCAAGAGCATGCCTACGACAGGTTGCCGATCGGCTGCGTCTTCTGGCAAATAGACCTATTCCACTCGGAAAATAATGACGTCATACACCGACTAAGCGTACCTTCCATCAATTTTTAATAATATATAATTACCTCCGCTAACTAACCAAAGAAGATAGCGAAACACAACCCGAATGGCTTTGCCGAGTGGGCATTATGACGTCATTTTGACATGATAGAATAGATGTATTGTCAGCAGGGTTGGGTTTATACGTGTCTAAAACCCTTTTATACGTTAGACGTATTATACATACGTATTATACGTAAAAAACGTATAAAACCTACGTATAAAACCATTTTTTCCGGAAACTGTTCAATTTTACATCTCCTGCAAACATTTGAATTTTGGTGTCCTTTGGATCACCTTCAGTGATGAGTTGAAATTGAAATTGGTCGTACGTTCACAACCCTCTCCGCAACCGCTTAACATTCTTAACCGCTTAACAATCAAAAAACTTTTCAAATACCACCCTTTAAAAGTATCAGAATCAAGAAATTCAAACATTTCGTCAGATGAGTACTGAATTTTTCTACAAAATTTTTAGGAACTAACTTCAATCAAATTTTTATTTTTGCAATATAATATAAGTACTTATGTATTCATCCCAGTGGAGGTTGTTAGTGATATTTACTCCCAAATATTTGCACTTGTCTACATGTTGCAGAACTTCATCACTTAGCGTTAGCTTATATTGATAAAATTGGACATTTTTGTTTGTTTGTAAATTTGATCAGTTTGATCAGAATGTGTATCAGAGAGAGGACAGAATCCAAGATAGAAAAAATGTAAAAGTATCAGTGATTTTGATTCTCCAGATACTATTTCTAGAACTTCTGTATAGTAAAACATAGATTACGTATTATACCTAAAAAAACGTATAAAACGTCCATGTATAATACGTATGTATAATACAGTATAATACGTACGTATAATACGTGTTTTATACGTTACGTATAATACCTACCCAACTCTGATTGTCAGCCCAATAATCAGTCGCGTCGGCAGCCCGTTCGTCGTGCAGACGTCGACTCTGTGCCACACAAAGCAACACAACGCTGCAATCCGTTGTGTGCATCGCCAGTCCGTCGCGTCGGCAGCCCGCTCGTCGTGCAGCCATCAACTTTAAGCCACCGATTGCAATCTGTCGGAAAAAATGAGAGCATCGTCAGCGTGTCGTCTGAATCGCCCGCCCGTAGCGTCGGCTACGTAGGCCCTACGGCAAGGGCAACGATACGATCCGTTGCCGAGCGGACGACATAAAACCGCCGCCGCCGCGTTTCCTTGCAGGTGGACTTGGGCCGCGTGGAGCCGATCTATGGCGTGGTCGTGCAGGGCAGCCCGATCGCCGATGATTACGTCACGTCGTACCGGGTGCTGGTCGGCACCGAGCCCGGATCGTTCAGCTACGTCACCGACAAGCACCGCCAGCCCGCCGTGAGTCACGCCACGCGTCGTACTTTTCTTTGAATCTAGTTAGAGGTTCATTCCGGGACCAAACCTTAATGGTGGCTGTTAGAGTGAGCAAAGATAAGCTTTAAACGGTTGTTATTATTTGTTAAAATGGTTTTTTTTAATCATTAGGCAGCCCCCCAAAGCAAGGGGCTCCCAAAGACTTTACTGCTCAGCCTTTACCCGACTTAGGGTCGATTTTACAATGTTCAGATGGCTCTATGAGTGAATGAAAACTTGCTTTCAGCAGTTGATACGATATATTTAAACCCCACTGAAAAGAAAATAGGTTTTCAATCATTAAATCTGTCAACGATGCGAAACCTGGTGGGTTTTCTGGAAGTTATTGATGAGCGTAACGAGCGTAGCGAGTGAAGCGAAATCTTCAAGTACACTTTACTGCTAAAAAAAAATCCGGAATGTAGATTTGGACCTTCGTTTTCTCTGAACTTAGATCTGCCACGTTTTTGAAGCAAATCGGAAGAGTAAATTTTATGTTATTATGTTTTTACGAAATTTTTCAGTTTTTCCAAAACACGTTTTGCACTCTACAGGCCAAACTTCTGAATTTAATTTGACGAAACTTTCAGGAAATGTTGACCCTCACGATTTAATGTTTGTGTAAAAATTTCATTGTTGTATGTGAAGCACTTTTCTTGAAAATGGCGCTTTTATGACGATTTTTTGCGATTTTTTTAGCGTTTTTTCAGTTTTTTGCAACTTAAGCAACTTTATCTTCAACCGATGTTCATAAAATTTTCTGTGTACATTAAAAATCGTAAAAAGAAGATACTATATTAATTTGAACCAAATCAATTGAATAGTTTTTCTTTAAATCGATTTTTACGTTTTTAAATATTCAAATGTCATTGAGAAAACTGCTAAATTCTTACTGGACATGTTAAATTGATCATAAAAGCCTCTAGGCTATGCGCACACTCAATGTAATTGCGTTGAGGGTGAGCGTAAATATTACGCTCATCCACAACACGATTATATGAGTGTTCGCATAGCCTAGTTTATGCTCCATACAGCCAAAATGCACAAATTAGGTTTCTCTGTTTTTTTATTTGAACCACCTAAATGCAAATACTTGTTGCATGTACAGTAAATATTTATTATTGGAAACAAAGTATAGAATCAAAATTTAGTAGCCGTACTGGGTTTTTATTCGTTATGTCGCGTCTACAAATAATGCAACTTCCCGTCGTAAACACATTTATTGGTAAGAGAAATACAACGGGAGTTAGGCTCGATGGTTGGAATGTAGCAAACGTAAAGATGATCAAAAACACGTCTTGCCGGAATCGTAATTTGGTGTAGAATCATAAAAACAACGTTTCCCAGAACAATCAACTCTCTCCCCGCAGACTTGGATGTTTGTTGCCCTCGGCAACTCCCCGGAGAACGTTTCTTCCCACAGTTATTTTGTTATTTTGTTTTGATATTTTGATTGTGCCGTTCTCACTCGTTCCGCCGCCCGCGCAGGTTTTCCGCGGGCCGATCGACTCGACGTCGCCGTCGCGGCAGCTGTTTGCTTCGCCGACAGAGGCGCGCTTCGTGCGCTTCAACCCGAGCACGTTCCACGGCGCGATGGCGATGAGGGTCGACGTCATCGGCTGCGGCGGGGCCGACGAGTTCACCACGCCGCCGCCGACCACCGTCTCGCCCGGTGAGCGCCGAGTCCACGGCTGTCTCCTCCCGAATCCAGCGTGTACCCACTTCTCATCATAAAAAATACTCAAGTTATCCGGCAATGAATGGTATCTAGCAGCAATCTTTCATGGAAATTACTAAATCAAACTAGTGCTTGCTCAGAATATCGCCTTCTTGATAACATTCGTAAGTAATGTATGTCATGATGGAATATAGCTGGCACCAGTCACTGCGTTGATTCCGAAGTTTCATATTCCTTGATCATTGTGTCGATGCCTTGTGCGCTAAAGGTCGCTAGTGTTGCTGCTTTGTCAGTTGCGTGTGATCCTGTCCTCTAACCCATGTTTAATTTCCTTGTGCGTTACAACCATGCATTGTGCGTATGCTTATGTCAATTGTGGGTGGCCCTGTAACATACCCACGCAAGCAAATGAGCAAATCGTGATCATTGCTTAACCCGGTCCTGTTTCCCTCGTAGAAGTGTGCGAGGACGACATGGGCCTCGGCAACGGCATGATGTCGGACCAGCAGATATCTGTGTCGTCGGTGCTGGACGGCGACCTGGACCGCTACGGCCCTGCCCAGGTCCGAATCGACGGAGATGGCTGGATGCCCGAGACCGAGGTCAACCCCTGGATCATGGTGAGTCGAGGCCGCTCGTCCGGTCTGTAACATCGAGACCACCGAACAGTTCGCCATGGTGGGAACACCGGTTCGCGTGAGAGTACCGAAGTTAAGCAACATTGCGCTGAGTTAGGTGTTTGATGGGTGACCATCATCATCAGATGGGTGACCGTGGGTGAGTTTGGTTGTCAAGTGCATCCACAGTACCTACCCAATCTGCAGAAAAATATGCGCGTTTCGACTTGCTACACAAACAATGGCCAAATTTTGTTGACACGTTTTCAAAAACAATTTCCAGGTAAAAATATACTGGATAGGATGAGGATTTTTTTTGAATTCATGTGTATGCTAATGGTTGCTTAATTCTGTCCACAAACCCGGGGTGCGATGGGGTGAAAAGTGTAGTAAGATGAATGAACTTGGTGTGATTCGAACCTAAATGCAAATTCTCTTTGCATGTACTGTAGATATTTATAATTAGAAAATTAGTATCCATTCCACAGTTGGTTATCCTTTTAGCATAACCTTGGACAGGTGAAAAGATCCGGGTTGAAATCCCGGTACGGATACAAATTTTAGAATAGATATTTCGTTTCTAATAATAATGACAAATGAACTTTTACTTTTTCAAGACTCATATCTCTTCCTAATCTTAGCACATTAGTTTTCCTGATAACGAACAAACTTGTTTATGGAAAGTCGGAGTGGTTCAGAGCCGTAGATTGTTGAATTGAGAGTGTACGGTTTGGCTCTGTTTAAACGTTGTGGCGGTCGTAAAACGTTCCACGTTGTGGCGGTACAGCACCGGGGCGAGATCGGTCCTCCTGGACCGATGGATTTTTTTTGAATTCATGTGTATGCTAATGGTTGCTTAATTCTGTCCACAAACCCGGGGTGCAATGGGGTGAAAAGTGTAGTAAGATGAATGAACTTGGTGTGATTCGAACCTAAATGCAAATTCTCTTTGCATGTACCGTAGATATTTATAATTAGAAAATTAGTATCCATTCCACAGTTGGTTATCCTTTTAGCATAACCTTGGACAGGTGAAAAGATCCGGGTTGAAATCCCGGTACGGATACAAATTTTAGAATAGATATTTCGTTTCTAATAATAATGACAAATGAACTTTTACTTTTTCAAGACTCATATCTCTTCCTAATCTTAGCACATTAGTTTTCCTGATAACAAACAAACTTGTTTATGGAAAGTCGGAGTGGTTCAGAGCCGTAGATTGTTGAATTGAGAGTGTACGGTTTAGCTTTGTTCAAACGTTGTGGCGGTCGTAAAACGTTCCACGTTGTGGCGGTACAGCACCGGGGCGAGATCGGTCCTCCTGGACCGCCCCCTGGAGCATATAAAGCAGCATCCAGCGGCTAATCATCATCACAGCCCTGAAGATGTCCACGCCATCGCGGACGAAACGTCGACAATCGACGAGGTTCTTTGTAGGACCGCCACAATGTTTCAACAGAGCAAAACCGAACACTCTCAATTAAACTCGTTGATGCGTTAGTCGACGACCACTCAATCGCGTTCTCGGCTTCGGACAGTTTGACTTCCTGGAGCCTCGCAACCTGACGGGAGTCGTGACGAAGGGCGCGAAGGGCGGCGGCCGCTGGGTCGAGGCGTTCAAGGTCAAGTACAGCCACGACCAGCTCGGCTGGAACCCCATCGTCGACATCGACTTCAACGACCGGGTGAGTCGGACGCGCGCAACGACCAAGGCGAGCGTTTCAAGTTAGAAGTTTTGGAGGTGTTTGACTGGGTTCAGGTGATTGTTGTGGTAATTTTGTTTGAGTTTTGGTTTAGTCGGGGACTTTATTGAAGACACTTGAATTTGATAAAGCATAAAATCTATCAAGGATAAGGTCGTACTCAATAAGTGGCCCCCAATTTACATTTCACAGACTCGTGAAACTAAATTCGTAAGAAACTATAACAAAATAAAATATCGACGTCAAACACTAGAACAGTGGGTAAATGTTTTGTTTACCACTCACACAGTCTAGCTTTGTAGTAAAATTATTAGGAAACAGTTTTATACTGATACAGTTGGAAAAAAATGTAAATGGTGACTGAAAATTTATTTGGCGTTGGTAATTGTATTTACTACTAGCGCTGAGAGGACAGGGTTATTCTTAGATGTAAGCTTTGCAAAACATCACAAAAACCATCAAGCTTAACCATCCGCTACCCAAGTCCACCAATGTCTTGTGTATGTTTTCCTGCTATGAGATTTATTTCACTGCATTTTACTGCATTTTCACTTCATTTTACTGCCTACTGCCCAAAACAGTGAATGAGCCATAGTTCCTAAAATTTGACAGAGAATATTTTTAAATTTTTTCATAAAACTTAATTGAAATCGCAGGTTTTCCCGGCGAACTTTGATGATAGCACGCCGTCGACGATCATGTTTGACGTTCCGATCCAAGCCCGCTTCCTGAAGGTGATACCTGTCAAGTGGCACGAAGGCATCGCCCTGCGTTGCAACGTTCTTGGCTGCTACCTGCCCTATCGTGAGTACATTTGCGATGCTCACTCTCTTCGAGCTTCGAGCAAGGCTTGGTTGGGATACCTTCGAGCAAGGCTAGGTTGGGATACCTTCGAGCAAGGCAAGGTTGAGATACCTTCGAGCAAGGCTAGGTTGGGATACCTTCGAGCAAGGCTAGGTTGGGATACCTTCGAGCAAGGCTTGGTTGGGATACCTTCGAGCAAGGCTTGGTTGGGATACCTTCGAGCAAGGCTAGGTTGGGATACCTTCGAGCAAGGCTTGGTTGGGATACCTTCGAGCAAGGCTTGGTTGGGATACCTTCGAGCAAGGCTTGGTTGGGATACCTTCGAGCAAGGCTAGGTTGGGATACCTTCGAGCAAGGCTAGGTTGGGATACCTTCGAGCAAGGCTAGGTTGGGATACCTTCGAGCAAGGCTAGGTTGGGATACCTACGAGCAAGGCTTGGTTGGGATACCTTCGAGCAAGGCTAGGTTGGGATACCTTCGAGCAAGGCTAGTTTGGGATACCTTCGAGCAAGGCTAGGTTGGGATACCTTGAGCAAGGCTAGATTGGGATACCTTTGAGAAAGGCTAGGTTGGGATACCTTCGAGCAAGGCTAGTTTGGGATACCTTCGAGAAAGGCTAAGTTATTATACCTTTCAGCAAGGCTAGTGGGATACCTTCGAGCAAGGCTAGGTTGGGATACCTTCGAGCAAGGCTAGGTTGGGATACCTTCGAGCAAGGCTAGTTTGGGATACCTTCGAGCAAGGCTAGGTTGGGATACCTTCGAGCAAGGCTAGGTTGGGATACCTTCGAGCAAGGCTAGTTTGGGATACCTTCGAGCAAGGCTAGGTTGGGATACCTTCGAGCAAGGCTAGTTTGGGATACCTTCGAGCAAGGCTAGGTTGGGATACCTTCGAGCAAGGCTAGGTTGGGATACCTTCGAGCAAGGCTAGGTTGGGATACCTTCGAGCAAGGCTAGGTTGGGATACCTTCGAGCAAGGCTAGGTTGGGATACCTTTGAGCAAGGCTAGGTTGGGATACCTTCGAGCAAGGCTAGGTTGGGATACCTTCGAGCAAGGCTAGGTTGGGATACCTTTAAGCAAGACTAGGTTGGGATACCTTCGAGCAAGGCTAGGTTGGGATACCTTCGAGCAAGGCTAGGTTGGGATAACTTTAAGCAAGACTAGGTTGGGATACCTTCGAGCAAGGCTAGGTTGGGATAACTTTAAGCAAGACTAGGTTGGGATACCTTCGAGCAAGGCTAGGTTGGGGAATTGGGATACCTACCTTCAAGCTAGGCTTGGTTGGGATGCCTTTGAGCAAGACTAGGTTGGGATGCCTTCGAGCAAGGCTAGGTTGGGATACCTTCGAGCAAGGCTAGGTTGGGATACCTTCGAGCAAGGCTAGGTTGGGATACCTTCGAGCAAGACTAGGTTGGGATGCCTTCGAGCAAGACTAGGTTGGGATGCCTTTGAGCAAGGCTAGGTTGGGATACCTATGGGGAAGGCTATGTTGAGATACATTTGACCAAGGTTGGTTTGAGATATGCAGGTAATATTCCCAAAGCAGGGTTCTACCCAGGTTAAAAAAGCCAGCCTTATCAGTTTGCAGCAAAAAAATAATAATGAACTTCACTAGGAATAAAAAGCCTGCACAACAATTTACCACATTCTGCCGTGTCCTACCAACGTTGTCTGCTTTTCCCCGGCCAGCCGAACTGCCGCCGCCGACTCTGCCGCCGCCGACGCTGCCGCCAGCGCGCGGCGAGTGCAGCGTGTGCGCGGGCCTGGCCGGAGACCTGGACACGCTGTTCGGCGACGCGTGTCGCTGCCCGGAGGGACGCTGGTGGGACGGCGAGGGATGCGTCGCCAAGGCCGAGTGTCCCTGCTTCGTCGGACATATCGCGTGAGTGCGCTGCTCGCCCAACGGTTCACCGTGTTGGAAATGCCGGTTCTCGTAAGAACCGAAGTTAAGCAACGTCGTGCTGAGTTAGGTGTTTGATGGACCATGATCGGTTCTGTTCGGGAGAGTGGTCGGAGCGTTTGAAGTTAGTTCGACAACTTCACTCGCCTTGCTTGTCAACCTCTAGAAGAATGTTCAGACTAGTTTTGAATCCGTATGAAAACATGTAACCCGTTACAATTTGTTGCTTGAAAGCAATCGTACAGTGATATTACGCACTATAGTTTTTCCAGAATGAGGTCATTACTTTCCACAGACTCACGTCTTTTCCTAATCTTAGCCTGTTAGTTTTCAGAAAAACTAATCAACTGGGTATTGAACGCCAACGCGCAAACGCAAACGTTTCCCAACGTTTTGCAAAGCTGTGCTGCCTGTTTTATAGCCTTCTCCAAAGCAGGCACCGAACCGTTTGGCATGTCGGAAACACCGGTCCTCGTGAGATCACCGAAGTTAAGCAACATCACACTGAGTTAGGTGTTTGATGGGTGACCATCAACTTTGCAAAACTTCAAAAAGGATGAGTTTGTGATGGACCATTCAATAATCCAGTAAAATAGTTTTTCTGAAAGTGTAAGATCATACATGATCAATGATCATACTCAAAAAAATGGCAGCCATTTACATTTCACCAACCTGTGTAAATAAATCAAACAACAACAACAACGAACACGCGAACAACGGAGATAGAAACGATGCGGTCAAGTCTGACATACGGCGTCCTGTTCCTCGGCAGCTACCCGGTGGGCACCCGGTTCGAGTCGGACGACTGCCGCCAGTGCTCGTGCGTTCTCGGCGGCCGTTCGGAGTGCGAGGAGAAGACGTGTCCGCCGTGCAAGCCGTCGCTGCGTGCCGTCATGACCCCCGCCTGCGGCTGCGTATGCAAGCCCTGTCCGATCGGTGAGTCGATGTTTGTTGGCGGTGGAGCGTCTTGCCGGACACTGCGGACGTTATCCGAAGGCTTGAACTTTGCGATGGAAGTGGTTGACATGTCGTTTACAGCGTTTGGTTTTGTTTGATTTAGTTTGCCAAACATTTCACTGGGCTAGGGTTGTTTTACAGTTGCGTAACAGCTGCGTCAAAATAACCCCTCGTTTACGCTGAGAACATTATTGCATAGGAGGAGTCGGATATGCTGGTATATAGCTAACTGAAGTAGAAAGTTACACTGGTCTAGGGTTATGTTACTGTTGAGTAACAGCTGCATCCAATGGACCCCTCGCTTGTGAGGCAAGCATAATTGCAGCGTTTTTCGCCGGGCTTGAATCAACGGAGATGGCAGAGTTTACGGAATTTTGCAAACGTATCATTGGGCTAGAGTTGTTTGAATTGTGTGTAACGGCTTCACTCGCTTTGCTTGTTGGCCTCTTGACGGCACAAACGGTTGCATTACACGCCCCTTCTCACCGTTCTACGTAATTGGAGCTGATGGAAACAATTCTCATCTCTTGTCAGTTGAAGATTTTACAATGGAATGGTTGTTTGGTGGAGTGGTTCAGAGCCATGGAAAGATGGTCGTGGCGCTTGCGGTTCTGCTCTGATTTGAAAGACTTTTGGTCCTGAAAAGGACCTTCGTCGAAGGTCCTTTTCAGGACCAAAAGTCAATGGAATGGTTTATGCATCTTTGATACACCAGTTCTTATCAGTTCACCCAAGGTTCATCTAGTTTTATAAGATTTCTCTGGGTAATTAAAAGAATCTAAAGAAAATTACTTAGTCACAGTTTTGTAATTTGCAAATGCACTATTTCATAACAGTAATGACAAATAGTAATAATACCCATATCATTATTCATCCTCTTTGGACCTTGGTTGTTTAAATTTTGATCATATTAATTGCGTACCGTCAGGTTCCGAAGCGATAGGTTCCGAAGCGTCGCTCTGGGCCCGGTATGAAAGCCAGCTCGGCGGCTAACGGTTGTCTGACGTTGCAGGCTCGGTGCTCTGTGCGACGAGCAACGTCTGCATCGACGAGGGCTTCTGGTGCGACGGCATCCAGCACTGTCCCGACGACGAGGCCAACTGCGTCTCATCGACGACCACGACGACCACGACGACACAGAAGCCGACCACCACTCCGCTCAAGGAAGGTACGACCGCGACCAAGATCTCAAATACTTGAGACTTCTGTCTTTTCCTAATTTTTGCTTGGTAGTTTTCAGAATAACTACTTAGGTATGGAATGCCAAGTCCCAAACCCGAACTTTTCCCGACGTTTTACAAAGCTGTGCCGGCTGCTTTATCAACGGTCTAAACTCGACCCTCATCCAGCTTAAATAAACTAAATTTCAATTTAAATTTTACCCAGTTCAGTAGTTTTTTCTGGAAAGAAGATATGAAATTTTGATTTTGAGTTTTGAGTGAAGTTTTGCAATATCCTCTACTTTGCCTAGTGGATTTTGGCATGGTATTGTTTATATGTGGTTGTATACAAGGCTGCTGTACAAGGGTTTGACGAAACATGTGACCGTGTAAAAGGGGCTTAACACGGTCATAGGCGGTTGTATACAAGACTGCTGTACAAGGGTTTGACAAAACATGTGACCGTGTAAAAGGGGCTTAACACAGTCATAGGCGGTTGTATACAAGACTGCTGTACAAGGGCTTGACGAAAGGGGCTTAACACGGTCATAGGTGGTTGTATACAAGACTGCTGTACAAGGGTTTGACAAAACATGTGACCGTGTAAAAGGGGCTTAACACGGTCATAGGCGGTTGTATACAAGACTGCTGTACAAGGGTTTGACAAAACATGTGACCGTGTAAAAGGGGCTTAACACGGTCATAGGCGGTTGTATACAAGACTGCTGTACAAGGGTTTGAAGAAACATGTGACCATGTAAAAGTAGCGTTCTTTTTACATACTGCTACATAAGGGTTTGACGAAACATGTTACTGTGTTAAAGCCCTTAATACTTACATACTGACGAGGGTTTGACGTAGGTAACATAAAACTGTTAAAAGGGGCTTTATAATTATATACTGCTACACAAGGGTTTGACAAAACATATTACTGTGTTAAATGGGCTTTAAACCTGCTCAAGAGTGTTGGAATTTCGTTGCAGTGACCAGCAAGCCGTGTCCGAAGATCTCGTGCCCGCCCAAGTATCGGCTGATCGAGCGGAAGTTCTCGCCAATCGAGATCGAGGAGCAGGAGACGTACCCGGCCAAGGGCTGGGGCAAGGGCACCAAGGGCGGTAGGAAGGGTGAGTGCACTGCTGCAGTTAGTTTACTGGGAGAGCGTACTTTTCCGCAGGGAGCGCTAGTGTTCTGAAATGTGAAATGTTACCTTTAATATTTTTGATGTGATTTGGTTAATTTATCATCAGTTTACGTACGGATAATCAGATCAGTGAATGCATTTAATTCATAATTATTGAATATTAAAAGCCTACGTTTTAGTTTTATTATTGACATTTTGAAATTCCGCCGTTGAAGTTTGGTTTTAGGAGCTGGTAAAAACCCGGAATCTTACGTTATGAAATATTCAAATAATTTCACAACGACTACATCACAATATTTCCAGGTAATATGCCATTTAGAAAGCTGCTAAATTATTGCCGAACATGATATACCTTACATGATATACCTTACACGCTTCTAGGCTATGCGTACACGCAATACAATCGCGTTGTGGATCAGCTTAATACTTACGCTAACCCACTACACTCGTTTTCGCATAGCCTAGTATAGTACAACCGTAGAAAAGTATCAAAGGTTGTAGAATAATTTCCAAGCGTGACCGCTACATAGCATCGATCGATTCCTCGTCAAGCTCATGCCGTGAGTCTGCGTTAGGCGGGGCGAAGGGCGTGAAGGGCCGGCCCGTGAAGCTGTCGCAGCCGCACGAAGACGACGAGTGCCCGCAGTTCGAATGCGAGCCGGCGCCGGTGGAGAAGGTGCGCAACGAGACCCGAACGGTGGACACGTTCGCGCCGCCGCCCGACTGCAGCGAGCCCACCTGTCCGCCCGGCTACAAGCTGACCTACATCAAGGGGGCGGTGCCTTTGCCGGCGGCTGCTTGTCCCAGGTGAGACAAATCTGCCGGTCTTGTGCAAGCAATGTGATTGATGTAACTTGATAAAACCAGTTTCAGGTGATTGTGAGAAGTACCTGCCTGTTGGTGTCATAGACGCATGTACAGGTCCGTTGGCAACCAACTTAGCAGTAGCCGTTAACGTTAACTTACACTTAATGAAAAGGCGAATGTTGAAAACAACTGACGTAGCCGTAATAAATAAGCCAATAAAATTGCCTCTGAACCAGCGCCATTTTTTCAGCTTGTTTCCATCGCTAATTACCTCCAAAGTAGACGATGAGCCCGATTGTTGATCGTTGGAAGCCTCAAGAGAAAATATTAGTTTAGGCTAATCTTAAACAAAAATCCACCGCCACTTGACTCGACTAACCATCGAAATCCAGCAGGCTGTGGAGAGAATGAATCTTATCTACTTTGTTCTCCCTTACGTCAAAATTAGACGGACGACGAGATCCTTAGCTCGGTAAAACATTTCAACTAAGGTGCGTCAAGCTTAAGTTAATAAGTTTGTTGTGAAAGCTCTTTTGTGCGTATTTACTAAATATTTTACTTCAACTTCTAAGTTTGCGGCATAATTTGGTTGTGAATTGATAGTCCTTGCATCCCTAAATCCCTACACCTATTCAATTCGATCCTAATTCTATAGAATGGAAGCCATGGTACCCGCTCGGTAGAGCCAGCTAGAGCCGCCGCTGCCTTGGGGTTTGCGTAGCCCGAACCGCCGTGCTCGCGTTCGATGTCCACGTTAAACGTTTCCGACATCGGTCCTACCGATAGGTACAAGTGCGACCCGCCAGTGCTGGCGGAGGCTTCCTGCGACCTCGTCGGCCGCAGCCTCCGCACGTTCGACGGCGCCGAGTTCAAGATCGACGTCTGCGATCACACGCTGGCGCGCGACCAGGACACCAAGCACGACTGGGAGATCGCAAGTGAGTCGCTTGTACTGGATATGTCGAGCCGGGCTGCTGGGTACATGAAGCTCTTCTGAAAAAGGATTGTTGAGTTGGCGACAGATTTGTCAGCGCTGTCTAGGTGGTGATTTCAATCATCATATATCTTGCCGGGCTGTAGGATGCAGGACACTCTGTCAGCAAATATCTCACCAGGCTGTGGGATGCAGGACACTCTGCCAGCAAACATCTCACCAGGCTGTAGGATGCAGGACACTGCCAGCAAACATCTCACCAGGCTGTATGATGCAGGACACTCTGTCAGCAAACATCTCACCAGGCTGTAGGATGCAGGACACTCTGCCAGCAAACATCTCACCAGGCTGTAGAATGCAGGACACTCTGCCAGCAAACATCTCACCAGGCTGTAGAATGCAGGACACTGCTAGCAAATATCTCACCAGGCTCTAGGATGCAGGACACTCTGCCAGCAAACATCTCACCTGGCTGTAGGATACAGGACACGCTGCCAGCAAACATCTCACCAGGCTGTAGGATGCAGGACACTCTGTCAGCAAACATCTCACCAGGCTGTAGGATGCAGGACACTCTGCCAGCAAACATCTCACCAGGCTGTAGAATGCAGGACACTCTGCCAGCAAACATCTCACCAGGCTGTAGAATGCAGGACACTGCTAGCAAATATCTCACCAGGCTCTAGGATGCAGGACACTCTGCCAGCAAACATCTCACCTGGCTGTAGGATACAGGACACGCTGCCAGCAAACATCTCACCAGGCTGTAGGATGCGGCACACACTACCAAAATAGCATTGTTGAGCTGGCAACAGAATTGTCTGCGCCGCATAGGCGGTGCTTTCAATCATCAAATATTTCACCAGGCTGCAGAACCAATATGACACAACTATTGTGATTTTTTTGTTATTGCACTGTCATCACCTGTATTGTATATTTAAAAAAAATCTGTATAGAGCTTATTAGGTTAAATACAACAATAAACCAAAGGAAACCCTAACCGCAAACTTCCCCCCTCCGCCCGCGGCCAGTGACGAAGAACTGCACGGACGTGTTTGCGTGCGCGAAGCAGCTGTTCGTGCGCCAGGACGAGCACGCGGTGGTCCTCCGGCAAGACCTGACGGTCGAGCACGCCGGCCACGTCTACACCGTCGAGCAGGCTGGCAAGATCGGCGCGTTCGAACGAGAGATGGACCTGTCGCGCGCCGGCGACGTTCTCTTCCTGCGCTCCAACCGCTACGCGTTCTGGCTGACGTTCGACAAGGAGGGCGACGTCAAGATCTGGGTGAGCGACGGGTTGCATGTTTCTTTCTCCGGTCGTGTAGTGGTGCTGCTTCTTGAAAGTGCTGGGCATGGCAGGCTCTATAAGTTTCATCATTGGGTGATCATTGGGTATACCGTCTACCAGAGACTTATCGCCAGGACTGCCAGGAGCGCTGGAATCGTTCTGGTGAGTATCGTGCCGAGATGCGGCGCAGAGTTCACTCACAGCAACGTCTCGCTTCTCACCGCCGAGTTTTCGTGCTGGCTACGCGCCGGCACCGGGTTTCCCCTCCTCCCTTCTAGGCTAGGTTAGGTTCATCGTCACCCTTTCATACACACACCGACGCGCTTTGACCAGTGCCATAGAGCCAGTTGTCAAAACAGTGCGTCGTTAAACAACGATAATCAATCGATTAATTTGGACAGGTCGAGGGCAAGCTGTCGGGCCACGTCGATGGCGCGTGCGGCTTCTTCAACCACCGGCTGGAGGACGACAAGCGGCGGCCGGACGGCACTACGGCGCGCACCGCCGTCGACTTTGCCGCCGCGTGGAGCAGGGCGGCGGCGGGCGACGCGGCGGAGCGCTGCGCCCCGCTGCGCTGCCCGATCCACGTGCAGGACCGCGCGCTCAAGATGTGCCTGGCGGTCAGGTGGGTACACGCCGCCTCCCGGCTTGCCGTCACCGACAAATGTCTTGTAACAAAGTTACGAGTACCTTTGCTTCTGAGTACTTCTGTGATACTTGCCGCTAGAGAGGTCGGAGGGTTTGAAGTTAGTACAACAACTTCACTCGCCTTGCTTATCAACCTCTCGACAGCACGGATTAGTGGTGGAATCCTTTTGTTCGAGTTGTACCGTCCTTCGGAAGGGACGTAAAGCCGGTGGTCCCCTCGGTGCTTTTTGACAGGGGTAGGCTACGTGCCGGCACCGGGTTTCCCTCCTCCCTTCTAGGCTAGGTTAGGTACCCGTACATCACCACCCCTTCATTCACCAACGCCATTAGACCAGTGCTAAAGGTCCAGTTATCAAAACAGTGCGTCGTTAAACACCAATAATCAATCATAAATCAATCAGTAAATGCAGTCATTGGCAATAATGCCCAGTCGGCAGTATTAACAGTATCGTTCAGTTGACAAGTCTGCTGACATCTTGTAACTCACCGAGGTAATTCACCGGATGCAAAATTCGATCGAGGCTCCTAACGCTCTTAACGTGCCATTCCAGGAGCAAGCCGTTCTCGCGATGCGCGGACGTTGTCTCGGCCGAACGCTTCGTGTCGCACTGTGTCGAGTCTGCGTGCGAATGCCTGGACGCCGCCGCCGCCGACGATGCTGATGCGGTGGCGGCGTGCCGTTGCCGCGCGCTTCTCGGCTACGTTGCAGAGTGCCAGGCGCTGCGGCCCGACGTCGACCTGGCCGCGTGGCGCGTTGACCACGACTGCCGTGAGTTGCCGCCGCCTCCATCTTGCCAGGCGTGCTTTACCGAATGGTCTTGCGTGTTCGAAACACCGGTTTCCTATCACTGCTAGCTAACAAAGCCGTCCTACTACGGCGATGATGCCGTTACTCTCAAACTGTTAGCTTGTTTTTCCCGCATGTTGGAAACACCGGTTCTTGCGAGATCACTGAAGTTAAGCAAAACCGCGCTGAGTCAGATGTTTGATGGGTGACCATCATGCACATGATTGGTCCTATTTGGGAGAGAGGTTGGAGGGTTTGAAGTCAGTGCGACAACTTCACTGGCCTTGCTTATCAACCTGTCGACAGCACGGATTAGCAGGAATCCTGTTGTTCGAGTTGTACCGTCCTTCGAAAGGGACGTAAAGCCGGTGGTCCCCTCGGTGCTTTTCGACGGGAGTAGGCTACGTGCCGGCACCGGGTTTCCCCTCCTCCCTTGACATCGCCGCCGGCGTTTGTTGCAGCGGTGGCGTGCAACGAGACTTCGATGGATTGCTACCGGCGGCCGTGCGAGCTCAGCTGCGACAACCTGATGGTAGAGGACGCGTGCCCGCCGATGGACAATGTCTGCTTCCCCGGCTGCTTCTGTCCCGATGGCACCGTGCGCGACAAGGGCGCCTGCGTCAAGCCGGCAGAGTGCCGAGACTGTGAGTACGCCGTTTACTTTCTACTTCTAGCGACAGTGTGTGGATATGAACCAGGATTAATTCTAGAGGTGCTGTTCGGTGGAGTCGAATGGATGGAGGAACCTTATCTATTGTCTCCAGCTAGTGGTTTGGCGGTGCTGAATGAAAGAGGAGCAAGACAGAGACAGACACAGCAAAGCAGAACGAGCAAGAAAGTTCAACGCGTAAACGAACAAAGCAAACAACGAGACGGATCACTCTCTGTTTTTCGGCAAGCGTTTATTTCTTGGCGTTGAAAGCGATGTGGTACAGGTACAGGACGAACGCGACGGACGTCGCCAGAACGGCGAGCACGCAGACGGCGGAGAGAACGGCCACGACCTTGGCCCTCGTCGGCTCGGGCATGGCCTTCCGGCGTTCGGGCAAACGGCGGCGGTCGGCGGCGCTCTGCGTTATGTTGGCGGTCTGCACGCTGGAACGGGCGGGGCAAGGGGAGCTGACAAGAATGGACTTGACCCATTATAACGACTATATATTTAACGAAAAAACTATATAACGGGGTCATTGATTGTCCCAACTTGAAATTTTCTCAACATTTGGCAAGGCTGTGCTGCTGGCTTTATCAACAGTCTGAACTTGCGACAGGAATAGCAATAAATCTAACAAACGTCTTCAAAGGGTTGATTTTTGCGTATAATCAGCAAAATTAGATCAGCAGAAGTAGATCACAAAGTAGAAGACAGAGGCAAACGAGCTTCTTTTGAGCTTCTTCGGGCTTCCAAGTACAAGAAATCTTGTCGCCTAGGGTCTGTATGGCGGCCGTTCGTATTCTAAATAAAGTAGGCACGAGTAGCATCAACAGACATGAGCTAGAGTGGGTGTAAAGACCGCTCCAAGGTATAGCGACAACGATATAAACCCTAGGCAGGCGGTAAGATTCTTAGAGCTTGATCGTTGAGCTTGATACGCTCTGTGGACAGTGCTTTCTGAATCTTTGGGGGTCTTAAAAAAAAAATAATAAAAATATACATATTCCACTCAGAGGAAAATGACATCATAACCCAATGGACGTACCAGCAGTTTGGAAAAAAATTGATTAGGTCTCTTGAATAACAAAGGAAGATAGGGTAATCACAACCCGAATTGCTCTACCTGGCTTTAGCGAGTGGGTATCATAACGTCATTGCGATAGACTTTTCATTTGGAATTTATAGGTGTATTGTAAATTTGTATCAGTAACAATGTTAAGAATTAATAATAAGAAGTCTAAACTGCTTGGTCTAGTGTTGATTGAATTGCTGAACTTTTATGTAGACTGCAAGACTCAACCAAATGACAACAGAAGAGAAGCATTTATATGGTAAAACTTACCTTTGAGTCGAGGAAAACCCAGATTCACAGTACATCTTGTTTCAAATTGACTGATCTCGTACAAGCCGAGGCTGATATTTTTTGAGTTGGCAGTTTGCACGAATGTACTGAGTCGTTACTTGAGCAAGAACTATCATGCATATGACACCAATAGGCAGGTACTTTGCACTATCAGCTGAAACTGGTTTTATTCAATCTAGTAAGGTCTCCCCCCCCCCCCCCACCCCCCTCCTGTTAGTGACTGGTTCTTAATCACAAGCCGTTTATTGAAATTATTGAACATTGACACACGGCTCCTTCTCTGTCAAAGACACACATGTAACAATGAAATGTAATATACATTCAACTCTGTTTCAATCTTAGTATGAAATCGTAACGAAGATTTCAAATTTATTGCGTTTCTTTTCGATTGAACTTGAATAATAAGACATCCTTGAAGCAGAAGATTTGTATACTATCTGTCACTGTCACTTATTGGAAAAAAACATGCAGAATATCTTGGGTAACACTGCTGAGGAGAGAACATCACTGCATCCTTGATTCTAGTGTGTTTAAAACGGTGCTCCGAATTGTTTTAGTTAGGGATGTCAAACGATTAATTTTTGGAACATCGATTATTCGAAATTTCGATAAGTGAAAATCGATTAATAATCGATTTTAAACATATCGTCGCTTATTGGACAATACCGCGTAACTAACACTTTTTCCAAAAACGAGTTAGCCTCGATTTCGGGATCGCACATCCTATTGGCGCGTCCTCCGAAAATATGAAAGTGATCTGACCAATAGAAATGGGTGAAAAAGCTAATTCAAATCGTAGTTTAATTACCGCGTACGTAGGGGGCATCATAAAACAATTGTCAACACCGCGTATCTGCGTTTTCGAGCAATGGCTACCGTGCTAGATGGCGGGAATGTAAGCGACTTCTTTTTATTTTTTTGAGCTGATCAACAGAGCGTAGTAAGAAGTTAATAAAATAAATCAACTGCACACCAATTCAGCTGTGTTTCACCAACTAATTGTGTTTTAAATCCTAAATCTGTGTTTATTTTTACCGCTGAACCCATAATAGTCGCATCCTTTCCTATCGAAGAACATTTTATATTTTGCTTTTGAAAATAGCTCCAATTTTTGCTTGGTGCTTACTTGACCGACTGAGCTAATCACCACGTCTGTAACACGAAGTGAAGATATATTTTGCTACTGTAAACAATATCACTTGGCTTTCGTGCCATGGCGCCAGCGAATGCTGGCAACACAGCGTAACTAACAACTTTTCAATGGTAATAAAATATGCAATACCGCGTAACTAACAACTTTTCAATGGTAATAAAATATGCAATACCGCGTAACTGACAACTTTTCAATGGTAATAAAATATGCAATACCGCGTAACTGACAACTTTTCAATGGTAATAAAATATGCAATACCGCGTAACTGACAACTTTTCAATGGTAATAAAATATGCAATACCGCGTAACTGACAACTTTTCAATGGTAATAAAATATGCAATACCGCGTAACTGACAACTTTTCAATGGTAATAAAATATGCAATACCGCGTAACTGACAACTTTTCAATGGTAATAAAATATGCAATACCGCGTAACTGCAACTTTTCAATGGTAATAAAATATGCAATACCGCGTAACTGACGTATAATTAATACAACTACAGTAAAATCGAAATTAAGTAGTTTCTTATGTTTATATAAGTTATTAGATTACCAAAAACATAAAATATAAAATATACAAAATGTGATGAGGAAGTAAAACAGTTTCAACTCTCCCCTGAACAATTCTAGAAATGTTGGTTACGCGGTATTGTCGAATAAGCGACGATACACTTCTCCTAGGGGGCGATTTTGTGACTTTTACCGTGGTGAAATGAAGCGCGATCTCCATTTTTTTCAATGTTTTTTTTAGAACCAATGAACTCTCTCATTGAAAAGACGAGTGACTTCTCTAACGAAACATTTACAAAATCGCTCTCCTGACCTCTCATCTGATGTTCTGCTCCCCCATGCAGTTCTGCTGTCCTGACCATGGCCGACTGTGCGCTGCCGAAACGTCGATGAGACTGGACCTTTTCAGGACAACCAAACTCATCCCATCAGAGCGCGACCGTGAAACCATCGACTACATCAACTCTTAAATACTCTTTCCTTACCTTACCACACCGACCATTAGAAGACGTAGTCAAAACGGACGTTTGTTTTACTGCCCGCAGGCGTGTGCGACAGTTTCGGCGACCCGCAGTACATCGGCTTCGACCGCAACAACTTCACCTTCAACGGCAACTGCACGTACGTCGCGGCGCGAGACGTCGTGTCGGTCGACGCCGAACACGACTTCCAGGTCGGTGCTACGTTCCGTGCACGCCACTCTTCTCGAAATCGACACCTTAAAATGCATTTTTTTAGCGTTATTGCAGTGTTTCTTTGCCACTAAATCACAACTAGCATTGCCAGAAATGTATTCTGTCATTTTTGAACACATTGAAAGGGTAGTTTTATTTTAATTACAATTTTTAGGCCCAGTTCTTCAGTGGCTTGTTAATTATTTAACGGTCTGTTAATACAATATCTAGGAATCTCATTGGCAGTAGGCACGGTTAGAAGATAACACATTGACAGACCGATAAGTAGCTAACGGGCCACTGAAAAACTGGACCTTAATCATATTTCTAAGCCCTGAAGTCTTGGACATTTACAATCAGCATGATTGGATTAATGCTAACCCACAATGCAACTAGCATATTTGTTTGCAAACCTTTTATTACAAAACTAAGCCAATAAGCAAGATAATGAAGAATAATATCTATCAAGTAGGTATCTATGATCTATCTGTTCTACAATGACAGACAGTCGGGTCTATATAAAACTAAAAACAGACTTCAATTTGTCCGTTTGTTGAACCAAAGAGACCTAGGGCAATCACAAGCCGTATTGCTACGTATCTTACTTCTACAAAGGTTTCCGACTTCTACAAAGGCCAAGGCACATTCAGCGAACGCTTGCTAATGTGTTTGGTTTCCTGGCGAAGGTGCTGGTGACCAACAAGAAATGTGTGGAGCGACCGGATGCGACTTGCACCGAAGCCATCACCATTCTGTACAAGACGCACTCGGCCCACATTAAGAGAATCCACGGAAAGAAGGAGGTAAGACAGAGTCTTCAGACAGCAATAGAGCAGCAGACGCGATGGCTGGAGACCGGGGTTCGGCTCCCCGAGTGGACGGAAATTTAGCTCGGTGGTTGAAGCTCAAGTTAGGAGATCACCGAAGTTAAGCAACATCGCGGTTAGTTAGCTGTTGGATTGGTGACCATCATGCAAATGATTACTTCTGTTCAGGAGAGAGGTTGGAGGGCTTAAAGTTAGTACGAAAACTTCACTCGCCTTGCTGATCAACCTCTCGACAGCACGGATAAGTGGAGGAATCCTGTCGTTCGAGTTGTACTGCCCTTCGGAAGGGACGTAAAGCCGGTAGTCCCCTCGGTGCTTTTCGACAGGAGTAGGCTACGTGCCGGCACCGGGTTTCCCCTCCTCCCTTCTAGGCTAGGTTAGGTTCATCATCACCCTTTCATTCACCGATGCCATTAGACCAGTGCCATAGGGCTTGTTGTCAAAACAGTACTTCGTTAAACACCAGTAATCAATCGATTAGGTAAGTAAGAATGCAATGCTTGGAGAGAAATTTTCATCAAAACTCCAAGTGACAAACTTTTTGCATGTAGTTCAAAGTTAGATCTTTGCTTCGTTTTAAGCTAAAGCGTTTTTCAGACAAACTATTCTACAAAAATTAAATTTTCTCTAACAATTTTAGTGGCGACAATATTAACGTCACCCAGCGTAACGAATGAACGAACGGACTTTTGCGCAGTTTGTGGCGACGGTGGACGGCGAGACTGTGGACACTTTCCCGTATGTGTGCGAATGGCTGCTGATGGAGTCGACGCCCGGCACCGAGGTGACCGCGCTCGTGCCCGACATCCAGCTGGAGGTCGCGTTCCTCTACCACAACCACGCGTTCGTCGTGCGCCTGCCCTCGCACATCTACCGCAACCGCACCGAGGGACTCTGCGGTGAGTCGCGCTCTGCGTCGGAATACGCCGCGACCTGGTGATTGGAGCCTACCTCAGTTCTGTAATGCCAACAATCACTATGGTAACAATAGGAGCGCAGTGACACCGGTGTTTGCTGGCATTGGGCATGGCACATAGTAATGCCAACAATCGTAGCAGCGTAGCAACACTAGCAACAGCAGTGACACCGGTGTTTGCTGGCATTGGGCAAGGCACATAGTAATGCCAACAATCGTAGCAGCGTGGCAACACTAGCAACAGCAGTGACACCGGTGTTTGCTGGCATTGGGCAAGGCACATAGTAATGCCAACAATCATAGCAGCGTGGCAACACTAGCAACAGCAGTGACACCGGTGTTTGCTGGCATTAGGCAAGGCACATAGTAATGCCAACAATCGTAGCAGCGTAGCAACACTAGCAGCGCAGTGACACCGGTGTTTGCTGGCATTAGGCAAGGCACATAGTAATGCCAACAATCGTAGCAGCGTAGCAACACTAGCAACAACAGTGACACCGGTGTTTGCTGGCATTAGGCAAGGCACATAGTAATGCCAACAATCGTAGCAGCGTGGCAACACTAGCAACAGCAGTGACACCGGTGTTTGCTGGCGTTAGGCAAGGCACATAGTAATGCCAACAATCGTAGCAGCGTAGCAACACTAGCAACAGCAGTGACACCGGTGTTTGCTGGCATTAGGCAAGGCACATAGTAATGCCAACAATCGTAGCAGCGTAGCAACACTAGCAACAGCAGTGACACCGGTGTTTGCTGGCATTGGGCAAGGCACATAGTAATGCCAACAATCATAGCAGCGTGGCAACACTAGCAACAGCAGTGACACCGGTGTTTGCTGGCATTAGGCAAGGCACATAGTAATGCCAACAATCGTAGCAGCGTAGCAACACTAGCAGCGCAGTGACACCGGTGTTTGCTGGCATTAGGCAAGGCACATAGTAATGCCAACAATCGTAGCAGCGTAGCAACACTAGCAACAACAGTGACACCGGTGTTTGCTGGCATTAGGCAAGGCACATAGTAATGCCAACAATCGTAGCAGCGTGGCAACACTAGCAACAGCAGTGACACCGGTGTTTGCTGGCGTTAGGCAAGGCACATAGTAATGCCAACAATCGTAGCAGCGTAGCAACACTAGCAACAGCAGTGACACCGGTGTTTGCTGGCATTAGGCAAGGCACATAGTAATGCCAACAATCGTAGCAGCGTAGCAACACTAGCAACAACAGTGACACCGGTGTTTGCTGGCATTAGTCAAGGCACATAGTAATGCCAACAATCGTAGCAGCGTAGCAACACTAGCAACAGCAGTGACACCGGTGTTTGCTGGCATTAGTCAAGGCACATAGTAATGCCAACAATCGTAGCAGCGTAGCAACACTAGCAACAGCAGTGACACCGGTGTTTGCTGGCATTAGTCAAGGCACATAGTAATGCCAACAATCGCAGCAGCCTAGCAACACTAGCAACAGCAGTGACACCGGTGTTAGCTGGCACAAGGCACACATAAGCAAACGGCTAGTAAAACTGCTCGCCTTGGGGCGTCGCGCAGGCAACTGCAACCGCGACGTGACGGACGACTTGAAGACGAGCGGCAACGTGCTGACGGACGACGTGGGCGAGTTCGGGGCAAGCTGGCTGGTGGACCGGCCCGACGAGGATGGCTGCCGCAGCGAGGAGCTTGCGCCGTGCGTGCCGCTGCCGCCCGACCAGGACCCCTGCTTCAACATCATGGACGCAGACAAGTTCGGCATGGTAACGTTACGCGCTTTGCTTGTTCGGCGTTCGTTTTCGATGTCTGCGATTTTGTCGATTGATTCCGAACGGTGCTTGGGTCTTCTTGTAGCAGATTTTTGCCACCGTTTTTTATTTTTATTTTATGTTGTATGGCACTTTGAAATCTCAATAACTTTTCGAAATCCTATTTCTAAAAAAAATTCAGCCCTATAAACGGTCAAAACTGTTTAGTTTCAGGAAATAAGGTTTCAAAATCAAACTAGATCAGCAAGTCGAGACGCACGTGTAATTTTCTTTGATGCAGGAGTCAGAGATAGACAAAGGTCTCGGAGCCAACGTAACTAGAAAAGATGCATCCAAACCAATCCTACTTCTATGATAATACATAACTATTTGAAAGTCAGACTTGAAGATAAAAATATTGTGTATCTTCGCACATTGGAAAGGTATTAAGCGATATGTAGGCGTATATGGACACCTGTGCATGATCTTTCCACAGCCGATTTTTGGGAAAACTTACAAATATTTTAAGAATGACTGAATTTAAAAAGCAGCTCTATAAAAGTAGTTGTCATTAAATGAATGAGTGACTGGTTGTCTCTAGAAACTACTTGCTCGATAATTGACGTTTACTCTAATTAGTAAATATAATTTTGCGGTCATGGGCTTCCGCCACGGGGCGCCTAGGAGGGAAGTAAAAAGTTTGTTGAAGTCCTCGATTTCGGATTGGCTTCACGGAAGCGGCAGCTCCCGCGGTGCCCTTGCCGATGCGACGCGACCGGACCGTCAAGTAGAATAGGATTTCGACAGCGCTGATGAGGCTGGCCCCCAAGAAGAGACCCGCCAGTCCACCTAACGAAACTGTCACCGCACCGTATAAATTCCCTGTAACGGTAGACTTCGAAGGACATGTCAGAATAGATATTGACTTTGGTCTTGCAAACTTATATTAGGACTTCTGTACGCCTCTCGTAGTTTGTTATTAGACAACTTGAGTTTGGACCCAACAGTGGAAATATCTGCGGGTATGTTTCACAGATAGATCACACGGTCAAATTTGCAGCTACTCACCGACCAAATCGAGTTTTGTCCTCGCGACGTTTCGTTGAAATCTTTCGGTGGGCAGCGATGCCATCTTGATGATCAGTTCCGTCTCGCTCGTGGGATCAACGTTCCTACCAAGATCCGACAACATCAAACACATATGTTATTTTTCTTGTCTGTTCGATTGCCCTGCTCATTTTTGATGAGATGAGAACATTCGTCAATCTTTTTAATGGAACAAATTAATGCCCTCATCTCATCTCAACTCACATTAATTAACAGAATTGCACTGCAGATATCACACAGCTGTTTTCATCTGTTTTCTCTGAAACTGCTGGTCTTATGCTATGGAAGTGACATCAAAAAACGCCGTCAATGTCGCATCTCGTAGAAAATATCTCTCCAAAAGAAGTTAATTGGCCGTCAAGTTTTCAAACGCGCCAGATGGTTGGTTATTCACACGCGGTGCATGAGATGCGCAGACCGAGGTGTTTAGCTGTCACACTTTTTTCCCAATGCATACATGGTTTCAAATGAGGATTTTAAGGATTGGAGGAAAACAGCTGAAATGACATCGTTGAGCTGGTGAGGAGTTAAAGCACCACTGTAATCTAGGTACTAATTGTAAACAACGTTACTTACGTCATCGAACGTAATATTGAGGGGGCTTTGTTTGCCACTGGTGATCGTTCGCTAGTGTCAAGACACTGTCGATATATAAACGAGCATATTCTCTGCAGGTGTTCGGCACGTGTCTAATGAAACTTCTAACTTAGTCGCCAGGTTAATTTCTCAAGACTCGTGTCTTTTACAATCTTATCATGTTAGTTTTTAGAAAAGCTATTTAACTGGGTTCCTGAATGCTAAGCTCCCAAACTCAAACTTTTCGTGCCAAACTTTGCCGCCATGGTCGCTTCGTCGCGGGATTTTGCCCGAGAGTATTAGAACAGTAAGAAGTTTGGTGTCGTGTTGAAACCTTACTCTTTGCTGCTGCTCCATATTTTGGTCATCTCCAGCTCGGAGCAACCAATCAGGCAGTCGCAATCGAGCCCTTCTCCCTCGCTCCACGGTTGTTTGATCCTTCGCAACGATCCTAGAACGTAACGGTCTTTGTAACTTAACCGATCCAGACACCCAAGACGTTCTTACGAGCAAGCCGACATGAGATACCTTACTTCTGTTTTCGAATATGCAGAACAGTTGTGCAGGCGTACAGAGCGGCGTGTCTTTGACTGAATTAAACAAAACAAAAAATCTGTTATGAGAAACAAATTATTCCTTCAAAAATTTGTGTCCGTACTGGGGTTTGAACTCGGATATTTTCACCTGTCCGGGGCTATGCATTTATGGTTATGCTTCATGGACAACCGACTATGGAATCGGTCTTAAGTTTATTTGAGTTGTTGGGCTCCATGAAGATAGAAACAGGACTATGAATGAACATAGAAGGTGGTGAATCTAGTGACGCTACGCTGCAATCACACACCAACAACTCGACTAACCCCGATTATAACGTGGCTCCATGGAAATAGAAACAGGACTATGAATCAAAATAGAAGGCGGTGAATCTAGTGACGCTATGCTGCAATCACTCACCAACAACTCGACTAACGCCGATTATAACGTGGCTCCATGGAAATAAAAACAGGACTATGAATAAACATAGAAGGCGGTGAATCTAGTGATGCAATCACACGCCAACAACTCGACTAACGCCGATTATAACGTGGCTCCATGGAAATAAAAACAGGACTATGAATAAACATAGAAGGCGGTGAATCTAGTGATGCAATCACACACCAACAACTCAACTAACCCTGCTTATGACATCGGGTACGCTTGTATTAGAGTGATTCACACGAAAACAAAATCTGTTAGCAGCTTCAAAAAATCGTCTTTTTCGGACATTGTAAACTCGCTAGAAACGTAAAGTACTGACAGCGAGGCATGAATACGGTCGTGCAGTTGCACAGCTCCAAGTGCATCCGCATGCGACACTCGACGATGCACGTCGAGTAACTGTAGACGGAGTAGGGCGAGCCCCGAATGGGCTCGTCGTTGAATCGACACTCCCTCAGCTCCAATGAGAGGCTGCGCAGCATCGGGTCGTTCTTAATCTCCGCCAGCTGCAAGCGACGGCAAAGAGATTGGACCTGCGCTTTATTAAAGGCCCGCGCCGTAAACTTAGACGTTAATGTAAAATATTTAGTACAGATGCATGCACGTGAGAGTGTTCACAACAAACTTAGTAACTTAACCTTTACGAACCATAGTCGAAATGTTTGACCGAGCCAAAGATTTCGCTGTATGTCTAAGTTTGACGTAAGGGAGAACCAATAAGATAAGATTCATTCTTTCTGCAGCCTGCTGGGTTTCGATGGTTAGTCGAGCCAAGTGGCTGTGGATTTTTGTTCTAAGGCAGCTGTCAGATTAGCCTAAACTAATATTTTCTCTTGAGGCTTCCAACGATCAACGATCGGGCTCATCGTCTACTTTAAAGGTAATTAGTCGAGTCACGATTTTATGGTGTTATGATTTCGTAAATTTCTTAACTTAAAAATCTTGAGCATGCTGCACAATTTGTGAATCAGAAAACAGTCGCCATTTGGATTTTGAAAACGAACATTGAATAGAAACAATAACATCTGAAACTAGTTAGGTGAAAGATGAACAATTTACTTTGAAGAGGATCTCTTTCTTTATCGCGTGATTCTCAATCGCTTCCATCATGTCTTTGGGATGATTTCGATACGGGACACCTTCCGGTTCGTGAAGATACACCTGACGAGTAAACAACGTTATTAAATCATAATTAAACAATTGAACGACTCGAAGCATGTTAACGCCGTGTCGTCGAATGAGTTTAACGCTACTCACGTCAACCGGATCGTCGATGAACAGCCTCATCGTTCCCGGACCGGTTTTACGATTTGATATCAACTTGATCACTTTTCGATTGTTAGGTTTCGGTCTGAAATAATAATGATGTCAGATTGTCGTCGTAAATTACAGTCCTTGTGGAACACCACGTTTTAGCAAGACTACAATTGGTGTCCCAAATTTAGATTTTGTATCGACGTCGATTTTTAACTAATTTAAAAATTGAATATCAGCAGATTTTACAAGTGCATAAAATTTAAAATAAAAGTGGCTGATTGTATTACAAAAGTTTCTTTGAACAGTTAAGGCTAACAGACAAAAGGTGAACGGAAAAAATCCTAAGGACCTTAATTAAAAATTCTATAAAATTCACGAAATTCAAACTGAAGATCCGTTCTGACCTGGCTAGCAACGAGTTCATCGTGAAACAGGGGCCGACCTCAGTCATGATTGGTCGGAAGTTAGCGCAGCAGTCAAACGGTACCTCGTTCCAGAAGCATCGGTTGAAGATAACTCGGCAGGATCCCCTCGTCTGTGGCACGTAACCGCACGTAACCACACGTAACCACCGACGCTTTGTGTTACATTGCACGGTTGTTGTTAAATCTTCGGAGTCAGCCAACTCAGAATTAAAGTTGTTGACATGAATTTCATGACTCGTGCTTCGGCTGCAGTATTACGAAATCGGAAGATCCTATCGCTTTATGTTATTTGTAAACGATGATAAATTGTTCGATTCTACGATTAGGTAAGGGGCTCTTGGTGGGAAACCCCCTCAAAGATTGTAAGTTGTCACCCAATTATTCTCCAGATTAAAGCACAAATTTGGGAGAAAAAAATTAATGCAATAATTTGGTAATTTTTACAAGTAGGTTTAAAGTCAGATCACTAATAAAGTCAATACAACTGTAATTTTTCATTCTCGTTTTCATTTTTGGGTTATATGTGATACTTTTTATGATTCTACTACTCACTCAATACATTCTTATAGCAATCCAACCAAACAGTATAACTCGTTGATTAAACATTAGAATTTTAGTTTTTTTTTACTGTTTCCTTGTTTATAAAGGGAAAAATCCCCCTGTCCATTGTTGAAATTTTTTCTAGATAATTTTGAACTCGAATAGTTTGGGCACTAAAACTAACAGATGGCTTCAGATGGCTAACCAAGTAATGAATAAATCGCAACCATTACCTCGTGAACCATCCTGAAATCGGCTTTCGGACAGACGATGTTGCCCTCGTCGCTCGTACCGCAACTCTCGCAAATGCTACACTCGTCAGGATGGTCGACAAACGCCTTTATGTACAAGTACAGCCGGATGTCGATCTTGTGGCTGAAACAAGTAGCGATCAATTGAATGTGCTACTAGCTTATCTTTGCCAAGCCATCAACAACAACAAACCGAACGGTTTGGCGTGTTGGAAACACCAGTTCTCGTGAGATCACCGAAGTTAAGCAACATCGAGCTGAGTAAAGTGTTTGATGGGTGACCATTATGCACATGATCAGTTCTGTTCGGGAGAGAGGTTGGAGGGTTTGAAGTTAGTACAACAAGTTCACTCGCCTTGCTGATCAACCTGTGGACAGTTGGATTAGTGGAGGAATCCTGTTGTTCGAGTTGTACCGTCCTTCGGAAGGGACGTAAAGCCGGTGGTCCCCTCGGTGCTTTCATGATAAAACCCGGATAAAACCCAAACCCGGCACCGGGTTTCCCCTCCTCCTTTCGAGGCTAGGTTAGGTTCATCATCAACCTCATCATCACCATTTCATTTACCGACGCCATTAGACCAGTGCCAAGGGGCCAGTTGTCAAAACAGTGCGTCGTTAGCGTTACACACCAATAATCAATCAATCTCACCTCTCCATGTAGTCTAGTATCCTCTCGCTGTATTCCATCCTCTCGCAGATGGTGACGGTGGGGAAGGTTGTGTTCCAGTCGAGATAGTCGGTGTCGACAACAAACGAAGCTGGTTGGGTGGTGAAACTGTTCCAAGCTTCGGCCGCTAGGAAGCACATCGCAGCGGTCGACGAGCAGATGGCAAGCAGCCAGAAGATCCTGCAAAGCGGTCACAGAGCTCCAAGCTGCTAGACTACACCGATTATACCGAGAAATATCCTAAATTTTGAAAGCTACCACACTACAGTTCATTCACTGGAAGAGCATACTTTTTTGCAGCGAGCGCCTTTGTTCAAAACATGCTTTGTTCACACATCTGAAATGAGTAGGTTAATTTATCATCAGTCGGGTCAATGAATGTAATAAATTCATAGTTATTGACATATGAAAAGCCTACCTTCTAGTTTCATCAATGATATGATACCTTATTATTTCTTACATGCCATGTGTAGGTGACGAAACTCACAGTTCGGGTTTTTAATTGAGTTTTAGATCGATTTGCCTTGAAAACAAACATCCTAAACGAGAAATTTCCCGCGATACCGTGACGGAATATTATGTCGTACCGGACCGACAAGGTGATGGGAATAGTGCGGCGCGGGGCGCCAGCCGGCCGGAGAGACCCGCTAGGCCATCGGGAGCGACATTCGCTTCCATTCTATGCATTTTTCTTGTGCAATACTTTATCCAACTTTATCCCCAGCAGATATTTGAAACCCGGCTTCCCCTCACGTGGCCTTTAACTATCTTGAATGAATTTGAACATTGCATCCAGTTGAAATCATTGGACATTTGTACAGCGAATATTTTCAAGTGTATTGGAAACATTTGGACACCCCCCCAAAACCCACGTTCGATGCCAAATTACCGTTCTACGATGTGTCTTCCTCGTTGGGTCAGATATTGCAGTCCGTGGATCGAGCTGTTGGCGCAATAATCTCTGATCTGCTCCAGTACAATCATGTTGGGAAGGAACTCGTAAACAAAGTGTACCTATTGGAGTATCGAGTGGCATACAATGTATTGCCAGTAATTAATAATTGCATTGTTGAGTGCACTCAATCCACAATTTACATTAGGTAATTTGCAGATAGATTACTAAATGTGATTCAACAATCGGTTCTTTTAGCCGAATTGCATCAATCACCCTAATTGTCATCGGCTAACAAATTGCAACCCCGCCATTTGCAGGTGTAGCAATCCCTAATAGCAATTCGTATTAGGAATCCAACAAACATTATGAATTATATATTAAACATAACTCTATGTGTATACATTGTATGTCATGTGCACATATGCAGCTATGTCCACATTGCATGTGACTTGATCATGATAAAAACAAAACAATTTAATTTAGTTTTTTTCAGTGCTTTTCATTCTGTTTAATCATTTGAATAGCAATATCGCTGGGTCTTTGTTGTGTGATCGACTATTCAAAATGCATTTCTCTAATCTTGTTCATTTGTAGAAGCTCTAGAAAACTCTGCTCAAAGTTTACATAGTGCTGGGGGCAGGGGCGGAACAACGATTCACGGGCCCGCCCGCAGATTTGGACAAAAAGGCCCCCCCCCCCCCCCCCCCCCCCCCCAAAGGCGACAGGTTTTCAGCCCCCGATAAAATTTTGAATCATTGTCCTTTTTTAGAGCGAATCTATGCGTTGTAGCAAGAATTTTAAACATATTGCAAAGCTATTTCAAATTGACGGATTTGGAAAATTAGCTCGATATTTTCTGTGAACCACATTTCCAAGTTTTATCTTGCAATATGATAAGCAGGATAGACCTTTCCTGGAAATAAAATTTCAGTAGGTACTACCTATAAGATACTTTCAATCACTATAAGTGACACTTGCGCATACCTACTAATGTAATTGACAGTGTTTTTCTGTAGTTTTTCGTGTTTTCTGATATTTTACTCCTTATCAAGCGAAACCTTCGTGTACCAAATTTGACCTGACTCGACAAGGGCCCCCCGCGTACTGGACCAGTCTGCCTCACACATTGAATCTGCAGTTGGCGTGAAACAAGAGTGAATAACACTGAAAGTATCGCAAAAATGAGTAAAAGTGTTTAAGATTTAGTGTCAACCGACGGGCCCCCCCGCGGCCGTAGACGGGCCTGGGCCCGCCCGCGGCCGCGGGCCCTGCGGGCGCCTAGTTCCGCCCCTGGCTGGGAGTAAGAGTTCCGTGACAGATAGGCGACGGATACAATATTTGCAATATTCATAGTGCAACATTTTTTTAGGCTCTTGAAAAGTATTGCAAATTGCTAGAAAAAGAGTAGGTATTAATTATTAGTGACCAAGCTTTGAGATTAACACAATGCACCCGGCATTTTCCTATTTCATGAAAGCTGCATTTTTAATTAGTTATCCCATTTGCAAACAGTGGATATGGGAAGGAATGTAATGTATAAAAACATTGGTTTGGAATTTTGGATGTTTGGAGCTTTCAAAGAACATTTTAGCCATCCAAATTTCGGATTGCTCGGAGATAATGGTGAACGCCGGGATCGCTGGAATCGCTCTGGTGAGTATCGAGCCGAGATGCGGCGCCGAGTTTGAACCGTGTGAATGACCAGCACGAAAACACGGCGTCAAGACTTTGCTGTGAGTAAAGCATCGATCGTACATAGATATGAAGCAAGGAAGCATGCGGAAATAATTCACAGCAACGTCTCATGTCTCGCCGCCGTGTTTTCGTGCCAGTATTTCAAACGGTGCACACTCGGCACTGTGTCTCGGCTGGATACTCTGCCGATCAATTCCAGCGATCCTGGCAGTTACCATTATCTCCGAGCGATCTGCTTTCCGTAAGCGATAACCCACTGGTAGGCTTAATACTCAATGGTCTGAACCAGGGGGTGGTAACAAGGACAGCAGTGACATTCCTTACAGAAGCTACTGACACTGTCCGCCAGAGGCGCTGTAGCACAAGGAAATTCCATATAGCACTGTGTTTCCACTCTTCCTGATATAAGCTACTTGGTCTGAACGATAGCCATGCTCTGTGCCATGCCATGCTCTGGTGTCCTAGAGCTCAGTGACAGCAAAGAAATCCAACCTAGTAAGGACTATTGTCTAAACGATTGTAATCTTCCACTGCTGGCAGTGCCACCCCGTGGGGGACCCGGTGCCCTACCTCTGGTAGGCTATATACTCAATGGTCTAAACGATTGTAATCTCCAACTCTGGCAGTGCCACCCCGTGGTGGACCCGGTGCCCTACCTGGCTTCCTGCCAGGAGGACGCTTGCCGGAGCGTCGAGCCGGCGGCGGCGGCGTGCCGCGACCTCGAGGCCTACGCGAGGGAGTGTCTGCGGCAGGGCATCTGCGTCGACTGGCGCACGGAAACGCTCTGCAACGTGGCGTGAGTCTGCGCAAAATTACGTGATTTCAGTTCTCGGTTTAAAGCAACGGAGACCAACGCGCTGAAATCTCGTTGGTTCTTTTCTTTGGTTGTGAACAGCTGATCAATTACTCCACAGGGCGTTTTAGTGCAGCTACTGCATAAAAATTCTATCAAAATGACGTCATGATACCCACTCGCTAAAAGCAAGTAGAGAAATTCGGGTTGTGATTTCCCTATCTTCCTTTGTGATTAAGCAGAGCTAATTATTTTTTTTAATAGTTTTTCCAAAAACCAACATGCTAAGATTAAGAAAAGACACCATGATGTATTTTCCGCGTTGTTCCAGCTGCCCGAAGCCGATGAGGTACGAGGCGTGCGGCCTCGGCTGCCAGAAGACGTGCGAGACGCTCGAGCTGCTCGAGACGAATCCTGCCGCCTGTCCGCACAGCCAAGTCAACGACGTCTGCGTGTGCCCGCCGGGACAGGTTGGCCAACGTTACGACAACGCCCTGGTGGCAAACTGGGCTTAGATTCTCTCTTCTACTTTACGACAACGCTTTTACAAACACAGTGCATTCCAGGTCCCAAAGCCCCGCTAGGATTATAAGCTGTGTCAAACTGGGCTTATCTACTTTATACAGAAAGATAAAAGTTACGAAAACGCTCTTACGAACACAATGCATTCCACAGCGCAAAGCTCCACTGTAAACAACCCGGCGCTAGTAAAGCCACAGCGCAAAGCTCCATTGTAAACAACCCGGCGCTAGTAAAGCCACAGCGCAAAGCTCCACTGTAAACAACCCGGCGCTAGTAAAGCCACAGCGCAACGCCCCACTGTAAACAACCCGACGCTAGTAAAGCCACAGCGCAACGCTCCACTGTAAACAACCCGGCGCTAGTAAAGCCACAGCGCAACGCTCCACTGTAAACAACCCGGCGCTAGTAAAGCCACAGCGCAACGCCCCACTGTAAACAACCCGGCGCTAGTAAAGCCACAGCGCAACGCCCCACTGTAAACAACCCGGCGCTAGTAAAGCCACAACAGCAACGCTCCACTGTAAACAACTTGACGCTAGTAAAGCCACAGCGCAACGCCCCACTGTAAACAACCCGGTGCTAGTAGAGCCACAGCGCAACGCCCCACTGTAAACAACCCGGCGCTAGCAAAGCCACAGCGCATCGCCCCACTGTAAACAACCCTGCGCAAGTAAAGCCACAGCGCAACGCCCCACTGTAAACAACCCGGTGCTAGTAGAGCCACAGCGCAACGCTCCACTGTAAACAACCCGGCGCTAGTTAAGCCACAGCGCAACGCCCCACTGTAAACAACCTGGCGCTAGTAAAGCCACAGCGCAACGCTCCCCTGTAAACAACCCGGCGCTAGTAAAGCCACAACAGCAACGCTCCACTGTAAACAACCCGGCGCTAGTAAAGCCACAGCGCAACGCTCCACTGTAAACAACCCGGCGCTAGTAAAGCCACAACAGCAACGCTCCACTGTAAACAACCCGGCGCTAGTAAAGCCACAGCGCAACGCCCCACTGTAAACAACCCGGCGCTAGTAAAGCCACAGCGCAACGCCCCACTGTAAACAACCCGGCGCTAGTAAAGCCACAGCGCAACGCCCCACTGTAAACAACCCGGTGCTAGTAGAGCCACAGCGCAACGCCCCACTGTAAACAACCCGGTGCTAGTAGAGCCACAGCGCAACGCCCCACTGTAAACAACCCGGCGCTAGCAAAGCCACAGCGCATCGCCCCACTGTAAACAACCCTGCGCAAGTAAAGCCACAGCGCAACGCCCCACTGTAAACAACCCGGTGCTAGTAGAGCCACAGCGCAACGCCCCACTGTAAACAACCCGGTGCTAGTAGAGCCACAGCGCAACGCCCCACTGTAAACAACCCGGCGCTAGTAAAGCCACAGCGCATCGCCCCACTGTAAACAACCCGGCGCTTGTAAAGCCACAAAATGTACGCCCCACGGTTAGCGCAACTTCAGAGACTTGCTAAAATTTCCGTTTCCGCGGGCAGACGACCCTGAACGGCAGCTGCGTGGACGTACAACGCTGCACGCCGTGCGACGCGGCAGGCCACCGCCACGGCGACGTCTGGACGCCCGACGCGTGCACGGTCTGCCGCTGCGATGGCAACAAAGAGGCGTGCGAACGGACGCGCTGTCCCGAGCCCGTCGTCTGCGGCAGTGGCGAGGAGCGGGTGGAGGTCGCGGCGACGGGAGAGCGGTGCTGCGTTGCACACGTCTGCGTCAAGAAGCCAAAGGTGCGTGGTTTCGGGGTTTCGAGATGATAGTTTCGGCAGCAGTCTGTGGTCCCTCTTAAAAGAATCCTCTGTATTTAATGTTAAAGCTCAAGATAAGTAGAGTGAAAAGTCTTACAAACTTTGGGCAAGAATATCATGCAAATTCTTTTTCGGTGGCTTCTGTGGAATTGAACGTGAATTTGTCTGCTTTCGACGCAGGGCAAGGATCCGTGTCCGACGCCGCAGCAACTCGAGTGCGGCTACGGACAGATCATGAAGCTGGAGACGATGAGCGACGACTGCCAGAAGTTCGTTTGCGGTGAGTTCACCCTTACCTGGCTGGGCATCGCGCCTTGCACTCAAATCTCGTATATTACCAATTTACATGTTTACCAGGAAATTAATACAAATTCTATCAAATTGACGTCTAGATACCCACTCGCTAAAGGCCAGGTAGAGCAATTCGAGTTGTGATTTCCCTGTCTTCTTTTGTTATTTAGCAGAGCTAATTACTATTTTTTTTCCAATCTGGTAGCAAACTGGTAAAAAGTCAAGAGAGTATCTGAGATCATTTTTCTCTGAGTGGAATTGGTCTACTCCCAATGAAGGTTTGCTTGAAATTAGTTTAGGTAGCCAGGTAAAGGCTAAGCGCATGGGAAGCTATTTCGTATCGGGGCTGCCTAAAGATTTGAAAAACAATTTTCTTATCAGTGGGATATTAACAAGATCGTTTCAACCGTGCATCAAATTTTGGTTCACAGCCATCAAAAAGGTAGGGTCTCCGAACAAACCATTAACTTGACTGAAAGATAACAGAAGATTAAATTAACTTGCACTATGGAAACAAACTTGCTGGACTATCTTCAAACCCTCCAACCTCTCTCCCGAACGGAACTGATCATGTGTACGATGGTCACCCGTCAAGACATTGTACACGATCTGTGTCGAACTCAACGTCGGCCTGGTTGCAGAGTGCAAGCCGGCAGAGGATTGCGACAGCCTGGTCGGCAACGAGGTGGAGGGCACGGCGTCGCCACCGGGCCCCGGCTGGGAGCAGCGTGTCAACGAGACCGGCTGCTGCCCCCGGCTCGAGCTGGTCTGCGTGGAGGAGCGCTGCCCGCCGGCCCCGGTCTGCGGCGGCCACGACGTGCTCGTCGGCAGCGGCGACGTCAAGGAGGGGGCGTGCTGTGCGGAGTACGCGTGCGGTGAGTGGTGGAGCGAGGTTGCGTCGCTGGTTTGAGGTTAAGTGAGCTGCCCGATTGATCCTGAAGCCTTCTACTATGTTTTGTCAAAGAGGTAATGCTTGAATTTACCATTTAGAAGGCATGGACTCCGTCTAGGATCATTCGTGTACAATATAGTTACTCGAGAAGTTGAGGGTTTAGTTTGATTCGAACCTAAATGGAAATACCCGTTATATGTGCAAATAATCTACATGAGGGTTTGTTTGAGTTGCCCACTCTACACTATTTGATACAAATATCCTATAAAAACGTAGGACATCTATAAAACCTTTCACAATGATGAGGCTTAAACTAGAATATTCTTGTTTCTTACTTAAGCTGTACAGCTTGACTTTAGCGTGCTTATCCACATAGCACTAGATTTAAATATTTATTTATTATTTATTTTTTTATTTATTTAATATACTATATATTACTATATATTTATATACAATTTTATATCAACTGTGATATTGATAGACAATGTTGAGAAAGAATGTCTTGTTCTTTTTAAATTTATACTATAGGTCTTAAATTTTAACTGTTCAGTTTGCAAATTGGCACATATTCCCCCCAAAATCTAGAGAGGATGTGAGAAAATGCTTTTCATAAGTGGCCATGTGGTCAAGTGATCACATCCTCTCATTTTTCCTTTCAACTCTGAGCTCCTAAAAAAGATAGATGGAAGTTCTGCGAGTTGGTGAACCCAATCCAGGAATTAAGTCTGGGTTAACAAAGGTTCGTCGTGGTTTCAGAGCCTCCCCGCGGAGTCTGCCTCTACGACTCTGAGTTTGCCACCGAAACGATCGACGCTCGGCAGTCGCCAGACAAGCTGACGCTGCTCAAGCAGGTGAACAGCGATGGCGACCCACGTGACCTTGACAAACTCCGTCGCGAAATGTTTACTAGATTTCTATTTTTGTAAGCCACGTGTGGCTTAGATCCGTATGAAACCCGTTCCAAGTTCTCATCAAGTCTGTGCGGTGGCTGCAAAAATTAAGTTTCAGGGAAGAAAGCACTAGGAAAAAAATGACATCAGATACCCACTCAAAAATATTAATTAGCTCTGCTAAATTACAGAGGATGACAGGGAAATCACAACCCGAAATGCTCTAGCTGGCTTTAGCGAGTGGGTGTCATGACGTCATTTTGATTGAATGGAATATGTGTACCTATTGATATTTGCTGTAGGCACCTTATTTCTTTATATGACTTAACAATGCACTCTGAATCCGTTAACTGTTCCAATAATCCGATTATCTCATCCACCGCCCCTGCATTGGCATGGATGCAATAGACAAATAAATATTAGGTACCCACCCAATCTTTTTTGTTAAATGGTGGTTAATGCAGGGACCAAAACAAACTGCAAATCTGATAGCATTCACTGAAGATATTGAGGCTAGCAAATAAATCTCCGGTTGAAAATGTGTGTCACAACGGGATAAACTAGCTGCGTTTAAAGCCGTGTCTACAAACGAACCTGCTTGTCTGCGCAGCCGGGCGAATCGTGGATGGACGGGCCGTGCCGTTCGTGTGTCTGCGAGGAGGTTGCCGGCGACGTTCGTGCGTTGTGCACGGTCGAGTCGTGCCCGGCGATCAACGACCACGCGGACGCAGGGGCGTTCGTGCTGCGCGAGGCGACGGTCGACGGCCGGTGCTGTCCGGTCGTTGAACGGACGGCGTGCATCGTCGACGGCAAGATCTTGGAGGCGAGTTCTGCAAACGGTGTTATCTATTAATTTCTTTATTGTCTAAATGTGCTAATTTTGGTGCAATAATTAGACCCTTTCTGAGCCACTAATAAGAAATTCTCAAGAAAGTTAGTCCGTACCCAATATAAATGCAAAATGTTGATAATGAGTGATTTTATTTCAGATGCTTAGGATTACCACACCTACTGCTTATTCCAAATATATGTAAATTATTTTCACAAATTAACGCTAATTTGATGTTTAAACGTAAATTTGGCAAATCGCGAATTCTCGCAGTTTTGTTCCCTCATTTAGAAAAAAATTTCCAATATCAACAATAATTTACATGCTCATATCTTATTTCAACAAAATGTGTTTAAAAAAAATCATCCGATGTTTATCATTAGTTGCGCAATCTCGGGACTTCCCTGAAATGCAGTTGGCTGTCAACAGCTCCCCCTCTCAACATTATTTATCACATGACCTTGGTGGCACCATTTGCCCAATTAACAAGGCAACTAATTGCAACGTTTGCGTTTCGTGTTCCCAGGTTGGCAACAAGAAAGAGGGCGGGCCGTGCGAGACGTTCATCTGCGTCGAGGGCTCGAACGGCATCGCGCTGCAGACAAACGTCGAAAAGTGCAACACCGACTGCCAGAAGGTACGCCCCCTTGTTACTGCAATCCAGCCCGCTTGTTCCTACAATCCAGCTTGCTTGTTGTACGGTGTTCGATGCACGTCCCACAGTTGAGCCAACGTTTGCTGTGCACTAGGATTGCCTTTGCACTAGGAACCGTCCAAACTATCCGGATAGTATAAATAGCCTTAAACTAAGGGTTAAGCATCGGAGTCTACTCTACATCTTAGTAGGCTGATGACCAGGGTTAAGCATCCGAGGTGAATCAGAGCATCGTCCTGACTTGTTGTCGGTGTCGGTACGCAAGTGAACTCGCACACCTAGCCGAGGATATGAGGGATTCTTTGCAATACGCGTTATTCCCTAAGTGTTAGGGTGAAAATTCCTGTCGGCGTTTTTTTATCTTGAAACCGAGGTGCAACAGAGTCCTGATGACAGGGACTGAGATGAGAACTGTGTGACAACGTCTGAGCCGTCGACTGAAGCCGCGTTCTGCCGCAGGGCTGGCGTTACAAGGCGGCGGCGACGGGATCGGGCGGCTGCTGCGGCCGCTGCGTTCAATCGGCGTGCGTCGTCGAGGGCCGCGTGCGCGACGCCGGCGAGACCTGGACGCACGACAACTGCACGACCTTCTCGTGCACCGAGTCCGCAGGGCAGGTAACCGACCGCGACCGTAATATCACAATTTCTTATTGGATATTAAGAAGCATCCAATCCATATTTTGTGTCCGTACCGGGACATAACACAAATTTTGGATTGGATATTTCGTTTTTAATAATAAATATCTACCGTACATGCAACGTGTAATTGCATTTAGGTTCGAATCGACACAAAATCACTAGGTACTTCTTTTCCTTTAATTACCTTCTGAGTTCTGAAGGAAAGCGGCAATTCCTGAACTTAGGTCTGCCTGTACCCGTGATGAAGTCCTCCTTCAATTTAGCATAAGCTCTAATAATGGGGAAAACTAAAATATTAGAATAAGGGTCTCGATGATGAAATGTTTGAAAAAGCATCTAAATTGACCTACATTTAAATTATATAAATGCTTATGTATCCCGTAGGCTAGTACCAGACTTGTAAACAAAATCGGAAATATCTAAATTCCACAACAAGTATAACTAACAGCCGCAGCCGCAGCCGTTATCTTAATCTTGGTCAAATATTAACATTGATTTTACGTTAAGCCGTTGCTAGTACACAAGCGTTGTTTTACAAACGTGTGCTGCAAGCCCTGACCCCCACCACGCCGCGGTGGCTACTAGAAACTTGACTCTGCCTCCCTAACGACGCGTCGCGGCGATCCCACACACAGTTCCAGGTGACGGTGATGCAGCCAACATGCCCGAACCTGGACCACTGCTCGCCCGACGACGTCTACTCGGATGACGGATGCTGCAAGACTTGCACGCCGACCAAGGCTCCGTCGCGAGGTGAGACACTGGCTAGCACCTGGCTACGAGGGACGACTTCTTGGTCATCGGTTTTTAGAGCAAATAAATTTATACTTTGTGTTTGTAGTACGTAGAATTGAAGTATACGTCGTAGTACGTCGTATAGTATCGTCGTAGTACGTAGTATAGGTTCAGAGATTGAACCAAACTGCAATACCTACACCTATTCCAGTCTATCAAAATGACATCATGACACCCACTCGCTTAAGCTAGGCAGAGCGGGGTTGTGATTTCCCTATCTTCCTTTGTTATTAAGCAATTTGGTAGTACGTCTAGTGGCCGAGTGGAATTGGTCTTTTCTCGAGTCCTGTTTCTATCTCAATGGAGCCCAACATTACTGAAATAAAGTTAAACGTGATTAAGTAATACTAATCCCAGAAAACACCTTTTATCTAAAATTGTCCTCTGAGATTGCATTCATCTCACAATTAGATGGCATTTCTTTAGTTTCCTGTACCTGGATTAGTGTATCTAAGATATGGATCAATCTTCCATTCAATTTACCAAGACTTCCTATTTTAAATTTTAACACCCATGCAAGCAGCAAGTTGACAAAACTTGCCTGCTTGACAAAACTCTACTTGACAAAACTCTACTTGACAAAACTCCCGAGAGAGCCCTTTCCTCACCCAGCGAAGGCAGGAATCTTGTGCGGCCGGATAGCTCAGTTGGTAGAGCAACCGCCCGGCAAGCGGAAGGTCCCGGGTTCATATCCCGGTTCGGACGCACATTTTTCCTGCTCAGCTATCCCATCAACACTCGACATCATCCCTATCAAGTACCTAACTGGAAACGCTGATATCTGGTCGATGTTTGTGCTCATCTTGCCTCCGTTTCTGCCCTGCCTCTAGTGAACTGCGCGCCCGAGGAAGTAAACATGCTGATGACGGTCGACCTTGTCCAAGAGACCAAGTCGGCGCACGGGAAGTGCGCCAACTTGCGGCCAATCAAGGGCTTCAAGGTCTGCCAAGGAACCTGCGATTCGTCCACCTACTATGATAACGGTGAGGATTCGTGGCTACGAGGCTGCTCCAGAAGCTGCGCTTAGTGAATCATAACTAGTTTGATTTGATGTTAATCCTGAATGTAGCTTGATGTTGCCTTAAACAGCCTGGAAGGCTTGAGACAAGGCCGGCACCCAAACTTAGAAGTGTTCAGAACCTTGATGTACGTATTCTTGTACCTAAGTAGGTGCCATGTTGTAATCATTTATATCTAGCAATATAATATGCCACTGGGCCATGGTGGTCAGAGCAACAGCCGCAATCTAGTCGCAAGTTCCTTTTCAGAAAAAAATATTTAACTGGGTATTGTATGCTAAGTCCCAAACTCAAACTATTCCCAACTTTTCGCAAAGCATGCAGCACAGCTTTGCGAAAAGTCGGAAATAGTTTTGAGATTCAATACCCAATTAAACAGTTCTGAAAACAAACATGCTAAGATTAGGAAAAGACACGAGTGTTGAGAAAGTTCTAGAGTCAAGTTCCTAGCTGTAACGAGTCCGTGCTTGACTTCCGCCTGTTCCTGCCGCAGTGTTCGAGGTGCAAGAGAACAACTGCCGGTGCTGCCAAGCGGCGGCAACCCGGCTGGTCACGGCCGACATGACCTGCGAGGATGGCGCGACCTACGAGAAGATGATCCCGGTGCCGACCAAGTGCTCGTGCGAGTCGTGCGCCACGCGCAAGTCGGCGGAGCACGTCATGAAGATTGCGTCGCCGACCAAGACCGGCGTCAAGGGCAGGAAGCACTAGGTGGGTACTCGGGGAGCGCGCCGTGGCTTCAAGCGGCGTTGGAATCTCGGCTGCCTGCTCGTTCAGGCAAATTGCCGGTGCTGAGTTGTCGTAGCGTCATTGGATTCAGCGCTATCTTTGTTCATTCTTATTCCTGTTTCTATCTCCATCGAGCCACTTTATAATCAGGGTGTGATTGCAGCAAAGCAACACTAGATTCACCGACTTCTATGATCATTCATAGTCCTGTTTCTATCTCCATGGAGCCACGTCATAATCGGGGTTAGTCGAGTTGTTGGTGTGTGATTGCAGCATAGCGTCAATTTAATTGATTTATGGGCACATTGTGTTGTTGGTTAGCTTACAGCATACAGAATTTGTCCACAAAGAAGGAAGCAAAATTGCAATCGCATTATTCTGGAGTGCAACTGTAGGTTTATGAATATTTCCAAATTGGTCATACTTTTTCTTGAAAGTATGATATTTTGACTAGCAATTCCCCATTGCTCATTGTAAACTGTATGCTATCTCAAACTCCAGCATGCATTACCTCCAACATCAAAGACAACTAAATTTTCTACACAGATGATATTGTAATTAGCTTTCAAAATGTGCGAAAGCTATTTGCCTTTCTTCCTAAAATCAGAAAACTTGATAAGGATTATTTCCTGAGAAAGCAGAGGGTTCAATTCAATCTACTTTAACTTATTGAAGATTTCTCCTCAGGAGCAACCTCGCCTTGTCTGAATGACAACTCCACCGTTCGACGAGAGGAGCAACGCAACAGCATCCACGACAACCACGTGTCAATTGTTACACACTATAAACATATTTATGTATTCCGTTGTGACACAAAAATAAAAGCTTTTTCTAAATAAGGACATTGCTGTCATGCCTAGAATTTAACACTTTTTTCCACAGCACGTAGACACCATGGACCCCATGGAATAAGAGTTATTAAAGTATTATTAATGTACTTCATGCTCCATAATCGCAACACCATTGCATCACGAACATGGTAAAAACTTCAGCACAACAGCAAGTGCTATGTAGCAAAGGTTTCAACCAAGTAAAATTGCCTTGGGTGATAAGGTGCCCACTGGCCCAGGGTGCTGGGTGCTGCCCTGTCTGGCAGCAAACACATTCAATAGATTAAACTACCTGACACTGTCGCCAAGAGCGGAATTCGTAAGGGTTGTTCTTCCAACATTCATGTCAACCATCGCCGTGGTGCAGTGGATCAATCGCTCGTATGTCTTAAGATACCTCCCTTGGGAACTGGGTTCGATTCCAGCATCAGGCTCCGCTTTTTGGCAATGTCGAGCTCAGAGGCCGAACGACCGGAGCACAGATTCGACTTCGCCTTCGTCCAAATAGCGCAAGTCTATTTTCTGAAAGTGCGCAACAGTGTGCAAGCAGACTAGCAGGGACACTACTTGTCCATGGCGTAGCTTCGTCCTTCTGCAGTCAATCCGGCTCTTATGTAGCTCCATCATACATGGCATGTGGTGTAGTGGATAGCCCACCTGCTTGATAAAAAAGCGGCGCGGGTTCAAATCCCGGAGCTCCCACTTTTTGGCACAAGACATTCAGTGGACTATAAGATGTCATACCAGGTCACAGATTTGTTCAAATTTGGCTACCAGGTGGCGCTGTCTATCATTACTGTGCACACTCGTGGACGTTTGGACCCAACTGTTTTGCCAAGACAAGCGCAAAAGCTTAGGGTGCTAGGGTGGGACGTATATCTTCCAGCAAAAATCCGAAACGAGAGTCGGACTCTCTGCAACATTCTTAAATCATTCGCCCAAAAAAATGCTAAAAAGCTACTTCGCTTGGATAAGCACTTGGTACCTCAGTGGTTTCAACCAAGAGTCTTAACCATTAAGCTGTCTTCACCATTTACACCGTGACGATATTTTTCGGTATTTGAATTATACTCTTCTTGCAGGCATTTACGATCTGGCCACAATATCTCATACGAGAACGTATGGCCGCTTACTCCATTTGAGAACAAAGCTTAAAATCCACATTTATTCACACGCATGTCTTTTGTAAAAATTTGACATTCGTTCCCGGATTCGAACCATGTTCTCTTAGTACTTCATAGTACTGACTGAGCGAGCTTACCGCGCACCTACTTTGCCCTGATGACGCTTAGTGAACTTTACATACTTCAATTACAATTAAAAAAATATATAAAACAAAAATATATATAGAGAGAGATATAAATGACACACAGAACACAAAGTAACTATTTTTACTTTTACTCTGCTCGAATATTAACGCGTCCTGTGAGAACATGACCAGAGTCATTAGATCATTGGCTGAAAGCGAGAGTATCTCGATAAACCCACTCATAACACACCAAAAACGCGTGAAGATGACGAGATTGCAACCCTCTCCCTCTTGTAGATATCGTTGATCACAGCAATGGCTTAAGCGGTTATTTGGTTTGAGTATTAGAAAGTGATAGTGGGGTCCCTTGACAACAGCGCACTCTTTTCTTACTTGCATGTACTTTGACCAGACTATATAAACACGAGTAGTCGGCAAGGAAATTCAGGGTGGTTGTGCACTTCAAATAGTGTATGAGTGGCGTGTATGAGAGCCGCATGCTGGTTGCGGAATCTGCGAAGGCATTTATTCTCGATCGAGCTACAGGGTTATTTAATAACTGGCTCATTAATTGCTACCATTGGGACGTTGGTGATTGTGATGCCAACATATGCAACGGTATTGACAGCCGTTATTGTGAATCTGATAGCAAGCTCTCACACACAGAGCTGTTGACAATTGAGGATGGAAAAACCTACCAAGCTTTTGGTGTGTTTAAAGTCGAGCATCCTGTATGCACTGTTCGCATCCATCGTTTGTCGTTGCACGATGCTCGCTGCATCTGTCTTCGCAAGGAAGCTGGGACAGCAAAAGCAGCGCAAATGGTGTCCAAAATTTACCCAGTGCAGCCTTTTGTTAAAGTCTACTTTATTTATGAAAGTTAGGGCCGGTTAACTTGGGTAAACTTCCAGTGAAAAAATTCGATGAACTCTTGGTCCCGTGGATTACGCACTTCTATTGTGACATGATAAACGTGAAATCAGATCAAACTCACTTGCTGGCACACTTTTTAGCGATGCCGTGCTCCAACAAAGAATTATCAACACGAATTATGAACTTCATCATGACAACGTTGACATGTTTTTAGTGAAAAAGTCATCTTGAGAAAATTAAAATAATCTCACTGCTGTTTTAGTCATCGACGTCAGCAACATCAGAAACCCAAGTCGCAATTTTATTGCTTTGATATCAATGTGCAATCGCGGAAAGATCCACACAAAATAAACACAAACAAAACGAATGATAAAACGGAAATGATATGTGGGTTACGTATAGTTTTTTATGTCTTTTGTTAGTTTTCTATACTTTCCCAGAAGAAAATAAAACAACGATGTACTATATTCGAAAAGCTTTCTCACTGGTGCAAGTCCCAAGTGATATTTTCCATTTAAAAAACGTCCTCTTTGGCCTTCTTTGCTTCAAGAAAAACTCCCACCAGCCCCCCCCCCCCTCCCTTCCCCCCCCCAAAACCCCTTGAGCACGAAGCCCCGGTCGCGTCACCGAACGGTTTGGCAACGTTGGAAAAACCGGTTCTCGTCAGATCACCGAAGTTAAGCAACATCGCGCCGAGTCCGGTGAATGATGGGTGACCATCATGCTCATGATCAGTTCTGTTTGGGAGAGAGGTTGGAGGGTCTGAATTTAGTACGACAACTTCACTCGCCTTGCTTATCAACCTCTCGACAGCACGGATTAGCGGAGGAATCCTGTTGTTCGATTTGTACCGTCCTTCGGAAGGGACGTAAAGCCGGTGGTCCCCTCGGTGCTTTTCAACAGGAGTATAGGCTACGTGCCGGCACCGGGTTTCCCCTCCTCCCTTCTAGGCTAGGTCAGGTTCATCGACACCCTTACTTTCACCGACGCCATCATCGACGTCGACGGCGACGACGACGCCGGTCATTGAGCCGGCCGCTGCGGTTCCTCAAAATCCCGGCGACGTCGTCTAGAATTTGGCTCTTTTTCGGCTTCTATAGACCTTACCAAGCTAACTTGCAGACTGCGAAACTAAGATATTTGATAATGAAGAATTTTAACTGATTACTAGGTATTTACTTAGTATTAATATAGTTTTCGGGCATGGTAATTTATTACAGCTATCGGCTAAGAATTTACTGCCAATTAATTTATGCAGCATGGAAATTACACATAACTTGCACATTTTAGCATAACTATAATGATAAAATTCATCTTTAAATTTTAGTTATGAATTGATAAAGCAACTCTAGAAGGTTCAAAATTCTAATGTCAGAACTATACGTAGAGAACACTCAAATAGTTACAATTTAAGACAACTAAGTAAATGCTAAAAATGATATCAGTCCTAAGTTTTAACCTTACAAAACATATCACCCGCTTTTTGTATATTTTGTGAAATGCTTACAAATGTATCTTCTAAATGTATCTGCATCTGTCAAGGTTCGGTTAAGCCACACCTAATCTTCTGAGCAGAACTTTGTTCCTTTGCGATGCGCACCTTTGCGAATACGCGAAAATTTGGAAAAGCAAAGTAAGTGCATATCATCCAACTTTTGTCATCAAGTTTCCATTGTGTCGAAAGAGTCTAGGCAACTTCGAAACAAAGCGAGGAATAAAAGCGAAGAGAAAACCGAAACGTGCTCTATTTTGGTATCATCGTCGCCACGACGTATAACAAAAGTTTGCAAAACTTCCACCTCGGATGAGTAATTAGTATAATGCATATTAATTAAGTTACACAAAATATTTCTATGCATCATAGTACGAGCGAGAGGGAAATATCTGTTTTCTAACGAGCCTAAATCGTCACACATTAGGTAACTAAAAGGCCCACCCCCCGACCGCTTGGATTCGAGCAGCAAGTGACACGGTGACACCACGGTGTGATGACAGCTTGACAAGCTTGTGTGCCATTGCGCACCCGACAGCTTGGATTCGAGCAGCAAGTGACACGGTGACACGACGGTGTGATGACAGCTTGACAAGCCTGTGTGTCATTGCGCACTCGACCGCTTGGATTCGAGCAGCAAGTGACACGGCGAAACCACGGTGTGATGACAGCTTGACAAGCCTGTGTGCCATTGCGCACCCGACCGCTTGGATTCGAGCAGCAAGTGACACGGTGAAACCACGGTGTGATGACAGCTTGACAAGCCTGTGTGCCATTGCGCACCCGACCGCTTGGATTCGAGCAGCAAGTGACACGGTGACACCACGGTGTGATGACAGCTTGACAAGCCTGTGTGCCATTGCGCACCCGACCGCTTGGATTCGAGCAGCAAGTGACACGGTGAAACCACGGTGTGATGACAGCTTGACAAGCCTGTGTGCCATTGCGCACCCGACAGCTTGGATTCGAGCAGCAAGTGACACGGTGACACCACGTTGTGATGACAGCTTGACAAGCCTGTGTGCCATTGCGCACCCGACCGCTTGGAAATTCGAGCAGCAAGTGACACGGTGAAACCACGGTGTGATGATAGCATGACAATGTGTGTCATTGCCACTTAGATTTGGCCAGAAACTTCCCCTCGGGCAAACAAGTTATCGAAATACCATCAACATAAATACGAAACTTAAGTTATTTACACCAGAAAATATTGTGAATTACTACCATGTTCCCGATTTTGCTTCGATCAATACAAGACGATTAGGCTGCTTAATGCAAGCTAATTAAGTTACACAAAATATTATGTACGTCACTGCAAGAGAATGAGAAAGAGAGAGACAGGGGGCGAGATGGCGATATACGGTAACGCCGCTTTATTCTCAAACTTTGAGGGGTGACATTTTGTGACGTGCTCGTCGGCCTACGTCACAAACTTGTATTCTATTTGCTCTGTGGGGTTTGATTGACGTCATGACTGAACTGACGTATTATAGTGCTCACCGCGAAAGTCAAACTTTGATTGACTCTAAGCTCGCATATTGCTTATTTAATGCCCCACCGACCGCACGTTCCCAGCCGTCCGCCTCGCACCCAGCCGTCCGCCTCGCATCCAGCCGTCCGCCTCGCACCCAGCGTGCTACGCGCTTCAACGTCCCACCGAACGCGTCGCACGTTCCCAGCCGTCCACCTCGCAACCAGCGTGCTATGCGCTTCAACGTCCCACCGAACGCGTCACACGTTCCCAGCCGTCCGCCTAGCACCCAGCGTGCTACGGGCTTCAATGTCCCACCGAACGCGTCGCACGTTCCCAGCCGTCCGCCTCGCATCCAGCGTGCTACGCGCTTCAACGTTCCACCGAACGCGTCGAACGTTCCCAGCCGTCCGCCTCGCAACCAGCGTGCTACACGCTTCAACGTTCCACCGAACGCGTCGCACGTTCCCTGCCGTCCGCCTCGCACCCAGCGTGCTACGCGCTTCAACGTCCCACCGAACGCGTCGCACGTTCCCAGCCGTCCGCCTCGCAGCCAGCGTGCTACGCGCTTCGACGTCTCGCTGAACGCGTCGCACGTTCCCAGCCGTCCGCCTCGCAGCCAGCGTGCTACGGGCATTCGACGTCTCGCTGAACGCGTCGCACGTTCCCAGCCGTCCGCCTCGCACCCAGCGTGCTACGGGCATTCGACGTCTCGCTGAACGCGTTGCACGTTCCCAGCCGTCCGCCTCGCACCCAGCGTGCTACGGGCATTCGACGTCCCACCGAACGCGTCGCACGTTCCCAGCCGTCCGCCTCGCACCCAGCGTGCTACGCGCTTCAACGTGCCACCGAACGCGTCGCATGTTCCCAGCCGTCCGCCTCGCAGCCAGCGTGCTACATGCTTCAACGTCCCACCGAAAGCGTCGCACGTTCCCAGCCGTCCGCCTCGCAGCCAGCGTGCTACGCGCTTCAACGTCCCGCCGAACGCGTCGCACGTTCCCAGCCGTCCGCCTCGCACCCAGCGTGCTACGCGCTTCAACGGCCCACCGAACGTGTCGCACGTTCCCAGCCGTCCGCTTCGCACCCAGCGTGCTACGGGCATTCGACGTCTCGCTGAACGCGTCGCACGATCGCAGCCGTCCGCCTCGCAGCCAGCGTGCTACGCGCTTCAACGTCCCACCGAACGCGTCACACGTTCCCAGCCGTCCGCCTCGCACCCAGCGTGCTACGTGCTTCAACGTCCCACCGAACGCGTCGCACGTTCCCAGCCGTCCGCCTCGCAGCCAGCGTGCTAAGCGCTTCAACGTCCCACCGAACGCGTCGCACGTTCCCAGCCGTCCGCCTCGCACCCAGCGTGCTACACGCTTCAACGTCCCACCGAACGCGTCGCACGTTCCCAGCCGTCCGCCTCGCAGCCAGCGTGCTACACGCTTCAACGTCCCACCGAACGCGTCGCACGTTTCCAGCCGTCCGCCTCGCAGCCAGCGTGCTACGCGCTTCAACGTCCCACCGAACGCGTCGCACGTTCCTAGCCGTCCGCCTCGCAACCAGCGTGCTACGGGCATTCGACGTCTCGCCGAACGCGTCGCACGTTCCCAGCCGTCCACCTCGCTTCGACAATATTTATCCGTAAATATAAATCCACAGTCATGTTCAAGTTGCATTTCGTAGACTAATATTTATTGTCTGCCATTTCCATTATATCTAGTGCAGCGTCACGGCTTAGGTGCAAACCTCCCCCCGTCGAACGTGCTCTAGGTCAAGTTTAATCCCAGTCGTCGGGTCCCCTATTGACTCTTCGGGTACCGACGATGAACGCCCGCAGCGCTGGCGTCGGTGGCGTCGCGACGCTGGCGTCGGCGTCGGTCGGCAGTCGGCGTGTCGACGTCGTACCGAGCAGACGGACGTCGGTGCGTGCTGGACGTCGTCTAGTGGACACGCGTGACGAAGTGCGTGAGTGAATTCGGCACGCGCGCGGCACCAGCGGTTTGGTGTGTTGGACTTTTTTTATTTCATTGCGAGATTTGAGGTTTAGTTAGCCAGGTTTTGACTAGACTTTTGGATTTGAGGACGTTTACGTTTAGTAGAAATAGTTTTAGGAAATCTTAGTGGAAGGTAATTTTGAAATATATTCAATGATCTTTTTTAATATTAGAAAGTAGAGGGTTTATCTCTTTACTTTTGGTTATAGCTTGCTTCTCAGGAATTGATTTTTGGTCTGATATCAGTTGCCAGAGAAAAAAATACCTCATAAAGAGAATTTTGTTTGGTTTTTTAGCGCTGAGAAGAAAATTTTAAATATTTTTTGTCATAATCCCACAAACTCCCAGAAACATCACCGCTCTATTTGAAAACAATTGAATTTGTATCGATTCATGCTGGCCACAGGTGGAATCAAACAGAAAATACAGTATTTTTTTAAATTTACCCTCGCGGAATTGGAAAGAGCCAATACAACAATATTATGTCTGTTTCACTGTGATTTCCGGAGATGCTAATTTGCACAGTCTGTTTCGTCGTGTCTGACGGTTTTTGGCATGTAGATTTTGTCTGCCCGATGTGTGTGCACGAAGGGCGAGCTCTTAGCCCGCCAAATCGAGGGGCGATAAAATTCCGAGAACGCCAGCGGTAAAAAGCATCGACAGCCGTCGTACGGCATGCAAGTTATAATCCAGCCGGAGGGCATTTTCTCTGCTTAATATGACGGGTCGGAAAATTGAAAAGGGAGGAACAGAGATATATTTTCACAATAAAGTGTGAGTGCGATCCATCATTTGAGTGGAATTTTGTGGAATGGGTGTACAGAGTACTCAGGAGGAAACTTGTTTCACCGGCTTACGTTTGTATTGTTACAATTCAAATTGTGATCATTTTGAGTGAGGCGTGCATTTAAATACGCTTCGATGTTGCGTTGTGCATGGCCAGCCCTTTGAATGTCCGCTAATCATATTTTAATAGAAATAAGTCGTAAAAAGAAAAGCTCGAATGCGGCGAGTTGTTTTTAGTCAAAAGGCTAAATAGAGCGTGTAAAAAAAACCTTTTGTTTCCCGCATTTCCAACCGAACGAAACGAATTTAAGAGAATCAAAATCGACTGACCACATTTTCCAATTGAAAAGTCGCTGTCGACTGTGATTCGAAAGAAGTTTAAATCCACTTATTCGTTTCGCGCGTCTGTATTTTATTCCGAGACCCAACAAAATCATCTAAATTATACAAAAACAACGCCTCTGCCATCTTTCAGAATAGTTTCCGAACAAAAAAGCGATTTTCTCGACCGAAAAATCTGTTTGGCAAAGTTAAAAACGATCGAGGAGCAAAAAACACATACAAAATAGTCAAACAAAGCTCTTGATTCTTTCCGAAATTGTTCGCTGTCTGAAATTCCCGCTCGCTCCTCGCGCAGACAACGACGGTATCTAAATGTAAATTGGCCATCAAGAGGCATGCTGTTATTGCCCTCCGGAGCGGCGTGCTTCTATCTCAGAGATTACCTCCCGTGCCACACAGAATACATTCTTAGGAAGGAAAGTCGCCAGCTCTAAGAGGGAAAATCAGAGTCAGAAAAAAGAAAAGGAAAAACCTCTTGTGTATGTGGGTGTGCGTGTGTGAAGAACAATGTTTGTCGTTCCACAGTTGACGCGAGCAGAGAGCGGGAGCGAGGAAGAAAAGTTTCTCTGGCGCCTCTCTTTGGTCGTGCAAGTCGCCGCTTGATTTTCATGAATAAGTTTTCTTTTCGGTTTGGCGATTCGTGGATAGAGGCGAGAACAAGCGGCTTGTCTTCGGATTCAATCTCTTGATCGTGAACATTTCCCTGAAGTGGAGACGTGATTGATTGAAAGACGCGGGACGTCGCTTCTCCGGACATGATTTAGATAGATTCACGTTCTTCAAGGAATGACGCGAGCATTATTCACGACGTCATACCCAAGGTGGCTCGACTATCCACCAAAAAGTACCAAACATTTTAAATTCAGTAGTAATATGTATACTAATTAAAAAAGTGTGTTTATTTCCAAAACTCTGCAGACCGCTCATAAAAGACTTGGTGAAAAGCGACTAGACGAACAAAGACATTATTTTCAAAGTGAAAATGGAAAAGTGGTGTAGATAAACGTGCGATTTTCCCGAAAAAAAAATGAGCTTTGTAGAGATTTTTACGGTGAACTGCATTTAACGTCGAGGATAACAACTCTGGATGGATTTTATTAAAGTATGGACCAATTCAAGCGATTCTTTACAGTGTGCAGAGCCGCTGACGGTTAGAAGCGTCTAGAAAAAGTGAGGGGAACCATTCGATGATGGAGAGACTTAACAAGCGTTATTTTAAAGGTTATATCATAGCAAATGGATTCATTTGAGATAACACGAATCTGAAATGAACAGTATTTCAATTAATACACGTGTCTTGAAAAAACACTCGCATAGCCAGCAAAGCAAGAAAGCTGGAATGTTGATATTGGATTAACTGAAGTCGATATCGGTCCGTTCTGTGCAGAACACCCCGGCTATAGTGTCATCAATAAACGTCACTCCGAACCACGTCTCAACCGTAAGCCGCTGGCAACGGTGCTTGCCCGAGTTCTTGAACGCAAAACCACCGTCGACCAATTTTCTTTGGGCACAAAAGCGCGTTTCACCAAGTGATTTGCCAACAAAGACTATGTAGGCAAGGTTTCTGAACACATAACCAGGTTTGCCCAGTAGATTTGGCAGTAGAAGCTAACCAAGACAATTTCTTATTTCATTATTCGGTAAAAAAATACTCGAATATAATTTTTAAAGTGTTTAAATGCAAAAAAAAACAATGAACCACAAAACTGACGATTGATGATCATATTCTCAAGATGAAACCAAACTACATGCGTCTAGTTAAACAACCCAAAAAAAAACAATGTTAGACCAAATTACTGAACAATAGCACCGTCGCGTTGTCAAATTCACCAACACACCAACGCCAAGAGTGCGTTCCGAGAAAACCAAGAAGCCAAGATGGCGAACTACACGTCGCAATCGCCCAACTGGATGAACGACACCCTGTCCGACCTCGAGTCCGCGCTCCTCCGGCAGATAGCGCAGCAGCTCGATGTTGCCAACTCGTCGCTGCTGTTGCCGGACGACGATTGCTGCAACGGCACCGCCGCCGGCGTCGACAACGGAACGGCAACGTCGCAACCGCCGGCAGAGGACAGCGTGCACCTGGCCGTCATGATCAGCACAGCGTTCGCACTCGGCCTGGTCATCTTGGGGACCGTGATCGGTGAGTGAAAGCAAGCAAATATCTGACCAGTCTTACTTTTACAATATGGGAAACTCTACTAAAATAGCATCGTTGAGCAGTGACAGAATCGTCAGCGCTGCCTAGGCGGCGAGGGAAGAAATTAAAACACCACAGCCATCTAGGTAGAACCTAAAACAATGTTACTTTCATCATCTTACCTAATCTTTAGGGGGCTTTGTGTGCCGCTGATGCTCAATCTCAAGCGTCAACTGACAGCTGACATATAAAAGAGTATTTTTGCAGGTGATCACTGCATCTGTCTAAGTTCACTTTTAACTCTGCCGCCAGGTTCTTTGTCGTGGGGTTTCGCCTAGAGTTTTCAATATTGCAAGAGAAAGATTTATGTCTCTTCCGCCATTAGCTAAGATTGACGCTGTTTTCCGGTTTTACCGAAGATTTGATTTGGGTCAATCAAGAACTGCGAAAATGTTTTACGGCTGGGCAAAGACCAATTGAATCCATTGGCAAGAAGGACAATCTCGGTAGGGGAAAAGGATGTGGGAAAAATATACCTATTATTTTCGTTATGAACTCAAAAGTGAATCTAATTAATAACCGTTCATACTCAGTACTCACGACACACTGGCAATATAACTACTATAGTTTAATCCGTGGTCTGGATCATTGATTTGGGACGGATTGCAAGCGGCTTTGTACAGAGTCGGTCCATTTGCAGGAATATCATTAAATTGAAGCTAAAGCCAAGTCATGCACGTAATATATTTCGAACGCCCGACGAAATGCCCATACGTGCATTGGTTTCGAGAATTTTGATGCACACGACAGATTGCAGCGATCCGTTGCTTTGCGTGGCACAGAGTCGACGTCTGCACGACGAACGGGCTGCCGACGCGACGGACTGGCGATGCACACGACGGATTGCACAGCGTTGTGTTGCTTTGCGTGGCACAGAGTCGACGTCTGCACGACGAACGGGCTGCCGACGCGACGGACTGGCGATGCACACGACGGATTGCACAGCGTTGTGTTGCTTTGCGTGGCACAGAGTCGACGTCTGCACGACGAACGGGCTGCCGACGCGACGGACTGGCGATGCACACGACGGATTGCAGCGTTGTGTTGCTTTGCGTGGCACAGAGTCGACGTCTGCACGACGAACGGGCTGCCGACGCGACGGACTGGCGATGCACACGACGGATTGCACAGCGTTGTGTTGCTTTGCGTGGCACAGAGTCGACGTCTGCACGACAAACGGGCTGCCGACGCGACGGACTGGCGATGCACACGACGGATTGCACAGCGTTGTGTTGCTTTGCGTGGCACAGAGTCGACGTCTGCACGACGAACGGGCTGTCGACGCGACGGACTGGCGATGCACACGACGGATTGCACAGCGTTGTGTTGCTTTGCGTGGCACAGAGTCGACGTCTGCACGGCGAACAGGCTGGCGACGCGACGGACTGGCGATGCACACGACGGATTGCACAGCGTTGTGTTGCTTTGCGTGGCACAGAGTCGACGTCTGCACGACGAACGGGCTGCCGACGCGACGGACTGGCGATGCACACGACGGATTGCAGCGTTGTGTTGCTTTGCGTGGCACAGAGTCGACGTCTGCACGACGAACGGGCTGCCGACGCGACGGACTGGCGATGCACACGACGGATTGCAGCGTTGTGTTGCTTTGCGCACAGAGTCGACGTCTGCACGACAAACGGGCTGCCGACGCGACGGACTGGCGATGCACACGACGGATTGCAATCCGTCGAACATGCACGGATTGGCAATCCATAGCTTTGAGGTTATTATAAAGCCAGGAAGACATCAAAAACGTTAGGGTGGACTGCGTTTCACTCAATATAGTCCGGTGACGTCAGAGGGGGATTGACTGTAGCTTGTCTGTAGCAATTGATCTGCCATGATTGACAGGTGCTTGCTTTCATGAGTCCATTTTTAGAAGGCGAACTATCAGACAAGTTACTTTGTCCGCTGTCTGTGTTTATGAACACTTCCGATCTATAATATGCTGCGCAGACAAAATGTTATATAGGCTGTCAAAAGCTAAATATGATCATATTATTACATGAATATTACCTCAATGCAGCGTAATAACATCATTGAATATCATACTGGAATACATAATGTGTTTTAGAATATGCACCTGCATTGAATCAGAAACTATACGTTAGGTATGAGCATACAAAGCTAGTTGGGTTATGATTTTCCAATTTCCTTGGTTAAATATGATTAATGAAGTCTGTTTATTTAGGGAAAATAGGGAAATGAAAATAGATGGGTTTGTTTGGTGGGTAAATCTCACGTCATTTTTGCTTGAATAGAACAGGAAAATTACCTGCTAATTAAGCTTCCAGTATAAAAATACCACTGTGGGTTTATTGAGAAAATGAGGGCACACAATTTTATGAATAAAAACATAAGTGCGCGTTTTTTAAAACATGCTTAATAGAAATTGCTCACGGGAAATTAAACGAGTTAAACACATAATTGTTTTTTACTAATTAAAATTTTATTCCAAACTAGAACGATTGTATTGTTAGAGCTTGAAAGAAGCCCGGTTACTTGCTGCTCACGTGATGTTTCCAGCATTTAAGGTCACTTTGATTGTTATCAAATACTTTGCAGTACAAATCACGATCAAGGAATTTAATTTTAACAGCACCAAACCAAAATGTAATGTGTAAAACCATTAAACTGTCGAAGACTAAGTGACAAAAAACCCACGAAGATAATTGGCAAGAGAAACATGAGCAGATTAACAATCGCCAACCGATCGTCCTGATTACAAGTGATAAATCGCATAGAAGGCTGTGGGAACAAATGTTACGTGTCGCATTGGATTTGAGATCGGCGGCTGTTTTTTTCCCCCACGCATTCTGTGAGACCCGAAAACCGAAAACCACTTACTCTAAAGTATATTTAATTTTAGAATATAACCGCTGTCCTTTTAGCGACGTCCGTTTCTACGATTATTAACATGATGCCATATAAATGTGCAGTCACCGATTTATCTTATTTTAAACGGTATATAAAGTAATAAAAAAGACACTAGAAAAAAGGGTAGAAAATATGCTTGTGGTATAAGTTAAGCGTTTAGGCACTGTTCTAGTGTTAGGTATTTAAATTTTGAAATAGCGCCTTGTGGATTTAGTTTCTTGAGTTGTTGAAATGCAAATGGCGGCCATTTTTTGACCTGATCAATGGCGAGACTATACAAGTTTTGTGATATATTCAGTGTCCCCTGCTAAGGGGTCGAGTGTATTTCACCGCGACTGACTCGGAGGTTTAACCAGACGTTTTATCTTGCGCGCTAGGCACAGCCTCGTGTTGCGTATTTATGACGGTTTGATCTCGATTTGAAATACTGCAGGCGCTGGAAAATTGTCGGAGCAGAGAGAGAGAGTTTTTAAAAGTTTGTTAACTGTGAAACTTCCAACGCGCGCGCGTCGAGTTTTAACCAATGTTCGATGTAATATTTGAAAAGTTCCAGGCAATTATTTCCGTTACATTTGGATCGTTTTCGAAAATTTATCAGAACGGAAATTCTGGAGATTTATACGTACTATATTTTATTTTCTTACCCGGTAAAGATTTGAGAATATGACTAAGGGTTTCCGCAATTCTACGAAAAAAATATAAAATGAGGACTGGAATTTTGCATCCAACTTTGATATGTATTGATGGGTCTAAGCTACATAACCTTTTAACCTACTGGGTGACATCAAATCATCAATTTTACTTACTATTTATGCTGCGAGAAAGGTTTTCTAAATTTGTGACGTGCGATCCTTCCGCAGGTAAGCAGATTTCATAAAATAGATCATTGCCTTGGCAATCTCAAGAAATAAGGAAAAAGCAAACTCAAGGATGAAACTATGTCGGAAAATTAGATTTTTCCAGATTTTCATTTATATTTTGACTCGAACTATTCTATTTCTATTCTACATATACACTTATTGACAGTATTTTCTACAAAGCAGACAGCTTCATCGAAGTTATATAGCCCTTTATTTTAAATTGTCTGCAAGATTCAATTCATTCAAAATGTATTATAAGGTACTTATTTATTGCCTGCGACTTACAAGATCCTAGACTTAATATACATCAAAATTCTTCGAAACGGAGATGACGAGGCGTAAAAAGCAAATCTGCTCCCGTTAAAATTTCATCCCCCGTTTGGCTTCGCACGTAATATTTTATTCCCTTTACACGAGCCAAGAACGGCGGAGCGTTGAGAATTCCGCCCCGCGTGAAATTAAAATATAAAACGTATATGTATAGGTAAGCTAAGCGTTTAGCGCGGCATAACGACTTTCCGTCAAAGACGGCGCCACTTTAACCATGAGAAACGCTTGCCAAGCGTTTCTTGGACGTCTTCGGTGTCGATAATAGGGAGACTAAACTGCCACTATGGTCGCATAGGAAAATTAAATTCACTATAGCCAAACCTTAAGGATTTGAGTGATTTTCCATGCTCAAGTACCGCGTACGATTGGGACACAGATTTGCACCCTTTTTGGGCGTCCATTTTCCGAAAGCCCTGGGGCTTGGTCGAAAATCTACACCACAGCACGAGAAATTAATCGACTTGATGTGAATCTACTGAACGCGTGATAAGGAGAGACCGTCTAGTCTTTTCATCATAGATGTTGGTATCGTTTTCCCTCATTATAAGACGGTGTTTATGAAATTTCATCTCAGTCATACCTGTTAAGACACAGATTTTATGAGACGGGAGGATTGTTTGAAAATGATATGGGCATTTACGGGAAATTTATTTATTCACTAAGACATCGCTTTTGAGCATTTTTATCGCGATAGCTCTATAACTATGATCTATAACGAACTAACTATTGTGTGGATGAAGGAAATATTATGAGGGCTCCAGTAGGTATCGATGGTTCACATTTTAGTCCTGCATTAAAATTAGATGTGGGTAGAATAAAGTCGCCTTCAAGTCTTTGAAAGGTTATAGCGTAAAAAAAGGTTTATTAGCTCCCACTTTATAGTACTAACTATGGTTATACGCAACCATACAGAGAGACAAACTTGGTGAAATTACAGTTTATGGAATGAAGCTAAAAGAGAATTGTAAAAGCAAGTAAGCTTTTATCTGTTCCTCTTTCATAGAAGTGTTTTGCACACATAACGGCTCTCTGATGCCTCTCTACTGGGAAAGCACTGATCGTTTTGCTCAAAAAGTTTTCTGGTATTGAACATAATTGAAAAACGCATTTGAAGGTGCCTAATAAAGAAGTTAATAACAGTTAAATTATAGCATCGCTCAGTATTTGGAATGGCATGCATCGAGACAGAAAAAACAAGATAAAACGGAAATGCCAATGTTATTCAAGGTTAATATTAGTATTATAAAGTTATAGAGAACCTTAATACTTATATTGACCCATTACTGCTATAAATAATAATATGTAGCTATACTTTATCACATAAATTTATCTTCGTAGGTGACATTGTCGCAAAAAAAGTTTTACCGCATAAAAATAACAAACTTATAAGCCACACAAAAGGTCGACAAATGGAATCCTACTTTAATAAAGTATATTTATTTATAATTTGCCTCGAAATTGATTAGAACCCATCTCTATACACCGGCAAACTGTCAGAGTGTTAATCCTTTTCGAACGTGGCTTCGAACCGAGCATATAGCTTAATCCGGCCGTAAAGTATATTACATAGAAGTGCACTACCTCGTTTCTATAAAACCGATTTATAATTGAATTCACTCGGTACTGCAATTGCGCGACGCAGTTTAAGCTGCCTAGAATGCTACACCTACACATGATAATGCGTCAGGGTGGCTGCCAATTCTGGGGAGATCATCTCTATAAATATTATAACGCAATCTTATCCTAAATTTTTATATGTGTACTGAAATGTACCGAGTATAGGTAAGTAAGTTTGTCTAGAATATTTCACGGGGACGAATTCCATGGGGACTCTGGAAGTCGAATACGCGGCATAGTCATTCGGAATTCGATAAAGTATTACAAAACCAACAGAATTTATGTCTATGCAGGTGAATTATTGATGAGTGTATACTATACCTATGTTACCATCTAAGTATATTTTATCTAACCGAAGATATACCTGCATTTAAGATTCCAAATGGATCAATAGGGGCTTCTTTTCTATTCACTCTTGAAATACTTCATAAATTCTTAACTAGATACGCTGTATGTACAAACTGTGTTAGCATTTATCCTTACCAAAGCCTGAGTCTTCTTCAGGTTTTTACTACCTATACCATTAGCTTTTAATGTGGTTTATCGGAAGCGAATTTGTCTTTAGCTTATAGTTCGTAAGCGGTTAATTTTTAATCAAAACAGTACAAAACCATTTAAAAATAAACTGGTCAAGCCCATAGCACAATGTGATTGCAATTAAAAATTAATTTGGACCAGTTTTTCAGAAGTTAGATAGAAGCGTCAGTTCACTTTAACAAACCAACGGAGAGCTAAGAAGTTAAAGGGCCACTAAAAAAACAAGGCCATATTCCATTAAATGTCGGCGCGAAAAGTGATATAGGCACCTTAATCTATCAAATCAACCACATACACTAGAATTGTATATAGTTTTGTTAATTAAATAAACCGAATTAAGCAAGTTTTAATTGAGGAACCGTTTCGTCTATCGTGCCCACACCCATAGATGTCTGCGATTGATAGAAATCTCTGATCGTGCTCGGGCTAATATGCGCTGCATTAAATCCGGCGCTATCAGTTTGACTGACACGTGGATTTAATCAGTTTTATATGTGTATAAGCGCAGCCCGTGGCTTTAAATGGAGACCTTGCAAAAGGCCAAGTGAGTTGATTGATTAAGCCAGCGGAAATGGCAAGGTCTGGGTAACGGGAGTACTTCAAGTGGACGCGCAAAGCTTAGCAGCGATCGAGATTGGAAATCGGATTTGTCTGCGATGATTTTTATATTTTTTGGATGCTTCAGCCATGCTTCTTGTCAATGTCTGAGCCTCAACACATCATTGGCTGAGTTCTGTCAAGAAAATCTTATCCGTCAAGTCTATTCAATTAATTATAACCTTTTCCACTGAGCGCTAGTAGCCAATACGATTACCAACATGATGGAAAATAAATTTGTAGTCACCGATTTACCTTTATATTTCTTGCTTTATAACTGTTATAATAAAAAAAAAACAAGTAAGAAGCTGGAAGTAGTAGAAAATAAAACGTGAAGCCACTGTTTTAGTGTTCGATTTAGATATTTTTTTAAATAGCGCTTTACGAATTTAGTTTCATTAGTTGGTGAAATGTAAATGGTGGTAATTTTCCGAGTGTGACCTTTTCCTGAAGAGACTATAAAACCATGACGGTCCTAAGCCTTACAAAGTGCCTTAAATCTCTTTACTGTCGGAACAATTATTGTAGTCACTTACAGAATGTTTTCAATGAATTAAACTCAATTCCTCACGTTTTACTCTGGGTAAATAGTAAATACAATCGGAGCTGCTCGTTGAGTTGAGTTGGAAAGTAGGCATTCAGGCCAGAGGTCCGTTTGGACGTGAGATACTAAATAATAGCAGCGCTTTTCAATTTGTTTTGTATTTTTAGCGATAAAGAGGCTATGGGTTAGACAGCGAGTATATACGCTCATAGAAACTTGAAGCCCTTCTAGATGATAACTTCTTATAGAAGCACAGTGATTAGGCGTATTAAATGATTGTACAGTAAAGTATACAGCTGTTTTAGTCAGTATAAAAATGTAACAAGTAGCATAACATGGAGTAGCTTGAAACGGTTTATGCTGTTATGAACGTACTGCACTGCACGAAGAAGCAAAATATCTGCAGCTCCCAACGGACTCGAGTTTCTTTGGCGATAAGAAAATAGGACGAAAAACTTGGGTGAAATTAGTTTTACTACTTTCTATAACTTGTAATCCACGAGACTCTAATAAGGCAAGAAGTCTACTTCACGTCGCGAAGTGGATCGAGCGGATTTCTTTCTAATTCTCTGTGATTATCGGCGCTTTGACGGCTTCCAATGTTCTTGCTTCTTTCAAAGACATAAAAGGATGGAGAAACGTGGAGGTGCTCTAAGTTTGGAGAGTTTGGGATGATTTCGAGAGCAAACTACACAAGACTTTTCTGCTAAAACCACTGGCGAAAAAGAGCGGATTTTTGGATTTGTTTGCAAAATTTCAAAGCTTCTTTTTTCTAGTAACTTAATGAATACAGGTAAAAACTGATACAGTTAGAAATAAATGTAAATCTGTGATTGCAAACTTATTTGGCTTCTTGTTGGTAGTTATTTTGACTACTAGCGCCGAGCTTGCAGGTGGTGCAGGGTTATTTTTAAATTAAATAGACTTTAGCACAATCGCAGCACCGAAATGCACACATAAAACAACTAACATCCTCGGGCCTTACAAGTTACAACTACATGTAACCCAAGCTTTATGCTTACTGCTTCAAATTAAGCTATTTAAGGACTAAACAAATACAGGAATCTGATTGCAAAAGGTAGACCAAACATGCCAACGAAGCCGTAATCAGGATCAAGTGAACCCAGGCCTTGCAGCATTGAAATTCACGTCTGAATTATTCGCAGCAAGTTGAATGGCGCGGTAATAATGAAGACTGTCAGTCAATACACCGGATGGCGATGTGTGACGTTGCGGCACTAAACGCTGCGATGCGTGCCGCAGAAATGGAGTCAGCATGTTCGTTGCGCGTGCTGCTTTTGCAGACGTCGGCGGTTTTAGCGCCAATGCTGGCGCACTGGTCTAGGTCGAGCGTGAAGAGATTTTGACGAGTCTATCCACTATCCAGTAGGTTGGTGGAGGGGTTGATTTAATTTTGGGCGGTGTTTGATTGGTGGGGTGGCGGTTTGAGCATTTTGTTCTGTCAATGGCATCGGATTGTTTGATTTGGTTATTTTTTATTGATTTTGTTTTGTTATCATGCATTTTTTGTTGGGGCATTGAACTTTATCAATACACAACTAGCAGTTATTTAAATGGCGATTCTATAGTTAACAATGTGACGAAATTTGTATGCAACCAAATAGGAAGACTATTAGAAGTTGAAATAAATTGAATAAACTGTGAAATCATGTATTTGGCTCAGGGGTGATTCGAAAATATGTCCTGTAACCCAATCTGAGGACATTTTCAATCATTTGAATCAATCTGATCGGTCAAATATATTCAGTTTCAGGCATTTTGTCTAGATTCTGGACGTTGAAATTACACGTATAATGCCGTGTCAGAAGAATGTTTCCAAAAGGCTGCCATAAAGGCATTAGTAACTGAACCAAGTTTTGTACAATTTTCTGACTCATTGGTGGACATCTTCACGATATCCCGAAGGTATCAGTCAATGATATCATTAAATTATTTCGCCAGGATATAAGTATTATTATATAATATATTATTATATAAGTATATAAGTATTATTATTATTGCATGAGTTTGGGAGGTATTAAAGATGTCAGTGTGTTAAGTAGGTATGAGGCCACAAAATAAACAGCATTTCATGACAAAAAATACTGGTTTTATATAAAATCATTCGTATCTCGTTCGTCAAAGTTCTAGAATTCATTATACTTAAGGGCTGTAAATCAGCTATCCTCTTTATTTAAAAAAAACCTTGTGTTATTGGTATTATGCAAGTGTTCTAAATTGCAATGCTTTGAGAAATTTGTACCAAAACTTAGGTAAGTGAAAAGTCGAGTTTCGGATATCTATTTTGTCACAAAGTCACCATTTCAGTATTTTCCAAAAACCAGTTAATGTAATTTGTATGTTCCCCGGCCGCTGTCCCAGTAACCTTTGACCTCTTATCTACACAAGCGCACCACAAAACAAGACTAAGCATACACAACCACAGAAAATGAGTCCACAACACAACGCTACGTCACATAGACTATGGTAAAATGAATTTCCACCCTACTTTTGCGTCGTTTACGAGGTGCATGGTCCGCCCCAAGGCCCCGGACCGTCCCTGGACGCATAGAGTTATTATAAATCGCTCCCACGGGCCTCGCTTGCGCCCCAACGTGGCGATAAGACGGGGTAACGAATTGGGCCCGGGATTCGTGTGGGAACAAGCTTAAAGGGGTACACTTCTTAGAGTTGCTTTTGTATGTAGTGGTCGCTAAGGGAAATTACACGCAGCATTTTTGAAAATGAAATGTTTATAATTCGGTCGGAGCGCGCGGCTACGCGATCAACACAAAAATAGCAGAGATTTTGGGGAAACAAATTCACATTATCCGGTAGTAATCCGCTTATAGAATAAAAACGAAATCTCTGGTCGTCTCTAACCGGGATTATTTCGGTACAGGTGAGAGATGACTAGTGTTCCATTTTTTTTCCTGTCTGGAAAATCATATTCGTGGCTTCCAAGGCTTAAGAAAATATAATCTGAATCACCTTGCATGTGAGATGTTTTTCAAAGGTGAAAATCAAGGACTAACATTAATTTTCCGACACATTTATTTACAGTCGCTTGCTCTTCTTTGCCTTCCTGAATTCCTTAAGCAATAATATCAAAGGTGGACGTAAAACAACCCTTAAATACTCAACAAGAAGAGACCACTCGGAACGAGCGACACGTTCGGTGGAACCAAAGCATTGATCAATGAATAAATTTTGAGTTGAAATTGCCATTCGTATTTTTACGTCCTAAAAGTAAAAAAGAAAAACAGCAACAATAATTACACCGCAATAATCCTATTTGAAAGGTCATGCTCTTCGGTTGAAAAACACAGCGTGCTACGAGCGTCAAACGAGGGAATATACGATGTAGTGTAAGTCACATTTGGAATTGCTAAAATAACGTTGGTAATGCATCTTCAAAGTCTGGTTTTCTTCAAATGGGATGCGAGTGCGACACAAGTTTGCGAGAATGAGTGGTCACTTCAAAGTCAAAGTCAAAGGGAGACGAAGCAAACACAAATATAAATGACTAGCATTGCGGTGGCAACGGAGAGAGATCTACAAAACAAACCAAAAAACGAAAATAACACTTGATATATGTTGTGTAGTGGATTTGAGGTACCCCGTCAGTAAAAATTGTATGTTCTTGTCGCTATCAAAAAATCGTGCTGTGGGAATATAGAATGGCGGAACAGTTCTTATAAAGTAAAATTTCAGATTGAAAGACATAGGGCTTCACGAACTTGATTTTATTATTGAGTGTGCGCGAAGCCTTAAGGTAAAAATTTTGCTTTGAATTTGCATGAATTTTTCTTCGAAACTGATTTTTGGAAAACGTTGCTGGTGGAATTCGCTGGTCTTCGGAGAAAACAAATGTTTCTTTGAAATTTCATCAAAATCGGTTTCGACGTTTGGCCAGCAGAGCGCGATACCTAACAAAAACAAACAAGTTTGATTGAAAAGAGGAGACGTCAAAACTAGAGTAGTGGCATTAAAATCGTCAACCTGAATGAATGACATGAAAACTGTCTGGCATTTACAAGTATTGAAATAAAAGATCGAAACGTCAACGAATCCCATCCCCGATCACCACACCCACAAAAAAAGAAAAAAGCAAATCGAAATATTTAAACGTGCCAGGAATTGTTCGTGTATAAAAATAATGAAGAAGTAAGTGATGATGATGAATGGAAGTAACTTTCAGGAGATAATATGCGATTACTTTAATTAAATGATAAAATTTCTAAAAATAAATATTTAAATTATTCATTGTTAAAAAAAAATTATAATCAGTTTAAAACTATCACACTTTAGCTCCCATGAATTCCTGACAATTACATTCATTCATCAAATTGGCCATCTTCTGCCATCAGCCATCAAAAATGTATATTTTCATCAGTAAGGTGTAATTGAAGATTCGCTTCACTCGCTACGCTCGTTATACTCATCAAAAACACTGGACCATCATGATTTTTCCACTACTTTTCTACCAATGGAATTCCAGCCAAGTTGCTGGAAGCAGTTGCTTACTTCAAAGTCAGAGGTTAAGCCAAGGCGAGACGTGATACACACTTTTTACAAATTATTACATTGGTGGCAGCGAAGTGGGATCTGTAAAAAAAACACATAATATTCTTTTTTAGTTTATATCAGTGGTCTAAAAAATGGGACTGCAAGCTTGCTAAGCTTGCTGGGGCTCCTTCTGGGTTAAGCAATATCATTTTCAAAGTAAAGCGGCTAACAGAAAAACGACGAAAATGTCAAGACAGCCTTAATTAGATGTATGGAACTCATTTATGAATGCTAGTACATAACTCTGAAGAATCCAGAGAATTTCGCAGTGTTTCAAATAGTCATTGAAATATGCGAGCAGTGTTTATACGTTTATTGAAGAATTTCATAATCAGCAGAACCCCCTCAAAAAATAAAAAATAAACGCAAATTATTTGTCGGCGCTCTACATATTTCACTTAGATATTTTTTTTCGAAACAAACATCAGCAAGAATTTCTCTAGCGTTCGCGAAAATTTGCCGCGCCGCTGTAAGACATAGGAATTTGTAAATAATAAAGCTATCACGAATCGTTGCGCCATGTTTCAGTTGCTAATCCCGGCTTGTGCAGCGCCAGGTGCTCCCGCGGTTCTAATATTAGTCCCGTGAGCAGCGACAACAAAGTAATTAATTTTAATACCAAATGCACCGTTTATCAATGTTTAATGCCTCGTTACTTTCACACAATGTGCTAAATTACCAGCGGAATATTGTTCGGATTATGTCGTGATCCCAAATTGAAATTACCCGCAGTGTTTCTCGTGGCTAATACCAATCCTTTTTAGGGAGGATTAAAAGTTGAGCCCGTCGTTGTTGCGGCGAGGCCCAAAGAAAGGGATGGATATTTTGGGAAGGGCGAAAGGTTAACTAGTTCATTAACATATCGTTGTTCTTCAATACAGCTATTCCATTACATCAAAATTTGACGCCATGATACCCACTCGCCAAAGCCAGGTAGAGAAATTCGGGTTGTGATTTCCGTATCTTCCTTTGTTATTTAGCATAGCCCAGTGGGTATCTGACGTCATTTTTCTCTGAGTGAAATAGGCCTATAAGCCAGTAACCCTTACTGTATTGGATTCCAATTCAATGAAATGGATCCAAGAAAATCTTTGCCATCGTATATTTTGGAAATCTTATTTCTCTGCTACAAATACAATCAATAACAAAAATACTAATGCAAGAACTTACAAGAAACATTACAAATTTTCAAGCTCAGTCTTTTTTGCGACAACTATCCATTGCATGAAGCATTTTGGGTAACTCCGCATTTTCCGAACATCTGCAGAGACGATAAAAAAGGCTTTCAGACGCATCAAAGCCCCCATAATTGAATCCTCGAGCACGTGTCCTCAAAGAGTTTTAACGCTCCACTCACGCTCGAGCTACAGAGAAAAGCCACGGAGAAGAGAAGAGATGCTCATGTCGCATTCCGATTGGTGTGATTTTCAATCTGCTACAAGAAACCTAAGGAATCTCTTACACTTCACTAGAAAATCGCTTTGATGCAAAGAAATGCTAGACTAAAGCAAACGAGGCGTTATAGCGGCGACTGCCGCTTTTTTCGCTGTCTGCAAAGCAGCCTGGTCTGCCGCTTTTTTCGCTCTCTGCAAAGCAGTCTGGACTGCCGCTTGTTTCCCTGTCTGCAAAGCAGCCTGGACTGCCGCTTGTTTCCCTGTCTGCAAAGCAGCCTGGACTGCCGCTTGTTTCGCTGTCTATGCAAAGCAGCCTGGACTGCCGCTTGTTTCGCTGTCTGCAAAGCAGCCTGGACTGCCGCTTGTTTGGCTGTCTGAAAAGCAGCCTGGACTGCCGCTTGTTTCCCTGTCTATGCAAAGCAGCCTGGACTGCCGCTTGTTTCGCTGTCTGCAAAGCAGCCTGGACTGCCGCTTGTTTGGCTGTCTGAAAAGCAGCCTGGACTGCCGCTTGTTTCCCTGTCTGCAAAGAAGCCTGGACTGCCGCTTGTTTCGCTGTCTGCAAAGCAGCCTGGACTGCCGCTTGTTTGGCTGTCTGCAAAGCAGCCTTGACTGCCGCTTGTTACCCTGTCTGCAATGCAGCCTAGACGGCCGCTTGTTTCGCTGTCCGCAAAACAGCCTGGACTGCCGCTTGTTTCCCTGTCTGCAAAGCAGCCTGGACTGACGTTTTTATCAAGATTTCAGTCAATATTATTTTCGATATGATTGCATAAATATTGTAATTAGGTTTCTAGAAATCGGTTAGTACATGAGCGCAGCGGCACACGGTCTAATCAGTAGAGAATGAGTGCACACTTTAAAATAGGGTATTTTTTAAATTGGTTAACTACAGGTATTCGACTTTGGCGTGATGATTGTACTTTACTTTGGGTTAATGCTGCTTTCTATTCAAAGCCACGCGCGGAATGGATTGCATTGACTTACGTGGCTTTGATTGCGGCAAAGCAAGCAGTGGCCATAAGCCTCGAAATGGTGTTCGAGTAAATCGCGTGAGCCAATTACAGCTAGGCTTAGCCACGTAATAAAGCTGTTGTCACCGACTTATCGGATTGCGACTCTAGAAGCAATTAGCCATAACCACGAAGGGGACGGTGTTTTTCAAGAAAAAACATTACAATTTTAAGCCCCAAGACGTTTTTTATTATTTTGTCACAGTTTTTTTTTTGGTGTTGAGTTCTGTGTCTATATATTTTGTGAGTGTTTTCACTTGAAAATGAAACATGACACCTAAGACACGAAACGGCGTGGAGCTAAAAAGTGCCACGCCAGGGTAGATGTCATTTGCAATTTGGACGAGTTCTTGTCGTGAAAATCATGAACATTGCGTGCTTTTGCTTGAACCTATATTTAAGATGAAAGGGCCACCCGCCTCTTCGTTATAACAGAACAGCTGCGGAGACATTTTCAAAGAATTTTTCGCGTACAATTACTCACGGGCAAGTCAGATTTCCTGACAAACATTATTGCTAATTGTACTGAGAATGATGCGCAAAGAGAGCCGAACATTGTAAAGGAAAGTCAACGCTGGAATGATTTCGAGAATTTATTACCGCAATTTTACGGAGCGAACGGGGAAATAATCAACGCCAGAATAACGCATTGGTAATTTGTTCTAAGAAACTCAGAAAAGAATCCTACACGTTACTAATGATTTGATCACAATCAACATAGCATTATTTCTGATACTCGGTGGAAGATGGACGAGTATGCGGCCTAGTTTTTTGGTTTTTCCTTGCGGTACATGACACTACACTTGATAATTTATCGTGAGGGCTGATGCTTGTTGCTAATGGTCGAAACACTCTCTTTTGAAATGTTACTAAGCTATCCTAACGCAAAAAATACCATTTTCTTGAAGCCAGCGAACATTTTTTCCCTCAGAAATTCATCATGACTGTCATATTAATTTTTATTATTAATATATATTAACAGCACCAATAAAAACACCATTTAGAAGGTGCAGTGTCAAAAAACTCACCCAAAAACCAGCTACTTGCTTCACTAATCTCTAATCTCTAATCACCGGGCCAACCCCCACAACATTTCTGCACCGCCAGACCGCAGCCTTGACATGGCGCGGTGGGCCCATCAAGATGAAGCCACCCCGCACGCGATACCCCCATTTCCCTTCGACAAGTCTGCTCGGACGCCCCCCCCCCCCCCCAACCACCCACCCCCGCGTGACCTTCGCGTGGGGGTTCGTGACTTGCAAGGGGTGCAGAGGTCAACCACCGACCACTTAGCTAAGCACGAGCCGCCCGCTTTCTTGACCTTCGTGTGGATCAAGTTGTTGGGAAACGTTAGGAGGACAGAATAGCTGTGACCGTGTGCCACTGGTCTACAGGCTGCTGACATGCTGATGATGAAGCTAACCTAGCCTAGCAGCGAGCTGAGGGTGAACCCGGTGCCGGTGAATGACGGGCTGATGAAGCTAACCTAGCCTAGCAGCGAGCTGAGGGTGAACCCGGTGCCGGTGAATGACAGGCTGATGATGAAGCTAACCTAGCCTAGCAGCGAGCTGAGGGTGAACCCGGTGCCGGTGAATAACAGGCTGATGATGAAGCTAACCTAGCCTAGCAGCGAGCTGAGGGTGAACCCGGTGCCGGTGAATGACAGGCTGATGAAGCTAACCTAGCCTAGCAGCGAGCTGAGGGTGAACCCGGTGCCGGTGAATGACGGGCTGATGAAGCTAACCTAGCCTAGCAGCGAGCTGAGGGTGAACCCGGTGCCGGTGAATGACAGGCTGATGATGAAGCTAACCTAGCCTAGCAGCGAGCTGAGGGTGAACCCGGTGCCGGTGAATAACAGGCTGATGATGAAGCTAACCTAGCCTAGCAGCGAGCTGAGGGTGAACCCGGTGCCGGTGAATGACAGGCTGATGATGAAGCTAACCTAGCCTAGCAGCGAGCTGAGGGTGAACCCTGTGCCGGTGAATGTCAGGCCGATGATGAAGCTAACCTTAGATTCATGGAGCTGCGCGCAGTGAATTTGGGTTTCTCCACTGTTCGATCGATATTTTACCCTTGTTTTTTGACTAGAGTCAATCTGGAATGAAGCATAGCTACCAGTTTTTTGTGGATTATATTATCATGTTGTTCACACGCCCTCTGGAGGAATTCTATAGTGATTTATGCGAGTCGGTATGATTATAGTTGTTATTGCGATTGCCTACGTGTTTTCTGATGAAAGTGTATCACGTGACCCGATAGCTGTTTTGTTATTTTCAGACGTTTGTGTCTGAGTTTCTTATAAAATGGTGAAATTGTGAACGGAAATTGGGAAACATTATCTTAATTTTTAGATTGATGGTTGATTAGTTGAGAGGCGAAAAAAAGTGTTGGTAAAACGCATAGAAATTCAATGGCGTTACCAAAAATGTATTATAAATGTACGAAATTTCGATCACGCCAATGAATATTTTCAATGTGCTTGTCATATTTTTACACTTGAATTTGTTTCCAAATGCATTATCTTATCAAAATACTTTAATGCAACAAAAGGACCAACGGTAGTGATGCCTACATATTCATTACAGATTGCCATTAAAGTTTTTCCTATTATATTCCTTTCATTATACTACATCCAGCAATCTTTTCTTACTGTATTTCAAAGATCTTTGTTGTTCCACCATAAATCCTTGCAACTGTCTTTCAAACGACCCAAAGAGTGCTGAACTTCGAGAACAAAGAGACATTGTTGGTATAGAGATTTTGATATTGAATATAAGAAACTATTTTTTTTGCTGCTTGAAATATCATCCTGTGGCCAACAAAGCGTTCGCACACAAAAAAAACGCACTTACTTAATTAAACCGAAAAAAAATAACGAAAACTCACACAAGACTTGGACGTGAAAAGGACAATGCAGGAGCTATAACATGCGCATCACATTTATTCAATGTTATCCTGCAGCTCCATCTCTCGCGCGAGCTCTCGGCATATTTCTTTACAATTCTTTCTGCGCACGGCGCGCTGAGAGACTGCGGCTCTGCTGTCACAACATCCGCGCGGTGATAAGGCGAGAAAGCAGCCGCGCGCGCGCGTGATGCCGGGAAAAGCACGCGGCGGGAAGAACGGGGTGACAGTGGCGTAGCGGCGAGCACGCTAGTGGTGCACTCTAGTTTAAACACCCGAGACTAGTTTTGGTTTGATTATTGGCGTTTGATACAACGCGCTGTTTTGAAAACTTGCCCCAAGGCACTGCTCTAATGGCGTCGGTGAATTTAATTGTGGTTATGAACCTAACCTAGACTAGAAGGGAGGAAGGGAAACTCGGTGCCGGCACGTAGCCTACTCCTGTCGAAAAGCACCGAGGGGACCACCGGCTTTACGTCCCTTCCGAAGGACGGTACAACTCAAACAACAGGATTCCTCCGCTAATCCGTGCTGTCGAGAGGTTGATAAGCAAGGCGAGTGAAGTTGTCGTACTAACTTCAAACCCTCCAACCTCACTCCCGAACAGAACTGATGGCGTGCATGATAGTCACCCATCAAACATCTGACTCAGCGCAAACCGCCACCTAGATTGCCACTCACCGCCTTGTTGACGGCCGTTGTGGGACTGGGCTCGCCAAGATGGCCGCCGTGTGCGTTGCTCATGCGCAGAGACGTCGTGCGATCGGAGCTGAGAAAAAAAGATGGCAGACAACTGTGTTATTTTGTCGTGGGTGTCTTTGGAAATGAGGGTAGGGGGAGGGGCCTTTGGAAATTTGATAGTGAATTGGCACGGCATATTAAAAGCCTACGCTTTAGTTTCATTATCGACATTTTGAAATTACGACATTGCAGTTTGGTTCAAGGAGTTGGTACGTGTAAAAAGGCGTTTATTATTATTTTGATTTGGTTGATTTGGTTTTGGTCGTTCACTCTTCATTCGAACAGGACATATAGCATCGAGCAGCGAGTGTAAATTGGAAACGGCTCCAGGATGATTGGCGCATCGCATTGACGGTGGGAGCAAGCGAAGCATTTTTCCATTCAATTCTTTTTTTAGCATGTGTGAAAATACTGAGTGTCTCACGCTCAGATGTCACCAGACACAATCGTTTGGTTTCGTTAGAAAAATCTGTATTTTTTTCAATTTCTTCCCCTGAATTCTGAGGGCTGTCTTAGGCTGTCTTCGAGCTGAAATTACAATGTAAGGCAAAGTGGCTTTCCTCCTGACAAAAACTCATCTCCATCGTGACAAACTATCGGTTGCCTTTGTTTTCTTCCTGACTGGATGATTACAATTTTACTAAACATTGTAACTTTGGCCCAATGCGAGGAAGAACATGCTAACAAGTATAGTTATTTGTAAGACCGAATACGAGTATCACCTGTTTTAAGATATTAAAAAATAATGTCGCTAGGAAATATGAGGGTTTCTGTTGATAAATATTTTCAAGACACGGATCTAATAACCGAATGGTTTGACAACGTTGGAAACACCGGTTCTCGTGAGATCACCGAAGTTAAGCAACATCGCGCTGAGTCAGGTGTTTGATGGGTGACCATCATTCAAATGATCAGTTCTGTTCGGGAGAGAGGTTGGAGGGTTTGAAGTTAGTACAACAACTTAACTCGCCTTGCTTATCAACCTCTCGACAGCACGGATTAGTGGAGGAATCCTGTTGTTCGAGTTGTACCGTCCTTCGGAAGGGACGTGAAGCCGGTGGTCCCCTCGGTGCTTTTCGACAGGAGTAGGCTACGTGCCGGCACCGGGTTTCTCCTCCTCCCTTCTAGACTAGGTTAGGTTCATCATCACCCTCATCATCACCATTTCATTCACCGACGCCATTAGACCAGTGCCAAAGGGCCAGTTGTCAAATCAGTGCGTCGCTAAGCACCAATAATCAATCAATCGGATCTAATAGAATATACTATTAATAATCAACCATCCAGATTCAGCCCCTGTAAAGTGCCAGCTGGAAGATGCAGTGTGAAAATAAACCGAACACGAATCATCAAGATGTAGAGATAGTGGTGAAATTCTTTTCCGCTCATTCTTGGGATGCAGTTCCAATAGAATCCTTCTAGATGCATTTTAATTCACGCGCAATCGCGACCTCGTATGGCTCCGTTGCGTCATCTTGCTTGCACCGAAAGATACATGATGCAACTATACTCAATAGGATGGCGTCTGATAGAAAAGCTTTATTCATTCCAAACCCAGACCATGTGAGTGTGGGGATAAATTAACTCGATCTTTTTTATGCATGTCATAAAAAGAAGTAGGGACTGAATGGTTTTGATGACACCAATATTTGAGAGCAATAACCAATACAGCCTCTACGCACAGAATATAAACGAACAGACTAAGCAAATATTTACCACCCA